>CM070779.1:124195293-124795293 GCA_036346955.1 Dipus sagitta | reverse complement strand
ATTTGGCATCTGGCTTACGTGGGTCCTGGGGAATCGAACCTGGATGCTTAGGCTTTGCTGGCAAGTGCCTTAACCACTAAGCTATTTCTCCAGCCTGCACCTGGCTAATTCTTAGAGACTCAACAAGAAACAAGCTGGCTAGATCGTGAATGGATCAACAGATTGACTTCCTCACTGAGGTAGTTACCTCAGAAAGCCACATAAGGACATTTTTACACTGAAGTTAAATTATACACAAAATTATGTCGAAGCCATGCTACGTGAACCTGAAAGATCCTGTGCAGTCCTAAAAGAAATCAGGCAACTGAACAATATAAACACAGTTATGCAAACAGGAAACATCAGCCTGAGTGTATCAAAATTTTGCTTCAAGTTGATGCACCAGATTCTAGAAGCTTTTGGAACTTGTTTATTAAGCCAATGTACACTGCTTTAGCTGAACAATTTGAGATGTTTTGTTGCCCAAGGGGAGTGTTGAAAGGGACTAAGAATATTTGTCCTGAGATTCTTTCCAGATCTCTATAAACATCATAAAACGCAAAATGTAAGTAAAGTGAAAATACCATATTTGACATGTAGTCCACTAACATATAATAATGGCCAAGTGCCGTCCAGACATGAGCCAAACAAGGAGCCAAATGCACAATCTCCTCCCTAATTCTCCTGCCTCTCGACCCCTCGGCATGTCCAAAAATAATTCTCCCATATTAGCACAGAGCAGAGACCCTGAATGCTGTGTAGTCGTCATTCAGTGCAAAACCAAATTAACACTAATTATGTTCTGGCTTGCTGTGGTGCAGCCAGTGTGACTTCACAAGGGAAATGGCGCCCGTGGCACTAGGTGGCATCATTCTGACACGTTTACAGACCATTAGCCAGCACTAATATCATTTCAAAGTCAAAAACAGGAAGGCCACCCTGGAGCACACTTCTACTCAACCCTGTGTGATCTGATCTTTGAGCGAAAGTGCTGGCACTCCCGGTGGAGAGAAAGGGCTTGGGTGGGTTGGGTGTCAACTCTGGACTGGCCTCCTTCCCAAATGTAGGCCATCAGAGTAGCCTCTGTCCTGAGGCATGTACACAGTTTCTGGAACCTTTTTTTTTTTGGGGGGGGGGCTAGTTAGGAAACGTATCTGGTCATGAAATGACCTTGCCTCATTAATTCACAGAAAGATGTCAAGTTCTTCCTCAGCATCGGAGACCAGTGACAACATGACCCAAGTACTTCCAGAGCAAAAGCGGGAGTTCAGTTTTATAACAGGAGTTTCAGAATTAGGTTTCTCAGCCTCAGCAAGCTTTTGTAAGAGGCCTTCAGGATAGATGTTATTTCCGCTCAACTTCACAGGGCAGAAAACTGAAACCAAAGGCTGACGTTGTAAGCTAAAGGAGAGGCCAGCCTTGTGGGAAATTCAGAAGATGTTTGTGGTATTCAGAGAATACGACAGGAAGAGCTCTCTGTTAGTTACCTGGAAGCTTCTTACTCAAATTCAGATTCAGTTTGCCAAAGGCTTACGTATTCTTGAGGAGACTGTTAAGAGATGCAGAGCACCTACCTGCTACAATGATAGGGATATCTACTACGAGCAATGAAGAATCCATGCACAAGACCCGATGAAACATGTTATGCCCTGTCCTGCGAGTTGTGTTCATACTCACGACTGGCCTATGCACATATCCTCAGCATCCTCCATGGCTATTGCAAAGTATACAGCCTGTGAGGACTTGACATACACCATCTTTAGGGAAAATATGGAGTGTAGCCCGCGTAGTCGTCTCGCCAGCAAGAACGCACACGGGCACCAGGATCCTTCTGCAGCAAGCGTTTATTGCAGTTAACAGATGAAAAGAGGAAGACCCAGAGCTCTGAAATGGCGCCGCTTATATAGCCCCTAGGCGGCGTGTACTCTGCTGATTGGCTGCGCGCTCATTACCCCATATGACGCCCCGGGCTGGGCAGTGACTTGGCGCGCTTTCCCCACTTGCACATGCGCTATTCTACTTGTCCACCAGGACCGAGGCCGGATGTCAGTGCCATCTTGTAATGGCGATCACACTCTCTCGGCTCTCCACATCTCCCCCTTTTTGTTTTAATAAGATGACAACTGCCTCATAGCCCAACCAGCGCGGCACCAAACAACCCTATGCTCGATCAAGCAAATTCCTTCCTTGGGGAATAAGCGATCAAGAGCTCACTTCCTCACCTTATCAGGTGCAATGGAGACAAGTCCTCTGAGTGCAAAGGCCAAGGGAGAGGCAAAAAGGGGAGTTGACACCCATCCCCGTGCAAGGGAATATTGTTCCTGGGGGTGCAAGGGCTGTCAATCTCATATTTTGGTGCTGCAGCCACTTAGGCAAGGGCTGATTAGACTTAGATCTCTCATCGACTCAGTGCAATGGGCTAAACCCCTGAGGTGCATCGACTGAGGGTCTCAGTCTAATTAATTAACCAAATTTCAGGAGATGATCCCTGTTCCATAGCCACAAGTGCTTGCGCAATAACGACCTTGTCACGTTGCTGTTGAGCTCTGAGCTTGCAGAACAACCAAAGCAGGAACACTAAGCCACAACATAGGGCTGCACCAAACAGCGCCACTCCCACCCACTCCTTAAAGAAAGAGAAGGCTGAAGAAATCCAGGATGTCAGGCCCACAGCTAGGGAGGGGTCAACTCTAGTAGAATAGGGTCTTCATAATGGATCTTGTCCACTTCTTCGGCTCCCGCACAGGATCTCAATGATTCGTCAGGTATCACAAGTCTACGTGTTAGGCATTCTGGTAGCCAGAATGGATTGTCTTCTTCCTGTGGAAAAACACAAACAGCTCCCCTGGATCTTATTAAAATAGGATCCGGGCCTCTCCATTGACCAGTCAAAACATCTTTCCACTTAACCATCTCCTGTGGCCTGTTAGGCTCTGAGCAATGACGGTCAGCCGCCGAATGGCCCTGACTGTCCAAATTTAAAAAATTAAGAGTAAAGAGTGCTATGGATATAGTCACTCGTGGGACTGAGGGCAGAGCCTCCTTGACTCCCCCTTTTTGTTTTATTAAATAAGACTTTAGAGTGTGATGAGCCCGTTCTATAATACCCTGTCCTTGAGGATTATATGGGAGACCTGTCAAATGGGTCACTCCCATCTGGTGACAGAACTGTCCAAATTTTTGAGAAGTATAAGCTGGTCCATTGTCAGTTTTAAGAATTTTGGGCTTCCCCCAGGCACTCCACGCCTCGAGGCAGTGTTGAATAACATGGGCTGCTTTCTCCCCAGTTAATGGGGAAGCAAACATAACTCCAGAACAAGTATCAATGGAAACATGTAAATATTGTAATTTGCCAAAAGATGGGACGTGAGTAACATCCATCTGCCAAATTTGTAATGGGTGAATTCCTCTGGGATTAAAGCAAGGAGAGACTAAAACAATGTAAACTCAACCACCATCAAACAAACATCAAACTTCTGTAGTTCAAGTTCAATAGCCTTGAAAAGCAGGTTCCTCCTCCAGTCAACTCTTTTCAAAAGTGTTTGCATTTTTATGATAGCCTTTCCTCAGGCATCCTTTCCATTGTTTTAATGTAAAGCAGTTGGACCATCTTCCTTAAGATTGCTAATGTGTTTGACAATAGCAGATTCAGTAACCTAAAACCAGTCTCAGTGCCTATAATTTTAACTTGCTTGAGGTTTTCCAGCTTAAAGTCTTAAATCTCTCAGTCCAATATCTCTAGCCAAGCACATCAGTCCATTACAAATTTAACCTTGATCAAACACTCTGGACCTCAGCAGCAGAACGCAGCCAGCCCTTATTCCAATAGCCCAGTTCCAACAAGGTCCTCTGCAGTCTTTCCTTCCCCTTAGAAAGCTTAATGAGGGCATACTCTACCGGCGCATGGATGCGGCCTCCATCCGTAGCCTCAAACACCGGGAAGGCTTGTAAGAACCTCCTTCTGTCCCCCTCTGAAAGGAAGAAATCTGAACAATGCTTGCCGGCATAAGGCGGAGGAGCACTGGGAATGGCAGGGGTGGCAGATTGAAAAGCCGCGCGGTTCTTATCTCCTATCTTCTTTTGTTTTCGATTTTGCGGTAGCGGCTGCTCATCAAGATAATATCTCTCCTCCCCATAGCGAGCGCTTCCCCATCTAATTCTTCCTCCTCGGAGGGACTAAGATCCTCAGACTCTGAGCTATCAATTCCTAAAGCCTCCAATTCTTTTATCGGATAAAGAGGCCTCCTTTTTGGACTTCTCTTTTCCCTCTCATGTTTCTCTCCCAGGGCGTCTTTTCCCTTGTCTTTTCTTTCTGTGGACTTAGCGTCCGCGGAAAGGCCTTTTTTCTTAGAGACGTCTTTTTCTTTTTCCTCAAGGGCCCCTAACCTTTTATCCCGTTCTGTTTCTGACATGCTGTCTTGTAGCTCCGAATGTGAGGCTCCCATGTTCAAAAAGAAGAGAACGAGAGCCACCATCACAATAGGGAGAGCAAAAATTGCTCCTGCCAATTTGGGTGAGAGATGAGACAAGTCAAGACCAAACATGCCTCTCAGAACCTACCTTAGTCCTGCAGTTCTGAATCCTTCCCCGTGAATGGGGGGTCTCCTCGGCGCCGGCGATGACAGGCACCCTTCAGCACCAGCTGTAGCCCGCGTAGTCGTCTCGCCAGCAAGAACGCACACGGGCACCAGGATCCTTCTGCAGCAAGCGTTTATTGCAGTTAACAGATGAAAAGAGGAAGACCCAGAGCCCCGAAATGGCGCCGCTTATATAGCCCCTAGGCGGCGTGTACTCTGCTGATTGGCTGCGCGCTCATTACTCCATATGACGCCCCGGGCTGGGCAGTGACTTGGCGCGCTTTCACCACTTGCACATGCGCTATTCTACTTGTCCACCAGGACCGAGGCCGGATGTCAGCGCCATCTTGTAATGGCGATCACACTCTCTCGGCTCTCCACAATGGAGGCATGGGATGAATGAACAAGGAAGACCTCAGAGGGCATTTGAGGATAAGAAGAGAAAGAGGGGAAGAGAGAGAGAGAAGCAGACAAGAGGGGAAGAGTGAGAGGAGCAAGAGGCAGAACAAGGAGAAAGAGGATGAAGAAGGAGTCCAGAAGCTTCAGGCTTGGTGAGAAGCCCAGCTAGAAAGGTACATTTGTAAACCTCGTTTTGTGAAGGTTTTTTTTTTTTTTTTTTTTCCAATTCCACTTGGGTGATAATTCTCCTAAAGCTAGCCATCTATGATTCTGTGGGCCACTGCAATGAAAAGACTATTTCATCACAGATGGGATTCTCCATAAACTGCAGTCCTTAGCACCCATGTACCAGCTGCAATTGAATTTAAATGATGAGGACACCCTGAAATCCTCCTGCCTGGGATCTGCAGATTTCTATATGGCAGCAGTTGAGGTCACCACTCTTCTATGCACGAAGTGTTCAATCATCAAGCCAGAGCCCCTCCTGGCCACATAGATGCCTATAACACTTCAATGTGCCTCTCCTCCTACAGCCTTGAAAATCCCCAATCCAGCTATTACTCCCAGCTTCCTTTTGCAAGTCTACGTTTGGCTAAGATTTTCTTGCCGTGTCTTGTCTTCTTTGAAGAAGAGTTTGATGCCTACCTGGATCATGACGTTTTGAGACATCTAACTTGATCTCTGATTTCTCACTCACTTTGCTGCAAACATGTGTACCTCAGCTTAGCCTAGCTCTCTGATGTCTCTTACGGGCTTAGGTTGCCTCTTCAAAAGGTCTTTTCGCATTTATCCTCTGTACCTGCCACCAAGTTAAAGACTGAGATATTGAAAGACAGTTTCTGTTACCATAGCAAATAGAATCCTGTGGACGCATAAATGTCCAGAGTGTGATAGGGTAGGATTAGCATGCATTGAGGGTGGTAACAACGCAGGCTAGTGTTAGAATTATCACCAAAGTGAAATTAAAAATCAGTCCTTACCCATTCTATACACAACCCTTCTCTTCAGTTTCTAGTTTTTCTTCTCTTTTCCCAAATACCCTCATTGCTAGTTGGCAAGAGAGAGAGAGAGAGAGAGAGAGAGAGAGGCTCCTCTATAAGAAGTTGCACTGATTAATACATTAGAGAACATATGGGGGTGGTTAGAGTGAGAGAGCCCACCACCTTAAAGTTTGAGATTTGGTTGGATAGAAGAAACTTTTACAGACATAGAAATTGGAGCAATGCCACGTAACCATGAAAAGGAGTAAAGGTTCTACCCAGTCACTGTCTGTTCCTCTAGGCTGTCTTTCGCAGCAGAAAGTTAGCTCTCACCTCAGTTATTCTCAGGCATCAATGTCTTTAGCAGGAGCATTTCCGGACTTTCTCTGAAGGATCTAAGGGATGTGACCGGGGCCCTTACATATACTTGCCTCCCAAGAATCACACAGTGCCATCGAGATTTCAGTCCTGAGCTCTGTCCACCGACACTACACAGCCAAGTCAAGTGATATCAGAAACGCGTACACTGTTAATGAATAATTAGTAAAATTCTCAGACACTTCTCTAAAAATTCAGGGAGGCGATTTTTTTTTGATCTTCTGGCTCATTGTCCAGAGAAGACTTAAAGTAGTCATCTGCTAATCATAATTCTACCTTCTATTCATGAAAATCCTTTCTGAGTGGTGGTGAACAGTAAGAAAGAAACAGAGATGCAATTGGTTCCTGTTATCTCTGATGAAGTCACGTTAAAGGATAACACTCCTTCGGTTGTAACATAATCTCCATTATTCAGCTAGTACAAGTACATACATTTTTTTTTTTAATTTCATTCAGGTGTTTGCCCTCATTGTCTCTATGCTACTCACCTCTCTGTCTCTGATTCTTGAATTATTTAATGTTTTCCCCACTGAATCTAAATTAGAGGTGTTTTTTTTTAATGGGGGGGATGGGAGGGAACTAAAAATAGTTTGCGCTGGAGCCAGGATATATTACACCAACTGCTCTTGCCTCTGGTGGTTACTGGAGTTTCCTTTGTTGTCTTGTTGATTGTTTCATTTATATAGCAGGTTAGACAGCAACACACTCCTGTTATTGCCTTTTCTCAGTGGTGGATTTTTTAGGCTCAGATTCCCCTGAGGCTGCCACTCCCATCCCCAGCTGGTGACAAGAGGTGCTCTTGCTCTCCATACTTAAAACACCTACTGCAGAAAGATCAGCAGAGGTGCTATTAGTGGCTCAGAGTGTCTTCATGTTTAATGAGAGAGAGAGAGAGAGAAAACAAGCGAGAGATCATTGAACAAGTTACTTCCTATACTTTTGCAAATAGGCAATTGCATTTTTTTTCTTTGTTCCTATTTTTCCACCTCTTACTACTATTCTTTCTTTTTATTATTTTATTTTTATTTACTTATTTGGGAGAGAGAAAGAGGAAGAGAGAGAGAGGGAGAGAGAAAGAGAGAGGATGGGTGTGCCAGGGCCTCCAGCCGCTGCAAATGAACTCCAGATGTGTGCGCCACCTGTGTATCTGGCTTATGTGGGTCCTGGGGAATGAAATGTGGGTTCTTTGGCCTTGCAGGCAAGTGCCTTAACCACTGAGCCATCTCTCCAGCCCTCTAATTACAATTCTTTCCTCTAAGGATATTTTGAGGTTTGTTGTTGTTGTTGTTGTCGCTATTTTTCAATATTCATGTAATTTTAACTGAACTGCAAAAAAAAAAAGTATGTAAAAATGGAGAAGACATTTGTTGGGGACATGGCTTTTACCATAGACTGAAAATACAATGATTAGTAAGTTAATCCTCTAGGATTTTTTTAAAAGTTCTCCCAGGAAACTTGGGGTCATTAATTAATTTCTAACTTTCCATCACTCTTTTAGTTAGTTAATGTGGCCACTGAGCATAATCCGTGGAATAAAACTAGGAATGAGGATATTTGTGTGAAGAAAGGAAGTGAAACTAGACAGATCGCATGGTTCTGGTGATGCTTTAAGGGACTACAAATTAAGAATAAACCCTAAAGAATCCTGACCAATAGGTGAAGATCTCTGCCCTCCAGTTTTGTGTCTGGCAGGCATCTCAACGGACCATTATTTTTTCTTAATTTTTTTGTTTACTTTTATTTATTTAGTTGAGAGCGACAGACAGAGAGAGAAAGAGACAGAGAGAGAGAGAGACCGAATGGGCACGCCAGGACCTCCAGCCACTGCAAATAAACTCCAGATGCGTGCACCACCTTGTGCATCTGGCTAACGTGGGTCCTGGGGAATCTAGCCTCGAATTGGGGTCCTTGGGCTTCACAGGCAAGCACTTAACCACTAAGCCATCACTCCATCACTCCAGGCCCCTCAATGTACCTTTGATTACCTCTTAGTCCACAGAGCGATGAGACAGGGAGTTTCCATGTTGCCACTCTCCTGTGTTGTTTGCCAAGGGCACAAACACAATGTGAGGATACATAAGGTTAAGGAATATCATCTAGTGTTCAGAGCCACTTAAGCCAAGACTTCCTTGTTTATTTTATTTTATTTTTATTTATTTATTAGAGTCAGAGTGGGTTGAGAGAGAGTAAGAATGGGTGCACCACTGCAAACAAACTCCAGACCCATGCACTACCAAGTGCATCTGGCTTACATGGGGCCTGGAGAATAGAACCTGGATCCATAGGCTATGCAAGAATGCACCTTAACCACTAAGTCATCCCAAGGATACCTTGAACAATGAAGTAAACACTACTACATCCTAACAGGGAAAATAAGGAGTAAACACAAATTTTAGGAAACGCCAGAGACATGGTAGCAAGGTTCCTGAACTGAAGCCCATAGCTAAGAAGATTTTTTTTCCAAAGGAAATTCACAGAAAAAAAAGCAAGGATCCTCTTCTTGTCATAGAGGCACAAGGCGCCAGGTGAGTAAGCCCGTGTTGGTTTTTAAGCAAGATCAAGGAATCTGACCTAGTCAGGAATGGCCTGGGTGTGGTGACATAATTGGGGATGGGAAGATGAATAGGGTTTGAGTAAGTCCTGAGGATCAAAGAAGGCCTTTAAAAATTTCTCCCCCCCCCCCGCTTCATAACCACAGACTTATGAGGTAAACTTTTACAAAATGCTCAGAGCCCTCGCTGCTGTCTCATCAGAACAGCCCAGGTGAACCGCAGTCAATCTTCTGAGCTCACCCTGGGAGCAAAGGGAGGGAGACCAATGATGTCATGACCCACAACAGTGGCAGAAGAAAGGTCTTCAAGGTACTGTGGCTAAAAGTTCATTTACTTTCTTGATGGTAGTAGGCATTTTTGCAATATTTTAAGTTGTGATACATATTATCTTGAGAAGCACATAACCATGAATAATGCATAGCTCACTGCATAGATTTAACCTAGCACAGGAAAGGAAACACTTTTAAAATAAAATTTGATGTTAAGCTGAGCATGGTGGCACATGCCTTTAATCCCAGCACTTGGGAGGCAGAGGTAGGAGGATCACTGTGAGTTTGAGGCCACCCTGAGACTACACAGTGAATTCCAGGTCAGCCTGGGCTAGAATGAGACCCTACCTCGAAAAAACCAAAAAAAAAAAAAAAAAAAATGATGTTAAAAGCACAATTCAAATTCATATGAAATACACACATATATGTGCATTTATATTATATCACAAAGAAAGAAATATTTACTTTTGCTAACTTAAGTACATGGAGTTTAACTTACGGTTTACTTATGTAAGCAAAATTATGATTTATGAACAAATACTTTATTTATAAATATTTTGAATTTGGATCTGGGATAAACAAATTGTATTACAATATGGTTATATAATTATATTGTACAGCATCAAAATAAAAAAAAAATGTTACATGAGGTCTTGTTTTCAATTCTTGCACTTCACAAGAGAACTACCATTTTAAAGCATTGTTTTGTTGTTGTGTTTCAAACTTGAAACTGCTACGTATACTGTGTCTGTACCAATAGAGCATCTTGGGTAAATTGTGTTTATTCTTAACAAATGAATGTACAATGTGACCACAATCATTGTCGTTTTCCACACCAGTTTTGTGCGAATGCAGATGACCATATGAGAACTGGTCTAACAAGGGCACTGTGAGGGCTGCAAGGAGACTTTGCAGAGAGGAAGTGCCCCATGGATGGTTAGGAGAGGTCCTGAGGACAGCCAGGCACTTGCATACAAACCCAAGATTCCTGTTTCCCCGCTTGCCTCAGCATATAGTTCTTGGCTTTTATGGTGTTGAGTAAGTGACTTAAGTTTTACATTCTACAGTCCCCCTCATTTATAAAGCTAGGTAATCGTAATTTCTTTCACATGAGAGCATTGGAAGGATTAAATTAATTAGTATTGTAAAGCAATTAAAACATTAGTTTTATAATTATATGACATATATATCACACATACTATATAAATATTAAGTAACATTTTACAATATCATAAACAGATTAAACCCAGCATTTTTTAGTGCATTTGTGTGGCGTGGTGTGTGTGGTGCATGCACCTGTGTGTGCAGAGGTGTTTACCTTATGTGCATGCACAGAGTTCACGGGAGAACACTGGGTGACCTCCATTCCTTATACATGTGTTTCCTCAAGAGAGGGTGTCTCACTGAACTTAGGGCTACCATATTTTCAGTCAGACTGAACTCGTGAGCCCCAGAAATTCTCCAGCCTCCACTTTCCACAAAACCAGGATTACAGATGGGTGGCCATGTCTTACCATTTACATCAGTGCTGAAGGATTGAATTCAGGACAAATCAGGCCCTCATGTTTGCGGTGCTCTGACCTACTGAGCCATTCACCCAGCTGAAAGCTAGCATTATTATATTCACTGTTTCCACAAATTACATCTTGTTTTCTGAGGGTAAAATGATTTTAAAATGCATGATGGTTAAAATTGCAATATACTTTTTTTTTTTCCATATTGGATGGCCAGTACTGTATGGCAGATTCATATGCCTGATCATAGAATCTATCAGCCAGCATGCAAAATCCATCCATGGTTGCATACATTTAATAGCTTCCTTTATAAAGGGAAAATATTTAATTATCTGTTCTTAAAACTGGTGTCATTGTCTACTTTTATTGCAGAGCCTCCTAGAACATCTTTACATATGCTATGTTCTGAAAAAGCAGACCAACAGTGGCTCAAGGTCGAAGAAAACCAAAGAATTAGAAAAGCTTGATTTGATTTTGGCTTAACACAGGGAAAACGTAGCCATTCATTTTGAGCTTATCCTGTCCACACAGCCGTGTGGGTGGTGGGGGCACTTCCTGTCGTCACCCGCCTCAGACATTTCCTACGTGAATGTTCTACCCAACCGACACTACAAATGCACTAGAACCCACGTAACCCTTTGTGCCATCAGACCCAGCTCATCTCTCTGCCACATGGCAATCCTCTCTGAGATACACAGAGATGATATTGTTCCAAGTCTTCTCTTTTCCAAGCCAGGTGTCAAAGCTTTCATCAATTCCACTTCCCACGACATGTGTACAAATCTTTAATTTGCTCGTTCAACAAACACTGATCGAGTTTCTACACCGTGCCACACATCACACTAGAGCTTGGCGGCACCCATGTGGAGAAAGTAGTTTCTGACCTCAAAAGCATCTATTACGTGTTCGGGCTGATCGATACCCCCTTTATGTTCTATGTCAAACACAACACGCATGGTGAGCGAAGACTGAATTTTACCTGGCTATCTTGATTGCCACAGTATACTGCCTGCATTGCTGAATGCCAAAACCCACATAAGACTTGCTTGATCACATTGGTCCCTCCATAAGATTTTGCAGCTTGATATGTAAGACCATACAATTATTTCTGTTACATTTCTTCTTCTGAGATTTAGTCTATCAGGCCCCAGCTATCTTTTTTTTCCCCCAAAATACAGATTCCACATGTTCACTTATTTTCTGAATACGATGGCATTTATATCATCAAGATGTTATCTATGATGGAGGCAGCCACTATGACTTTGTCTACCCAGTAAATAGCACCAATGGCCTTCTTTTTTTTTTTAAAAAAAAAATTAATTTTATTTATTTAGAAAGAGTGAATAGGTGTGTCAGGGCCCCTAGCCACTGAAAACGAACTCCAGATGCATGCAGCACCATGTGCATCTGGCTTACATGGGTTCTGGGTAGTTGAACTCAGGTCCTTAAGACTTAACAGACAAGTGCCTTAACTGCTAAGCCATCTCTCTAGCCCCAAAGGGCCTTCTTCAATTCACACATTGTCTGTGTGCTTCTGCACAGTCAGTGGTCCTCAAGACTACCCATAAGTCACTCCAGTGATTGTTTTTACAAGTATTTTCCAGAATCCTAGCTTTTATGTCACTGACATTTGTTAATGTTTGTCCTCAGGATCCTATCAGGAGAAGGAAAAATTTTCTTAGTTCTGGTGTTCCTTCTTGATTTTCAGTGACCTCCATAGATTGTAGATCCAGTCCTTCAGTTATCAATCTTTATTATTTATTATTATATATTATATTATATATATAACATATTATATATATATATAATAAATATATATTTAAAGACTAGAATTAAGGGCCATGATAGGTTGTTTTTAATAGCCTCCCTTTATTTCCTCTCAAAAGTGAAGCTGGTCACTTCACATCTTCTGTTCCTCTGCTATCCACCTTGCCCTCTCGGGATTTCTAGGAGACCAGGAATATAGATCAGACCTTCCTATTAGAAATCCTCTCCGCCAAGCTGAAGGCCAGTGTAGAAGCTGACGGGAAACTTCCCTTGACGCTGACAGGATCATCCTAATTAATAATAATTACAATAATATTGTGCTTTGCATTTCATCCAGGGACCACGGTTCAGCAGAATGCTTCACGAACATTATTTAATTAGTCTTATGACAATCCCATGAGGGGACTTGGGAAACTGAGAGACTGGCTTAATCTCCGTGTAGGGAAGGAGAACTGTCAGGAGAAGCAGGGCGATAGTGCACAGGAGGCAATAGCTTGGTAAGCGAATGGAGAGGGAGGCGAATGCCAGGTGCACAGTAAACGTGTCCAGCCAGCCTCGCACCTGTAAGACATCCCCGCGTGCACATCTTCCTGCAATACATCTATGGAGGTTTAGTTTGTTGTTGTTGCTATTGTTCTTGCTTGTTGTTTGAAAGCAATAGCAATATTCTATGGAATTCAGTGTTCTCAATGTGACTTTAAGCTTAGTAGAAATAGGGCTGAGGAGGTGGCTTTGCAGTTAAAGGTGCTTGCTTGTAGATCCTGCCATACCAGGTTTGTTCCCACAACATCCACGAGAAGCTGGGTTCACAAAGTAGCATATGCACCTTTTTTTGTGGTAGCAAGAGGCACTGGGTTAAGCTACACTTTCTCTCTCTCTGTTTCTCTCCTCACAAATAAATAATATTTTAAAATGTAAATTTAGCAAAAGTAAATACTTGCTAAGCAATATTTGTATTTCCTTCTTCATCTGTAACCCTTCCCCACCCCCTTTGGGACCCAAAATCATCAGCTACCAGACTATATAATCATTCAAGACAGATGACCGCATTCATTGACAATGTCAAGCCCAGGACCATATGGTGACATTGCGGTGGTTTGAATCAGATGTCCCCCATAGGTTCATGTGGTTTGAATGTTTGGACCCTGGCTGGTGGCAAATTGGGAGGCGGAGGCTCACTGGAAGGAGCGTGTTGCTGGGGATGGGCTTTGGGGTATTATAGCCCTCCCCACTTTCCAGAGCCCAGCACGCTTTCTTGCTGCTTTCTGTCAGCCACGATGGGAAGAAATGATGAACAGCTGCTGCTCTGCCATCCTTTCCCTGACATAGTGAATGCTCCCCCTATGGACTGTAAACCAAAGAAAACCCTTTCCTTTCAGCTGCTTTTGGTTTTATGCTTTGTTTCCATCAGTTAGGGAAAGAAAGCGACGACAGCAGTCATGTCCCCGCGGCGCCTCGACGGCTCGTGCAGAGAAGCTGCTACACTCTCGCCCAGAAGTGCGGCTTAACCATCAAGTCTACGCTGTCGGCACCCCTCAAACAAGAATAAAGCAAGCAATTCAACCTGTTCTCTGTGAAACTCCTTCAGAAGCAAAGCCTGCGCAATAACGAACGGTGCAAACAAACATTTGTAACTATCTGTGACGTGAAGGAAGCTTGTGGAAACTATTTTTCTATTCATCACGGGGAACTTTCAAATAAAGCTTTTAGGCCCTCAGAAGTACTTGGAAAGTTGATTTAGCATCAAAACTATCATCTGTTGATTTTATTATATATCATTTTTAAATTGAAGTGTCTTTTTCCTAACTGAGTCTATTTCCTTCCTTCGATCTCACACATCTGAAGAGTCCCTTACCATGTTTCCACAGCTCTGTGTTTCTTCTCTTGTATCTACACGTCATGTCTCTCTCTCTCTAGAATATGAAATAAAGATTGCAGAATGAAATCTCACCTGTGCTGAGCTCTCGATGCTTCTGTGAACTCCTGTGATTGTGGGAATTGGAATGATGTAGGCCCAGAGCCAATTTGTCTCAGTCCTTCGAATGGTCATTCATTGCCCACCTCTATGTCTGTTCTAACATCTTGTGGCTAGTCAGTAAATTCTTGGAAATGTACCAATGGTCCTCTTAGCTTCTGCCAGCGCACTAGTGAAGAATGTCTTCAGATAACAGAGATGTCCCTGCTTCGCTGTCACCCACTGATGTTTGCCCCTATGTCTGGTATTTTCATGTATAGCTTTCTTTGTTCTGTTACTACAGAAAGAAAAAATAACTTCATGAAACTGTTATCATATTGGAACATAGAATTTGGATGAACTGAAATATGTGTTCCTGGGCTGGAGAGATGGCTCAGCAGTTAAGGTGCTTGCCTGTGAAGCCAAAGGACCCAAGTCGATTCCCCAGGACCCACATAAGCCAGATAAATGAGGCGGCGCATGTGTCTGGACTGCATTTGCAGTGGCTAGAGGCCCTGATGTGCCTGTTCTCTCTCTCTCTCTCTCTCTTTCTTTCTCTCTCTACCTGCCTCTCTCTCTCTCTCTCAAATAAATAAATAAATAAATAATCCTGTGTTCCTATGACAGGATCTTTCATATTTGGTTTCAGAATAAACTGTTACTCACTTTGAGGTGAAAACTATGGGGTGTGTGTGTGTGTGTGTGTGTTAAAAAAAAAACTGGTGTAGGGGCTGGAGAGATGGCTTAGCGTTTAGGCACTTGCCTGTGAAGCCTAAGGACCCTGGTTCGAGCTTCGATTGCCCAGGACCCACGTTAGCCAGATGCACAAGGGGGCGCACGTGTCTGGAGTTCGTTTGCGGTGGCTGGAGGCGCCCGTTCTCTCTCTCTGTCTCTATCTGCCTCTTCCTCTCTCTGTCTGTCACTCTCAAATAAATAAATAAAAACAAAAAATTTTTTTTTAAAAAACTGGTGTATGAGAAACAAACAGAGAAGGGAACATCCAGTCTTCAGATAAGCACCAATATTGATCATTTAGAGTTTCAGGTGATTTCTCTCAAAAATCAGTCCAAGATGTCACTAATTGTGCTTTGTGGTAAATTGCCATATTTTTCAATATTTTTTGCATCAACATTTTCTTCAAACCTTGGGAGTCATCACAGTTGCCATCACTGGATTCAGAATATTTTGACTCACACCAAGTTCCATGCTATGAGCTCATGTATAGTTTCAAACATGGAGAGAGAGAGAGAGAGAGAGAGAGAGAGAGAGAGGATGTGTATGTGCATCTTGATCCAATCCAGTCACTACTTATACCACTTGCTTCAGAAATGAGGAAATGAAATGAAATTTTTAGATAAAACATTGATCTTACACATATGTGTTTATCTATCTATCATCTGTCTATCTATCATCTATTTATCTATCATCTATATATCTATCTGGATTACTCAGAAAATATCCCCTTTGGCCACTGATTCATGTCAGAAAGCACCCCAGTTCTGCTCTGTGTCAATGCTCACTTCTATTCAAAGTTCATACTCTTAGGTGAAATCAGCCTTCCTTATCCTTAAGGACAGGCTACCCCAGCATCACGTTAATGTCATTCTCCCTGTGTCTGAACCTTGTGTGGGAGAAAGTGTGATCCTGGGCTTTTCAAAAGAGGCTGCTCAATTATATTTTTTAAAAGATGTTTTGCTGACATCTAGAGGCATTTGGGTAATAACACTTATTAATAATGATTCTTCTCACTTACAGGATGTCTTGCATTGCAGGCTCCCTCAGCTCTTTAGAGGCATTAATTAATTACGCATCACAGCACCCCTGTGAGGAAGACTAGGTAAGCATTATTATGTGCAAAGGATTTATTGATTTTCCAAGACAATATGTAGCTGAGGCACAGAAAGAAAAACCATAGGAGTATGCATTGAAGGAGATAACACTGAATGAAACAGAAAATAAATAAAGGTAATAACCCCCACCCCCACCCCACTGTGCTCTCTAGAAAGGAGTGATTGCTTGACAAGCTGAAGGGTCTGCACATTAACTGGTACGCTTATTAGCAACTTCTGCAACGGTACAAGGGAAATTGGAGGAAAGGAGTCATCAATAAAAGTCCAAAGTCTTGGTTTTGAAACCCATTCACAGTGGTGTTGTGGGTGTTCCTACATCCTGGGCTTTCTCAGAAGTCACTGAGGGGCTGTGACAGGAGAATGGCCCTTAGATTTATAACAGTGGAGGTATTTTGTACATTTATGACCGGGGTGGGGACCAGGGATGAGGCACACAGAAAAGAAGGGAGGAACAAACTAGCCAAGTTTCTATGCAGAAATATGCTTGGGGGCTGTGGAATTTCAACTATGTCATTGGGCAATGTGAATGGACTACCTTGGTCTATCTTCTCCTCACGTTTTATGGTAGTTGCTTAGCTAACGATTTTTTGAAGCTTCTTATTTTAGGCTTAGTTATTATTTATCTTCTGGGGTTTACTATCCATTTTTAAACTGAAAGGTAATATTCTACTTAAAGAGAAAAATGCCACAAAACCACTAGCTTGCAGACACCAAGACATGATGAAAATCTCGAGTGCTTTCTATAAGTTATTGTAATGTGTTCTTTTTATGAGGATAACAGTAAGTTGCCTTTAAAACAATTGGTTTTTCGCAAAACTCTGATTTCGACTGGGTTGAAAAATGCGTCAATGAAGTCAAATGAACATAAATGATCATAAATACCTCAGAGATCCGGGGGTGGTTTAACTTTACAGTTACTATAGAAAACTAAAAATTACACCATTATCCCATGTTAGCAAACACCGTTACTCTCCCTCAACATTCTAGATTCGTCAAAACCTGTCTATCACCATAAATATGACTGCCTCTGTTGCATCTTTGTAGAAAATTAAATCTTCAATTCAGTTCAAAATTATAGGATGAAAATGCTGAGAGAGGAAGGATTAATTAGGAGAGCTGGTTCCTAGGGAATCTCTTCCTGCTGGGTCCCTTCTACTTTCACTGTATATCATCAAGTAGACAGAAATCCTACTAATTTATGTCTGAATTTATTTGAAAGAGATTATATATATATATATATATATATATATATATATATATATATATGCTTTTTATCTAGAGTTCAAGCTTCTACTGTATTATTCATTCATTCATCAAAATGAAACCATTGAATTGGTTTTCCTCCTAACTTGTATCTTGGACCAAATATCCTAGAGACTGAGGGAGTTTAGTTTGAAGTACAGGTGAAATGAGTCAGTTTGAATGCTATATCAGTCTGAGGAGAAGCAGGTAAGCACGTTAGAAAATGGCTTAAGCCTCCTGGAGACTTGGGTGAAGAATGATTGACTGGTTAGATAGAAAGGGTGACCATTAGAAAATGTGGAGAAGGCTCCAGATGCAACCATCAGTTTCAAATTGTGGATCATGTCTGTCTCCTTGACTGAGAACAAGCGTCCCTCCTCATCCTCTTTCTTCTCCTCATCCTTCCGGCTCTTTGCCTGACCTGCCACTCTAAAATACCACAACTTGGCTATAAACCAGCTATGCTCTGGGTTAGGGGGCATCAGGAACTTACCAGATACTCAAACACCATCAGTCACCTTGTTTCTCAAGTGAAATGGCTTTATAGTTCCAAACCTGGAATAAAAAGCTTTAGAAAACTACTCCCTTCCAAATGTGGAGATGATCTCATCTTCAAATAAGTACTGGTAAGAAAATCAAGGAACCATATATCAATCTATGTCTACGTCACCAGATTTTTTTTTTTTTTTGTTTTTGAACTTGACTAATTAAGCTGAATGTGTAACCTAAGCATCCCATGATTTAAGGGAAGAATTTACTTTCAAGTTGTCTGGGTATGCTTTATTTAAATAGCTAGGCAGCTACTTGTCTAAGCTAGCAACAGTTGTAGAGCAGGTGAATATTAACAATTATGTATTTCGCTTTTGTATGATTATGTGCCTCCTGTGTGAAAAATAAGCTGGAGGGTTAAAATGTTGTCATACACTAGTAATATGTTCTGATTTGGCAGGGAGTTAAGAAAGGGAAGATTAACCTGTACTGAAACTCAAGTGATTTGCAGAAAGACTTCCATGTTTAGGAGAGCTTGTAGTGTATATGGGCAGGGGTGGATAATTTTCAGTTCTGTGTTCTATTGGTGTGTGTGTGTGTGTGTGTGTGTGTGTGTTGCGGATGAGTGTCTGCATGTTCATGTGCATGTGAGCATATGCATGTGCACATGTGTGTGGAGGTGGTATGTCACGTGTCTTCCTGTGCTGCTTGTCTGCATTATTTTCTGAAACACAGCCTCTCACAGAACCCAGAGCTCAATGATTCATCTGTTTCAACAAACCCTGGGGATCCCCCATCTCTGCCTCACCAGCACTCGGATTATAGCCACATACCACCTAGAATGGCATTTTTTGCATGGATTCTAGCGATCAGAACCCAGGTCCTTATGCTTGTATGGCAAGCACTTTACCCACAGAGGCATCTACCTGGCCCAAGATCTGTGTTCTTATTTCAGCTGGGCGTGGTGGCACACACGTTTAAACCCAGCACTCAGGAGGCAGAGGTAGGAGGATCGCCGAGAGTTCGAGTCCACTCTGAGAATTCTAGGTCAGCCTGAGCTAGAGCGAGATCCTACATCAAAAAAAAAAAAATTAATAAATAAATAAAAGTTTATTTCAATTAAAAAAATGGACTAAAGAGAAGCTAAATGAAGATTTGAAAAGGATGTTTTTGTTTGTCTTTATTTGCAACGTGGGATTACAGAGTGGTCAAGTGGGTTTGTGTCATGAATGATATGTGCAATCAGGGTTGATGGACAGGACAGCAAAGTTTCTCCCTCCCAGCTGCCATCTCTGCTCATACTCAGACCCACCAATTCATTTTCATGACCGAGGCTAAAACTATTTGGTTTATTCACTTGACTAAGAGTAAGTACTAAACTCTAGTTCAAATGATTAAAGGACAGCCTTGAGGTCTCTCTCCTCAGTCCCAACCTTCTAACTACTTATATCTATTTTTTTTCTCTTTCAAACATTTTTTTTAGCTCGCCTGAAATTGTATAGCTTTTCCCTCTCTCTCTCTCTCTCTCTCTCTCTTATGATTGTATAAGACATTTTGAACTGGAAAACATCTTCCTTTCATAGGTTTCCAAATAACTAGAGGGGCAATGTAATTGCTGATTCTGAATACAAGGAAGACCCCTCCACCTCTCTCCATAAATCACCCAACGCACAAGCCCATCAAGTTCAAGTCAGAGAACTGGTTTATCAGAATGAGGAGGCAAAGCTTGGCAACTTGGGGGAATAAGGCCACTGTACTGCTGGCCCTTCTGAGGACTCTGGCCCTTATCTTGCCCTTCTCAGGCGTCAAGGGGTAAGCATCATCTCTGGTGAGGGTTTTGAATCCTGTGGGTTGTCAGTCACTGCCATGTTGGGACTCTCCTGGCTTTTGTCTATTTTTTTTAACATTCCCTCTTGTTCTCAAAACCTGCATGTATCCTATCTCTAAGTGCTGATTTATTTTCCTCCATGACATTGTTAAATCCTGATATTGTCTCCACTATATTTCTGTACTTTGTTTTGTTTGGGGTTTTTTTGCGGTACAGACTCACTCTGGTCCAGGCTGACCTGGAACTCACTTTGTAGTCTCAGGATGGCCTCGAACTCACAGTAATCCTCCTACCTCTGCCTCTCAAGTGATTAAAGGTGTGTGCCACCACGACTGGCTATTGCTGTACTTTTTTATCATCAATATTCTCCAAGTATAATAAAGGCTTGCCAACTCAGAAAACTGTGATTTTATTTACTGCCACATACTCAGGACCTAGACTAGTACCTGGTACTTAATAAGTGCTCAATAAATGTGATGAATGGATATAGAGGGACCCTTCTGGGTATCAAGGGCAGAAATTGTCCCCAGAGATCCAATATGTTTTTGTGGAAACACGAGGCAGTAAGTTTAAGCATAGGGAGACATTAACTTTGTTTAACGTGGCCAGTTGAACAAATTGAAATCACAGGCCAAATTATACAATCAAGCCTTTAATGAAACTGCCACAAGTTCACTCAGAGCCTCCCAGATGCTTTCAAAAGCAATGTGCCAGAGTGTGTCTATTGCAGAGTGACAAATATACGTTCAACTGCTAATGTTTCTCTCAGAAATTGTGTATAGTTTCACTGAAGCTAATTTATAAACTTTAACTACTGCAGATAATTTCACTCGCCAATTTTAGACATTTTGTTGAGTTAAAATTTGCATTTTATTGTATGTCATTTTGTCTACTGCTAGCATTAATATGCAGTGTGTGGAAACAGAAATATTTAAAGACACACTGATGCTTTCAGAAGTGTGTGTGTACGCACTTGTGTGTGTGTGTGTGTGTGTCCTGGATTTATGCAAGTGTTGGAGGCCATTATGGTCCATCTATGAAGACAAGTGTCACGTCCTTAACACACACATGGAAAAAATCAGAAAGGATATTATTAAACTTGAAGTTTAATGGGAATTCAGCAAACTCTTTTTATTTCTCTCCCCTTATGGGAATATCAAAAGACCATGGTCCAGGGAAAACTTGCTGAAAGTATCATCAATTGCAATTTTGTGACCCTCTCAGATGAACAGGAGCATTAAGAAGCTGTATGCAAACCTTTCATTTCCACCTATTCTGAAACTCGTATTTGCTTGTTTGATGGTGTCATAAGGGTGAAACAACTGAGCTCAGAAGATTGTTAAGTCTGATTTACTATGTTTAACATATCATCCCTTCCTCCCTACCTGACTCTAGAGTTCAGAGTATGAAATGTAATTTCAATAATTAACACATCAGTAAAAGCAAAAGCAAGCTTACAAAAACAGGCTGTGTTTGAAATTAAAAAAAAAATATTCTCTTGACAATGAATTCAACCTGCTATAGGTGAACTGTCTTGTGGCACTTTTTGAGGAGCTGGGCATGTTTTGCATTCTTATTGTCTTTTTTACCACATTTCAATTTCATTGTTGTCCTACTCCTATCTCTGTTGTTAATATGCTGCAAATATCCCTGTTATGTCCACCAATGCTCTATCTTTTGCCCTCAAAGCTTCTCAAAATCAGGTCAGAGTCTTGTCTATGGTTCTCAACTTCTGCTTCTTCCCTTTCTATCTCCAACTCTTGGCATATACAAAAATACTACCTTTGACGTTCTTACGTCCCTAAATCATAATGTCAAAAAGAGAATCCAACCTAAAGACCAGCACTGAAGGAGGACTCCACGGTATCTGCATTCTCTTGCTTGGACACTGAGAACTCAGCTTGTTTTTGTTTTTTATTAAGTAGAAAGGTGTATGAATACATAATATGCTAGCACCATCATTCCCCTTCTTCCTGGCCCCATTCCACTGACGGCCCTCCTCAGTGGGATTGCTAGCATTTCCCCAGGTTTGCAGGTTATAAGATGAGAGCGCATCAGTCAGTTATTGTGGTGGGGGGGGGGGCAGTGCCTCTAGACATGCCCTTCTACTCTATGGTTCTTACATTCTTTCTGCTCGCTCTTCTGGAAACAACCCTGAGCCATGGTGGGTATGTTTTAAGTCTACTTTAGTGCTGAGCTCTCAGCAGGTTCTGGATTTCTGCTTTGGTGCATTTTGAGTATCCACAGTGTCTGTCTCCATCACCCTGGGGCAGGTTGTCAGGCTCATTATGGAAGCAGCACTCTTGCTCATCTCACCAATTCCTCTGCGGCTTCACCTGGGCCCTGGCTGATGTGGGAGGGGTAGTTCATCTGCTCGTTCTAGCTGCCTTCTGAAAACACACACACACACACACACACACACACAGGAGACTGAGATCAGCATAGGTTCAATGGGATAAGCATTATTAATTAAGGGTGATTTTGGTGGGAGTAGCCTTTCTTTTGGCTAAAGAGTAGTGGGAGCGTCTTGTAAGCCATGCTGACTTGGGGCTTACAAGCCCAACAATTCTGAGCTCAGCACAGTCAAGGTAACACATGTGCATATGTGATGCAATAGTGAAAATATGAGAATAAATGGCAGGGTGAGTGTCTATGGGGCTGTGGTAAGGGTGGGACCAGGGAAGGACCAGGGAAAGAGCACATTCCTTCTCACACGCCTATGAAATGATTTA
Organism: Dipus sagitta; assembly: GCA_036346955.1. Classification (NCBI taxonomy): domain Eukaryota; kingdom Metazoa; phylum Chordata; class Mammalia; order Rodentia; family Dipodidae; genus Dipus; species Dipus sagitta. Next base: position 124,772,783 of record CM070779.1, on the reverse strand, counting down.
TTTCCAGATGGCTGGCATGATGGCCAACAGGCTACTTATTAGAACAAACAGCATGGAACAATGATGGCTGTATGATCTCTGTATCGGCTAACAGTTGCTGAGTGTTTTAGAGCTAACAGGGCAAGAGCCCTGAATGATAGCTGAGGTTGCCTGCGAATTACATAGACACCAAAAGCTCAAAGTGAATGAACCCATGTGAAAGATGATGCTCTGATAGGCCTTATGCAAAAATCCTTTCCAGCCCTCAAAGTTTCATGAAGTGAGATTGCTTGTGCCCATTGTACTGATGAGGGGAACAGTGAAGTGTAGTGTGTATGTCAGGGGGATGCAGGGCTAGAAACAGGTTAAGGCACTTGCCTACAGAACCAAAGAACCAGGGTTCATTTCCCCAGTACCCATGTGAAGCCAGATTCCAAAGTTGTCCACATGCGTGTGGAGTTTATTTGCAGTGGCTGGCATGCCCTGGCATGCCCATTCTATCTCTCTCTCTCTTTCAAATAAATAAATAAATAAAACATTTTTTAAAAAATCATAAGTGGGGGGCTGGAGAGATGGATTAGCAGTTAAGCGCTTGCTTGTGAAGCCTAAGGACCCAAGTTTGAGGCTCAATTCCCCAGGATCCATATTAGCCAGATGCACAAAGGGGTGCATGCGTGTGGAGTTCATTTGCAGTGGCTAGAGGCCCTGGAATGCTCGTTCTCTCTCTCTCTCTCTCCCTCTCTTGCTCTCAAATAAATAAATAAAAACAAAGAAAAGAATTTTTTAAAAAAAGATCGTAAGTGGGGAATGCATTATTTAAGACTTAGGTATATATCAAGGTGGGTCCCTAGGAGCATAAAAATTGCACACACAGAATCAACGGCTGCTCCTGATAAGCAATCGCTTCATAAAAAAAAACAGTGATGTAGAATCTGTCTGAAATACACACTAAACACCCATAAAAATTCAAACACACAGAACAAAAAGATATGCATCCCTTATAAAACATGTCAGCAGGACCAGAAAAACACACAAGAATTGATTATGTACTAGCTTTTTATACCCCCTTATGTGCCTGTACATGTGTGCACATATCTACGTCTGTAAAATAAAGGCTTACTAAAGACAGTAACAGCACCATTCAAAGTCATCACTCAGCAAAAAGCTAACGAAACATCCTTATGAGCCAAGAGGTTTAAAGTTCTTGCACCAGGTATCAAGAACGCTCCTCTTAACAAATAACTAGGCAGCGTTTTCTTTTATTCCACTAGGTCTCTTTCTCCTCTTCCACCTCTCCCACTTCTCCCTCTCCCTCTTTCTTGCCTTTATTGGGAAGTCTTTGTCCTTAAGCCAGAAGTAAGAAGCCTTGGGGCGGTACCCCATGTCCTAATAAAGCAGCCCTTTTGTCAATGCAATGATTACCTCTTTTGCAGCTGTCCCTGGTGTTGCATTTTGTAACACAATTTGGCCTCTTTGGACTCTGGTTAGTCCTATTTAACTTACTGCAGGGGTTCCCTGTTTGATCTCTAATTGATATAATTGACTGGGCATAATCGGGAAGGCTTTATAGATGTTTATTGATAGCTAATTTTCCTTCATCCATTGTTTAATTCGATAAGAGCATAACCTAATTTATTGTCACTCCAATAGGGATCCATTATCCTTTTGATAAATGCTTCTGGGGCCAACTTGTCAGTAACTGATTTCAAAGAGCTGTTAAGCCCACAGAGTCCATCATTAGTTAATGGCAGTTTAGAAAGCTAATGATGTTATAAATTACAATCAATACGAACATGGAAATTACAGTGTTGGGCAAGATAACACTATGTTACTAAACTCACAGTAAACCGTACCTTCACTAACATGTGGAAAGATGACATCCACCTAAAGATATTCATGCCTTAGAAGGGAGCGTGGAAGAATAAAGTGCCTGATTCCTAGAACAACATTCCAGAAAAATTAGAAGAACAATGCTACCTTGTATGACAACAGAAAGAATCTAGAGAAGAATCATGCAAGTACAAACATGTACAGACCTCTCATCTTTTCATGACTTTAATCTGATCCCATTGAAAGAAATCAAAACTTACATCCTAAAATACACCACAGCTCACAGGCCTTTCTTCACTTCAGCAAATCTATGAAATTCTCAGTATGGATGTATAGCTTTACTGATACAATTAACCTCATTTTTGGATTTTTTGTTTTGTTTTATTTTTTTGAGCTAGGGTCTTCCTCTAGCCCAGACTGACCTGGAATTCACTATGCAGTCTCAGGGTGATCTAGAACTCACAATGATTTAAAGGAATGCTTTATGGGGTAAGGTTGGAAGTCATTTATTGGATACAGAGTTTTAGTGTAGAGTGAGGAAATATTTTGGAGACAGGTCTTTTAAAAATATTTTATTTATTTATTCATTTATTTACCGGGGGGTGGGGGAGAATGAACATGTGGCAGAGCCTCCTGCCACTGCAAACAAACTCCAGATCCCTGAGCCACTTTGTATATCTAGTTTTACATGGGTACCAGGGAATCAAATCCAGGCGGCCAGGCTTTACAAGCAAGTGCCTTTAACTGCTGAGCTATCTTTCCATACCTGGAGATGAATCTTGATGATTTCTGCATATCAGTAGGACTGTCCTTAATGGTACTGAACTGCAGGCTCATAGCTGTTTAAGAGGGCAAACTGTATGAACATTTTACTATGAAAAGTAATGTTTTCTATGCCATAGTTGGCCTTTTATACTAATACACAGTTTTTGATATGTTAAAATATAATAATGAGAAATTGTGATTAGAAAACTTAGTTTTGAGGATTTTTTTTTTTGAGACAGGGTGTTACTATGTAGTCTAGGCTAGCCTCAAGCTTGTGATCCTCCTGCCATAGTCTCCTTCATTCTGAGATTGAAGTTGTGTGCCACCATGGCCAGCAGTAAACATTTTTAAACCCTGTTTCAAGCTGGAGAGATGACTTAATGGCTAAGGCACTTACCTGCAAAGCCTAAGGACACAGGTTCAATTCCCCAGTACCCATGTAAGCTAGTTAGTTGTACAAGGTGGCGCATGTCTGGCATTCGTTTGCAGTAGCTGGAGGCCCTGGTGTGCCCATTCTTCTTCTGCCCCCTGCCCTCCCTTTCTCTCAAATAAATAAAATATTATAAAAACCCTGTTGCTTGGAGGAGGCTTTAGATGCTACTAATTATGCCTTTATCCATTTATTTTAGAGGACACAGTATATATAGTAATATGATTCTTTCAATTTTTTTATTCTCAAGAAGAGAAAAGAACATAAAAAACTAAGATATTCTTGATGTAGGAGGTAGAATAATGTCAATTCAACTGATAGTTTCCACTAGTAATCTTCAAATGTATGATCCAAAGTTCAAGACCTGATTCATTCACCCTTGTACTTATTTAACGAAATGTATTGAGTATTTATTATAGACATAGCAAGCTCTATAGGTAACATAAAAAAATATTTTCTCCAAAGAGACTATATTCTGATTGTGAGTTGTGGAATCAGAAGTATGTGTCTAGGGGAAGGGGGATGAGTTAATGAAATAAATGTCCAGGTGAGTTATTCCAAGCAGAATATGTCATTTGTCAGCAGACTATTAACTCAGAGTGTCAGGAGTTACTGGTAATTTATTTTTATTTGAGAGAGAAGGAGAGAGAATGGTGCAGATAGATAGAAAGAGAGTAAGAATGGGTGCGCCAGGGCCTTCAGCCACTGCAAATGAGTTCCAGATGTGTGCACTACCTTGTGCAGCTGGCTTACGTGGGTCCTGGGGAATCGAACCTGGGTCCTTCGGCTTCACGGGCAGACACCTTAAGTGCTAAGCCATCCCTCCAGCCCCAGTCACAGACTTCTTGAGGAGGATGCCAGTGCATCAACCAGGCACTAATGTGTGGGTGAGTTTGGAGAGGAGAAGGGATGAGCAGGGTGGGAATAGGAGCAAAGGTAATGAGATGGAATGAGTGCATGACACGCCCCTAGTGTAGTAATCAGCAGGCGCCCAAGCAAGCATCACTGTCGCATCACAGCGCTATCTCAGGTGACGCGGCCACAAGAACAAAGGTCGTCAGCTAAGCAGAATAAAGGAAACTCTCAAAGCCACGCGGTATGGGGAAAAACAGAATTGGACAGACTAGAGAGAAGTAGTCAGTGACTGTGGAGGTTTGATTCAGGAGTCTCCCATACACTTAGGTGTTCTGACTGCTAGGTCCTCAGCTGATGGAGATTTAGGAATTAATACCTCCTGGAGGGAGTTACGGGTGGGCCTGTGGGTGTTACAAGCTCTCCCTTCCCAGTGTTTGGCACACTCTCCTGTTGTTATTGTCCATCTGATGTTGGCCAGGAGGTGATGACCATTCTCTGCTCATGCCATCATTTTCCCCTGCCATCATGGAGCTTCCCCTCGAGTCTGTAAGTCAAAATAAACCTCTTTTTTTTCCCACAACCTGCTCTTGGTTGGGTGATTTCTACCAGCAATGTGAACCTGACTGCGACAGTGACACATTACTATTACCAGCTTTTGTCAACTATAAGACATATACATATGTACTTACACATTTATATATATGTATATGTATATATATATATATATATTCACATAACCTACATAAGTGAGTGTATATAAGGAACTATACAAACTATACACATGTATCTGCACACAGATCATACATAAATATATGTGTGTATAATTTCTTATACTTATTGCTACACTAATAAAGCTGAAATGAATAAAATTATTGGTTGCAACAGAGAATATCAATACCCGATATGAGATTTATATAAACAAAATGTGTCACAGATAATTTGAAACCTACTCTGTATTTTACCCATTCTCCGTAGAAGTGTAAACTAATGAAATCAAAGGTTATTATCTACAGGTTTACTTCTCCTCAGCAATTACAAGAGTGCCTTTCACATCATAGATGCTCAATAACTAATTCTGGACCATATTTATTTAGTAATTTATGTTGGAACACTATTTACACAAAACAAGTACAATACTATCTTTCTCTTATAAAACTATCCAATCCAAGTTACTATTTCCTTATTCCATATTTAATGTAAACTTTTTATACTCAATGATGTTTCCATGGTGAAAAAATACATCTTAGAAAGCTTTTTATAACTTTTAAGTTTTTTAAAGTATTTTTATTTTTATATATTTATTTATTTATTTGACAGAGAAGGAGAGAGAGAGAGAGAAAAAAAAAATGGGCATGCCAGGGCCTCCAACTCCTGCAGATGAACTCCAGACATCCCCTTGTGCATCTGGCTAACATGGGTCCTGGGGAATTGAACCTGGGTCCTTTGACTTTGCAGGCAAATGCCTTAACCACTCAGCTATCCCTCCAGCCCATACTTTTTATTTTTATAACAAATACAAAAGGTAATTAACATCCACACAAAAAGAGGTATTTTCACTTATAGACATAAAGGCTGCAATCTATGCTCAGTTAGTTGGTCCTGTTGTTTTTAGGCCTATGATGAGACAGTTCATAATGGTGAGCAGTATATGGGAACACAAAGGCCGCCACCTCATGGACATGAGAAAGAAAGGCAGAACAAGACCAAGGTGGCACTTTCTGGTTGGAGGGCACACTCTCAATAGGCCCCACCTGTTAGATTTTTCATGCGTTCCCCATAGGACCCAACTAAGGAGCAATTCTTTAACACATGGGTCTTTGAGAGACAATTTATATTCAAATTATGGAAGAGTTTGTGCTCCAATGAAGAGCACCCAAATGAGAAGACAGATATTAAGGAAATAAGTAAAGAGAACAGGAAACTGCAGTAAGAATTTTGAAAGATGTAACAAGGTTCTAAGCGTAGACAGTGAAATGTAAGACACAAGTCACTCACAATGAAATGACAGGAATCAAGCTGTTGTAAGTCCTTGAAATCACAGCGTATCTGCTTTCACCTTCTGAAAGCATTTAGCTCAGGTTTCTGTACATAGTAATTGATTGATAGATATTTATTGAATGAAGTTATTCTCAAAGAAAGATTCCATAATTTTCAATATCAACAAAACCTTAGCCTACCAGAATAATCAATTATGTATAACTCTGATAAGCAGACACTTAGTCTCATTTATTTGTTTTTTTATTTTTCCTGGAGAAAAAGAACAAATTCAATGCATACTATCCTCATTCTATAGCTTTTCATGGTATAAACTTAAATTAAAATCAAGCCATATGGAAGTTAGTTATTGTTCATGCTGATTTCCTTCTGTATAGTACATCCATTCACGAGGCTAAGGGCACTTTTCCCAATGATCATGAGTGAAGCTATGGGATGTGTAGAACAGAATGCCTGCCGTTCCTACTCTTGTGACTTTTCACTGTGCCAGGGCATTTAAACACATTCTGACTGCACAGGGCATGAACATGCTATTGTGCATATTCCGTGTTTCCCTGAGGGCTTAACATTAGGTCATATGTCATAGGACCTCCTTTTGGGGCAGTAAGGAGGGGTGCTTCCTTGCCAAGAACTTGTCTCTCCTCCCTCTCCACTTCCCATTCTTTCATCTCCGCCCCTTCAGTGGTGGCATCAAAGTCATGTTCATGGAAATCGTTTTTAATCTTACCCTAGTGGTTGTAAAGTTGGAGTAGCGATAAGCAGCAGTGTAGATGAACTAATACAGAAAAAAATATATAAATAAATAAACGAACTATTCCATGTGGACGCATGGGCCATTAACAGTAAGCAAGGGAACGGCTGTGCGAGGCCTGGGGAGGGAGCGGCGGGCAGGGGATGCATCTGTCTTCTGTGACCCATCGGCTGCTTCTCCACTGTGCATTCTTTGCTCCTTTGAAGACACAGCAAGAGAGGAGCTAGCCAGTGGAGGGAGCTGCTTGCAGATTGATTTCCTTGCTTCAATAGTTACTTGACATAGCAAAGTTTGGCTTCATTCCATTCTCGAATTGAAAATTTATACAGAAATGAGAAAAACCACCCCACCCAGCAATGTATTAATAATAGCTGCCAACTAGCTCCGAGAAACCGTGATGGCCATAATGCTCCCCGATGCTGTTCTCATCGCCTGCACAAGAGAATTTGTCCCTAAGCCGCTTATTTTCAAAATACATGCGAAGACAACAAATTGTGCGGCATGTTTATCCAATAAGGCATAGCAAGGAAACTGAAGGATCTGATGGGAGGGAGCGAAAAGAAATAGAAATTTAACAGCTAGCCAGACTGAAAGAAAGCAGGCAAGATTAGGAGACACATGTACAATTCTCCACGGTCCCTAAAGTCTCTAGCGGAAAGGTAGAAATGAACTAATTTATTAGTAAAATCGCATCAGGGGCAGTAATTTCATGTTAGTGAATTTACATGTAATAACATTAAGCTCCCAACCTCCACTTCACCAGTGTGGCCCTCTCCGATGATGAATGAGGTGCCTAAAGAAAGATGATAGTTTGATTGTTTTCACAGCAAACAGATCAGCATTTTAATTTCTTGCCTCTGTGTTTATTGCTTATTTGGCCCCTTGCTTGGCTTGTAAAAACTTGGCTAAATGGAAATGAATAAATGTAATTACTGCGGGTGACAGTGGTAATCTGTGTGGGTTTTTCATATTGGCTTTGCCAGCGTTAATCTAATCACCCGAGAATATGTGTCACCGTACAAATGCTCTGACAGAAAGCAGAGTCCTTCCTCAGAGAAAACTACACAGAGGCTGGGAGGCTCAGACCCAGACACTGCTTCCCTCTGCCTTGGGAGGAGAAGCTCCCAGAATGCCCAGCAAGGTGGCTAGCTGGGTGTGCACACAGAAGGGTTTGTGGTCTCGGCAATCTCCAAGGAAGCTCCCAGGTAACCCTGAACCTAGTGTGAATAGCAGTTGTCTTCCTCAGTCTTGGGGTGATACGACTCAGGACACTGCACACGTGAGAGCTGAAACTTTCTGTCTCCCCAGTACTAAAAATCTGGCAGGACTCACTAATGCATTCCTTTACCTTTCGGGGTTTTGTTTTCCATCCATAAGGCAGGGATGGGACAAGTCAGATGTTTGATGTTCACAGTTGCAGGAGGAGCAGCAGGGGGTGAGGCAGGCAATCAGTGTGGGGTAGGAAGGATGAAATGAGATAATGTATGTGAAAGTGTCTTACAAACTACAAAGCAAAGCTAAATGGAGCAGCAGAAGAATCCTGGAAACAGACTTTATTATATGTAAGATTTATTTTATCAAAGCAGCAGGGAAGTAAAGGATTAGCCAGTAAATGGCAGCTGAATGGCTGGTTAGCATTTTGGAAAGAAAAAATAAATCAAGACCTGTAACTCCAAATATTGGTCAACAGGAATTACAGCTGGATAAAATAATTAAATATGACAATAAAACATTAGGAACCCAGATGAAGAATTTAATATTCACTAGACTTAAGGGATTTGAAAGAGGATTCCCTGAACATTGAAAAATAGTTTAAAAATCATAAGAGATGAATAAATTTAGTGACATAAATATTTCAGACATTTCCAGTCAAAATAAGGTAGACATAATCAGAAAGAACATATTTTCAACAAGTCAGGCAAGAATCAATAATCATATTACTTGGAAAGTTCACAAATATTTAAAAGTGACATAGTCTCATAGAAAATTGAAAGAAATAATTCCTTATCTAGAGTATCTACAATAAATACCAGCTAGTAAATGTGGGGAAAGAAAACCTTTAGTGAGCCAATAACCAAATAAAATCAAGTTCAAACAACTGAACAAAAAGGTGTGAGCAGGACTACAGAGAAGACTTAGCAGTTAAGGCACTTGACCTAAGGACCCAGGTTCCATTCCCCAGTATCCATGTAAGTTAAATGCATAAGGTGACACATACATCTGGATTTTGCAGTGGCTAGAGACCCTGATGCGCTCTCTCTCCCTCTCTCTCTCTCTCTCTCTCTCTCTCTCTCTCATCCTTCTATCTACCTCTTTCTTGCAAATAAATAATAAAATTTTCTAAATTAAGAAAATAAATGTGAGCAGATTGAATTTTATTTTGTTAAGTATTGAATACAAGGAAAGTGTCTGAAATATGCCGCTGGCCATGTGTTTGTTCTTGTTCTGTTTGGAGAGCTGCATGGTCTCCACATCTTGTATGACAGGAATGCATCAACCTTCCAGGTCAGTGCCATAGCACCTAGGAGGAAGTCACTCACCAAACATGCCAGTGTGGCCTCCTTCCTCTGGATTTCCTTTGTGGAGGGAAGAAACTGATTGACCATGGGTGAGGCTGCAGGCTGACCTAAAACTGTGAGCTGGGTCCCACTGTTAAAGATGTACCATGGTGAATGATGCTACAAATGAAACTCACGGAGTTACGACCCGGGCTCTGCCTCCTGGGGGCTGGGATAGAGTGGGAACCCAGTTGAACAAGGGTCTGGAACGTTTCTAAATATTTTATTTATTTATTCACTTGAGGGAGAGTAAGAGAAAGAAGCAGATAGAGGGAGTGGGATAGAGAGAGAATGGTGCACCAGGGCTTCTAGACACTGACACAAACTCCAAATGCAAGTGCCACCTTGTGTACCTGGCTTTTCATGGGCACTTGGGAATCAAACTCAGGACCTTAGGCTTTACAGTCATGTGTCTTAACCACTGAGCAATCTCTCCAGCCCATATTTCTGAACTTCTACAGTTTATGACGGTACTGACTTTTTTGAAACTAACAAAAATGAAAGTTACATAGTTTTGACCTAGTAATTCTACTTCCAGGAATAAAATCTAAAGAATATTTTCCAAAAAACAAGAGTAATACTAGAAATAATTAAATAGTCTAGCTATTCTTCAAGTAATTAAGCATATTAGAAACATTTAATGCACAAGTAAAATAATGTAAGTAAAGATTGTAAAGACTTTAAAAATGTGAAAAAATGTTTGGTTAAGTGAGGGAAAAATTCTTCATGTTGTCATTGCCAAAGAACTTTCTGAATTTTGTAGGCCACTATTAGGTCACATGCTATTTCTAAAGTAATCATTGTGAAGAAAAGAAAGAAGAGTATAATTTACTTAAAGCTATCACTTATGGGAATAGTTATTGGACAATGCTGAAAGGAGCAGACATGAAACCACTGAATGATATTCTTAAGGACAAAATAAATATTAGGCATGTGAGACTAGAAGAGGAAGGCTGTAGTATCTATGAGAGTAAACAGAAATTAATCGTGTTTAGATGATTGAAGAATTGGAGGGTAACACTGGCAGCATAATCAAATCTCAAAATCAAATCTCAGCAAGAAGAAAAGAGGGAATGAGAAAGGAAGCAAGAAATGGAGGTAGGAAGGGAGGGAAAGAAGATGAAAAGGAGAAAGAAAGAGTAAAACTTAAAAGAAGAAAGGAAAAAATATCACTTCTATAAATCATCAAACTTTGCAAAAGAGACCCTGCTTATGTAACCCCTTCGATATAAAACAAAGACATTTACTTTCACACTTTCAACCTATAAATGGTATCAGGAATATAAGACGTCAGGAAATCTGCTAGGAAAGGTGCAGAAATACTTGAACCAGCGTGGATGTGTGTGTTTTACAAAGCCCAAAGATAAACCAAAGTGAGCCGTTCTCTGAGGAAGATGGTACAAGGTCCAATTTAACCCAAAATACAACAAGAAGACTTCTACTCTTTTAAGATGCAATGGGCAAAGCCATGAGAAGACACAAGACATTGGAAAGGGTAACAGCGACCCAAAAGAGAATTTCTTCTCAGATGGGGTGCGGTTGTTAAACCCTCGAGGAATTCAAAGCAGGTAAATCACGGGGATGGCACATCTGAGCCGTAGGCTGATACACTGCTTATAAGAGATTTCTTTTTTTGTTTGTCTGTTTGTTTTTGGTTTGTTGAGGTAGGGTCTCGCTCTAGCCAAGGCTGACCTAGAATTCACTATGTAGTCTCAGGGTGATCTTGAACTCACGGCAATTCCTCCTACCTCTGCCTCCTGAGAGCTGGGATTAAAGGTGTGCACCACCATGCCCAGCATAAGATGTTTCTTTCTGGAATTCATCTTCAGAGAAAAGACTCATTTTGAAAAACTTTCCACACCTTATTGTTTTAGTGAAGCTTAGTCAAGAAAGCACAGGTGGGGTAATCCTGAAACAAAGATCTAGAGCTGGGGACACAAATTCAACCTCTCTGTCAATTTTGGGGATGTTGAGGAGCCATATTTCCAAGAAGAGAGTTTCTAAGTATTTTTATAGAGCATCTACCAAAAAGAAAAAAAAAATCTTTGCAAAGCAAGGAAATACATGCATTGAATATCTTGGAAATTAGATTTTCTAGTTCTTTAAATCGGTGGCTTTGATTCTCATCTTGTCTGGGCATCTCACAAAGCTGGTCTGCCTCCATTGCCACCCAGGAAACTGGGACCAGGGATCCTAGGGGCAGACATTTGAGAGTTCTCGGTTCACCCCACCAGCTACCCAGCATCGTCACTGCAAGTCAGAGGAAATAAAGTGGCTTCACTGCTTCCAGTTTTGAATGCTGAATTAAAGTACAAACCGGATACTCTCACTTGACAATAAATAAATAAATAAAAATGAGGGGAAAGTTTCTTTTATGTCTTAGGAAATTATTCCATTTTGGTGAAGCACTTAGAGGTATAATATGAGCTAGATAACTTTCACAGCACTTGATGTAGTGACTGTTGTGGGGCTTCTCCATGACACATAATCAGTAGTAAGCCAACATTCGTGAAATAAAAAATGAATCCAAGTTTCTCACCAGGAAAATTGGTTTCCATTCAACAAGATGTCCTACGGCATCCTTAGAATTTTTTAAGTTTCAATTCTAAGTACTCTTTTACTACCATGGATAGCAATAAGAATATAAAGATAATATGTCCTCTAAAAGGCAGGGTACAAAATCTTTAGGAGAAACACTGACCCCCCCAAGTACACTAATATTTAATGATAAGCATTTGTCTGAATCTTTTATTTGCCTCTTTCAACTATAATGTATGTACATAATTATTGCTATTATTCTGAGTATTTATTATTATTATTATATATTATATATATTATATTATTATTATTATTAGATGAGGTCACCCCTCATCTAAACAATGTACTTAGTATAATAAAATTCACTTATCTTTTTAAATATGTTTTATTTATTTATTTGAGAGAGAGAAACAGACAGAAAGGGAGAGAGAGAAAAAGAGAGAGAGAGAGAGAGAATGAGCACACCAGGGCCTCCAGCCCCTGTAAACAACTCTAGATCCATGTGCCTCCTTGTGCATCTGGTTTACGTGGGTCCTGGAGAACCAAACCAGAATCCTTTGGCTTTGCAGACAAATGCCTTAACCACTAAGCTATCTCTCCAGCCTGATTTATTTATCTTTTATTTATTTATTTATTTATTTGAGGTAGGATCTCACTGTAGTCCAGGCTGACCTGGAACACACTTTGTAATCCCAGGCTGGCCTTGAACTCAGTGATCCTCCTTCCTCAGCCTCCCAAGTACTGGGGTTGAAGGCATGTACCACCACACCCAGCTTAAAATTTATTTTTAAATGCATGAAGAAAACTACAAAACTTAATGTTATTGACACTGTTTAAATTACAGGCACTATATAAAATAACTACTGCAAGTTATAATCCCAACAAATGTGGTAGTTCATGCATGTAATTCCAGCACCAGGGAGGCCAAGATAGGAGCATACCATGAGTTAGAAACTAGCTTGGACTTCAGAATGAATTCCAAGTCAGTCTGAGCTAGAGTGAGATGCAGCCTCATAAAAACAGAAGCCAGGCGCAATGGCACACACCTTTAATCCCAGCACTAGGGAAACAGAGGTAGGATCACCATGAATTCGAAGCCACCCTGAGACTGCATAGTGAATTCCAGGTCAGCCTTGGCAAGAACAACAGCCTACCTTGAAAAACCATAAACAAAATAGATATAGTTCCTATCTTTTAACAGGATCTAATTGATCAGGAATACTAAAACATCCGTCCTATGTAACTATCAAATATATATAACATTTTTAGGATTGAGTAACAAATTCAAGATAATGAGGCTCAGGAAGTAGCATCTCACAGGCACTCCAGAAATTGTAAATTATTTTAGAAAAAACTTACTTATGTGTTTATTTGCAAGGAGAGAGAAAGAGAGAGAGAATGGGTATACCAGGGACTCTAGCCTCTGCAAATGAACTCTGGATGCATGCACCACTTTGTGTATCTCGCTTACATGGGTCCTGGGGAATCAAATCCAGCTTGTTAGACTCTGAAGGCAAGTGTTTTTGCTGAGCTATCTCTCCATCCCTAGAAATGGTAAATTCTAAAAAAGTAATTTTTCAAGAAGCATTAAGAACTGACACCAAAGATGCTCAGGATTAAGATGCCCAGGAACGGTGACTGTATGAGACCTGAATGTAGTTTTGTATAATATACAGAATGTAAAGGAAATGAAGAAACAGCATTAAAAGTACACTGATGGCCAAAGTCAGCCGGCAAGACAATACATTTGGGTGACATTGAGAACTTTTTGTGCAGAAAAAAGATGGAAAGTTCACTTAATAAAGGACACTGGAAGTTCTGGCCGAGTTCCCTAGACTCTCTCCATTCAATAGAAAGAGGCATTTAGCTTTAAATAATAAAAAATTCAGGAAAATGGATGCACTTGGAAAAACAGTCATACTAAGTGGACTCCCACAAGCACAGAAAGGCAAACACTGCGTGCTCTCCCTCATATGCCTTCTCTGTCTTGGAGCAGCTTGGGTTGCATGTAAGTGGCAGTAAACTTCAGGACTTTTGGCAGGGAACTAGAATGAAGCAAAGAGAGAGCAGAAATAGAGGAGGGACTACTTGGCAGGCAATAGAAGGATCATGAGGAAACGAGGGTGGTGGGAGGTTTACACAAACTAATAGCAACGTCAATCAGTACCATAGATACCTTCTTCCTAGATAGCAAACTAAGAGATATAGCCCATCTTAAAAGGGACGGGGGATGGCCCAGGCAGAAGCATCCTGAAGAGGGCAGAACGGTGATAGCCTAATCCTAAAACCATGGCCTGGAATTCCCATTGTCAGAACTGGGTTATACCCCACAGTGAGCTGTTGGTCAGGGAGATATATATGAGGTCACCAAAACAACAGCTATTGCCAAAGCACTTGGTCTCCAAACAGCGCTAAATGGTAAGACCTTGCTACTGAAGATGCCACAGTCTGTGGATGCAGGACATTTGAGAGACTGCTCTGGAATATAGAAGGAAACCAGTTCCCTACTAGCTGGAAAGTGCTGTGTGAACTGCTGGGGCATAAGAGCCACAAACACCATGAATAAGCAGGGCATCCTGCTAGCTATGAAATCAGCCAACCCTGTAAGATATACAAACCTGTACTACAGTGGCACAACGGCCTATGGGAGCAATCAGGATCTGTCTGATGGATATGAAACCCACTCAGTAAGAGAGAATGCAAACCTACTATTGTGAACCAGGTCACAGTCCTAGGGATATGATGGCCATAGACTCCAAAAAGAAGCTCTCATTAGATTTTGGACAAGAAGAGTGTCCACACCCATCAAAAAGTCTCTCAACTAACTACACTTATACACTTTAATCCAAACTGCTCTCGTTGTTGGTTGGAAAATCCTGTGTTTGTTTTTGTCATTGTTGCTGATTTACAAATGGCAGCAAAAACCTGGGTGAACCCAGATCCATCAATATGTCAAGAAGCGATAGCTGACTGCCAAGCATGAAATGAGCCACCTCCAGCACCTTTGCCAGGGCCCAGGAGACATCACAGAGGAGGGGCTAATTTAAACATGAGTGCTGCTCTCATTGCTATCCTGACAACCTGCTCCAGGGGAATGGTGACAGACACTGAGGACACTCATCACTCATTAAGGAGAAATCCACAGGATGCAGAGAGCTCAACACTAGATTTATAACACTCCCACCAAGGCTCAGGGAACGTTGCAGACAAGAAGGCAGAAGCATTGGAAAAGCCAAGTTGGAGAGATGGCTTAGCAGTTAAGGCATTTGCCTACAACGACTAATGACCCAGGTTCAATTCACCAGTACCCACGCAAAGCCAGATGCACAAAGTGTACAGGCATCTGGAGTTTGTTTGCAATAGCTGGTGGCCCTGGCATGGCCATTATCTCTGTCTCTCTTTTCTCCATCTCTCTCTGACTGCAAATGAATAAATAAAACATTAAAAAATATATTTAAAAAAATAATTGTAGGAGCCACCTTGTGGGAAGGACTATCCTGAGGCATTGTCTCCTGCCCTGCCCTGCCCCCACCAGAGATGGATGCATTCATAACCCCATGGGGAATACCAACAATCCCACTGAGAAGGACCCTTAGTGGAATGGGGGCAGGAAACAAGTTATATGAGAGGAGAACACAAGGGGAATGGGACCAACATTATTTATTCACACAGTAAAGTGCATCCTTAATTAAAATATTAAAATTAAAAATAAATAAGAGTTGGAGAGATGGCTCAGCAGTGAAGGCACTTGCCTATAAAGCCTAAGGACCCAAGTTTATTCCCCAGTACCTATGTAAAACCAGATGTTCAAAGTGGTGCACATGTATGGTGTCCATTGGCAATGGCTAGAGGCCCTGGTACACACATTCTCTCCCCCCACTCACTCTATGCTGGACGTGGTAGTGCATACCTTTAATCCAAATACTAGGGAGACTGAGGGAGGAAGATTGCTTGAGACTACATAGTGAATTCCAGGTCAGCCTGGCCTAGAGAGAGACCCTACTTCAAAAAATAATAAATAAATAGTGCAATTATAGTAATAAATTATTGATAGCTTTAAGAAAATGTATTTTGGGGCTGGAGAGATGGCTTAGCAGTTAAGTGCTTCCCTGTGAAGCCTAAGGACCCCGGTTCAAGGCTCAATTCCCCAGGACCCGCATTAGCCAGATGCACAAGGGGGTGCATACATATGGAGTTCGTTTGCAGTGGCTGGAGGCCCTGGAGTGCCCATTCTCTCTCTCTCTCTCTCTCTCTCTCTCTCTGCCTCTTTCCCTCTCTGTCACTCTCAAATAAATAAATAAATAAATGAAAATGAACCAAAAAAATGTATTTTGAGTTAGTAGGAGAAGGGATGCTTTAACAGAGCACCCACTATCTTCACTACATAAATACATATGTTGTGTGTGTGTGTGTGTGTGTGTGAGAGAGAGAGAGAGAGAGAGAGAGAGAGAGAGAGATATCTCAGAATCCCTTTTCCTCTCTACTGCACCAGCCCCAAAGAAAAGAAGGAGTTACAGATCATTTCGCCTGCTCCTAGAACTGCCACAGGGGCCTATGGACTCTGTGTTCTGTTTACAATTCAGAAGCTCATTTATGTTCTAAGTCTGTACACAAAGAGGAGAGTAAATCTATTCTGACCAGTGATTCCCAAACTGCCATTTCACTGATGAACAAGGGAAGGATGCTGAAGAGGTACAAATGGGGCACAACATATTCGCCTCCTCCTCTGCATATGAGTAAGTGTGAACAGGCAAATTCCCACTATGGCTTTAATCAGAGAAAGTTAAACCTGTCACAGTGGGGTGTCCATTCCTTCTTAGTGCCTGCTGGGGGCAGCAGGGGAGTTACAGCACAAGTCATTCAGAGTCTCCTGCTGGGCAGAGAGAAGGTACTGTCTGATCCAGGTAATGATCTTGTCCCTGCCTGGCAATGCCTCACTAGCCCTGTGGAAACCTCTGTCACGGGAAAAAGCAAGATCTAAGTAAATGAAAGAGGAGCAAAGAAAGAACACAAGTGTTGGACACTTGAAAGAGAAGGCTAAGTCCCTGACAAGCTAATGGAAAGTAGATCTCACATAGTAAAAGTCTAATAAGACTGATGATCCAACAGGAACAAAGAAATATGGACAAATGTGCTTTTGAGAATATTTCTGTGGGTATTCTTTTATTCCAATGTGAAGTATGAGAACACAGAATAGTTTGAAGTGTCTTAGTACAAAACTGAAGGCAAAAAACAAACAAATAAGCACGGAAATTTAAAGAAAGAGGTAAAGGAAGTTCAGGAATATAGGCAAGAACTTAAGGGAACTCAGGAAAGTAGAGATGGCAAGAATGAGGATAAGGTGGGAAGGAGGTGGTGGAGTCAAGCCATTTTTAATTTTTTTTGTTCATTTTTATTTATTTATTTGAGAGTAACAGAGAGAGAAAGAGGCAGAGAGAGAGAGAGAGAAAGAGAGAGAGAGAATGGGCGTGCCAGGGCTTCCAGCCACTGTAAACGAACTCCTGACATGTGTGCCCCCTTGTGCATCTGGCTAACATGGGTCCTGGAGAATCCAGCCTCGAACCAGGGTCCTTAGGCTTCACAGGCAGGCGCTTAACTGCTAAGCCATCTCTCCAGCCCTCAAGCCATTTTTTATAAGTGGAAAACACACTAGAAGAAAAATACAGACATAAGGTGTGATAGTTAGAATGGATGGCCCCCAATCTATTCAGGAGTTTGCTAAAGTTTGTAATTTGTATCTGCAGCATCCTTGCTGGAGGAGGTGTCATTTGGTTGATGGATCTTAGAGTCCCGCCCTAAGGTATGCTGGTGGGTTTTGAATCCCAGACTAAAGATACGTGAAAGGCTGGAGTTCAGCCTGGAGTTCCTATAGTGTGCTCGCTTGCTTTTTGGTAGTGGCCTGTGGCTTTTCTCTCTCTCTGCTGGGATCTGTGAAAGCGGGCCCAGCTTCTTCTGCCACTATGGAACTTCCCCTGATCTGTAAGCTTCAATAAATCCCTTCCTCCATAACTGTCCCTGAGCTGGAAGTTCTTCTCAATGATCTGAGGCTGTCTTCTACATAAGGGAAGAACAACTTCCAGAGATCCCCTTCTCTGATTTTCGTACTATTCTTCCTAGACAGGTACTCTTCCACAGCTCCCAGTGTAGACTCAGTTCCACCTACTTGCATGTCTTCTGACATAATGCTCCTCCACAGTGCCAAGAGCAATTACATTCTCATGGGATGTTTTACATGATTGTCTTCCATTCATATCTGCACTGGGAAGTTCCTCAAACTTTTTACTGTAACATGTTATGCACAGGGGGCATATAAGAATAATTCTATTCTTAAATTTGCTCTTATACTCCTTTCTTTTTTGTCTTCCTCTCCATAAGGAAGTCCACCAGGGGCTGGGAGGATGGCTCAGCAGTTCAAGGTGCTTGCTTACAAAGTCTGATGGCCCAGGTTCAGTTCCCCAGAACCAACATAAGGCCAGATGCACAAAGTGGTGCATGTACCTAGAGTTCTTTTGCAGTGGCTGGAGGCCCTGGTGTGCCCATATTCTCTCCCTCCCTCTCTCTCTCTCTCTCACTCACCATAAATAGTTAAAAATATACATAAAAAGAACACTATCATTTTCAGTGTAGTAGATTTAAAAGACAACGAAACAAAGTACCAATGAGCTTGCTCACAATTTCTCTGTGTGGTACAGTGTATATGAAAACCCTAAAGTAAGAGTAATTCATTGTACCTTGAGCTGGAGGACTGGGAAGTTAAGAGCATAACCTGATGGGAATATGACCAATATGCAATATGTTAAAAAATAAATACATTTGGGGTTGGAGAGATGTCTTAGCAGTTAAGACACTTGGCTGTGAAGCCTAAGGACCCTAAGTTTCTATTCCCCAGTACCCACGTAAGCCAGATGCACATGGTGGCACATGAGCCTAGAGTTCATTTGAAATGGCTAGAGGCTCTAGCAACCCATTCACTCCCTTTCTCTCTCCTTCTCTCTCTCTCTCTCTTTCTCTTTCTTTCTTTCTTACATGAACAAATAAATAAAAATAAAATATTCAAAATAAATAAATTTTAAAATACTGTACCATTATTGTAATATGCATATATTATCTTTAAAAAGTCAAGTAAAAGTATTATGAAAATAATAGCCATATGTTTTACATTTTAGTGTGATCTAGGTACTTTCCTAGGCAGTTTTAATTTAACAGATTTAATCATCCCAATAAAGCTAGGAGGTAGATATGATAATTTCCCTCATTTTAGACATGCAGAAACTGAATCGTAAAACATGGTTTGCCCAAGATTACACAACAGAAAAGGGGACTGGCAAGGATTCTAACCCCTGAGTTCACAGTCTTTAATATTTATACCTTCTAGTGTTTTCAACATTAAAAATCATGTGGCTATATATGTCTACACACCTATACAGGTGCCTCACAGTGACGAATACATGTAATTTTCATTTGTGCACAATAGGCTCACTTCAGTGAAGTCAAATATAAGAATAACAGAAAACATAAAAACAACATAGATCACCAGAAGAGATTTTACAGTAGTCTGGAAGGACTGAGTGCCAACAGAGAGACAATAGGCTTGAGCAAATGGTACCGCGAAGGGATGAAGACCACATTGTTTTAGAGGTTTTGCTCTAGGCGGATGTCCTGAGTTTTTTGCCAAGTAGATAAACACTGTAAAATTCAGCGAGGGCTGGGGAGATGGCTCAGTGGGTAAAGGCGCTTAACTTGAAAAGCCTGCTGGCCCGGGTTCAATTCCACAGTACCCGTGTAAGGCCAGAGGGACAAAGCACCCGGAGTTCATTTACAGTGGCAGGAGGCCAAGGTGTGCCCATTCTCTCCGTGTCTCTCTTCTATCTCACAGCTTGCGAATAAATCATTGCAAAATTAAAACGCAATGAATATGGAGGAAAGGTGACCACTTGATTTAGGAGAGGTGAGTTGAAAGGGACACTTTCCCCTGAAATAACGAAGAAAGGCCAGTTGAGAACGGATGGTCGTGGGCTTCCTGGGAACCAGAGTGAAGCCTGAGGTGTGCTTTGAGGATGTCTGTTAGTTAGGTCTGATCCACTCCTTCCCGCCTCTCACTGCATAGCTATTGCCTTCTTGGCTTTCGCTATGGGGAGGAGTTACATGAAAGGACCCTGGGAACACACTGGTATCGGTATTCTATGTCCATCAGCCCTTATCTCAAGCCTTCCTCCCTAAGGTTTCAATTACAGCAGATAGTGTTAACTTTTCATAGGCTTCAATTTAACATCTGCTCCTGCCAGGTTTATTTCATCTGGCCTGGGAGAAATAACATAAGTAACACTTCCCCTCTCTCCATCTCGGCCTGATGAAATGGGGACATAAAACACAGGCTAGTGGCAAAGAAGGAAACAGTTCAACGTTCCTTTTCCCTGGCTGGATTAGGTCTTCAAAGATCAAAGAAAGGTATTAGCAAAGCTTTAATTGGTTGGTTGAGAGAAAATAATACCTGATTCACTGTACTTCCTTCTGACAAGTTGCAGAACATGGGTTCAGAGGTCATTATATAGATCTCATTAAACCTCTTGTTTACAGGTGTTATGCTCTTGTGGCGACAATGGATGAGGCCTGAGAGAAGAAATTAAAAGGGTAACTAGGAATAAGCATGTAAATAAATATGGTGTGAAAAGGCAGAAACTACATAATTTTTATTAATCCTTACTGCCCCCCCCCCCGCTAATAAAGTTAATAGGAAGTTTTAATATACATCTTTCAGAAAACTCACAGGGACTGCTTTATGGATGGAAGTCAGAAGTTCATAGAAGTGACTCTGCTGATTCTGTTGTCTAGACAAGAGCTTACATTGATTAGGTTTTATAAAAAATAATGAAAGGAGAACCAGTTAATAAAAACAGAATTAACTAGAGAAAGACTTCTGGACAGAAATTCACCTTAAATACTTGCAGAACTAGCAGGAGGATGGGTTACTTTTGTTTGATATTCTGTTGCTCTTGTTGTCTGTCCATAAGTGACAGAAAACAGGTGGATACATCACTTGACTTAACACCAAGGTTTCTGCAGTCCTCATTCTCAAATGTACTTGCTAAGACAATATGAACCTCTAGACCATTCATCTTTGTTAGTGTATGGCCAGGAAGGTAATAAGTGAAAACAGAGGTGGAAAATTCACACAGGAAAGCTGATATTTTCTATGAAAGTTATTAATTGCATGTTATTAAAAGTCTCCTTCTGAGAATCAATAAAATTTTAGGTAAAGAAATAGCTTAATATTTTCAAGAATTGACCACGTTCCTCTAGGTTTTGACTCACTCCTCTACAGTGAACTAATTGTCAAACCAGAAACATCACAGTTTGTTGCGAAGCTCAACTGCATTTCTTTTTAAACAGCAGCTGTCCTAGATGAAACATGGCTTGGACAAATTGTTACACAGGTAACAATAAAAGTGTAAACATGACTCCAATAATCCAATTTACCACAGCTGCTTAAATACCTAAGTACTACTAAGTCCTGTATGATAGCATAAAAACCATCCATAAAAGACTTTGATTCTCAGCAGGGATGTTGTCCCCACTAAATGAAATTATTCTGTAGAGATTTGTGTTGTGAAATATACTGTAGGGCTTGGGAAATGGCTTACTGGTTAAGACATATGCCTGTGAAGCTTAAGGACCCCAATTTGATTCCCCAGGACCTACACAGGCCAGGTGCACAGGAGGGCGCATGCATCTGGAGTTTGTTTGCCATGGATGAAGGCCCTGGAGTGCCCATTCTCTCTTTTCTCTGCCTCTTCCTCTGTCTCTCTGTCTCCAATAAATAAATAAATAATTTTTAAATAGAAATATATTGTAAATAAAATCTAGTCACAATACCCATTATTGTCAGGACTTATAAGCCCAAGAAACATCACCTGTGGAATGGGAGATAATCATAAGCACATATTTCCTCTTTCATTGCCTTGTCTTGTCCCCCCACCCCTAATCCACTTTCACTGAACCCCTTCTTTCAAACTAGTCCATCTTCTACTTTGAAGTCTTTTTTGTGTTAAACTCCATCATCCATGACAGAATGTTGATAGGAACAATATCATGCAGGTCTTGAGCAGGTAATAACAGCTTTTGAGAGGTCATGAATGCAATGCCATTTCTTGTTTGGAAGACATTGTACCAAAACACTCCTCCCCAGCCTCTGGCTCTTACAATGTTTCTGGCCCCACTTGAGCATTATTCTCATAGCCTTGAAGGGTTTGAGATATGTGCCTCATTTAGTACTGAGCACTCAGTAGTTACTTAACCTCAGTTCTGTGACAAGTTTAGAGTCTCCCAGTAGTCACCATCATCTGCAAAAAGAAGTTTCTCTCACCAAAGATGAGAGCAACACTAATCCATGGGCATAAACCTAAATATTTAGAAAACAATTTGATGGGCACAACATAAACACTTAGTGAAACAACAGTAATATATTCCCTCTCTAGAGCTTGTGAACTTGCCAGACATGGGCTTTTGGCAAGATTTACAGCACCAGGCATGAATTCCACTCCACTGATAGACCTACATGTCTGTTTTTATGCCAGTATTTTACTGCTTTCATTACCATAGCTTAGGATTGGTGATGCTTTCAGCATTATTATTGATCAGGACTTTTTATGCTATGTGAGGTCTTTTGTGTGTCCACATGATTTTTAATTATTTTATTTCAGTAAAGAATAGTCTTTGAATTTTGATGGGGATTTTACATTAAATCTATAAATTGCTTTTTGGTAGGGTGGCCATTTCCGCATTATTGATTCCTCTAATCCATGAATATAGGGAGTCTTTCCATTTCCTAGTGTCTTCTTCAATTTCTCTCAAGTGTTTTTGAACTTTCATTTTAGAGGTCTTTCAATTTCTGGATTGAGTTTATACCAAGGTATTTTTGAAATAATTGTAAATGGGATTGTTCACCTGATTTCATTTTTAGCACGTTTGTTACTGGTACGTTAAAAAGGGACTGATTTCTATGTGTTAATTTTGTACCTGCTACTTTGCTGAGAATGTTTATCATCTCACAGTTTTCTGGTGAAGTGTTTAGGGTCTCTTATGCACAGGGTCATGTTATTTGTAAATAAAGATAATTTGGCTCCTTTCCTATTTGCATCTTTTTTGGTTGTTTGTGCTTATTGCTCTAGCTAAGACTTCAATACTATATTGAACAAGAGTGAAAAAAAGTAGACACCCTTGTCTTGTTCCTGATGTTAGTGGAAGTAGGGTTTTGCTGCACTTTTAGTATAATGTTGGCTGTAGGTTTGTTTTATATAGTCTTTATTATGTTGAGATATTTTCCTTCTGTTCCCAGATTCTTCAAGAGTTTTATCATGAAGGGATGAAAGATTATCTCAAATGATTGTTGTGCATCTATTGAGATGATCATGTAACATTTGTACTTGAGTCCATTTACATAGTGTATTACATTTGTTGATTTGCATATGTTGAACCATCCTTGCATCTCTGGAGTAAAACCAGCTTCATTTGTGGTGAATGATCTTCTTGTTGCATTCCTGATTTTGGTTTGAAAATATTTTGTTGAGAATTTTTTCATCTATGTTCATGGGGGAAATTGATCTTTAGCTTTATTTTTTGTGGTTATGTCTTTATCTGGTGTTAGCATCAGAGTAACACTAGCTTCATATAAACAGTTTCATAGTGTTCCCTCCTTTTCTATTTTTTAACCATATTTTTCTTTATTAGTTATGTACATACACAGTGTATAAATAGAACATGTTGGAACCATACTTACCCTCATCCCTGTCCTCTGACCTCAGAAGGGACCCTCCTCATTGGGGATGCCAGTTATCCCCATGGAAATTTAGGGTCGTGCATTGTGGGGGTATCCATCAGTTATGGGGACAATGTCTCTGTTCATAATGTCCCACCTTGTGGCTCTAACAATTTTTCTGCCCCCTCTTCCATGGATTTCCCTGAGCCATGTTAGGTTTTTTAAGGTCTACTTCAGTGATGAAGTCTTGGGAGCCTCTGTGTCTCTGGATCTCTGGTTTGGTAGGAGTTGGGTGTTCTCTGTATCTATTTCCTTCACCCTTGTGATGACACCAGGTTCAGAAGAAATCAGCACTCTTGCTCATTTTTCCAATTACTCTTGGTTTCAGTTGTGGCCCTGGTGAGGTGTGATGGACTGATTTTCTTCTCAGGATCTGAGTTCTTGAGAAGCAGATTCTCCAATGGAGAGTGAAGTCAGCACCAGATAAATGGGATAACCATTATTATTTTAGAGAGAATTTAATAGGTGTAGGCCCTCTTGTAGCCCAAGATTGGTGGAAGCTTGATATTGGAGAGCAAACTCATTTTTTTTTTTTGGATATGATTCTGACTTGTTTCTCAATGCCAGATGGGTTCCTTTACACTGAACTAATCTGTTAGCCAATCGAAGAGCAGTTGGTTACTCACCATGGCTGTGTGCCACCATTGCACTTCCTCCTCTTCTATTTTTATGGAGCAGTTTGAGAAGCTTTGGTGCTATTGAAGATCTGGTGAAATTCACCAGTGAATCCGTTTGGGGCTGGAGGCTTTTTACCTGGAGATTCGTTATAACTGTGTCAATCACATTGTTTTTTATAGGCCAGCTTAAATGGTTTGTCTCATTTTGGCTTAATTTTGTAGGTCATAAGTCTTTAGAAATTATTCATTTTTTTAGATTATCTAATTTAGTGGAGCTGTGTTTTTAAGATTGATTATTATTTTCTGAATTGCATTGACATCTGTTGAGTTGGTGCCATTTTCTTCACTAATATTTTTTTAAATTTGGATCTTCTCTGCCTTTTGTTTAGTTAGTTTTGCTAAGGTTTGTATATTTTATTTAGTTTTAAAATAACCAATTCTTTTTATTGAGAACTTTATTGTATGGACATATTACATAATGGTCATATTTCCATCCAGTTATGTGCTTATGTTCCTTCATTCCTAACTTTATTCCACTGAGGGTCCTTCTCAGTGGGGATATTAGTATTCACTGTAGGTCATGAAATCATCAGTCAGCCACTGTAGGGATGGGGCCAATGCCTCAACATACACCTTCCCACCATATGGCTCTTAAATTCTTTCTATCCCCTCTTCAATGTTCCCTGATCCTTGGCAGTTGTGAAGCCTCCTTTAATGTTGAGCTCTTAGCAACCCCTATTGCTTTCTGTCTGGATAAGTTTTAAGTCTCCTCAGTATCTGCTTCCATCTCCCTGGAGGAGGTTTCAGGCTAGCAGTGGGAGCAGCGTTCATATTTGATCCACCACTTCCTCTTCAATGCTTCTTGGACCCTGGCAGAGATGTGTGACGCAGATGACTTGTATAGTTCTAGGTGAGTTGGCTTTATTCCAGTGATTCTTTGTAATTTTTTAATTTATATTTTATTAATTTCTTCTCTGATGTCAATTAATTCCTCTGTCTGCTAATATGTGGTCTTGCTTTTGCTCCTTTTGCCAAGGCCCTCGGGTGCTTCATTCAGGTATTTATTTGATATTGAATTTCTTAATATAGGCACTCAGAAGTATAAACATCCCTCTTTAGACCACCTTCATTAAATACCTTAGGTCTTTGTATATTGTATGTTAAGGATTATTTAATTCTATGAAATTTTATTTACCTTTTAGATATTCAAGTGGCCCATTCATCATTTAAGAGTGTATTTCCCATGAGCTTGCATACATTTCATAGTCTCTCTTGCTGTTGATTAGTAGTTTTATTCTAATATGTTCATATAGAGTCCAAGAAGTTACTTCAATTTTCTTAAATTTGTTAAGATTTTCTTAGCATTTTAATGTAACACTGAAATCATCCTCAAATAAGAAAATACTTTTTTAATAACTGGGGTGGAAAAGGGGACTCTTAACCAAATATACACTTAAAATTGAGGACATTATCTCACTAAACTTAAGATCTAGTAGTTCACAAAACTACCATGTAAAAAAATACTTGAAATACACACATCTAAAAAATTATTCTGCCAACTCTATAAAGAATTTCTTCAGGGCTGGAGAGATGGCTTAGCAGTTAAGGCACTTGCCTGCAAAGCCTAAGGACATAGGTTCAACACACTAGATCCCACATAAGCCAGATGCGCAAGATGACACAAGTGCACAAGGTCGCACATGTGCACAAGGTGGCATATGTGTCTGAAGTTCAAATGCAGTGGCGGGAAGCCCTAGCATACCAATTATTTCCCTCCATCTCCCTCTCTCTCTCTCTCTCTCTCTCTCTGTCCCTTTCTCTCTCTCTTGCATAAACAAAGGCCAGTTCGTTGGGCTTGCCTCAAAAAAACAAAAACAAAAAAACAATTTCTTCAAATCTAAGAAAGCAATGCATAATGACAAATATTAGACATTTCCCTAAGCCAACAATGAACAATAAAGACATGAAAAGTTAATGAGCTTCACTAAATAAAAAGAATTTACAAATTAAAACCAAGTAAACGAAAATTTAATACATTTTAAATTAGAAAACAAAATATACGGTAATGTTTTAGTAAGGATTGATAGAATAAAAATTCTCATCTTCTGCTGGTGGCTAGTTGCCTAGTTAAATAAGTACACTCAGACACCCAAATATGTATCTGGAAAGTACAGAGAAAATATTGATTATAGTGTTTATAATAGCAGAAAAGTATGAAAATGTAAAATAATTTTGTTGCTTGTTGAAATGAGTAAATTAATTATTGCATATTTACTAGCACAGTATAATATCCATAAACATGAATTCTTCACTATAAAGTTAAATGTCAGGCTGGAAAGATGACTCAGCAATTAAAGGTTTGCTGGCAAACTCTGACAACCTGGGTTTGATTTGCCAGTACCCACATAAAGTCATGTGTACAATGTGGCACATGTGACCAGAGTTTATTTGCAGAGGCAGAAGGCCCCAGTGCACCCATACTGACTCTCTCATGCATGCTCACTCTCTCTATGTGCCTTTCTCTCTGTGTCTCGAATAAATAAATTTTAAAAATTGAGCAATTAGACGGGAGAGCTCGCACAGTCGCTAAGGCACTTGCTTTCAGAGCCTTATGACCTGGGTTTGATTCCCAGTGCCCACGTAAAGCCAGATGTACAAAGTGGCACATCTATCTAGAGTTCACTTGCAGAAGCAAAAGGCCCTGGTGTGCCCATTCATTGTCTCTCTCCTTACATATAAATTAAAAAATTAAAATTTAGAGTTAAATATCCAAGAGAATGAATAATATCAGCTTCATGTTTTATAATATAGAAGGTACAGAACATAATTTATGTGAGGAATTAAACCAATCACAAAAATATCAGGGTTAGAGAGATGGCTTAGTGGTTAAGGCGCATGCCTGCGAAGCCTAAGGACCTGGTTTGATTCTCCAGGTCCCACATAAAACTGATGCACATGGTGGTGCATGCATCTGGAGTTCATTTGCAGTGGTTAGAGGACCTCGTGTGCCCATTCTCTCTCTCTCTCTCTCTCTGTCTCCCTCTCTCTAATAAATAAATAAATGAAAATAAGATCTTTTAAAAATTTCAATGATGTAATGTTTATACTAAAATAAAAACCAGAACTAAACAATACATTATTGAAAATTACATAAAATAGGGGCTGAGGAGATGGCTCAACCATGTTCAGTTCCCAAGTACACCCACATAAAGCCAGATGCACAAAGAAGTGCATCCATCTAGAGTTTGTTTTCAGGAGGAGCAAGAGGCCACGGAGCGCCCATTCTCTCTCTCTGTTTGAAAATAAATAATAAATAAATATTTGTAAAATTACATAAAATATAATGAATTGCACATTTAAAACATGAAATTATCAACATGAAATAAGTATTTTGCTTATCTGTAGAAGACAAGAGATTTGGGTGTTTGGAGAAGGGGGTGCAGTCAGGTTGGAGGACAGCAAACTGGTTATAATTTATACCTTTTGCTGAGTGGTGGAACTATAGTTGTATGTTACATCTTAGCCTATTCCCAAAAGCTAGTGCTAAATATTGATTATATAATTTATAAAGTTTCATTGTTTATATGTAGTTAGATTTCAAGTTCAGCCTAAGGGCATACACTCATTCCTAGAGCTAAGAGTAAATATGAGAATTTCTTTAAAAAGAAAAAAAAAAACTAACTTGTTGAGGATTCAGGGCAACTTCTAAGAAGAGAATAGGTTTCAGGTATGATGCATTTATTACTGTGAATTTCTGCAATACACAGAGAAAAGGTAGGTGTTTATTTCATAAAGCTATATCTCTTAGAGGAGGCAGTTAATAGGAAAACTTTGGATATTCATTTATACCTCACCTAATTCTGTAAGAAATTTCTAAATTAGATGTAATCTTCTCCAGTTGGGCAAATGGACCTGACTGGGCTATAGATGGACTCCTGGGTTCCACAGGAGGTAGACCCAGGGGTGGGGCTTCCCCTGTGATCAGGAGATCTGAATTCCAGTCCAACCAATATGGCCTCTCTTTCCCCACCATTCATCTGCTGATATTTGGGGCAGGATAATTCTTGTGGGGCCCTTTGGCATTGTTGGGTGTTTAGCTAATTCTCTTTGGCCTCTACCCAATAAATGTCATCATTACACTGCCCTTCGGTCCCCTCATTGTGACAAAGAAAATGCTCCAGTGTTAAATGTCCCCACGTGGCAAAGCCACCTGTTTGTTGGGAACAATTGTCCCATGAGATAAAGAAAGTATGATGCTCAATACTGATGCATGCACCCTCATGAATTCTTACAATAATAAGTTTCTGTCTTATGAGCTCTCTGCCTCTAAGAATTTGAGCCAGGATTACAAGTGAGATGTAGTTACTAATGCTGGTAGCCTTAATAATTGTGCATGGACATGCATATGAATAAAAATTAGTGTGGTCAGGCAGGAGAGATGCCTTGGCAGTCAAGGCACTTGCCTGTGAAGCCTAATGACCCAGGCTCAATTCCCCAGGACCCACGTAGAACAAGGTGGCGCATGCATCTGGAGTTCATTTGCAGTGGCTGGAGGCCCTGGTATGCCCATTCTCTCTCTCTCTCTCTCTCATAAATAATAAACAAAGATTAGTATAGTCATAGACAATGGAAATGGAGTACGTCACATGATTTTTAGATGAAGAAATATAGTGTGCCTTTTTTCTCACTCTCCTGAATTTTCATCTCAAAAATTCTGGATCAAATAAATCTAACCATTTAAACTAATCACATGCAATATAAGAACAATCTAAAGTAATAAATGTGGTGACTGTTTCATTAACTTAATAAATTAACAAATTTATCTTTCCTTCATGACTAATATTATTACAGTAATCACTTTTATATCTGAAGGCACATATATATATATATAAACATTCTATAAATTGATTCAAGGTATCTTATAATTTGTTAAATTTAAATCAGAAAAAATTATCTTAAAGTTAAGAATTCCTCTAAAGTTACAGAACAAATAGATGAATCTTACATTTATTTAAAAAAAATTGAGGGCTGGAGAGATGGCTTAGCACTTAAGGCACTTGCCTGTGAAGCCTAAGGACCCAGGTTCGATTCTCCAGGTCCTATATAAGCCAGATGCACATGGTGGCACATGCATCTAGAGTTCGTTTGCAGTGGCTAGAGGCCCTGTCGCATCCATTCTCATCTCTCTCTCTCTCTCTCTCTCTCTCTTTCTGTGTGTGTCCCTTCTCTCTGTCTCTACTAAATAAATAAAAATAAATAAATCAGAAAAAAATTGAGTACTTATTCTGTATCTTCAACTGTGCTAATATCAGCAGAAATGTGTTGGGAAATCAAAATTAATTTCTGTACTGCTTATGAAAATAGTGTTGAATCTGTCAGTAGGAAAAATAGTGTAATATGGATGATTGTGTTAAAGAGGAAGAGTTGTCTTCTTGGGGATTCTCAGTCATATGCATGTGCTTCAAAGCACAG
Organism: Dipus sagitta; assembly: GCA_036346955.1. Taxonomy (NCBI): domain Eukaryota; kingdom Metazoa; phylum Chordata; class Mammalia; order Rodentia; family Dipodidae; genus Dipus; species Dipus sagitta. The sequence goes on along the minus strand of CM070779.1, from coordinate 124,743,178 downwards.
AGAAAAAGGAACTGGGGGGCAGGGAGGAGGTGGAGAGACAACCCAGCAGGTAATAGTGCTCACAAAACAACTATGAGGTCTGGAGAGGGCCCAATCCTTACTGAGTTAATTTCCAAATGCTCATGGATGTGTTTGGGTGTGGTCACTCATATCTCTAAACCCAGTCCTGTGAGCAACAGAAACAGAATTGCTGAGACCTTCTAGTCTGCCAGTCAGATAAAAAAAAAAAAAACAGCATCTCTAGGTTTGGGGAGAGACTCTATTATACCTTAAGTAATCAATATCAAAGGGTGATACAGGAGGGCAAATGACATTCCTCTCTGGCCAATGCACTCATGTGCTTGGGATGCATGCTTCTGCATACACATGTGCATGTACCACATACACAAGCCTTAAAAATAGGTTGAAATCTCTTCATGGTCTCTTTACACAATGTGTTTAATCAAAGCTTCAGTATTGTTCTTAAAAGGAATAGATAGGGCTGGAGAGAAGGGTTAGCAGTTAAGTGCTTGTCTGTAAAGCCTAAGAACACTGGTTCAAGGCTCAATTCCCCAGAACCCACCTTAGCCAGATGCACAGGAGGCACATGCATCTGAAGTTCATTTGCAGTGGCTGGAGGCCCCAGCACACCCATTCTCTCTCTCTCTCCCTCTGCTTGTCTCTCTCTCACTCACTCTCTCCCTCACTGTCTGTTGCTCTCAAATAAATTTTAAAAAATAAAACAAATAGATACAATTCTATTTACTCTCTCTCCCATTGAACTGCATGCAGTGTGCCTTTATCCAGCTTTCTGTCAGCTGGTCTATATGGAGGAGGTTATCAGCTCAGCTCCAAAGGATTTCTCAGTGACCTTGCAGCCCAAGTATGTGGAGTCTTCAACAATAGGGTCTTACCATCTATTCCTGGTGGGAAGCCAAGGGCCTTGGCAATGGCCTATAATGTTTTGGGGGCATCAGGGGCCTCCTTGGCCAACGACTCACTGGAAGATATCCCATCTGTAGCACTGACAATTTTCTAGTAACAATATATGGCTCCTGAGTGTCACATTGTCCAAAAAAGTAGGTTACCATATGACTTATTTATATCTTCTTAGGTTTTGATTAGCCCTCCCTCCACCTTTCCTTTACTTAATCTCTTCCCCTGACCGCACTTAGGCTTTTTCACCCCCATTAATCTGTTCCTCTACTTACATATATAAAATACCATCCTGTTAAGTCCCCTCTCCCTCCCTTTCTATTCCCTTTATATAAAGGGAATAGACCAATTTTTATCACACCAAAAGAGATGAAAATTGAGAAGGAGATCAGATATGACAATACTTTGATGCCGGTGGCTTCTCTTCCTCTGACGTATCTTCAATATGCTTTATCTGTATTTCCACTTTATTGGTATGTACACGCACTGAGAGTTTTCTGCAACACTCAAAAAGACGAGCTACGTCTTCTGTTTGAGTTTTAAAAAGTAATAATTATCTTTATTTAAAGTATAAATGTGAAAAATGTAGTCATCATATTGTAAACATATGTGACTTTGTGGAGGGGTATTTGTTAAGATAGACGTGTGCTTATTTAACAAATATGTTTTTTTTGTTTGTTTGTTTGTTTCTTTCTTTCTTTGTTTCTTTGCTTTTTGGTTTTTCAAGGTAGTGTTTCACTCTAGTCTGGGCTTACCTGGAATTCACTATGTAGTCTCAGGTTGTCCTCGAACTCATGGTGGTCCTACTACCTCTGCCTCCCGAATGCTGGGATTAAAGGCATGTGCCACCACACCCGGAAGAAAATCAGTTATTGAGGTAACTTACTACCAGCATGAATACACTTAGAAATCTTAACTCTTGAAGTAAGTAGGTTCCCCACTTTCCCAATCTTGGAATAATTGAAAAAATCTAGTTTTAATATCAAAGATTATTGGATACTATATGATTATTATATTTGAAGTATACATGCACATATACATATGCACATATGCACACATAAATGCATACACGGATTATTGATTGGGAAAACATAATATTTAAAAACAGTTCTGTGAACAAAATGATAGTTCAAATAGATTTGTAGCTTAATTATTATAATACAATATTGAAAATGCTATCACTATATGTAAGACATATCATTTAGCTCATAAAAAAAGTTTGCCAAAGGAAAAAAGGTCCCTAAGCACTCTGCATTTGCTTATTAGATATCTGTAAACACAGCACAGGGAGCATTGAAACAAGTAGAAGACATGAAGAGGATCTTTCTCCAAAATCTTGGGGAAGACAAATTCCACCAGAAACAAAATCAGTCAGGTCCTTAGAGATTTTCAGGCATCATTTACTTTCATTGCAATGTGAAGAGAAGGGTTATCTTTAGAAGCCAGGTGTGGTTGCGCATGCTGTAATTCCAGCTATTTAGGAGGCTGAGGTAAGAGGGACAACTTGAGCCCAGGAGTTTGACACCAGCCTGGGCAACATAGTGAGACATCCATCTCATACAAAAAAGAAAAAAGAAAAACAACTCAATACAAGCAATATTTGGTAAAGGATGTATGGAATAACTTTTATAAATGTAAATAAAAAGAAATTACTGTCCAATTTAATTGGAATTCTTTCAGTTTATGACACTCATTTGGTACAGTAATAAATTTAATCAAAATGCAGTTTGGGGGGAGATACGTAAGATTTATTGTCCCAATTAGACTAAACATTCTCTAGAGGACCTTTGCTGTATCTCCACATATCACTGTTATTCATAATATGCCTAATGCTATTTGTCATCCAGATAAGGCTAAAGTTTTCTTTCCCTTTGAAATATAAGTCAACTTGCCTTTTTAAAAAAAATCAATTCTTTTGGCCTTTATATACTCAAAATTTTCAGAAAGACTTCTGTGCTCTATTACTGAGTCAGCGTATTTATTGAATATATGTCTCTTGGTTTTACAGTGTTTTAATTTTAGTTTTGTTTGTATTTGTAAACATGTGTGGCAATATGCACTGTGGATAATGGAGAATTGAACCCAGGTGTCATCAAGCTTTGCAAGAAAGGGCCTTTAACCACTGAGCAATCTCTCCATAGAGCTGGTCAAGTTCTTTCTAGATTCCATATCAGTCAATATCACCGTCACCCCACAGCCTACCACAAAACCTGCTACCAGGCAGAAGGAGAAAGGTTCTTTTCTTGCTTCAGGGTGTGTGGGAAGAAATCTCCTGCAAATGCCTCACCTTCCCCTTTTGTGGTCTTACCATCTACAGTCGAAGAGAGCTGGATATTCAGTGCATTTTATTAATGTAGCCAGAGTGGGTTACCTGCGCTAATGAATCCTGCATGGTCCTGCCAAGATCTCCCTTCTGGATTGAAAGACCCTTGTGCTGTGCCCTGGACAGCTGCAACCTGGTCCAATGACAGGCTGAATCAAGAAAATGAAAGCCCAATCCTGTGCTCTGTTTGGTCAACTCTGCAGTACATCTGAGTGTCAGAGTTCCCGGTAAATTTCCAGACTACTGTTACGTTCTTGTCTATGCCACCTCAGAATTTCTCCTTCCTGTCTTCCATAGATTTTCAAGTCCTAGGGTACTTGGAAATGTCTTGGGTATACAAAGCTCCACTGCAAAATTGGATTTCCTTCTGAGGGAAGCTGGTCAGATATATATATATATATATATATATATATATATATATATATATATATATATATATATAGACAGTCAGCACGTCTAGTGCCAGAAGGTGCTACGTGGGCAACTGGGGGAAAATGACCAATATCTGTCCAAGCAACTCATGGTCTAACCTACTTAGCAGCAAATAACCTGTTGTGATGCCCACACAAGTGCAATAGTGGCACACAGCCATGGTGGGGAACCAACTGCTCTTAATTTGGCTAACTGATCACCTCAGTGGTATGGGATCCATAGCTGGAGCTGGGAAACAAGTCAGAACCATATCCAAACATAAGCCTACTCGCCAATATCAAGCTACCATCAATCATTGTCTACAAGAGGGCCTATACCTATTAAATTCTCTATAAAAAAAAAAAGTAAGGGTTATCTCATTTGTCCTGTTGCTAACTTACTCTCCGTTGGAGAATCTGCTTCTCTTTTTCAGATAGATGTAGATCCTAAGGAGAAAGCCACCCCATCATACCTCCAAAGGGCCCTGGCTGAAACTAAGAAAAATTGGCGAAACAAGCAAGGGTGCTGTTTTCCTGATGAACCGGATACCAGCAGAAGGGGGAAGGGGATCAACACAGAGAAAAATCAACTCCTACCAAATCAGAGAGCCAGAGCCTCAGAGGCCCCCAACACCTCATCACTGAAGCAGACCAAAAATGTACCCAACATGGCTCAGGGAAATTTTGCGGAAGAGGGGGCGGAAAGAATGTCAGAGCCACATGTTGAGTCATGATATGCAGAGACATTTATCTTACCCATAACTGTGGGCTAACTCCACAATGCATGACCCATATACCTCAACAAGGAGGGGCCAAGGGGAGGGGGTAGGTCCCAGATGAGCCTAATAATGGTACCAAACTGACTGTATTTGCTGAATACAAAACTAACTAATAAAGAAAAAAAGAAAAGAAAAAAATAACTAAATGTAAAAAAATCAATAAATAAAATAAAATCTCTCCTTTCTTCTTCTAGTCATGTATTTTATATAGCAACGAGACCCCATGTTCCTTCATGTCCATTATCTTGGAGATTCATTTGATGGGAAAGATGGCATGTACATTATTCAGGAAACTATGAGAATCACCATATAGCAGCACTCAGATAATGTCATCTATACTAGAGAATTATACAGCATGGAAAAATCAGCTCTTCATATGCTTTGGATCCTGGTTAAGGAGGTGCACACAAGCCATGAAACGGTAACTGACCAGAGTTGCCTCTGGGGTCTATCAGAACCACCAAATCATATAATGTCAGGCCTACAGATTGTCAGGCCTACTGACAATCTATACCATTGTGAGTGAAACACACAAGACTCAAGGGCACAAGAGAACGATATTCCCAGGAAGCCCACTCATGTTATCTCCCACTGTTACTTCAGACTTCTCTCTCATGTCACTATGAAGTCAACTGCATTCCATTGCAAACAGATTATAAAAGAGAACATAGCACAGTTGACTCATGACAGATTGACTTGCTTCATGGACACCAGTTAAAAATGGATGGCCCCGTACTTCAGCCATCCCAAGAAATGGATCTAGTGATCAATGGTCAGGGGACATCTCCCTGAGGAACAATACACCTGACCAGTGACTCTGAGAAGAATCTTGTATGCCTCTGTCAGTTCTGTGCTCTGAGCCCCTAGGGGACAATCAACAGAGAGGAATTATTTAACATATATATAGCTGATTTGTCCAGCCAGGTTTACCAGAATCTGAGCTTAAGGGATTCCAATTCACTCTATGAACTGCAATTATACAAGCTGCTGTTGCTCACCAGTGATTAGAGCATCAAAAATTCACACCATCTATTGAAAGACTGAGTAAATGTATCAACTAAGGATGTTGTTGGCTGCATGAAGCACAGAGTCAAGTCCAGTTGCTACACTATTTTTTATTCTTTCGCATGGTGGAGGGCAGGCATGAGTAGTCATGGCTGATAAAACACCATGTCTCCTTCTTGTCACTGCTTCACTACATTTACCACGTAGCTCTCCTTTTGACCGCAAAATATTTACTCCATCTCCAGGCATGCTATCAATATTTTGGAAAGAAAAGAAAAACTTCCAGGCCATCAGTTTTACCCCATCATTGGTTTCCTGAGACCATCAGCCTGTGCTTCCACTGATGTCTCATTATCCTAAACAATGTCAATGTCTAATTGTAAAGAAATCAAGTTAAACATACTGTCTTTCTGAATAGAATGAAATTCTATTAGTAATGAAGATATTGGAAGAGCCATGCGTATTAGCCTACAAAGTAGTTTATAGATGTTAGTAGACAGATGAGCAAATCTCCACCAGATATGGACTAGGTAGTGTGAGTTAAGTATAAGAGAGTAGCCGCATGCATTTCAAGCCCCAGTCCCTAATCAAGTCTAGCTACTATTCTATGAGTGTCACTAGAGCAAATTCCTTTTCCCTTCTTGTATACACTAGGCCAAGGCTTTTAAACACTACTTGAAAGAATAAAACTAAACTAAATTAAACAAATGAAAACCCAGGAGTCTGGTTCAGATCGTGTTCCTATGCACAGATATGTAAGTAAGGTTAATCTACTACTCAAGTTATCTTTTATTAAGAAGAAGCTTACTTTTTAGAGTTTTATGTTCATGGCAACATGGAGAAGAAAGTACACAGAGTTCCCACATAGCTTTGCCTCAGCATGCCCACATTCCCCCACTGTCAGCATTCTGCACAACAGTAGTTTGTTGGTTACAATGGATGGACAGCAGTGGCTAAAGTGAATACTTTACACTTTCACTGCCCTAGAATTCATCTGTGCCTTACCTCTTCAACCCTTCCCTCCCCTTCAGCCCCTGATAGCCACTGTCTTTATAGCTTTTCTTTGTTCAGAATGCCATTAGTTGGAATGATATAGTATATAAGCATGTATAAAGATTGTTCTCTTTTATTTAGTAACATGCATTTAAGATTCCTCTGTTCTTGACCCCTTACTTCTTTAAAAAAAATTATAAAAATATTTATTTATTTATTTACAAGCAGAGATAGAGAGAAGAGGGAGATATAGAAAGAGAGAATTGGCACACTAGGGCCTCTAGCCACTACAAACAAACTCCAGATGCATGCGCCACTTTGTGCATTTGGCTCTAGGTGGGTACTGGGGAATCAAAACAGGGTTGTTAGGCTTTGTAGGCAAGTGCCTTAACTACTTAGCCAACTCTCCAATGCCCCAAATCTTACTTCTGTTTTAAAGTAATTTTTACTGGGAACATTAAGATATGAATATACTCCAAATTGGTTGTATGTCCATAAGGTTATCCTCTATCCCAGTGCTTGGGCTCTGATGGGTAAACTAGATCTGACGTGTGCAGCACGAGACACTTGCTTTTCTCTTCTTATTTTGGTAGCTCTTGAGTCTTCCTGGTGTTTACTGCCCTGCTGAAAGCAGGTTCTCTAACTTAGAGGGAGAGCAGTATTGATCTAAAGGATAAATATATACAGTTAGGCTTTTTCATGGGCATAAACTCTCTATTTAGAAACTAATCATGCAAGTCTCCCTCTGGGTCAATGGCCTTCTCAGCAATAGACTTTTGACTTAATTCTCAGTGCCAGGCTTGAATTTCCTCCACCAAGGGGTTAATGGCATAGTTTTTTTTTTTTTTTTTTAACAACTGCATTAGGTCCATTTTCTGGATGAACCACAGTTTGCATGTACACTCATCACTGAAGGACATAGTGACTGCTTCCAAGTTTTTCTAGTCATGAATAAAGATTCCAGAAGCATGTTTTTAAAGGTCTACATGTGGCCATGGATGTTTGAATCATTTGAGGAATACAGCCGTATGGATTACTATACCAAAATCTCATTTCTACATGAGGTACTGAATATAAGAACCAGAACCACACTGATGTGTGTAGCATTGTATAATGTTGGGGCAGCATTTGAACAATTGCACACATTTGATACAAATAAGCCAATTTCCCAGTACATAAGTCTACTATCTGACTTAAATGAAATCTAGGTATCTAGAAATGCATAGACCATATGAGAAGATGCACTGGAATTACGGCCAGAAATCCTTTTTTTTTTCCCCCTCCAGTTTAGGCATAAGAGTAATCTAAGCATTCGCTCAAAATGTATAAAGACTGATATTCTTCCTTTAACTTATGGAAATGTGAGTGAATAATGATGGTATGAAACACAACCTATTTCACCATATTCTTGATCCAGATGCCGAAACTGTGACTCACCTAATCCTGGATGTGAGGTGTTTCTCTGGTAAGGAGGTGGTAAGATCCAACTCTATTTCAATTTTTCCGACTGATTCTTTACATTTCCCAGTTTCTTTCACTGAAACCTGTTGTCTCATATGCAATGTGAACAAAAGCCTTAATCAAGATGGTTTCAAATGATTATTATGTGTCTGGTAAGGGTAAGTGTACCACAAACATTTGTTGAATTGACTCATTCATCAAACAAATATTTCTTAAATAATTCCTCTCTGTTGATTGCTCTCTTCGGGCTCAGAGCACAGAACTGACAGTCATACAAGATTCTTCTCAGAGTCACTGGTCAGGTGTATTGTTAATCAGGGAGATATCCCCTGATGATTGACAATTAGATCCATTTCTTGGGATCGCTAAAGTATGGGGTCACTGCAAACAAACTCCACACAAGTACACCCCCTGTTCATCTGGCTAACGTGCGTCCTGGGGAATCTAAACTGGGTCCTTTGGCTTTGCATGCAAACGCCTTAACCGCTAACCCATCCCTCCAGCCCTGATCCTAATTTTTATTTATTTATGAGAAAGAGAGAGAATAGGCACACTAAAGCCTCTGTTCATTGCAATGAACTCCAGATGCATGCACCACCATGTGGTTTAAGTTGGGTACTGAGGAATCGAAACTGGGTTCCTCGGCTTTGCAAACAAGTGCCTTAACTGTTAAGCCATCTATCCAGCCCCATCTAAACATTTGTAAAATATAAGAATGAATAACTTACCCAAATTGTGGCCACCTAGAGTGAAATGACAGCTAGTATTCCTGCAACTATTTGATGGCACTGTTAGTCTATGACCACATACCCAACAATCTCAATTTGCTAACTGACATGTTAAATGAAATACTGTCAACCAGTCAATTGAACTTTATAATGCTGGAATCTCTTGGAATTATTCTGTGGGATATATTTTCTATTCCAAGTGTTAATGAAAACACTGGGCTGTGTATTCTGCACCTTATTTTTGCATATTTAGAAGGTAGACTTTTTGAGATCCCCCCAGAAATATGCACCAAATTGCCACTCTCATTTTTGTCATTTGATGCTTCTCATTTTCATCGTGGTGCAGGTGTTGGAACATGGAGCCTCACACATGCCAGGCGTAATGGAGACCTGGAGCTTCACATGTGCTACACATGTGCTAGACATGTTGTCTATAACTGATCTATATCCCTAGCCATCATCTTGTCAATCAGCCTTGGTAACAACATTAGAAGAGTCACCATTTAACATGTCTGACCCTTCTTGGTGTTTACATCTCCCTGTCACTGAGTCAGTCTTTATTTGTGCCTTCCGTAAACATTTCCTGAGTACCCCCATAAATACAGTGCTAGGCACGAAGAGCATAACCCTAAACACCCCTCATACAAGATTCCCTGGGTTTATGAGACATACAGATTAACTCTGAAGACTGGTATTGGCTAAATAATTTCAAATGCAAAAACGCTACAAAAGAAATAACATTCCGACTATGCTAGAAGGATCTAAATCTGCCTTTTTTTTTTGGTGGGGGGGAAGGGGATGTCACTGAACCTTTATAACCTTTTCTCAATTTAAAGTACTAGGCTATCAACATTTGAACATTATCTCTGACCAGAATAAAATCAGAGAATGCTGAGCTCCAAGAGCATTTCCATTTTCTGGAAGGATAACTTGGACCTTTGCCAACATCACGCCCAAAATAAATAAATAAATAAATAAGCAATGGAACCCATCTATATGCAGCTGTGTTGAAAATTGTATTCCATATGTGACAACGTATTATTAAAACAGCAAAATCATAGCTCCCATCTGCCTGTTGAGATGCACGGCGCCATGCTCTCCCCTGTCATGTTAGACTTTACTGCATTTGTCGGCATCATATTCCATTTTAATATTTGATAAATAGGTATGGGAAGAATTGTTTCGAGCTACAATCCCATAGTGCTTCAGCTGTTCACCTCCTTTTTGAAGAAAATTCTCTATCCTCAAACTAATATCCCCCTAAAAAGAAAAAAAAAAGTCAATTTAAAATGACTGGGAAAATGTGTTTATTTTTCTACCCTCAGGATTAGAAAGCTGAGAAATGATTAATAATAATTTGTCTGGAAAGATAATGCTAGCATTTTAAGGGGTAGTGATTTGGCATCTTTAATTCTCATCAGTTCTAACATTTTATCATTGAAATTGCACATATATATATATATATATATATATATATATATATATAGAGAGAGAGAGAGAGAGAGAGAGAGAGAGAGAGAAGAAAAGAAGAGAGGTGGTAATACCTCATATCTCTTAGGCGGCATTTCCTATGTTTCAGATTTCTACATTGTCTGACCCCATTTCAGTCAATTTTCCATAGCCTGCCTGTCTCATATCCGCTGAGGGAACACACTAGTGCTGTGTTTATGCTAATTTTATGCTCTCTGAGTTGTGTCTGTTATTCAAAGCAGTTGAAGCAGTTATTGCCAGTAATCTTATTTCTGTGGGAGCCCCAGGGCAGACGAGGCCTCAAAATCAGGCCTGCAGACCGAGGCGAAGCCATCACAGCCTGCTGGTAAATGGCAGTTCTTCCCCTCCGAATCTGATATCAGTTACTTCACAAACACAGTAATAAAATGAAACAAATCAGATTTTCAAGTAAATAAACCAGACTTCAGTGGGAAGCAACAATGGTCAGGGCAACAGGAGTTTAATAAGTGACACATAGGGGGAGATACAGAATCTCCAGTGTCCTCTCCCCTACTTGTGTGATTTGTAAGAAGCCCTCAAACCTTCTCAATACTGAGAAAACTTGTCTCAGCCCAATAGAAAGAAAGGAGGGAGAGCAGAGCTGGCCTCAAGTAAAGCAAGCCACAAAGTGAATGGGATGTTTCTCTTTGCCAAAAATCAAATGGTGGTATTGAGAGATGTATTTCCTCCTGAGCAAATAGACAGAGATTCAGTGTACACAAAGGGTTCACAAAGGGGGCTAGAGGGATGGCTTTGCAGTTAAGGCATTTTCCTGCAAAGCCAAAGGACCCAGGTTCGATTCCCCAGGACCCATGTAAGCCACATGCACAAGGTGGCACATACGTTTGTAGTTTGTTTAGAGCGGCTGAAGACCCTGGCATGTCCATTCTCTCTCAGTCTCTCTCTCTCTCTCTCTCTCTCTCTCTCTCTCATAAATAAAATAAAATAACATTTTTTTAAAAAAAAAAGAAAGAAAGGACTAGAAATCAGGGACTGTGGATCCCTGAAAGGTAAAGTGTGATGTATATTTTTAAACGACAACAGGCTGATAGCTGGTTGAGGAACATTTAAACTCCCTATCTCAATAGAAGAAAGTTTACACTTGTAAGAAGTTGAATCAGAAAACGTTTAGACTCAGGAAAATTGGCAGATGAATGGAAAAGCTGCATCATGGTTGTTGAGAATTTCTTAGTGTTCAACACAGTAGGTTCCAGGTCAGCTTGGGTCAGTGTGAGATCCTACCTCAAAACAAACAAACAAAGAATAGCATCTAAACTTATCCTTACAAATAATAAGCAAATGTAAGTAACTGATAAATTTAGGGAAATTGACTCATTCAAAAGGAAAAAAAAAAAAAAACAACATGGATGTTAGTGTCTATAATATAAATAATCCAAGTCAAGATTGGTTGAATTACCATAAGCTCTCTTGAGCTCAATCGTGTACTAAGGGCTTTCACCTTGTTCTGTGGTTTGTTTTAAGTTTACAGTCAGAGATAAACAGAATTTTGGGGGTGCTCTCTACATACAAAAAATAATAATATTAACAAGTTGATCTTTGAGGAAAGAGAACTGAAGGAAAATGAGTACATGATTCTGTGTTTGGATGAAAACATACATACATTATCTTAGGGGAACTAAGAAAAGTCACCATCTTCATGAAACAAGAAAGGGTGTATGAATGAGGAAGCTTTTAAGAACAAAAAATGGCCTTGACAATAATACGAAAGCTGAATTTAAGATAAAAAATAGGGAAAAAACAGATTAAATGATAAAATAGAGGAATTCTGTCTAAAATAGATAATCATATGTCTTTATTGAGGGGCAGTCAATTTAATTACAACCATCATATTGGATATCCAATATCTAACAAATGGAAATAGAAAAGAAATAATAGGAATAGAAAAATAGGAAAAAAAGAATGTAAGAATTTTTTTTCATATCTGAAATTTAAGAATTTGCAGTCTAGTTTATGTCTAGCATGGTAAACGGGAAAATAAATTTAAGAAAATCATTGATGAATAAAGGCTTGTCAAAACCTCCTATAAAGAAAAGTAATTAGAAGAAGAGGAATATCAACTTATAGATGCTAATGCTACTCAGTGCATTCTGGCAAGAGACTGGAGTTAATGTTCTGTGTGGGAGGTCACGTCCAGTGACACAGGGTATAGTTCTGAGCTACACCTATGCTCTCCTTACCCCAGATGTAGAATATACTTCTCAGAAAGAAAAAAAAAAAAACTTTAACTCTTAAGTCAGTATTAAACTATTTTTAAAAAATAGTGTAAAATAGATATAGTTTCAGTTAAGCGGGATTTAGGAAACTGACCTGACCATGCACTCTCAGAGAGTGGTTAGAGTATATACCTTCCCACTGAGTAGATCAAGAAAGTGGAAGAGATGGGATGCAGGAAATGGAAGGGAAACATAGGGAGAGGCAAAGAGGATCATGTTTCCAGGACAATAGTGTAGGAATACCCCAAGGCCTGTAGCTGTGCAGATCTATAGCGTAACTAACTTGGCTGAGATGAATGAGAAAGACATTTAGAAAACATACTCCAAAATAATACAGAAATTTTTCCAAAAAAAAAGAAACCTTTCTTGACTACAGTGAAGGCATTTTCTTAGGAAATGTAAGCTAGGTTAGTGATAGGGTCTTAGAAATGGAAGCAAATAAAAAGGCAATTATTAACTTTTAAATAATAACAGCTCAAGAAGTATTCACCAAAAATTAAAAAAAAATAATAGCCATGTTATATTTTTGGTCTGAAGGGGGGGGGGGAGTAGATTGTTATAGCTAATTGTTAAGCTCCATGGAAATATATATCACTTTTCAGGCTCTAGGGCACATGCTTCTTTAGAAGTCCCTTTACTTCTCATAATAATTCTATGAAATACTAAGACAACTAATAAAATTCTCTGAAAATTTTACAATGGCTTTGCCACTGATTTTTTTGTGTGTGTGTGTTGGTGGTTTGCAAAAATTATCCTTTTTATCAAATTTAAGTAAAATGAAAATGTGGAAGAAGTTGAATCATACATTTTTTTTCAAGAAGATAACATCAAAATATAAATAATTTTTCATTCATATATTTGTGATGTAAAACATTTATTCACTCATTCTTTTAAAAATTATAAAATGTGAAATATTTTTTACTAACTCATGTTTTATCATCTTAGTTTCAAATTACCTTTATCTCTGTGCTCAGACTTATGTGAACAAATAGGCTGCATTCCATACGTTTTATTTTGTTTTGTTTTGTTTTGTTTTGTGCTTTATCAAAAAATGCACATTTTTAGGGCCTTAGTATCTGAGCCTACTCTTCTTTTTTAATGAATCTGAATCAATGTACAATGAAGTTGCCTTGAGTGTGGAACTCTTGGCAGCTTCTTACTTTCTGCTTTATTGAGTTTTGAGTCTCCTCAATGTCTACTACCATTTCCCTTGAGCAGGTTCTCAGCTGGCAGTGTGAGCAGTGCTTGTATTTAATTCACCACTACCTATGCCATGATTTGGAGTCCTGGGGGGTATGATAGGGAAGACTGTCTCCTGCTAGGAACTTTCTCTCCTTGTCACTCTGATGGGTCTCAGATCTCCTTGGTATTCCTTGACATCTGTAAAAGTAAGGTTCTCTTGGTTGAAAACATTAACTAAGATTTTTATACATTTTAATTAGGGTTTTTCTTTATTATTGTGGAATTTTGAGAATTCTCTATTATACTTTCAGTATAAGTCTTGTGTTCGATATGTGACTTGCCATTTTTTTTTTAGCCATCTGCCTTTTAATTTTTTCTTGCATCTAACATTTTGTTTTAAATTCTGATGTTCAATGTATCAGCATATTATTTTGTAGATTGAATATCTAGGTAAAAAAGATTTTCTCTTAAATTTGTTTACAAAAGTTTTATAGTAATAATTAATTCTGTATCCATATCAGTTTTAGATAAAAATTTACCTTTTAAGCCAGGTGTGGTGGCACATGCCTTTAATCCTAGCACTGGGAGGCAGAGGTAGGAGGATCGCTGTGAGTTCGAGGCCACCCTGAGACTCCATAGTGAATTCCAGGTCAGCCTGAGCTAGAGTGAGACCCTACCTTGAAAAAACAAACAAACAAAAAATTACCTTTTAAACCCACAGATGCTCTATTGATTGTGTCAATATTATTTGTTGAAAACTCATATTTTTATTAATTATATTGTGTGTACTTACGTATGCATATATATGATGTACAACATATTTTGATGCACCAAAATTGACATAATTGCTAGTCAAGCAAATTAACTTTTTCATTTCATATAAGTTACCTTGTGTGATTGTATATGTGTGTATTGTTTAAAGTGCCTAAAGTCTATTCTATTGATAATTTGTCACTATACAAAACAATATTCTTAATACTGATAATTATTATCTTTTTGTTTTGTTTTGTTTTGATATAAGGTCTCATTCTAGCCCATGCTGACCTAGAACTCACTCTATAGCCCCAGGATGGCCTTGAACTCACAGTGATCCTCCTAACTATGCCTCCCCAGTGCTGAGATTAAAGGTGTGCATCAGCACACCCAGATAATACTGTTATTTTTTCCTTCTATTTATTTGAGAGAGACAGAAAGAGGCAGGGAGAGAGGGAGAGAGAAAATGGACATGACAGGGCCTCCAGCCTCTACAAATGAACTCCAGACACATGCACCCTCTTGTGTGCATGTGCGACATTGCATACTTACATCACTATGTGTCTGGCTTACATGGGGCCTGGAAATTGAACATGAGTTCTTAGATTTGCAGGCAAGCTTCTTAACCACTAAGTCATCTTCCCAGCCCTAATATTGTTAATTCTTAATAGTCACCAGCCCATGCATTAGATCCCTCAGCTTATTTACTATACCTAACTGTAATTTTGTACCTTCAACTAGCATTTCCCCATCTCTCTCCTCTTGTCTTTTACATGGGTCCTGGGGATTTGAACCAGATTTGAACTCTAGGTATCAGGACTCTTCAGGTTCTTGAGATTGTATAAGAACTACACTTAACTACGGAGCCATCTTTTCATCCTTCAAGATACTTTTCAAAGTTCTTTTTGTTTCCCTTTAATTAAATGGTGTTATTTGACATCCACAGTTTTGTGAATTTTCCATTGATTTCCAGCTTCATTTATTTTATTATAGTGATAAAACATGTGATATGATCTTTATTTTTGTAAAGTTGTTCAGATTTTTTTTACAACCTGACATGTTATATCCTACACAATGTTTTCTGTGCCCTTAAGAAAAATGAGTATTTCCCTGCTGTTTTTGGTAAAGTTCAGTGCATATATGTTTAGTAGTTTCATTCATCCCATAATGTTGTTAAAACTAATATATCTTTTTTTTGGATTTTCTGCTTAAATACTAAAGTTACCATAAGCGTAATAATAAATTGTCCTATTATTATTGCATCAATATCACTTTTGCATTGGAACCATCAGTATTTATTTTATATAGTGAGATGTTCTAAAGTTGGTTATGTTCTTCCTTATAATAGTTGTATCTTCCTGATGGATCAACTATTTTGTTATTAGATGATAACACTCTCATCTGTATGTACAGTTTTAAACTTAAACACTACTTGATTTGCTGTTAAGTTTGGGGGCAACTGCGCTTCTTATGCTTGTGATTTGCACAGGCTATGGTTTCCCTTGCCTTAAATTTCAGTTTACTTGTGTCCAGAGGGGGGAAAAGTGAGGAAGCATCCAACCAAGAATAGAGGATGAACCCCTGGAGACTCAACAGGTATATAGATGGTTTTACCCTGCAATGGACCCAAAAGAATTACTGGTAGAAAACATTGTGCATCTGTGCAGAACTGCTTTTTTAAATTTTCCTTTGCTAGATAATCAAGGAGCCAGTCAGTCACTGCTGAAGAAGTTATGTCAGGTTCTGTACAAGTAACTCAAATCTTATTTCTCAGGAAGAAGCTGGGCCCTGAGGGTTGCCTTGCTATTGTAAGGCACTCTGTGATGGACCCCTGGAGACTCAACAGGTATATAGATGGTTTTACCCTGCAATGGACCCAAAAGAATTACTGGTAGAAAACATTGTGCATCTGTGCAGAACTGCTTTTTTAAATTTTCCTTTGCTAGATAATCAAGGAGCCAGTCAGTCACTGCTGAAGAAGTTATGTCAGGTTCTGTACAAGTAACTCAAATCTTACTTCTCAGGAAGAAGCTGGGCCCTGAGGGTTGCCTTGCTATTGTAAGGCACTCTGAGGACAATTGATGTTTCTGTACATTTCAACTTTTCCTGCCTGTTTCTGTGTAGATACTGTTAGGTCAGGACAAAATGGAGACACAGAAGATAGCAGGAGGGTGAGAGAGATATAAGGAAGTGGGTCATCCACATTTCTCAAGTAACCTGCCCAGCCATTATCCCTTCCTTGCCTAACAATGCCCCAGTTCTAGGTTTCCTGCCTCCTTACCTCCCACCTGGTCCATGTTCTGGTCTCACCCCCTAGCTATTTCCCTTTCTTACCTTCCCTTAA
Organism: Dipus sagitta; assembly: GCA_036346955.1. Lineage (NCBI taxonomy): Eukaryota > Metazoa > Chordata > Mammalia > Rodentia > Dipodidae > Dipus > Dipus sagitta. The sequence goes on along the minus strand of CM070779.1, from coordinate 124,726,560 downwards.
CTGAAGAGCTCTATATAGCCCACTATCTGTAATCTCAAAGTGGACTGTGCTCTGCTCTTGAGAGTCAGTCCTGGCAGTTCATGTTTTTCTCGAATAAAAGCTTCCATCTTTGCATCAAACTGGTCTCCGTGGTCTTGGTCAGTCCTGAACCTCACAGATACTTCATTTCCCAGTGTGAACTAGGTTTTGACTTTTCTCAATACATCTGTGGAGGGAAGATGGGAGACTCCTGCCACCTTCCTAACCTCAAAGACAGTCTTTCCTGAGTATTTAGATTATTTTATGTTTCTGTAGATACAGAAAAAAAAATGAACAATTAGTCTTTGTTTTCATTCAGAAGAATTGTTCCTGCCTGCCTATGCACATTGAGCTGCTTGTTGAATTTGCTGTTTGTCTTTAAAACCATAGATATGCAATAAATATAGATGCAAGAAATATAACACAGCCCGTCCTGACATCCTTCCCCCATTTCTAAAATAAGTGTGTGCTGTGCGTATATGAAGTGTTTAGGTTTTTGAATGTATGTAGCTCCATGTGTGTGTGTGAGTTCACGAATGTGTGGATGCCCATGTGGAGGACAAATGTTGACATCAGTGTCTTTGATAACTCACTCTGCACTTTATTTATTGAGCAAAGGTCTATAAACTTGAACTCAGATCTTACAGAGCTTCCCATGCTCTTCTGCTTCCCATGCCCAGAGATTACATGCAGACTACTATTTTGGTCCAGCATTTATGTGGCTGCTGGGGATCCAAACTTAGGTCCTTGCACTTGTAGGACAAGCACTTTACCCACCAAATCAAAAAATCCCCAGCCCCTTCTTTCATTCTTGATATTGCTGTTTTCTGCCCTCTTCTTTTTCCTTTGTCCACCTAATTTAGAGTTTATTGATTTTATTGCTTCAAGAAATACATTTTTCCTCTAATTGATTTCCTTTCTTGGTTTTCAATTTCATTGATTTTCAATCTTACTATTTTCTTCACGCTATTTGATGTGTGTTTATTTTCCTACTTTTCTAAGTTCTAGAGATGGAAGTTTATGTTGCTTCACCCTTTCTAGTATACAGTTGATAGTACACATTGTCTTTTATAGCATTAGCTATTTCTCCAAAATGGCAATAAATCTTATTGCAATTTTATTCAACTTTAAAACCTAAATTTTTGAGACTTTCCATTTTTACTCAAAGATTATATAGATGTGTATTATTTCTTGTCCCTATGTTCAGAGATTTTCCTGTCATCTTTCTGTCCTTATCTTTAGTTTAATTCCAAAGTATAAATAAGAGATAATATTTTTAATTAGTTCAATCATTCAAAAATTGTGATATTCTGTTCTGTTACCCACCTTGGTAAATATCATATTCTGTATCAGAAAAATAATCATGTGCTCCTCTAATAGTGTTTTACAGCTTTCAGATTGAGTTAATTAATGACATTGTTTGATTTTATGCCCTTTCCAGGTTTTTGTTTACTGAAAAAAAAGAGTTTTTAATTCAACACACAGTGATGACGTTCTACTTCTCTTTTCAGTCTTGCCAGCTTTTTCTTTATATAAGTTAAGGGTTTGTTTTTGGCAAGGTGCATAGATACTTAGTATTTTTATATGTTCTTGATGAATTAACTATTCTGTCAATAGGTAATATGTCTCTTTCCCTTCAGTTATTTCCTTTTCTTTGAAATTTAGTTTATCAATATTAAAATAGCCATTGTGTGGTAGTTTGAATGTATAGCCCCATAGATCCAGGCTTGAAACTTGAGTCTCCTATGGGTGGAGCCCTACTGGAAAAGAGGTATGTCACTGGGGAAAGATTTTGGAGTCCAGACCTAAGGTGTGTTGGAGAGTGGCTTTGATCTCGAGCTGCTTTATGGTGCTGGATGGTGGGAGTGTCTTTCTGTTTAGATCTATGGACATGAGCCAGCATCTCCAGCCATTGATGGTGTTCCCTTGGAATCTGTAAGCCTACTATAAACCCCTTTCCTCCTATAAACTCTTTTTGGTTGAGTATTTGTCCAGCAACTTGAAGCTGACTGCAGTACATTCCAATTCTAATTTCTTCTCTCTTTCTTTGGTGTCAGAGATCAACATTTGAAGTAAGCACTCTACAAAATGCTTAGCTACATCTTAGCTCCTTTCATTATATATCATTTTGCATCCTTTATCTTAACTTTAGTTATTATACATAAGCTAATCTATTCTAGTTAGCACGTAATTTGTTTAGAGTCTGCTCACACTATACTGTTTTAACTTTTATTGTTCCATTTAGATAATATCTATTGATATTCTACAGGCAAACCACCCTGAACACACCCAATCTCATCTGATCTTGTAAGCTAAGTAGGGTCAGGCCTGGTTAGTACTTGGATGGGAGTTAATATCTATTGATATATCTTCAACTTCACTAATGACTTTGTCACCTCTATTCTGTTATTGAATCTATCAGAACCTGACAACAAGACTCTACTGCTAAAGACACCACACATGACATGAAGAAATCAAGCTGGAACTGAGCTGGAAGCTTTCTTCCTGATGATTACCATCCATAGTACCAAAAAGTGCTATGGAGATATGCTCACTGGCCTAATAGTGGCATGAATATTCAAGAGTATTCAAGAATATTCAAGAGTATGAATATTCAAGAGTATGAATATTCAAACCACTACCTGTTTGCAGCTAAGGCCCACTCTGTGGAAAGGAATACATGGTACTGTAAAACTTCTCAAAAGCTTGTGGCCAGGGAGGTAGGAGGCCCTATAGGGGGATCTACTGATGATGTTTTGCTTAATAGACATGGAGTTAAATTAGCTTGTAAATATTTATGTTTGCATCCATACACTAGTGCATTTCTCAGCCTTGGTTAGTGGGCAAGACTCATAACTGTTCAAAGTACTGAGAACAGGTGATTGTTGAGTACTCAGGTCTAAACATGTATAGAACCCCCTCCAAAGCCAAGGAATATCACAAAGGAGAGGGAAAAGACAGTAAGAGCTGGAGGGTGGAGAGAAATACAAAGAAATACTGTCTTCTAGATATGATATGACCCTTGTAATTGTGAGTACACAGCAGCTGTGACCATCTGCATAAGACATTAATGTGATATATATAATTCCTAAAGAAGCATGAATCCTTTACCCCCATGTAATAATTATAAATACAATGTATTAGAGCCAGCTTTGTGACCTTGATTGCTTTAAGATAGGCATAGGTGAAGAAGTCAACCTCAAGATGGTAAGGAAGGGGAAAAGTTGCTTTAGGGTTAAAATTCATGTAAAATTTCAAAAGAATTCTAGTGATTTCTGAAGGTCAATGCTAAGAATATGTGAGTTGATGAATAAAACGATTATTGATCAGGAAAATTTAAATAGCCGCTGTATCCCTTTCTGGAATTGAATGTATTAATCTGTATAGGTTTTCGATCTTATCTCTGAATCAAGCAATCCTTAAATTTTCACAAATTTTATAAGTACATGTTCTATGACTCTAGATGGGTATATCAAGACATCTATGGCCTCAGCACTTTTCAAAGAAAAGGGCTATAATAAAATTATAAATGTACAACAAAACTAGAGAAAATATGCAACCAAGCAGATGGAAAGTATATGTGTATTTTGTTATAATAAGTAGATTAGTACAGATTTTTAAAAATATTTTATTTATGTGTGAGACAGAGAGACAGAGAGGGAGAGGGAGGGAGAGAATGGGTGCACCAGGGCCTCCAGTCACTGCAAATGAACTTCAGAGGGAAGCAGCACCATGTGCATCTGGCTTATGTGGGTTCTGAGTAATTGAACCTGGGTCCTTAGGCTTCACAGGCAAAGACCTTAGATGCTAAGCCATGGTTCCATCCTAGTACAATTTTCGAGAAAGGGTGATATACACTTTTTTGTTGAGATATGCTTCTTTTCTCAAATGTAGATCATATTGAAAATACACGTATATAATAAAATTCATGACATTTTCTTCAAGAAGTAAATTTGGGATCATGGGGTAGTTGAGCACACAAATCAAAGTCACAAATGAGAGTTTAAGAGTCTGCGGTTCTGCAGCTTTGAGAAGCTGCAAGATCACCTGCTGCCTGACTTTCTCTTCTCAAACGAAACAGGCACCATCGTCCAAGCTACTTTAGCAGAGCTAGTACAGAATAAATTTGAGTTCCCTTCAACCACAAGGAAGGTTGGCACTCTTAAAGCCAAAACAGCCAAGTGTATTCGAAGCTCATAACTAACCCACATGCATATTACTGAGTAAGATAGATAAGTTTCCATCACTGACATTTTCAAGAATAAAAAGAATATTAACAATGTTATCAAAAACAACTATAGTGAAAAAAACCTCACTATGCAGCAAGATTGATAATAGCTATACTTTATTTAAAAGGGAGTTCTTTCACGAAGAAGCAGTTTAGATAGCGAAGAAGCTTGAAAAGATATTTCCACAATGATTTCAATTTGTGGAGTATGAATTCCCATTGTACATCATGCATGTATAAGACGCACTGCTTTATTAAAGCACCACATGAAGAAGAAATTGTAAGTCATTTGATGTCCTAATGTGAGCTTCTCACAGTATTTAATGTGGCTCCTCAGATGGACAGACTGTAAGTAACTTACCAACTTACTCATTTAAAATATGAATCAAACTATTTCTTCACCATATTTTCCTCATTGGAGAATATTTTTTTAATATCTTCTACTTATTTTTGATAAGTTTTGCAATTCTTGATATGAAATATATTTCTTTATGAGACAGGATCTCAAGTCGCCCAAGTGGGCCTCAAATTCACTATGTAGCCAAAGATGACACTGAACTCCAAATCCTGAGTGTTAGTACTGCAGATGTAGACCACCAAGCCCAGCTACAAAGTGTCTTTACAAGATCACCCACTTGCCAATGCTACTATAATTTGCAAGTTGTGTCAAGAAACTTCATTTTCTTCAGTATAAAAAGCAAGAACATCATTGTTATAATCTAATCATCACCAACAGCCATAGCCTCTTTTATTGGGTGTAGCGACTATGCAAGAGTCTGATTTAACCAAATATTCAAGCTTCTTTTATCTTTCTACTTACTCAAAAGAAATTCAAGTGAAAAATCCTTTGTCAGGTGTGAATGTTTTTCCTAGAAACTACTTAGTAAAAAAAAAATTCTTTTTAGCACAACCTTAGCTACTTCTGACACTTGACAGTAGTGAAGCCCATCACCCCTTGAAAACAAATCTTATCTCCTACATACCAAGGTCCCATTTATGTAATACCCCATGCTTTCTTTTCACCTACTCTATTGAACATCACTTTTAAGAAGTAATCTTTGCATGCCATCACACTGACTGACATACAATGACAAGATGTTTCATGAAAGAATTATCACGTTTGCATGAAACACAATCATGGGAAAAAAATCAGATATTGGTAAATGTTTATTTGATTTAAAATAATAATTTGTGTGAGGCCCCATGTTCGATGCCTGGCATCTCCACAAAAAGAAAGCTGAAAAAATAAGTTATTAAATTTAGAAATAATTATTTAGGGTTATTGAGATGTCTCAGAGGTTAAGGTGATTGCCTGCGAAGCCATGTTTGATTCTCCAGGTCCCACATAAGCCAGAGGCACAGTGATGCACATGTGCACAAGGGGGTGGACGCACCTGTATTTTAATTGCAATGGCTGGAGGCCCCGGCATGACAATTCTCCCATCCCCCTCACCCCCATTTAAAAAAGGTCAGTCTCTCTGGCTTGCCTCAAAAAAAATATTATTTAAAAGTTGTCCAAATTCAGTTAAACAGTTTAACTTATTTGCAAAAATTGATATACACTGTGCTTCTTCTAACAGATATTTCAGGAAGGAAGACATTCTGTAATGTAAGGGAGATCAGCTTGTTTTATTATCCAGCTGTGACAGCTTGCCCTCTCCCTGTGTCTTCTTAAATAATCTTTCCTTTTATTGTGTTTTCTTTGTTTGTTTGTGTTTTTTTTTTTTCAAAGTAGGGTTTTGCTCTAGTCCAGGCTGACCTGGAATTCACTATGTAGTCTCAGGGTGGCCTCGAACTCACAGCGATCCTCCTACCCCTGCCTCTCAAGTGCTGGTATTAAAGGCGTGTGCCACCACACTCAGCTTTAAATAATCTTATGTATAGAATGGTGGTGGTGGGGGAGGGGATTATCACAGTTTGTTCAAAAGGTCTGATATATTATGAATGATACTCCAATCTCTTTAATGAGAGTGTTCCGGGCTGGAAGTGGAGCTCGGTGCTCAACCCATCACCTATGATTCATTATGGTTCACAAGGCTCTAGGTTCAATCACCAGCATGAAAGAGATAGTGAAGGAGAAACGGGAGTGACGAGGCAGCCTTTTACAGGCATTAGACAGGTACAGAAGCCCAAAGAGGGACCAAAGAGATGCCATTCTGCCCTTTCTGTTAAACTGGAACTCGTGCCTGATCCAGCTCTCTTCCAGAGGGCCAGAGGCAATCCACAGAAAGATCTTCCTGCTTCTCTTTCATCTCAGCCTCTCTGGGCCAGCCCCCTGAGCCCACAAACCAATCACATCTTGCCCCCTGAGCCCACAAACCAATCATATCTTGCCTCCTGAGCCCACAAACCAATCAGGTTTTGCCTTTTCACTCTATTGTGATAAGGAGAGCCAGCCTAATTGGATGTCTGATCCTTGTAAAGAGGTTGATGACATGGGCTCCCTTCTCTTTCCTGTGACTTCACAGAGGGGGAATGGGAGAGAACTTCTCTAGGCCTGGCTATTTTTCTGCTTGTCTTCTGTATGCGTCATGCCTTAGGGTACACTTTTCTCCTTGATTACCTGTATGGTTTTGCTTTGATCTCTGAGTCCTTCACTATTTCTTAATATTTGGGTCTTTTATTTGAAGGGGGGTCATTTGGTTATTATGCCTTGCCTTCGGTCTGTGGGTGTATATGCCTCCTCCAGAGCTATTTTAGCCCCAAATATTTCTCCAGGATGGCCATTTCCCTCTGTCTCTCCACCATTACTCCCTTTCCACCTGGACAAGGAGAACTAGTATGCACTGTCTTGAGACTTTCCCGCTAACCTTCCCCCTGGTTCTTAATTCTCCTCTGGCTGGAGACTCTCAGCTGGCCTCCTTCCTGAATCTTAATTTCCCGTACAATAAAACTCATAATTCATGATTTCTCACTAAATAAAATGAATAATTCATAATTTATCCTTCTCAGAGATGTTTTTATTTTTCTCAATTCTTTGTTAAAGCAAGTAAGTGCCCCCAAGTTGGAGTTCTCTAGCCTGGAGAAACCCCAAAATCTTACATCAATAGGAGAAGAGAAAGAGATTGAAAAGAGAGAGAAGGAGGAGGAAGAGAAGGAAGGAGGAGGATGGAAAGAAAGGAGACTATTCATACCATGATACAGGAAACAGAAGTATAAGGTATAAGTGGAGAAAAAGATAAGAGAAACAATTAAAACTTCCTAAGATTGCTCTTTAGAAATAATATGAACAACTTGTGAAAAGCCATAATAAATCTTATTTTCCTTTGTTGCTTTCTTTCTTTGTTTTTCAAGGTAAGGTCTCACTCTATCCCAAGCTGTCCTGGAGTACACCATGTAGTCTCAGGCTCATTTATTTGCAAGGAGAGAGAGAGAGAGAGAGAGAGAGAGAGAGAGAGAGAGAGAGAAGAGAGACAGTGGGTGAGAGTGAGCCAGGGCCTCCAGCCACTGCAAATGAACTCCAGATGCATGAGCCACTTTCTACATCTGGTTTTATGTGGGTACTGGGTTAGGCTTTGCAGGCAAGTGCCTTAACTGCTGAGCCATCTCTCCAGCCCAGTATTTCTTTAATAAAATTAATTTTCTTTTCCAGTAGTCATTAGATCAAAGGATCTTAATTATTTGTTTTAGAAATGTTGAGAATTGATACTGATTTCTCTATGACATTGCCAAGGGTATAATGAAAGGGTCTTATGTAGTGACTTTTGCTTTCCTTAAGATAAGGTTTATTGAGTTTTCTAAACCAAAGAAAACAGGAAAACATTATTGAATTTATTTTTGTTAAAAAAAAGATACCCAGAATATTGTATATTAAACCATTTCTTCTCATAGAGAAGCTTTGAAAGAATTTGGTGCTAAACAAATGCTGCCTCAAACCAGGCAAGATAAAACATAAATCATTACATTAAAACCTCTAACAAGTCTATCTGCTGTTTGAAATGACTGGGAGATGAAAGCAAGGAGTCTCATTTAAGAAGGCACAGCGGATCAGTTCTGCATTTATATAGCTGTTATCAAAAGCAATTCATTTGGAGATCAAATAGACTGACAGATAGGACAAGCAGGGGATCACCATCGCCTTCAGGCAGCCTAAAGCCACACTGCTTCCCTGCACCACCACTAACGCTGGGTCTAGTCAGCGCTGTGTTTATTACACTTCCATCCCCTGCCAGCTGCACACTAACAGGGTTCCCTTCAATCCCTTGCTAGCCGGCAACTGTCAAGAGAACAGTAATAAGAATGTAACAATAGGGCTGGAGAGATGGCTTAGTGGTTAAGGCACTTTCGTGCCAAGCCAAAGGACCCAGGGCTCAATTCCCCAGAACCCATGTAACCCAGATGCACAAGGAGGTTCATGCTCTGGAGTTCATTTGCAGTGGCTGGAGGCTCTGGTGGGCCTATATTCTCTCTCTCAAATAAATAAATGAAAGTTATTTTTTTTTTTAATTAAGAGAATGTAGCAATTAGCCAGACGTGGTGGCACACGCCTTTAATCCCAGCACTCGGGAGACAGAGGCAGGAGGATTGCTGCGAGTTCTAGGCCACCCTGAGACTTCTTAGTGAATTCCAGGTTAGCCTGGGCTAGAGCAAGACACTACCTCAGAAAACCAAAAACAACAAAAAAGAATGTAGCAATAGAGTTTCCCCAAATGGACTGAGTAGAAACTTCCTCCACTGTCGTTGAATAAGCTAGCCATGTTAATCCTAACTTTGGACAAGGGGTCAGTAGAAAGAGGAATACAAGCAGGATCCTTGACCTTTTCAGGGTGGGTATGTCGTCCTCCTGGGCAGTCTATAGGCTATTCTAGAAGTCCCTCAGCTGACCATGCTCAAGATGAATGCACAGGGCAGCAACAGACAGGTTTGAAGTGAGTTTGTGCAAGTGAGCTTTTCCAGAGTTATCATCAGGGAGAATTATGATGCAGAGGCTGGCGTATCCAGTATTCATCCAAACAGAACTTACTGAGCTTTGAAAATGTCTTTAAAAGGTTATAGCTTGTTGAAATACCGAGAGAGAGGGAGAGAGGGAAATTCAAATAGCACTATCATTCAATGATACCTCTTTTAAACTGGTGTATATGTTAATATATTTGTGGACATAAGAACATAAATATTTATATAAGCTCATATTCTATTTGCATGCTGTATGTTTTACTTAATATTAAAAATAACACAATTAGGGCTGGAGAGAGGGCTCATCAGTTACAGCGCTTGCCTGCAACAACTAATGACTTGGGCCTTGTTTCCCCAGTACCCACATAAAGCCAGATGCACAAAGTGGTGCATGAGTTTGGAGTTCTTTTGCAGTGGTTAGAGGCCCTGGCACACCCATTCTCTCTGTTTCTCTGTCTCTTTCTCTCTGTCTCTCTCTCTGCTTGCAATTAAATAAATAAATATGTTTTAAGATAACACAATTATTACTGTAAATAATAATTTAAATAAATCTTTAAGTATTTGGATATTCCAGACTTAATTTAGTTAATTCTCTTTAGTTAGTGGTTAATAATTTTTGCTTGTTGGTTTTGGTATAAGCTTGCCTAAACTTGCTGGCACTAAAAATTCCACCCTTTGGGCAAGTTTTGGCAAATTTATTTGAAAAATAAATACAATGCTAGCTACATGCCGGAAACCTTAGATCCTGTCAAAACTTACATATATTGTATGTTTGCCTATTCATACGTTAGCTATGTAAATATAAAGTTAATTTAAAAATTAGGCATAGGAAGACACTAACACAAAGAAGTGATAATACAATAGAACAAGCACACCAACGTACAGTGTGCTATATAAACGTAGCTATTTTTGCTAAACATCTCACTGTACTATAGACTTCAGTATTGCTGCCATCTGACTGTTCTCCTTTCTTCCTAAATTGAGAGCTTTCTTATTTTCATGTAAACAGTTTTTAGGCTTTTCTTTGGCACATGCCAGTTGCCAGCATTACTACCCCTGCATCGTGTGGCCACTGCCACATATAGCAAGGGTTCCATGAACACCAACACTGAGAGTAGTCAGAGAGCGATCCCTTAGACACCTCCCACATGAGATAGCAGGGTGGTGGGGAAGTTCACACTATGTGGCATAAAGTTTCAAATTCAAGTTATTTATGTACAAAATTTTCATTTATCGTTTTCAGACTGTGGTTGACATTAAATGACTGAAATTTTCAGAAGCAAATCCATGAGTAAAGGACTCTACTGTGTGTTAGAAGAACATTCTTGTCTTAAGTCTGCATTAAGAAAACCATTTCTTTTTCTCTCTATACAGATGCATTCAACATTCACACCTACTGAGCAGAGCAGATCACTATATTCTTTGGCATATAGTGGCAAATTAATTTAATGCAACACAGACTGCAAGAAGCACCTGATTCTCTGCCCTCCCCTTTATCCACAGCTGAGCACAAGACCACCAAAAATAAAGACTACTTTTGCTAGCTCCCTTGAAGATATGTTCACACATTCGGCTAAGTTTGTCCATGAGATATAATAGAAATGAGGCCTTCACAACATCCAGGAATCTTCCTGGAAAAGAGAAACATGGTGCATGAGGGTCTAGCCTCTTTTCCAATTATATCTCCTTTCTTTTTTCCTCCTAAAACAGAGATACCACTCTGGTAAAATAAAGAACATACTCAGGACAGAGAAGCAGTGGAAATAAACATCCATATTCCAAAATATGAATTTATTGAAGTATAAGAAATTGCAATTTTTGGGGAAGGGGGGGGTGAGCACAACAGGCTGGTTTGTTTCAGACATTCTGAGGTTTCCTGGGTTTATCCATGAAATTTCCATACATTGGAAATCCTCTTAGTCAGACAATTAGAACAGAGGGCTTAAATACAAATATACACCTGAAAAGTAATTTCAAAAATATTTTCACCTATGTGAAATGAGCCAAAGAAAATAAGCTAAGACACTGATAGTTTGGCTATGATAACAAAAACAGGCACAAAAAAGGCCAATGCAGATGTTTCTGCACACCAAAACATTATCAGTGGAGTGAAGAAAATATTTGCCATTATTCATCTAATAGGGAACTAATATCCATAATACATAAAGAACTCAGAAAGCCACAAAAGCAAATGACAATACAATAAAAAATTGGCAATGATTTCAAAAGAAGATATATAAATGGCCTCAAGGATGTGAAAATGTACTCAATAAAACAGTTCATCAAGTAATTGAGAATCAAAAGCAACATGAGATATCATCTCAGTCAAAACAGTCATCATCGAAGAGAAATAAACAAAAGCTGGCAAGAACAGACAGTAGGGGAACCCTTTTATGCTGTTGATCGTGTAGAAATTCTTCATTATGGAAAGTAGAGTGTAAATATCTCAAAAATAAATCTAAACAAACAAAACTAAAATTACCACAATGGCCCAGCAATCAAAAGGAAATGAAATCAGTGTACAAACAGGTACCTACTTTCTCTTGCTTTGTACAACAATACTCACAACAGTCAGCATAAAGATTCACTCCAAGGCATCCATCAAATGAAGCACACAGAGACACTGAGATATTATGCAGCCGTAGAAATGAATGAAACCTGCCATCTGTGACCATATGAATGTCTCAAGACGACATTATATTAAGTGAAATATATCGGGCACAGAAAGACACATACTGCATGTACCACTCAAATGTGGGGGCTAAAAGAGTTTATTTCAATGAAGTAGAGTAAAAATAATGAGAAGCCAGGAAAGGCAAGGGGGAAGGAAGATGAGAGCCTTGGATGTAGTTATATACAGAAAAAATTTAAATGTTTGACAGAAAAGTATGGTTGCCACAGTTCACAATGAGTGATTTCATACAGGGCTGGGAGATGGCTTTGCAGTTAAGGTGCTTGCCTGCAAAGGCAAAGGACTCCAATTTGATTCCCCAGGACCCATGTAACGTCAGATACACAAAGTGGTGCATGTGTTTGGAGATATTTGCAGGGCTAGAGGCCCTGGCGAGTCCATTCTCTATCTGACTCTCTCTCTCTCAAATAAATAAATAATAAAAATATTTTTTAAATGCTAGAAGAAAGCCAGGCATGATTATACAGTTATAATCCCAGTACATGGGAGATAGATAGATCAGGATGATCAGGAATTGAAGCTTATCTTTGGCTACATAGTGAGTTCAAATCCAACCTGGGCTACATGAGACCCTACACACACACAAAAAGAAAAAAAAAAAAACACTACTAGAATAATTCAAAGTTTCTCAAGATAAAGAAATAATAAATGTCTGAAGAATATGGTAATCACTCCAACATTGTACATATTATATACATGCATACAGTTTTCACTTTAGCCATGATCATGAACAATTACTATGAGCCAATTTAAAGTCAGTTAAAAAAAGGGGAGAGAATCAGGATATAAGATAAGGACTATTAGTGGTACAGTACAATTAAAGGAAGTATGATCATATTTCCTCGTATGGGTGTTGTAAAATTTGGTGATCAAATTCTTATTAGTATTCTACAATGATTTATAATAGTTTGTTATACATTCAAAGGTTTCCCTTTGGAAAAATGCTGGTGGAGTTTGGGGAGATGGGTCAGTTGGTATGCTTTTCAACAAGCATGAGGACCTGAATCTGGGTCTCCAGTATCCATAGAAAAGTCAGATGTGCTGCTGAAGAGATGGCTTAGCAGTTAAGGTGCTTGCCTGCAAAGCCAAGGGACCCAAGTTCGATTCCCCAGGACCCATGTAAGCCAGATGCACAAGGTGGCTAATGTGTCTGGAGTTCATTTGTAGCGGCTAAAGACCCTGGTGTGCCCATTCTTTCTCTCTCAGTCTGTCCCCTCTCCTCTCAAAAACTAAAAATAAACAGTTATTTTTAAAGCCAGATGTGGTTGACAGTGGAAGAGGGGGCTGTAATCACAACAGTGAGGAGACACAAATATAAAGATTTCAAGGGCTTTCTGGCTGTCTTGCTTAGCCAAATCAGTGGGCTTCAGGTTCAGTGAGAGAGTCTGCCTCAAAAAAATAAGGTGAGAAAGTAATCAACGAAGACACACAACATTGACCTCTTGTCTCTATATGTACTGCACACACGTGTGCACTCACACACATAAGAACATGCAACACATGTTTACCACACACATGTACATGCAAACAAAAAGAGAAACCACTGTTAATATTTAAGTAAAATATAAAAATACTTATTACCATTGTATGTTAATGGAAATATTTTTAAATATATCAGTTTTTTCCAGAAAAAAATTACTTCCAGTCTTAAAAGCAGCAGTAGTTATAATTTTTATTTAAATTAAGGTAAAATGGTTGTACTTTAATTTTTACTGGAATTTTAAATGCTAGCTCACTTATTTAATGATCTTTTATTTTTAATCCAAAATACAAGTGAAATATCTTTCACCTTTTAAGTTAATCATGTTTTACATCCCCAACTTAAGGATTTTCTTTAAACACAGATATCGCCTGTCAAAACCACATTCATGTCAACAATTACACATATATGCACACCCAGAATGAAGCGTGCATGTTTCTAAGGCTATTTCAAGGCAGTGTATCAGAGCTAAGATCTTTATCTCTGAGACAGGGCAGCATGTAGATAAATGTTCTAATGGTTCAAGCTTCAGAGAATGTTGCCATTTATCCTGCTATTGTATGGATTCGCACCCCTGCATAGCTACCAGAGAAGATCATTTATGACACAGCTCAACACAATTTCATCTTCCCATGCCTTTCCCTCTCCCCTTTACCCCAAATCTTCCTTTTTCTCTTTGCAACTCCCTCCTTTAAATGTTCATTTTGAAGATATACTTTTCACTGGGATTAATACAGGGTTTGCATTTAAAATTTTCATTTACTAAACAGAAAAATATTTTACTAGAAGGGAATGGTATTAAGGAGAAATGATTTCCCGTCTGCCCCGAGGCCTGGCATAGACAGGATTTGATTTGCTATGTTCGGCTGGAATCTGGATTGATACGCAGAGATGAGAGGGAGTGTTTAATAAAATTTACATTTCATTTTCTCACTTGACACCAGTCTCCTGTCACTCATGGAACAGATGGGAATGCTGCAAATAACTTTTGTCAGAATCGAGTTGGGGAAACAGACTGGGAAATGAGCAGTCTGAAGGGGAGGGAAGAGATAGGGAATCATGGAGCTTGTTTGTGTCCTGTGTTTCACTGATGGAAACAAAGGTATACTGAGGCTGGAGACCTGATCATCACTTCCTCACTGGAGGGGGCAGGTACTCCAGTGGAGATCTTGGGGAAGCACCTGGGAGCTGATGTGTCCCAGCTATGTGCTGGGAAGGAATCTGGGGAGTGTAAGCCTGGCCAGGAGGTGGGGGTGGGGGCTGGAAGTATTTCCAAAGATGGGAACAATGATAAAAGAAAACCAACCCCCCCTTTTTTTTAATTCATTGAAACTAGTCACTTAATTTTCTGTTTTCACAATCAGTGGCTTGAAACAGTACCCATTGATTAAATCACTCCAGAAGTCTGGCAGGCTCAAATGGATTTTCATATTAAGGTCTCACACAACTTGATGTCAAGCTGTGAGCCAGCCTCGACTTTTATCAGGAGCTTCTGGGCTAGAATTGGCTTCCACATTCGTCCCAGCAGTTGGCCAAGCTAATTCCCTTGCAGAGCTGTGACTGCAACACCTGGCTGCACCCTGGCTGGCTTCTTGTGACCATCCTGAGATCCTAAAAGCCACCTGCCTTCTTTGTCAAATGGTCAACCTGCATCTCCAAAGCACCAGTGATACACAGATCCCTTCCCTATATGTTGGACTTCTGACAACAGCTGGAGAAAACCCTTCTTTAATGGATCTCTGTGATGAGCTGGGGACCCAAATAGTTCCTTTATCTTGAGGGCAACTGAGGAGCAAACTTAATCACATGGACAGTATCCCTCGGTACTTAAGTTAATGACCAGCTTGTCATCAAGTGGGTAATATCATGGAGGTCACCTTCAGATCCTAACTTTGCCCTACATGGATGCATGAGTGCCATCCCAGGTGAGGTCGAATGACATATTTCTGTCGCCAAGAAGAGCTGAGAGTTTCTAAGAGGTCTGGAGACTCAAAAGGCTATGAAGTAAAGTTGGAGCCTATAAGGTGGCCATGAATCTCACGCAACATCCTAGTTGGAGCTCTTTATCCTGAAACCTCAAAAATGTGGATTGTCAAAGTACACTAAAGGTTTATTAAGCATTTGATGGCCTAATTATAAGAAGATATTTGAGTTATATGATTATAAAAACCTTAATATATATCCTTTATCAAATGAAAATGAGAAAAGATTGAAAGCTGGGCATGGTGGCTCAGGCCTATAATTGCAGCATCCCAGAGGCTAAAATAGGAGGATCCCAATTCCATGCCAGTCTGGGGCTACAGAGTCAATTCCTGGTCAGCCTGGGCTAGAGTGAGACACTCCATTGAGAAAAGAAAAATTAAATTAGGAGGTAAACAGTAGAACTTAGTGATAAAATATTTGCCTAAAATGTCTAGTATTCTCTCTCTCTCTCTCTCTTCCTCTCTCTCTCTGTCTCCCTTTCTATTTATCAGAGATGAAGTGTTAAAAAATAATGATTCTTTTAAATTCCATATAATATAAGTGATTCTTGCCTTCACTTCATTTTAATATGATGAGCAATGGAAGAATCTAGAAAAGTTGTTTCTGTAAACCCTGGTGGAAAGGTTCCAGCTATTTAGACAAAAGAAAAGATGAGGGCACTCGACGGGTCATCTAGATTAGAAGGAATCTGTGTGGCAGACAAGCGGGCATGTGCCCCTTGCTCACAGACTCCTCACCTGTATGAGAGTGCAGCTAGGAATGGAGTGAAGTCATTGAAACAGTCAGGGACAGAAAAGCCCACTGGTTAGGTCCGAAAGTAGTATTCACTGGGGGTATAATTTACTTCGATCCATCCTTTCTTCTATACATGAAGAACTAAGAGAATTTAGGTAGTTTACTCCATGATCTTCAAGTATACAAGTTACACTACAGAGGTCTCATTTTAGCAAGCTTGAAAATCTCAGTTGAGTCAGATGCTGAAATATGCATGATATTTACTGACAAATGTCTCAGAGCTAACAGAATTTTTTCCCTAACATCTAATTTTGATACAGTGTGAGTTTCCTTCCATCTGTCCTAGTCTAAGTTGAAATCGTTTCTACCATATTTTAATATAATTTCACGTGCTCAAATGGTTATTAATTATTCATTCAGCCTTTTATTTCCTATACTCCACAGCAATAATTCATCATGGAAGGATCTGTGATATGGGAATGAAGAACTCTTCTAGTCACACTTATATATTTTCCCTACCTGCAATTTTTTTTATTCACATCCTAGCCATTTTCCTAAGTCTCACTTGAGTATTCCTTCCTGATGAAGGCTTCCTTTCTTATTGCAAATATTATTAGCTTTCATTTGCACTTATTATTTCTGAGCATATAAATGACAAAACAATAGAGGAAATTGCTCAGAGAGAATTGCATTTATAGAGAGAATTATCAAAATATTTAAGTTAAAATAACATAGAAAAAGAACACAATTGTATTTAAATTCCTAACAAGAAACAAATTCTACATTGGTTTCTGACATTTTTCTCTAAGGCACTGAAGCCAGAACATACTAGCATGTTTTTGTATCTATGCAAAGATTATGAGTAAAAGATTTTATTATTAGGCATGTGCTTTAAGTATGAAAGCCGTTCCCTAAGAGAGAGAGCCCTAAGGAAAAAAAAAAATATATATATATGCCTTTTACCGTCACTGAAAACTAAGCACTATATGCCTCAGAATATTCAGAAAAATTAAAAATAACAAATCATGATGGGGTGAGCCAGAACATAAAATGTCATCACTCAACATAGACACAAAGTAATTATGAAAATATATCTAAGGGCTGGAGAGACAGCCCAGTGGTTAAAGGTGCTTGCTTGCAGAGCCTGAAAAGCCTGGTTTGATTCCCTAGTACCCATGTGAAGCCAGAAGCCAGAAGTGGTACATGGGTCTGGAGTTTGATGGCACTGGTACGAGGTCCTGGGGGCACCCATTCTCTCTCTCTCTTCTCTCTCTCTCTCTCCTCTCTTTCAATTAGTTAAATAAATACATGTATATGTGTATAATATTAAGCATTAGTTTATAAAACAATTCAAATATTAAAATTGTTGTAGTAAGAAATAAAACAACTTAAAAGATTAACAACATAACTATCAATAAACTCAGACTATTGATCATTACTCAGTAAGAAATTAGATGGGTGAGAGTAGATTGAATAAAAGTTTGCTAAATTTGGTGTATTAGAAACAATAATAAGATGGTATTTCATGTTTCAAAGTATTAAAGTATACAGCATCAAGGATAGTGAGAAAAAATATGTTCGTGTACTGAGGAAGGGGAGTATACATTCAAGGTGACTTAGTCAATTTAGATTGTTTTATCAAAGGCACCATAGCCTACATGGCCTGAACAAGAAAAATGTTTCTCTTACAGTTCTGAATGATGAAATGTCCAGGATAAGAACGCCAGAGGATTCAGTTCACGGCTTACAGATCGCCAGCATTTTCCTGTGTCCCCATATGTGTGTGTGTGTGTGTGTGAGTGAGAGAGAGAGAGAGAGGGGGGGGAGAGAGAGAGAGAGAGAGGAGAGAACTTTCACAGCTCTTCTTATTTTTATTTTTATTTATTTTTTTTTGTTTTCGAGGTAGGGTCTCACTCTATATCAGGCTGACCTGAAATTCACTATGGAGTCTCAGGGTGGCCTCGAACTCACAGCAATCCTCCTACCTCTGCCTCCCGAGTGCTGAGATTAAAGGCGTGTGTCACCATGCCCGGCTTTTTTATTTTTTATAAGGGTCTTAATCCCATAATGAATCCCCGTTACCCAATCAAGTCCTAATTATCTTTACAGGCACTACCTACAAATAGCATCACATCAAAAATATACGAACTGTAGGAAACACATTCAGTCCTAGCATGGTGACAGTTTGACAGTCTGAATTAAAACTCCTAACACACAGAGAGAGAGAGAGAGAGAGAGAGAGAATTAAAAATGAAAGTGAGCTTTATATCTTAATTTTATGAAGAACTAAGACATCTGAAGTTGTCTTCTGACCTACACATGAATATACTTCCCAACACACAGACTAAAAATTGAAAGTGAGCCTTCTACATCTGAAATTTATTGAGAACTAGTAAAGCCAGAGTTTTTATTTTTTGTTTGTTTGTTTTGGTTTGGTTTTTAGAGGTAGGGTCTCACTTTAGCCCAAGTTGACCTGGAATTCACTATATCTTCTCAGGGAGGCCTCATACTCACGGTGATCCTCCTACCTCTGCCTCCCAAGTGCTGGGATTAAAGGCGTGCCACCACGGCCGACTGAAGCCATAGCTTGTATCTCACAGTTACTGGAATCTTGGAGGTATACTCTGTCTCGCACTGGGCACATGGGGTGTTGGAAAGGCTGATTCAACTGACTCTTACTACTTTTCCATGTGCTTTTATGCCTTTTCCCTGGCCTTCTTATCAGTTATTCTTCTATTTGATGCACTCTTTTCCTACTCCTATGTAGCTTAGTCCTCCTTTGAGTGCTAAAAGTGTTTTCTGTCTGTAATCTAAAAAGATTGACAGCTCTATTCAATCATAGCCTGAAAAAAATGTTGATACATTTATATGAATATATATTTAAAAATATTTATCAGGGTGTGGTAGCACATACCTTTAATCCCAGAACTCGGGAACCAGAGGTAGGAGGATGGCCCTGAGTTCAATGCCACCCTGAGAGTACATAGTAAATTCCAGGTCAGCCTGAGCTACAGCAAGACCCTACCTTAAAAAGCCAAAAAAAAAAAAAAAAATACAAAATGATATAAATTTTGATGTGAAGATCAGTCCATATTCCCAACTCCATTCTCAGAAGTAACTATCATTTAGAGGATCCTCTTGTTAATCTCTGCATTTGTTGATACAGAAACAAACTTCAGATGCATGCTATAGGGGGCTGGAGAAGTGGTTTAGTCACCTGCCTGCAAAACCTAAAGACACAGGTTTGATTCCCCAGTACCCATGTAAGCCAGATGCCCAAGGTGGTGCATGCTTCTGGAAACTGTTTACAGTGGCTGGAGGCCCTGGTGCGCCCATTCTCACTCTCCCTCTCTCTCTCTCTCTCTCTCTCTCCCTCTCTCTCTCTCTCTTTCTCTCTCTCTCTCTCTCTCTCCCTCTCTTTGTCTCTCTCTTGAAAATAAATAAATAAATGTTAAAAATACTTTATAAAAAGCGTCCTGTGCTAATTGTTTTGAAATTTAATTTTTAATATATTAGTATAAATCGAATAAATATCTACATTGCACATTTTACTAGATGGATGTACTATTAAATTTAATTTGGAGTTAGCCTTTGAACATACATTTGGTAGATAAAAAATAGAGAAAGTGGATATATTCAAGAAGAAATTTATTATCATCTTACTATAGGTTATAATTTGGAAATACAAAACAGGGTGATAATAAATGTTTTTGAGACTGAAATAAGAGATGGCTAAAGAGGTGATAAAGGAATCAATTATTTAGCTTCCAGTAAATTTTAGAAAATTCTAAAATTGCATTAAATTCATTTTCTCTCAAATAACAGAAAACAGTGATGGTAAGAGTCTAATCTTTTTTTTGAATGGTCCAAAGTAAAAAGATCCCTAGATGTTTTAAATGTTTTAAATAAATTATTTAAAAAACTTAAAGCTTGGGCTGGGGAGATGGCTTAGCAGTTAAGGTATTCACCTACAATGCCAAAGGACCTTGGTTCAATTCCCCAGGACCCACATAAGTCAGATGCACAAGGTGGTGTATGTGTCTGGAGTTCCTTTGCAGTGGCTGGAGTCCCTGGTGTGCCCCCATTCTCTCTCTCTCTCTCTCTCTCTCTCTCTCTCTCTCTCTGTGTGTGTGTGTCTGTGTGTGTGTGTTGTCTGCCTCTTTCTCTCACTCTCTCAAATAAATAAATAAATAAATAAAAATTTTAAAAGTTTAAAACTTAATGATAACAAGGACTGGAAAAATTTATGCAAATACCACTTACACATTATTTAATGTCACAAAAAATTCATCTGGAGGGGTTGTTTTTCAAAGTAGGGTCTTATTCTAGCCCAGGCTGACCTGGAATTCACTAAGTAATCACAGGCTGGCCTCAAACTCACAGCGATCCTACTCCTTCAGAACCCTGAGTGCTGGCATTAAAGGCATAACTCACCACACCTGACTAATTTTTTTTTTTTTTTGAGGTAGGGTCTTGCTCTAACCAAGGCTTACTTGGAATTAGTCTCAGGCTGGCCTGAAACTTACAGCAATCTTCCTACCTCTGTCTCCCACGTGCCGGGATCTGGAAGGTAGTGATGGTTGACACCTTTAATTCCAGCACGCAGAAGGATAAAGATCGTGTGAGCTCTAGTCCAGCCTGAGACTACATAGTGAATTCCAGGTCAGCCTGGGCTATAGCAAGAATCTACCTCAAAACCAAACCAAACCGAACAAACAAACAAACAAAAAACAGATTCACACAATCTTTTTTTTTGTCTCTAAATCTTCCATTGGTCACAGTGCTATAATATAGACTGAAATGAACTGTGTAATTCCTTCTGCTTAGAGTTTTTTTTGCTTTTATTTTTAAATGACACAAAGCATTTCAGACTTGCAAAGCAAAAGATGGAGTAAATGCAATAATTCTAAGCACTGGGACTAATTACAATTCTTTATTGTTATTGACATATACAGTTTTGTAGAAACATAATGGAATAATAATTGCATGTGATTTACATTCAGTTTCTTCAGAATTATTTTTGCACATACTTTGTTTACATCTTAATGCATAGCAATATCACAT
The DNA here is from genome assembly GCA_036346955.1 of Dipus sagitta. Classification (NCBI taxonomy): domain Eukaryota; kingdom Metazoa; phylum Chordata; class Mammalia; order Rodentia; family Dipodidae; genus Dipus; species Dipus sagitta. Next base: position 124,705,467 of record CM070779.1, on the reverse strand, counting down.
GTTTGGAGTTAGACTACTAGATGGAAGGGATTCATTCAACTGAGTGACATGCAAAAGGGATAGGCCTTGAGAGCTCATGCATCTCTGTTTTGGGCAGCCTCCCTGAGCAGTAACATGGGCAAGAATGCCACAGGACCACCTTGTTCCAAATGGCCCAGTCTCTTACTCTACTGAAGAAATCCATTAAAATCTGGTGCCTCAGATTGGAGTGGTGGCTTAGCGTTTAAGGTACTTGCCTGCGAAGCCTATAAGGACCCTGTGTTTGAATCTCCAGGTTCCATGTAAGCCACATGCACAGTGGCACAAGCATGCAAGGTCTCACATGTGCACAAGGGGGCATACATGTATGGAATTTGACTGTAGTAGCTGGAGGCCCTGACACACCAATCCTCTTTCTCTTTCTCTCTCTCTCCCCTCTTTCTCTCTTTCACTCTTTCTCTCTCTCACTCTCCATTTAAAAAAATGCAGTCTGATGTGCTTGCCTCAAAAAAAGAAATCTGTTACTTCCCTGAACACAATCTGAGAATAATGAGAAGATGATCCACACTACATTGGCTCCCCACACTCCTCTTTACTATCCAAATATATTCATAAACACTCTGTATTTATTTACTAGATGAATATAACCTATTTATATTTATCATACATATCATGTTTTGAAATATGCATATGCTGTGGGATAGCTCAGTCAACTAAGTGACATATGTATCACTTTATATATTTATCAAATTTCTGTTTTAGTTTTCCAAGGTAGTTTTTTTTTTTTTTTTTTCCTCTAGTCAAGGCTGACCTGGAATTCATTATGTAGTCTCAAGGTGGCCTCAAATTCACTGTGATCTCCCTACCTCTAACTTCTGAGTGCTGGGATTAAAGATGTGCACCACTATGCATGATTATATCCATTGATATTTATTTATTTATTATGTATGTATGTATTTATTTATGTATGAGAGAGAGAGAGTGAGAGAGAGAGAATGGGTGTACCAGGGCCTCTAGCTACTGCAAACAAACTCCAGATGCATGTGCCACCTTGTGCATCTGGCTTATGTGGGTCCTGGGGAATCAAACAGGGGTCATTTGGCTTTGCAGGCAAACACCTTAACCACTAAGCCATTTTCTCCAGGCCTCTATTGATTTTTTTTTTTTTTTTGTGGTGGTCATACTTAAAATCTACTGTCAAATATTTTGAACACCCTAGAACTTCAGCATGCCCAATCTCTTGAGAGGAAGAAGGAGTCCATCATACATGAATATCAGAAATAGGAAACAAAAAGAGACCCTTTGAAGTAACATAAGAAACCAATGTTTTGCCACTGTTTATTTGGATAAGGTGGAATACTCATGCTAAAAATTAGATGAAGTTTAAGATTTGTCTATAGTGCTACATTATTTAATAGGCTCTTCTCCACACAGGAATGAACCAAGAGCAGCTTTCTTTGCTCCCAGTATCTGCGCAACCCAATCTCTGTTCGGAGGAGAAAAAAGAACTAGCTTAACTACGGGTTGGGGAATTCTGGCTAGACTCTGATATTATGTCCTGTATGCCACAGCTTTGGATGTTGCCTGAATGCTTCTGGTTCAAGTTTAATGTTCAGTCATTTGCCTTGGGGAGTCCAGTCCTTCATGGGGTAAAAATGAATAGGTCAATTGTGGTCATGCTTAAGAAGAGATATGATAAACATTGCCTTGCAAAAAGATTAGCCTTTCACACTTGGAGGATGGATAAGGAGATTTTAAATATTGGGGGGGGGGGATAGAAACAGCAATCCTTGTTGTTGACTGAGAAGGATGATATAGATATCACATTCAATGTCTAGATTTCTAACTAGGAATGGGGAAAGCAGGAGAAGGAATGAAGGAACGGGTTTAACCTCATAGTGGCTGTGATAGGAGTTCTCCCTAGGAAGCTAAACACATGGTGTAGAGCTCAGGAGAGATCTGGGCTAAAATTCATATTAGTAATGGAAGTCACCGAGTGAAAAGGACAATGTGTTAGATAGACCCATAGCTCTCAGCAGGTCCAAGGCTACTACTATGGTATCATCCTCAAAGCCTTAACCTCTGAAGTAGTTCTGCCCAAGAGCTCAGTTTATGAAAACATAATGGATGCACTTTGAGTCTGCAAGAGCAAACGATTCCATAGGCTACCATGAAGCTAGAAAGTGATATAAGGGAAAAAAAATTATTGCAAGGACTTGTTAAACTAAAGAATAAATGTCATGAAAGTCATCCAAGTCATTTTGTTATTTTGCTTTTAATCATCTCAGCAGCCACCAAAATACATGAACCATGGAGATTTATCCTAAAGTCATTCAGCCTATAGCTAGAGAATACTTTTCTACAGTCCACAGAGATCACCTTTCAGTGTTCTCTTTGCACACGTTTAAATTTCTACACTTTGCCCCACCAGAACCCAACACATTGCCAAAGAGAAGGCTGCTCATCTCTTACAAGATAGCTTTAGGAAATGAGAGGTCCATTAGCAGTTCAAGAACGGATAAAGAGAGCTGGAGAGATGGCTTAGTGGTTAAGGCTCTTGCCTGCCAAGCCTAAGGATTCATGTCCAACTCCCAGGTCCTACGTAAGCCAGACACAAGGTTACCTGAGCATGCAAGTTTGCACGTGTGCACAAGGTGACACACACATGTGGAGTTCAATTGCAGTGGCTGAAGGCCCTGGCATGCCAATTCTCTCTCTTTCTTCCTCTCTCCTCACTCATACGCCTTCTCTCTCTCTCTCATAAAAAAATAAAACGATTGAAAAAGTGGATGAAGAGGCTGGGATGGTTCCTGCCAACTCATAGCACCAGTGAGGTTTACACTCCTACCAACCCCCGGCAGATGATGGTTTCTGCCAGTATGTCTTAGGGATTCTTTCTGCAAAGCTTCATTCTTTAAGAGTCAGCAACAGAAAAGGCTTCCTTCCTTCCATCTTGTCTCAAACATGGAATATCCCTTGTGGCCTTGAGACACTGGGAAATCTTGCTTCATATCTCTGGGAAAATCTGACAGTGATCTCTTTCTGCATTTCACCTCATGTCTCTTGCCTTTGCTTTATACTCTGAGCTCGTAAGGTCTTCTTGATATCAAGACAGGGTCACAGTCATGGTGCTTATAAAGCAAATTGTATGAATGTTGTAATTCCCTTCCTTCCTTTTTGAATGAATCGATACACCAGTTAACCATGTGTTTTGTCTTCCTTAACTCGCTTTCACAGCCTAGAGGGTCTAGACCTTATGTTCTCTCTCGTCCTGTTTCTCAGTAGCCTTCGCACTCTCCCTTCCACAAAAGAAAATCATTCCGTTGAAAAAGGATTGAGCTTGATAACCTACTTTGTCATTTGGTTATCTCTAGTCTCCTAATGCAATTTTAAATTTGACCTTACTTTTAAGAAAGAGAAATACTGAAAGATGTAAGTACAGCCCATGGACAATTTCCACCCCTCAACTTAGAATTTGTTCACATCCTTATTCTTTTTAAACATTTATTTATTTATTTATTTTTAAAGAAAGAGAGATGGAGAGAAGAGAGGCAGAGCCAGAGAAAAAAAATGGACATGCAGGGACCTCCTGCCACTGCAAATGACCTCCAGATACATAGACCACTGTGCATCTGGCTTTATATGGGTACTGGGGAATTGAACTCAGGTTGTTAGGCTTTGCTGGCAAGCACCTTAGTCGCTAAACCATCTCTGCAACCCAACATCCTTATTCTAAATGTTAGCAAGACCCACAAGAATATCAGCTTTTGAGTATAAATACTTGTGGGGTGTAACCTTGCTATGGTGGTACTACAGAGTATTACAATACTACAGAGCAATACAGAGACTGAATTTAAATCATGCAGAGAATTACTAGTTTTATTAAATCAAGAAGTTGCCTCATAGTTGGAAGGTAAGCTTTGGTGCATCAGGGAGTGGGGTGTCATCCTGTTATCCTGGGTTCATACTGGGTAAAGGGATGTGTTTCCACAGCAGTAGAGAATCAAATGCACCTCCCTGGACCATTTACAGTTCTTCCCATAAGACAAGCCTGAAGCATTGTGGGTGGCCATCTTTAGAGAAGGTTAATAACAGTTCCTGTTGGTGTAATTGAGGGTAATACAATTAATAGGTTGCTGGCTAAATAGGAACAAGTTAAAACCAAGCAGAACACCAAGTGTTTGAGAACCTATTATTTGCCTGGCACTGGCTCACCCGATCAGTGATTGATAGATACAAGACACATAATCAGACACTTTCAGTCTGCAAGCGATTCTGTGTCTCTGTTAAAGCTGAAAAGTGAACTGAAACTCTACAATCTCCCTTCTTAGCTGTGTGAATGAATCAGGTTTCATTTCACCTGTTTACAATGCAGACATATTTCTGACACTTTTTCTTTTCAGCCCAAATGCCCACACCATCCCTGGATCACAGCTGTTCCTGAGTAGTTTCTGGTGGTGATGAGTGAAGGCAGGGTGTCTCAGCGGCAACACAAGAGCCCCTCTCTTGGGAAGGCCCCGAGCAGCCACTTCTCTGGTTCGTCTGGCTGGGCTCCTGCCACTGCTGCCTCTCTTGCCCGAGGTCCGGGCATAACACTGGCAGCTGATCTTGGCCTGCCAGCTGGTATCTGCACAACTGCTCACGGGGCTCCTGCCAGCTCCCAGTCTCCTTCAGGGCACTCTGGTGAGCAGGAGATGCTGTAGCACAGGTGTGCCCCGGGGATGTGACTCTGCTGATCCTGGGGGCAGGTGCAACAGCCTCTTCCTCAGAGACAGGGCGGCGGCTCACTTGCCTTCTGACTACTCCATCCACTGGCTGCTTGGCCCTGCCCAGCATGACTTTCATCCTCATGTCTTTAAAAGAGACAAATGGAAAGAAATGGATTTAGTTTTCCATCGGTGTATTACCATGGTTACAGATGTAGCTGTATTGACAGCACATTAATGCGATTGAAATACTGAATTTCATCTACTCACCAATTTCCAAATAAATTTCCTAAAAGTGTAGTGTATTCCAAACTAAATTTATAATTACCACTAACTATACAACAAAATTTTGATAATATTGCTTCTTAGAGAATTATTATTGTTATCTTTAATTTTTTAATTTTTGTTTTTTGTTTTGTTTTATTTTGTTTTTCAAGGTAGGGTATCACTCTAGCCCAGGCTGACCTGGAATTCACTATGTAGCCTCAGGGTGGCCTCGAACTCATGGTAATCCTCCTACCTCTGCCTCCCGTGTTCTGGGATTACAGGTGTGAGCCACCACACCTGGCTTTTTCACGCCCAGCATTTTTTAAATTTATTTTTTATTGACAACTTCCATGATTGTAAAAAATATCCCATGGTATATCCCTCCCCCCCCCCCACACCTTTTTCCCTTTTGAAACTCCACTCTCCATCATATCCTCTCCCTCTTCCAGTCAGTCTCTCTTTTATTTTGATGTCATCATCTTTTTCTCCTATTATGGTCTTCTGTAGGTAGTGTCAGGCACTGCAAGGTCATGGATTATCCAGGCCATTTTATGTCTGGAGGAGGACGGTGTAAGGAGTCCTACCTTCCCTTTGGCTCTTACATTCTTTCCACCACTTCTTCCACAATGGACCCTGAGCCTTGGAAGGTGTGATAGAGATGTTTCAGTGCTGAACACTCCTCTGACACTTCTTCTCAGAACCATTTTTTGTAATATTATTAAGTCAACAATTTTTTCTTTAAAATGTTTTATTTATTTGCAAGGAGACAGAGAGAGAGAGAGAGAGGGAGAGGGAAAAATAGGAGCCCCAGAAGCCAGGGCCTCTTGCTTCTGCAAATGACCTCCAAATGAATGTGCCACTTTGTGCATCAGGCTTTGCAAGCAAACACCTTTAACTGCTTATCCATCTTTCCAGCCTTTGATAAGGATTTTTAAATTGTAAGTATAAAGGTTAAATTTGAAAACTAGATTATGGCCCGATATAGCCATCAAATTAACCTATGCTTATGTTAGGGAGGCAAATTAATTTAAAAAAAATAGGCTTATCTAATAGTTGTCTTTATGCCAAATCTAAAATTTAGACACATTTGATTTGGGAAAATATGAATATAAAACATGTAGGGCTGGGCATGGTGGCACACGCCTTTAATCTCAGCACTTGGGAGGCAGAGGTAGGAGGGTCACCATTAGTTTGAGGCCACCCTGAGACTACATAGTTAGCCTGGGCCAAGTCAGTCTGGGCCAGAGTGAGACCCTACCTAAAAGAAAAAAGCATGTAGGGATGCTATAATTATGTAAATAAACATTTATTTACATTTATGTATAGATGCTTGTGTAATAGTGAATGAAGAGATGATATGTTAGACTTGAATTGTAAAATTAGGGTTAATTACCCCTTTCTGCTAATTGGTTGTGTGACTTTCATCCTATTACTTAGTATCTCATGGTTTTAGTTGTACAATTTTATACCATTAAGTAGCAGATGCTACTTAGTTTACTAAAAATGTGATTAATTCTAGTATCCTTGTTAAGATTATTTTCGTCCCTTGACATTCCACTTGTATTTTACTTTCCTTGTAAACATTCTTTTAAATCAACTCAGAGGAGTGCAATATTGTTAAACTGATGGTCAAGCCACTTTTGCCTCCATTTTTCCCATTTTAAGATGATCTAGGTAAGCATTTTATAATGCAGTAATGACATGCATAAATAATTTTTCTAGAGCTGGAGAGATGGCTAAATGGTTAAAGGACCTTGCTTGCAAAGCCTGATGACCTGGGTTTGATTCTCCAGTTCCCACATAAAGCCAGATGCACAAAATAAAAGGTATATCTGAAGTTGTTTGCAGTGGCAGGAGGCCCTGATATGCCTATTCTCTCTCTCTCTCTCTCTCTCTCTCTCTCTCTCTTGTCTTGCAAATAAATAAATAAAAACATTTTTAATTTTTTTCTAATACAATATTCAAGCTCACCAGAACACTTGCTTATGTTATGAAATATGTAACTATGATCCCATAATAAAATACCAGCATGGTGCCTAGTCAAGCCTGGAATCAAGTAAGTATTGTCAGACTTTCGGCTTGATCCTTTACTCGCTGAAAAAAATGTGCAGGCTTAGTGTGACTCGGTTTCCTCATCTGCACAGCAACAGTCAGGCTCGTATCTACTTCATAATAGTGTTGAAGGTTAAATAACAGGCATGAAAAAATGCCTGCCCAGAACACACAGCTGCCATAGTACTTACCATCATCATTCAAGCTGTGATGCCTAAGGAATACTTATCCCTGTTCAGTAGAAATTCAAGGATTTAGGCAGGACAGACTCTATGTTGCAAGTACTATGCAATCACCTACAAAGTTCAAGGCATCAGTAGAGAGTTGAGAATGAGCAAAAATGGAAGAAAAACAAAGATTATTGGACTCAAGTCCTAGAATTAGCATTCATTATCTCCTTTACTAGTTGGCTATATGACATTTATCCTATCACGGGATCAGTTGTATAACATGATAAAATTTTTCAGATGAGTGGAAGTATGGCATGCATGAAAAGATCACCTTTCATGTGCCTTATTGTGATTAAAAAAAAAATAGCTGAGATCTGTACAGAATCTTTAGGAGGTAGATAGTAACATTATCCTTTATACCAAATATTCCTGCCTTTCTAGCATTTCACCAAGTTCATTGCTCTTTGGGACACAGTACAGATGCTAATTTATGAACTTCACATCCTCCTCTCCTCAGTGTATTGAAAACTACCTTAGTTTGTGTTAGAAGACGGCCATCCTGTCTTTATTAAAGTATAAGAAACAGGGGGCCCAAAGTACCAGCTCCCTACCTTAATTCAGTCTAACAGTGAATGGAAAACATGGGAGGTGAAGATGAAAAAGGCAATAATGTAATAGATACCTCAAATACTGTTATTTGTGGTTAAAAAAAAAAAAGAGAAGTACATGCTTTCTCCTCCTCTCTCCCTTTTCCACAATCCCTTGCCTACCATTTATCTGCCATGGCCACTTAAGTCTGGCATGATTTTCTTGCCCAGAGCTATGAGAATTTTCCGGTTACCCTAGTTTTCCTGTGGGACCTGCAGCTCCTTCCAGAAGTGTTTCCTGACAGCTCAACTGCATTGATCTGTGCTTCCATACTGGTTGATGAGAGTTCTTCACCTGATCTGTTCAGGTGCCTCTCTTACTGGCCACCTGTCCTTCTGTGGCAGCCTGGTCATCTTCTTCTTAGGATGTTGTGTTCCTTCAGCCTTTAAAGGCTGTCATCAACCTTTCCTCTTACCACACACTAAGCTTGGAATCATCTCCATAATCACTACTCTTAGCAGGAGGAAAAGGCATGGTTTATCAGGATCAGTAAATAACCAAGAAGAATCACAAATTGTCAAGTAGAAGCAAACTTAAAAAAAAAATAATTAAAGCGGGTTTTGAATTTTAATCCCTTGGTAAAACCAATAGAACATCATATAAGAAGAATAAAACACTACCATTCACCTCTTTCCAATCCACTGAAAATTCCCTTATCCCTTTGTGGGAGGCTTTCCTTGGAAATCTGATCGCCCTTGTTCTTCAAGTCTGCATCTATTCATAAAAGACTAATGTAAGCCTAGCTTTCTTCTGTAGACCCCAAAATATATTTTAAAAAAAATCTCCCATGAATTATTTACATGGAAACTCCAATCAGCAACATACCTGACAGACTCCCCAGCTGAAATGAAAGTTCACTGTGTAAAGGTGCCCAGGGAGGCTGGCCACCTCCAACTGCGAGGTTATAGACAGAACTAAGTCAGCACACATTATATGTCAGCGCCGACATCAGAAAGAATCGGCTCCTTTGATCTCGGACCTCCACAGGAAGCTTAGATCTCAGACAAATTAGATAAAAAATGAATTTATAGCAGATATGTATCCTAAGGCATTCAGCTGAATGTTTGGGTTTTAGGGAAGGAAGGATAGTGAGTATCAAAACATATGAATTAGTATGCCTCCTTCCCACCTCAGCCTTGTTGATAAGTCGCTATTAAAATGGAAAGAGGGAATTTCAAATAGCCCCGCCATGTTCCTTAGACTCCCACTGTCAGACTTGATGAAGTTTTAGGGGGATTGGGATAAAACACGGGGAACACAGACCTGTCCTTTGCAAATAGGGTGACTCGTTGGTCTAAGGGCCTTCCAAATGGGCCCACAATTGGCTGTAACTGTTCCAGCTCCTCTTAATCTGTTTTGGCTTCCAAAATCAACATGATGTGCATACCTCTAATTTTCACATCTTGCCTCAAGTGTTCTTCATTGCCTCTTTTGCAATGAGAACCTTAAATGTAAATCTCTCCTAATTCCCTATATTTTTAGTTTTCTGAACCTGCTTCTATGTGTGGTGTTCAGTTTTGATTTGCAGAGACAAAACACCTGATCAGAAGCAGCTAATGGACAGAGAGGGTTTTCTATAGCTTACAGATTTGATGGGAGTATGTCATGACAGGGAAAGCATGGCAGAAGCAGACACTTTAAGTCACATCTTTACATCAGCAGCGAGGAGGGAGAAGATGCAAGAGTACCAAGTGAGGCTGGACTGCAGCACCCCAGTCACATGTTCCTCCTAAAGGTTCCACAAACTTTCCAAACAGCACCACTGACTTGGGAATCAAGCATTCAAACACCTGAAACTATGTGGGAAGGCCTACATCCAAACCACCACACTTGGATCCAGTCCAGAAGTCTCACTGCAACTGCATTTCTGATCTTAGTGATGTCTGAACCATTCATTCAGCAAAATGAATCCACTCCATCATTCAGCAGTAGAGGCAGTAGGCTGGCCTACATGTTAAGGGAATATACACACTCCACTTTGCCTGGATTCGCTCTAGGTTATGTGTGCTTTTAAGTGGAAGTTATAATTCATTCTGACAAGCAAGTGTATGTGTCAATCACAATGATATGAAAATTACAAAAATGTAAAACGAAGGGTCTCCATCTTATCATGTTGTTTTATTCGGGCACTTCCTCTGATTTGGTCAAACTTATTTAGCTCAACTATGCATCTAAAACTTACTTTTATACTTTTTTGAAATATAGGTTTAGGTTGATAAATGCTCTTAGTAGTCAAATTTACTCACTCTACTATGTATACTATTTTCTTTCACTATTCTTTTTTAAACTAATTGTTTAGGTTAACGTAGGAGGTTAGGATTTTCCATGTGCCATTCTTATACATTCACGACATGTTCTCACTCATTCCCCTTCCCTACTGACTTACCCTATAACTTTATTTCATTTTTACTTTTATCATATATTTTAGTACATAAGAATGTGTGTGTGTGTGTGTGTGTGTGTGTGTGACTTCAATTAGTGTTCTATACTGTGTCATTACCATACGGCCCTCAGAATAGTAGCATCATATCATCTCTATACATTCTCACTTCCACAGGGTAATTTTTCTATAAAATTATCTTTTTATCATTGTCATACTTTATGGTGAAGTTTAGCATACTTTTATGCAAATCTATAGTGTATAAATTGATTGAAATTGGATTAAAAGATTTTGGCAATCTTAGTAATTAATTACAAATGTAGTATAATTCTCTGTATATTCAATTTTCTTTAAATTGTTCTATAAAAGTTTTATAGACACAAAGTACTTTCCATTAATATTTTTTTCAAATCTACCATACCATATTTATGTCTATATCATCATATTTTCTAACTGCACACTACTAACTAAATATATTAGTCACCTTTCTGTTCCTATAATAAAATGCTTGAGCTAAGATAACTTTAAAAGAAGAGTTACTCTTATGTAATTATGTCATCTGCAAACAATCTCTAACATTATGTTTTTAATTTGTTTTATATCTACCTGCATTCCTTAGTATTACAAAGTGTAGTAGAAAATTATATGACTAAATTGTGTTTTATCCACATCTGAGTACTAAATCTTCTAATATTTGATTGTTAAATACTATGTATAAATATTGTATAGCAGTGGAAAAATTAATTTATTTAATTTTAATATTTTTAAGGAAGAAGTGCTATATTTTATTAATATTTTTAAAATACAAAGTGACCACACCTTTTTTTCTTATGTGGTACAGACATATTATTTGTTAAGAATTTCCAAATGTAATTCTGCTTTCCTGAAAACTTGGCAAAATTCTCAGATGCTATTTTTCTCTTCTCTGCTTCTAAACACTCCTTCTGGCTATTCCATGGCATTCTTCTACAGTTATGTACAAAACCTAAACTCATAGCCATGCTTATTCTACAATCATGAACCACATCACCTGCAGTCAAAAGACCTCTAAGTGGAAGAGTTCACAGTCACATGTCCATAACAGCTAGCCTTTTTCACATGTCAATTTTCCGTGCCCAAAACTGGGTGCATAGATTGTCCAAATATAAAATTGACAAGTAGACAGAGAATAGTGCATGATTAAGGGGAGGCAAAACTGATGTCTGGACAGTGGCAGATCTGCAAAGAAAAGGTTGGCAAGGAGACTGAAAAAAGAAACTAATGGCAGCTAACAGAAAGCTTTACCTGGAGGCAACAAACTACATTCTGCCTATGGTGACATGACATGAGATGTGTGCTTGGTGTTTTGTTAATTTGAACCTGGATACACTTATGATGTAGTTTTTTAAAAACTGAGGAGTGATTGTTTTCAACAGTTAAGAAGTGCTGGAATACAGGAGTCAACTATGGAAAATGCAAAGAAGGGACCATTCATCTTTATCTTCATCATTGCCTCCATAATGTTCACAGTGATCGCTACAATAAAAGAGGCGCTAGGATAAATAAAGGTACAGAATTTATACCAAAAATAAGACAAGCATGGATAATTATATTACATTACAAAGACAAAAGGGAAATATTATCAACGTATGTAAAAGGGTGACTTCTTTTTCTAGATAACGGAATTTGAAATATGGTGTTGGGAGGAATGAAAGACCATGGATATGGTAGACACATTAGAGAACACATTGAAAAGGGGAGGCCTCTGTTATGTGCAGAGAATACTGCTTCAGAGGTACAGCGGAGGAGGTGATACTGTCGAGCAGTCTATGCAAAGTTACTTTACTGAAGACATATCTGAGGCTAACTGGGAGAGAAAGAAAAATTATACATAATACAGAAATCATGTTGATAAAATGTAGCAAGCAAGGAGATAAGGTAAGAAAGACAGTACTAGGAATTAAAGATAACTGAGGTACCCAGTGTGGGAAACTCAGGTGCTATTAACCAATGTAAGGTAACAAAGGAACAGTGGAGGAAACATGACGCAGAGTTGAGCTTTGATAAAAAAAAAAAAAGCAATGTTCCCTCCCTAGCATTTCTATTAACATTACTTTCTGCAAAATGGACATCCAAGTCCTTGGCAAATGGGGTTTAGAATCATAGAATATGATTTAAGAACTACAGGGGCTGAAGATTTAATTCAGGATAATGTGGGTTTTTTTTTTTTCCTACTTTTTATCATTCCCACCCAAATTTAAATTCTTCAGTCTCATAGTTTGTTGTGATTTCCTTAGACTCCATTGTTCATTGGCTGAAGTTGTTCTCTATTTATCCTTAAAATCATATCCCAACTGTGGTGGTTTGAATGTAAAACGTCTCCACTAGCTGTCTTTGTTTTGAATGCCTGGTCACCCGCTGGTGGCAGTTTGGGAGGTGGAACCTTGCTGGAGGAGGTGCGTTGATGGAAACAGACCTTGAGGTTTCGTAATTCAGCCCTCCTGGGTGTTTAGAGGTATGCTAGCTCTCTCAGCTACCTCACTATAATGAGGTATCCAGACTCTCTGCTTGTCTCATGCTTTCCTCAGCAAAATAATTCTGCCCTTTGAGATTGTAAACTGAAACACACCTTTTCTTCCCATTAGCTGTTTTCGGTTAGGTGCATTGTCCAAGCAATGAGAAGGTAACTGCATCACAATATTGGCGTTGAGAGGTGGGACAATTACCACAGTTACCCAGTAAGCCTGATGATGTGATTTTTGGTCTTATGGATCTGTTTTGTGGGATGAATTGTGGATGGATTTGAAACTTTGGACTAGAAAAGCCTTACAATGCTCTAAACAGAGTTGGTGACCATGCTGGTGAGAATTTACAAGACCTAAATGCAGAGAGAATAATAGCCCTGAAGAGGCTTGGCTTATGAAGTTTCAGAGGGGAAAAGGCACTTTGTTGGAACCAGGTGTGAAGCAAGTTTATATAATATTCTGGAGGAGAGGCTGGCTGCCTTCTGCCCATTGAGAAATGGAGCAAAGTTGAACTTAAAAGTAACGAACTGGTGTGTTTGGTGAATGAAATGTGAGTAGGTGCACACTGCAGCCTTTAGCTGTGATTGTTTAAGAGATTGCCACCAATGTGGATGGATCAGCTACTCTACATTGGGACATTAGGAAGACAGCTGATTTTTCTGAAAGGAGGGGGGCCTGAATGAGTAGAGCTGACAGAATTTCCTGCTAATCAAAGTCAGGTTTAGCCCTCCTGGATTTAAAAAGTGTATGGGTTAGCCTACCTTATGGAAGCACAAAGGAAGCAGGAAAGAGATTCAGGAAGTACGCGTATTTCTGAAGATAGCCATTGACAGATGTGGGGTAGGACTGAAGTCTCTATGTTGAAGCCCTACAAGGCCACTGTTCAGAGCTATGAAGATAAATTATGTCCTGCATAATTTATGCAATGGAGTGGAAAGTTATACAGTGGAGACTCTAGGATTTGGAGATGCCAGCACTATGGGACTGTCTCCAAGGGTGGCTGCTGACTTGGGTTGGAAGAGTGGAGTTGAAAAGAAGCCTTTCTGAGCCCTGAGATCTGTGTCTCGAATCCAAGAGGCCAACTATGGAGCTGTAGGATTTGATGTTTTCCCTGCTGATTTTCTATCGTGTATTGATCCACCTTTATTTACTATACCCTCACCCCTCCTTTTTGAATGGGAATATTTATTCTGTGTCATCGTGGGCTGAAAGTATGTAAGTTGTGCTTCAATTTAAAGGGCTTACAAGTAAGAGACTGTCACGAGTTTCAGAAGAGACTCCAGACCGTAGGCTTTTGTGTAGTTTTGGGACTGGTAAAGAATATGGGGGTTTTTAATGTTGAGACTGATATGTTCATGAGTCTATGGAGTCCAGGGGAGAGATGTGGTGAAATGCCTCGCACCCTATATTCTCACATGTTTTGAATACTTTGTCCCCAAGTGGAGTCTGGAAGGTGGAGCCTTGCTGGAGGAGGTATGTCAGTGGGGGAGGGGTGTGTCATGACACCTATTTGTCCAGCCCTACTAGGTATTCATAGCCCCACTAGCTCTCTCTCTCTCTCCTACTTCACTGCTGATAAGTGAAAATGGGAGCAGGCTTCCAGCTTGCATTGTGCTTTTTCCACCACGAGGAAGCTTCCCCTCAGGTCTGTCAGCTGAACTTAGCCTTGCCTTCCCATCAGCTGCTTTTGGTTAAGTGCTTTTCCCAGAAAAGAGAAGCAAACTGCTACACCAACCATTTTGTTATTTTTTTAATTTTTATTTATTTATTTGAGAAAGACAGAAAGAGGCAGAGAGAGGGAGAGAGAGAATGGGTATGCCAGGGCCTCCAGCAACTGTAAATGCGTCTCCTTGTGCATCTGGCTTACATGGGTCCTGGGGAATCGAACGGGGTCCTTTGGCTTTGCAGGCAATGCCTTAACCACTAAGCAATCTCTCCAGTCCCTACACCAACCATTTTGGAAATTCATCAAGGACTGGGAATCAAAAGTCAACCATTTGGTGCTGTACAGAAAGGACCTCATGATGTACTAAATAAATATATTTATTTTTATATGTGTGAGGAGATTTCACTAGTAAGTTTCTTCAGCAGGTGATCACCAAAGTGTCACAAAGATGAGTAAGAGGTTATCCAAGGTTTCCCCATTCTTGACACTATTGACATTTTGAATTAGATGGGTTCTTCTTTGAATTTGGTACCATGAATTACATGATGTTTATAGCATCCTCAATCTTTATACACCATCAGCAGCACTCCTCTTCTCCCAAGCCACGCCAAGAAAAATATCCCAGACATTCCAATTATCTTTTGTAGGTAAGGTGACCAACTGTCTCCACGTAGCTGGGGCTAAGAGAACTCCTGACACATCAAACTTCATTTTTAAACTGAGAAAACTACTTGGAGAAAAAAGGGTAGGTCAGTCACCCTATCTAGGGGACAGTATTGCTATGGCTGAGAAACTACAGGCCTTAGTGGAGAAATCAACATGCATACAATGAGTTTCCAAGGCCTTAAGTACCACTGCAGAGGCACATGTTCAGTATTCTTCAAGCCGGTGAGGAAAATATCCAGTTTTCATTTGCAGCAGAGGGATGAAGGGAAGCTTTATGAAGAACAATGCTTCTCAGCTAGTGCCCTGAGATTTGGATTTTTTTTTATTGTTGTTGTTTATTTTTATTTATTTATTTGAGAGTGACAGACAGAGAGAAGGAGGGAGAGAGAGAGAAAGAGAGAGAGAGAGAGAGAGAGAGAGAGAGAGAGAATGGGCATTTCAGGGCTTCCAGCCACTGCAAACAAACTGCAGATGCGGTGCCCCCTTGTGCATCTGGCTAACATAGGTCCTGGGGAATTGAACCTCAACCCAGGGTCCTTAGGCTTCACAGGCAAGCGCTCAACCACTAGGCCATCTCTCCAGCCCTGTTTTTTTTTTTTTTTTTTTTTTTTTGTTTTGTTTTTGTTTTAAAACAACAACAAAAAGATAAAAGCAGCCAATCCCGCTGGAAAGACTATACAGGCAAACAAGCAGCCAGAAGTTAGATATATCCCAGCTAGTAACATGTGAGCGTGGAGGTGGGGCTGTAAAATCCGAAATTAGTTATTAGCCTAGGTCCAGTCAAGCCTTAGGCACTCTGAATCTTGAACAGCAAGAGAATGCAGCATGCACAGTGAATCCATAACATACACCACATGTTAGTCGATGTTCTACGTTCTCTGCTTCTTTACTTGTGGTTTAATATTTGCGTGTATATGTGTATGCACGGCTCACTTCAGATTGTTGGTGCTCTCCTTCCACCTTGTTGGAGATAGGGTCCCTCTTGTTGTTTACTGCTTGGAAAGCCAGACTACTTGGCCCTGTGAACTTTGGTATTCCCCTGACCCCCACCTCTCATTGCTGTAGGAGCGTTGGGATTACAGATGTGAGTGCCATTGCATATCTGGCTTTCGCTGGGTGCTAGAGATGCTAACCCTCTTGAGAAACAAGAACATTTAATCCCTGAATCATCTTCCAAGTACCTGTTCAGTTAATCTGAGCAACAGTCCTATCAGCAACACTGTGGCCACATTCTCACTGATTTGGCAACTGAAAACACAGACAAGTTAGAAGACAGAAAGTCAACGGGACAGTCAGTCAGAAGTCTGACGCTGGGGTTCCATGTCCCTCAGCTGCCATGTTCTCATGCTTCTCCAACTGACAGTGAGATTCATTAAATCTGATGAGCACTAGAGTGGCATTACACATGTGAATTTGAAAGATGGCACAGAAGGCTCTATGTTTCAAAAATATTACAATATGAGGGATATATATGCTTAGTTTTACCTCAAAACCTACTAGCAGTAATTTTATGCCTGTGGAATTTTTCATTCATGGTAGTCTCATGATGAGTTTACCACCTAAATTTAGTAGGAATGTCAGACATATCCACAAAATAACCTTGAGTGCTTAGGGAAGGAAAGTATAAATGAGCAAGACAGCCAACTACATTATTAGTAAACGCCAAAGGTTTTAAAAACACAAAAAGGAAAATGAACGCTCAAATGTCATGCAAGTAATGCATTAAACCTAATTTATTTAAAGCTAACAGTAATTGAGTGTTTTGTAGCTGCCTTGGAAAGGATGTGCTTAAGATCTACACAAAGCTTATGAGATAAAGAAACAAATCCAGGGATGGAGAAGTGGTTTAGCAATTAAGGTGCTTGCCTGCAAAGTCTGAGGATGCATGTTCAGTTCTCCAGTTCCCATATAAGCCAGACACATCAGGTGATACAAGCACGCAAGGTTGTACATGTGCATGAGGTGGCATACATGTCTGGAGTTCAACTATAGTAGCTGGAGGCCCTGGCACACAAATTCTCTCTCAAATCCAGTATTATTCTGGGAGAGAATTTATCTTTACATTATTAGCTGAGGTGTCCTAATAAAATGGCCTCTTTGATGTGTTCACCACATACCTCATTACTAATAAATTATTAACAAGCCATCCAGTCAAAATGATCCTTATCAAGACACACCCAGGAATGATGGACTGCTTGGTGTAGTTAACTTAGACAAGGTGACCAGGAGTCATGTGGACTGACCATATTGGATCAAGGGAAAGCTCAGCGTGGCCCCTGGTTGGCTGCTGAAGTTTATAGCTTAAGATGAAAAGCTGGAGATAAACAGAAGTTTCAAATGCTTCCTGATTGTGCATGCATTTAATCTGGACAAAGAGATTTTTCCATTTACAAATGGATAAGAACCCTACATCTAAATGGTCTCAGGTGGAATCTAAAAAGTAAAAATTCCATTTTCTCTGTCTCCATTCTTGGCACCATCTACATCCCGAATTTGTCCCCACTCTCTAGTACATTTTAGCATGTCTAGGAGCTGAAAAGTATATAGCTGGGCAATTTAGAAAATAATATTAAAAAATCTGATTTTCCCCATGGGAAAAGACATAAGCAGGTAAACAAGCTAATAGGAATATGTACACATGCATACACGTCTACTTACACAGGCACACATACATTTGCAAAGTTCATTCAAATATTTAGAGAAAGAACAACTCCAAGGTGCTATATTTGAATGAAACATGAACTCAGAGTCAATAAAACGGGTGCTCCTTTTCAAGCAGAAAACACAGAAATTGATCCTTAGAAAAAAATAGAAACATCTTTCTACTTAGGGTATGTATTCTAAAATGTTTCAGGCACAAGGGAATTCAATAATTTTTTTTTTCCATACACCAAACATCAGTATTTGGCAAAGCCATCGTATGTGTGGTCATTACCACTCCAGTGACACATCCTAAGTATGACAAAGGTATTGTATAAATCTGAGGAAAATATTCTTTTCTCTGCTTGATACCAATGGGAATGCTAACTTAGCAACATAAGTACAACAGTGCAGCACATGATAGGCAAATGAACGAGAAAGCAGGGCTTAGCAAAAGTAACTCACTTCTTGAGAGTTCTATACCAAATCGAATTTGTAGAGTGGGCACTTGGCTGCTACAAGTCTTTGCTTTTCCAAATTTAATAATGTTGCCATCGTGGTAGCTTTCCACAGCTAAAGGTGACATGATAGGGCTTTACTCTGCCTTTCTCTTTTCTCCAGGCAATGAACACAGATGTTAAACTAACAATCTTTTTTTTTTTTTCTAAGAAAAGATATATAAATTGTCAGTTTAAATACCTATCTACTACCTTTGTAAAATCAGTTAGACCTATGTCTTCCTTCAGTGGGCTATTTTTTTTTTTCTTTAGGAAAAACTAAAAAAGAAACGAACTGTACTGCTTCAGAAACCAACACTCAGGGAGAAAGGGCAGAACCACAGTGTATCTGTAATGGGCCTTTCCTGTGGGGACCATGTCCTGCGCCACACATACCTTCTCCCATCACGGCATCCTGCTTGTGCGTCTCCACACGTGATCCTGGGTGCTTGGAAGAAAATTGGATATGATTCTTTTGTTCATTAACTTGGGATTCAGACATGTCTTCAGGTTTTATTTCTGTGGTAATGAAATAAAAACTGTTTTGTTGTTGTTTCTTGAGATAAAAAGAAAAATATTTATGGGGCTGGAGAGATGTCTTAGTGGTTAGGGTGCTTGCCTGCAAAGCCTAACAATCTGGGTTCAGTTCCCAAATATCCACGTAAAGGCAGATGCACAAAGTGGCACGTACATCTGGAGTTCATTTACAACAGTTGCTAGAGGCCCTGACATACCATTCATATTCTCTCTCTCTCTCTCTCTCTCTTTCTCTTTCTCTCTTTGCAAATAAATAAATAATTTTTTAAAGTATTTGTGAGTAGGCCTTAAATGTTAAAGGCTTTCTCTTCCCACCATGACTGAAATATGCATGTCAAAGAATTCATATAATATACTCAGACCATAAGAAATAATGGTAGAAAAATCTCCTATACCAGTCACCAACTTTATGATATAAAACTGTATTGTCCAATAACATAGCAGCCACAGGTATCTACAAAATACCTGAGATGTGACTGGCTTGAACGGGGATGCTGTAAGTGTAAAATATAAACCAGATGCTGGAAAAAGTAAAATACCCATTTTAAAAAATATCCATCACACACTGAATGATATTTCGAATATTTAGGATTCTAGAATATTAGGCTCCTAGAAAATTACTATGTGCTTCACATGTGTGGCTTGTTTTATTTCAGTTGGACAGAGCTAATTAGTAACAGAATGTCAGGACTCCTTAACCTGTTAATTTGAAATAATAGTCGATGCAAAGGAAGTTGCCAAGAAATGTATGAGAGGATATAAGATTTTCCCCCTTTATCAACAACCTCTCTGGGTACTGGCTGGGGATCCTGTAAGGTCCGTGATTGAAGACTGAGTCCACACGAAGGCATTCCGTGGAAGAGGTGGAGCCTCTAGTGGCAAGATCTGGATCACCAGGTCACTGGGCCCAGATATGCCTTCCAAAGGAAGTGCGGCCTAGTCCCTTCTCTCTCTTTAGCCTCTGTCTATTTCTCCCTCCCTCCTCCTTTGTCATCACTGAGAATGGGAGGGGGACGAGAGAGGGTTAGGATGGGTGAATGTGGTATGAAAACATTATATACATGTATGGAAATGTCAAAATAAAACCCACCATGTGTAATTAATAGATGCTAATAAAATCATGGAAAAAAGTACAGAATATATAAAGAAAATAAAAATTACACAGGGCAGACCTACTACTCAGTTTTTCATAAAGTTCCTTTCAACCTCTTTATAATTCTTTTAAAAACATACTTGGGAGTCTGTGAGCACACAGAAGAATATGGAGATTTAATACAAGGGAACTCACCCACAGATACTGAAAGGCTAAGGAACAACACAGGCTGACAGAACAAATACACCAGCATAGGCTGGCAGGAACTACTTCTGGAGCTGAAAGCACGTCAAGGGATAGATGGGATTCAGATTACTAGTAGATTTAGATATTAGAGGATAATTCAATCACCTAATTTGCTTACAGACCAAGAAGTACCACACACACAGTTTAGATAGAACTTTCAACTGCACTTCAACAAATCATAGGTGACACAAGGTAGAGCCAGATGGAGAGCAGGATCTTTTTATTTTATTTTATCATTTATTTATTTGTAAGCAGAGAGAGATTGAGAGATGAGAGACAGACAGAGAGAATGGGCACGTCAGGGCCTCCAGCCACTGCAAGTGAAGTCCAGATAGATGCACCACTCTGCGCTTGACCCTGCATGGGTACTGGGGGATCAAACCGGGGTTGTTACGCTTTTCACGCAAGCACCATAACCGCTGAGCCATCTCTCCAGCCTGGAGAGCACGATCTCCGTGAGAAACACGGGGCCTTTCCAAATCACCTGTCCAGACTTAGTCACCAGGATAGGGAGAGAGGCAAGGTCACCAGGCAGAATGTTCCAGCAATGGCTATCAGTGGGGCTGCCTTTGCCCACTATCCATCCAACCCTCAGAAATTTAAGCACCATGAATCCCAGCACTCGGGAGGCAGGGGTAAGAGGATTGCTGTGAGTTTGAAGCCACCCTGACATTACATAGTGAGCTCTAGGTTAGCCTGGGCTAGAACGAGACCTTACCTCAAAAAAAAAGAAAGAAAGAAAGAAAGAAAGAGAAGGAAGGGAAGAGAAGGGAGAGAAAAGAGAAGAGAAAAGAGAAGAAAGGAAAAGAAAAAGAAATTCAAGCACTGTGGATGGCCAGCTGTGTGACTAGACCAGTCCACCTTCTGCCTCCTTTGTGTTTGGACTGTATATTTTTGTCTACACTCTTTGGTTACTTTTTTATCTGAGTATTGCTCATAGCCCTGTTTCAGAATCCCTGCTGGTATCACGGTGCTTCTTCAGTTTACTTGGAGGTCTGAAGCATGTGGTTCAAGTGCGGCAAGGGACTTGCCAGGACCAGATCTGCTCTCGTCTCCCCTCTCCAGAAGCACAGCAAGAAGGAAAAGAAGTTCTTTCAGAGAGACACTTTGCCTCAGAGAGTGCATGACTCAAAGTTAAAACAATGGTATTCTGCTTCTGGGAAAATATTGAAGGAAATTTTTAACTGCTTTGTATCTTAAAAAAAAAAAAACACTTGCTTCTTTCTTTTTCTGTTTTCTTTTCTTTTCCTTTCTTGTTTTCTTTTCTCTTTTTTTTTTTTTTTTTTTTTTTTTTTTTTTTTTTTTTTTGGTTTTTCGAGGTAGGGTCTCACTCTGGCCCAGGCTGACCTGGAATTCACTATGTAGTCTCAGGATGGCCTCGAACTCATGGCAATCCTCCTGTCTCTGCCTCTGCCTCCGCCTCCGCCTCCGCCTCTGTCTCTGCCTCTGCCTCCCAAATGCTGGGATTAAAGGTGTGCACCACCACACCTGGCTCTTTTTTGTTATTAATCAAGTACTTACTATTACTATCAACATATTTTGTATGGATATATCATGTGTTGGGATCCTCTTTTCCCTCAAGTATTTTGTCTGATTCTTAGTTAAAAAAAAAAAAAATTACAGGGTCTCACATGTCCCAGGCTGGCCTCAAACTTGGCATGCAGCTGAGGAGGCCCTTGAACATCTGGTCATAGTGAGTGCTAAGATGACTTACGTTTGCTATCATGTCCGGTTCGTGTGGTGTTGCCCCAGCCCTCTGTCTGGTTGGTTAGCTCTCCTTTCACAGAGGTGCCTCTAATGTAGCAGTCTCTCAGAAACCGGGCTGTGGAGTCAAACTGCCTGGTTTCTTTGTGATATACGACGTTAGACAAGTTATTTGCCCTTTCTTGGGCTCATTCTTCACATCTTCACTACAGGAACATTTACCATCTATCTTTTTAAAAAAATTTTTTTTGTTTATTTTTATTTATTTGAGAGCAACAGAGAGAGAAAGAGGGAGAGAGAGAGAATGGGCACGCCAGGGCTTCCAGCCACTGCAAACGAACTCCAGATGTGTGCGCCCCCTTGTGCATCTGGCTAAGGTGGGTCCTGGGGAATCAAGCCTCGAACCAGGGTCCTTAGAATTCACAGGCAAGTGCTTAACTGCTAAGCCATCTCTCCAGTCCCATCTATCTCTTTATATTTTTAATTTATTTTCTTTCTTTTATTTTATTTTAGAGAGTGTAAAAGTGCGTATGTGTGTGTGTGTGTGTGTGAGAGAGAGAGAGAGAGAGAGAGAGAGAGAGAGAGAGAATTGGTGCACCAGGGCTTCAGCCATTACAATCGAACTCCAGACTTTTGTGCCACCTAGTGGACATGTGTGACCTTGTGCTTCCATCACCTTTATATGTCTGGCTTACGTGGGAAGGGGAGAGAGATCAAACATGGGTCTTTAGGCTTCACAGGCAAGCACCTTAACCACTGAGCCATCTCTCTAGTCCTCTGAGATTATTTTTAAAGATTTATTTACTTGTTTAAGAGAGAGTGAGAGAAAGAGAGAGAGGCTGACAGAGAGAGTATAGATAAACCAGGGCTTCCTGCCACTGCAAACAAACTCCAGATATACACACCATTTAGTACATCTGACTTTACATGGATACTGCGGAGTTGAACTCTGGTCTTTAGGCTTTTCAGGCAAAAGCCTTAACCACTGAGCCATCTCTCCAGTCTTCTTGTTAAGTTTTTGAGGGATAAAACAACTTCATTTATCTGAGGTATTAAGAACCTGGTCAATGGTGAGGGTTCACTAATTGTGAGTTTTTATTATTATTACTATTATTAAAGATCAGGCAATCCCTGTCTCTACAACATAGATGGAACAATCTCTTTCCATGTAGATTTATATATTACAAAAGGTCATACTATTTCTTTTTGGAAGAATAAAAGGAATCACTAATATAGTATGCATTATTTCTGACATTTTCACTCAAAAAAAAAAAAGACACATACTTCTGTTTTTGCTTCTCTTAAACCAACAGCACAGCAGACAGATCAGAGCCAGCCACGAGACCACGGAGCTCAGGGAGACAGCCAGGATCACAGTTGATCTCTCCTTGCCTGTCACAGGCAAGATTGCAAAGGGCTTGGATCGTGCTGTAAAATTGACTCCTGTGTAAAAAAAAAAAAAAGTTCCAATAGTAATTTAAAATAATAACACCAGCAGGCTGGAGGGAGGGCTTAGTGGCTAAAGCATTTATTTGCAAAGCCAAAGGACCCAGGTTCAATTCCCCAGGACCCATGTTAGCCAAATGCACAAGGGGGTACACATGTCTGGAGTTTGTCTGCAGTGGCTGGAGGCCCTGACACGCCCATTCTCTCTCTCTCTCTCTCTCTCTCTCTCTCTCTCTCTCTCCCTCTTTCTATGTCAAATAAATAAATAAATAAATAATATAAAATAACAACATCATTTTCAAATGTTATGGAAAGAACATCTGATATGCAGTAGATAATGAGTGTTTGTTCAGCCAAATTATTGAATAAATGATTCTATAACAAATTTAAGTTTTATATTCTTAAAGAAATGCAAATAGACAATACTAACTCAGAATCATTCTTCACAACTCTGTCCATCAGGATTAGAATTTCTTCCAAGTCTCTCATTTTATGCCCAGATTGACATTTTTTTTTTTACCACTAAAAAAAATGGTCTACTAATCAGAAAAAAAAAAATAAAATAAAATCTTGGCTCCAGAATGTGTGGAACTATTTGTTCTGACAAGAAGCCACATGAGGTTACAAGAAATTATGGAAATCCCCTTGCATTCAAAAGTGGTCGTGGGCTACCCATGCCCTGGTCATTGATACTACAGGGAGAGGATGCGGAAAACTTTTCCCAGTGTTTGGAAGGTCCACTCCTGTCCTTGTCAGACCCTGGTGCTTTCCTACACTGCCTCCTCACCTGCTTGATGCCTCCTGTTACCTGCTACCTTCCAGTTCAGATGGAAGCCTGGGCTTGACCTCCAGGAGGACATGGGTTAGGTGGGGAGCCTGGGTAGTGACCACCTCTTCCTTACAGTAGGCTCCCCTGGCTCCACTCACACGGGCTTGGCACTAATCAGACCTGAGTGTTCTCTGTGGCAGTCTTCAGGGGCAATGGCTTCCTCATGTGTCTTGCTGTGTGCTAACTACCAGAGGGTCAGGATTCTATCTCTGTGACAAATGAGAAGGAAGAGGACAGTCTCTTCACTGTACGGCTGTAGGACTCATTGCCCTGGGCAGTATTGGGATACATACTGAGTAAGCAACCTGCAAGGGCGTTTTGCTGTTTCTACCAAATAGCCCACCTCTATTGGTCTGGGCCTTGGGTGGTGGCCACTGGTGATGGGTTTTCCTTCCAGCCTGAGGCAAGGACTAGGGCTAGAGAGAGAGCAGAGAATATAGTGTCTTCGCTGGTAGTTTCTCTCTCTGCCATTGAACTTCATGCAGTGTGGCTTTTTCCAGTTTTCTGTCAGTTGATCTACATGGAGGAGGTTTTAAGCTCAGCTCCAGCAGGATTTCTCAGTGACCTTGCAGCCCAAGTATGTGGAGTCTTCAGTTTTGTTGCCCAGTAGGTTTTGTTTTATAAATTGTGGTGCACCTATGTTTGTTGCATATAGACTTATGACTGTGATGTGCTCATGTTGATCATTCACTTGATGAGTAAGAAGTGACCTTCTTTGTCCTTTTTGATTGCTTTTGGTTTGAAGTCTATTTTTTATCACATATTAATATAGCAACACCTGTTTGTTTCTTATTTCCATTTGCTTGGAATATCATTTTCCATCATTTCACCCTGAGGAGATATGTCTTTAGTGGTGAGGTGGATTTCTTTAAGACAGCAAATCAAAGGGTCCATTTTTCTACTTCACTCTGCTACCTTGTGTCTTTTGATGGGTGAGTTTAGACCATTAATATTTAAAGTTATAGCTGTGAGA
Source organism: Dipus sagitta (assembly GCA_036346955.1). Classification (NCBI taxonomy): domain Eukaryota; kingdom Metazoa; phylum Chordata; class Mammalia; order Rodentia; family Dipodidae; genus Dipus; species Dipus sagitta. Next base: position 124,680,464 of record CM070779.1, on the reverse strand, counting down.
TTTGATTTAATCCCTGCAATGCTGGGGTGCTTTATGTGGTTTGAAGTTTTACTTTGTACTTTCTGAACCTCCTCTAGTTTTGGTTATTATGATCATCTTCTTGTAGGTTCTTGAGATTGGTTGTTTGTTCTGAGTGGAGAATTCCCTGAAGTATTCTCTGTAGGTTTGGCTTTGTGTTCATATAATCATTGAGCTGGTTTTTATCACAGAACATTTTTCTTTCACTGTCTGTTTTGAGAGATACTCTTACTGGGTCTAGTAGTTTGGGTTGGAAGCCATAGATTTTTAGACTTTGAAGTGATCCATTCCAGGCCCTCTTGCTTTCAAGGTTCCCATTGAGAAATCAGAGATAATTCTGCTTTTAGTATTTTCTCTTTGCTTTTGTTGTTTAGAGTTTTAATGATGATGTTCATTGGAGTTTCTTCTTTGGTCCAGTCTGTTTGGAGTTCTGTTAGCTTCTTGTATCTTGATGAGACTCTCTTTTGAGAGGATTGGAAAGGTTTTTTTTTCAATAATTTTGTTGACTGAGTTCTCCATGCCTTTGGTCTGAATTTCTTTCCCTTCTGGTATACATGATCTGAACGTTAGAATGTTTTACAGTATCTCTCAGTTTCCTCATGTTCTGCTCATGAGTTTTTTTTCTTCTTTTTATTTACAGCTTGCATACTTACAGAAAATAAACCATGATAATTCTCTCCCCTCCCCCATTTTACCCTTCAGATCTACACTCCATCATATGCCCTCCCTCTCTCCATTAGTGTCTCTTTTATTTTGATGTCATCATCTTTTCTTCCTGTTATGAGGGTCTTGTGAAGATAGTGCTAGGCACTGTGAGGTCATGGATCTCCAGGCCAATTACTGTCTGGTCAATTGCATTGTAAGCAGGACTACACTTTCTTTGGCTCTTACATTCTTTCCACCACCTCTTCTGCAATGGACCTTGAGCTTTGGAAGATGTGATAGAAATGTTTTAGAGCTGAACATTCCTCCATCATGTCTTCTCATCAGTATGGTACCATTTGGGTCATTCCAGTGGTCACCACCATCTGAAAAGAGAAGCTTCTCTAACCAAAAGTGAGAGTAGCATCAATATATGGATATCAATAGTAAGTAAAGTGCTTACTGGGCAGTTTGCTGACCAAAATATATTCATTTAACCAGAAAAGATCAGGCATTACACTCCTAATGATCATGACCTCCCCACCATAGACTTTTGATAAGGTTTTCAGTACCAGGCATGTATTCCCTCCCATAGGGCGGGACTCCAGTCCAATTAGAGAGCAGTTGGTTTCCCCAACAACAGATATGCTACTATTGCACCCATTAGCTTGTTTGGCCTGGCTGGCCAAACTTGAGGCTTGAAGTGTCCACTGCTTTCACGTCTGATGGCTTCTGCCACAAGGCTTTTTGACCTTATTAAATTTTTTTGTTCAACCAAAACATTTCATCTATTTTTGTCTTCCAGTTCTAATGTTCTGTCCTCCACATGATTGACTCTGTTCCTGAGGGTTTCTAGAGAGGTTTTCACTATTTCAACTTGGTTTGTATCTTCTTTTGCCTTTTTCTGTACCATATCCAGCCCTTTGTCAAGTTCCAATTTCAGGTCATGTTTTGATTTTCTTAATGTTTCTTAGAATTCACTCTTGCCTTTACTTATGTCTTCATTACACTTAACCTGCTGGTTAGTGAGATCCTCTATTTTTGGCTCACCTTCAATTCATTTATCTCCCTTTTGAGGTCTCTCTGGTTTTTGTCTACTAGATGAAGCCTAGTAGAGACATCTGTGTGGATTTAATTTAAACAATTGTCTGTTTTTTTTTTTTTTTTTTTTTTTTTTTTGTTATTTTGCTACTAGTTCTGCCATTTGCCTTGTCAGGGTCACATGTTGTGGTAGTCAGAATAGATGGCCCCCAATATATTCAGTGCTTTATTTGTTTGTAGTTTGCATCTGCAGCCACCTGGCTGGAGGAGGTGTCACTGGGCGGATCTTAAAGTGAGGTGGTGGGTTTCAGATTTCAATCTAAAGATATGCAAAGCATGCCTAGCTGGGGTCCCTCAAGTGTGCTGTGCTGTGTGGCTTTTGGCTTTTTGCCTTGTGCTTCTCTCTCTGCTTGGACCTGTGAAGGCAGGCCAGCTTCTTTTGCCATTGTGGAACTTCCCTTGGATCTGTAAGCTTCAATAAATATCCCTTCCTCCATAACTGTGCATGGTCTGGAAGTTCATCTCAGTGAACCTGAAGCTGTCTGCTACACATGTCTTGTGTCTTCATTTTGGGGCTCTATTCCTGTTTTCTCCTCTATGTTTTCATTGAAGACTCCCATTGTTGGACTATGAATCCTTGCTGGAGATGTCTGTGCTTGTTGTTTTGTGTTATTTCTTTTGAGTTGTGATCTTCCCATCACAGTGTGGGAATATTATTTAGTGAAGGAGGAAGCAAAAGTTTTCCCTTGTAGAATCTTCAGTGAGTGTTCCATTTTACACTTGAATAGGGAAAGCTATGTAAGGATGGCTTTGTATTTTGGTATGTGCATGTTGTGGAGGGCATAAGTGCACCAGCTGTTCTGGGCTGGTGCTCACTACCAAAGTTGGGATTGGAGATCTGGGAAATCTTTGACCTGGTCCCAGCTGTGTCTTGCCTTGGCTTCTGGCCATAGCACTTGCCCTTGCTTTCCTATTGACCCAGATGGGCGGTTATGGAGGATTCATTAGATCCCCCTGGGGGTTAATTGCCTGATTTTTTGTTTTCCTCTTCTGGGGCTGAAGTGATGCCTTCAAGTAGTTACTGGGAGTAGGGCAGGGCACTGGAGAAATGGTGGGGATCTCCAGGTTCTGTATCCCAGGCTGGATAAGCGAGTTTGCTGGGGTTGGGGAGACAGAGGGCACTGGCCAAGGGGTGCACACAAGGGTTCCTATAGGTAGCACAGGGTCTGTGAGCAGGGGAAGCAGAGGCAGCCTTCAGGGCAGCCCACCAAGGAAGCAAGACAGGGGAGCAGGGCCAGAGACAGGAGCACTGGTGAGCCATGGGCTGAGTCCGTGGAGCCTGTGGGAGCTTGGGCTGGATGCAGTGGGGAGTGCGGGGGGGGGGTTCCGGAGACAGGAGAAGTGCATGCAGGCCTCTGACAGTTGGCAGATGCAGTGGGGTGAGGGTCTCCAGGAGACTGGGAAGGCATGTGGGCCACAGGTGGTGGGGCCTGCAGGTAGTACAGCTGAGAACCTGGTTGGGGAGTCAGGAGCACGGTAGCTGGGGAGAGTGACTGAGGCCACATGTGGTTCTAGTGGGCTACCTGAAAGTGTGTGAATCAGCAGATTCCCAACTGCTCCCCTCCATGGCTGCCCACTGAAGGTCTGCTAAGACCTACTCAGACGGGAGCCCTACTGATCTTGCCTAATATTACCTAGGGAGCTAAAGCATGCTTAGGAGGCTGCCATCTTGATCGGAAGCCCCTTTAGAGGACATTTTGAAGGGTATTAAATATCACACAAAATACACTATATATAACTCTGAATGTAATGTAATGAGTTATCATTAATGGAAGATTGTAAACTGAGAAATAACATGAATCACAATGGCTACAGATTAGTCCCTAAGGTATATGAAACATATATGCACACAAACACACCCACAATGGCAGAGAAGTTGAAGTCAGAAAGATCCTTTGAGAAACTGACAGCAGTACCCTAAGCATGTGGTGGAGAACACAGGCTTTCACATTTTTTCAGCAGTGGAGTTTTAAAAATACAATCTTAGAATAACATAATATAGTCAGCTATTTATAAGCAAATGTTTATTTGTGTCTGTGATGTGCTAGGCATTCCAAAACCCTGAAGATACAGTGCTCAAGTATTGAACTAAGCTGAATCCCTGCCCTCTTGGAATGTTCTAGGTGTACACTCAGCACCCAGGCTGTAGACAACCAAGAAAATGCATGCGTAATACAAGAGCACATAATGATGTATGAGGCAAGGAAAACTAAGATGAGGTTAGAAGACAAAATAACGGGAAGTGAGAGCAGGGTTAGGGAAGGTGTTGTAGACTAAGCCATCCAAATAGGACTGCCTGAACAGGTGATGTTTGAAAGAAAATGATGAGAAAGCCATGTGGATTTCTGGAGGAACAGTATTCCAGACAAAGAAATGGCAATTATAAGTAGAATTTCTTTGGATTAAGTGGAGTGGGGACAGGGGAACCCTCCTGGCTTCTTTGATCCACCCAGCAGCCTCCTGAGAACTTCATGGTTCAGTGAAGTGGTCAGAAGTGTCACAGCCCAGGCCATGATGAGGACAGGGAATGTGGAGGGGCTGGAACAGTCAAAGAAGCCCCACAGGATTGTAGCTACATTTATCTGTCAGCAGTGTCTCAGGAAGGTCAGAAGTGATGAATGAGCTGGGTTTATCAGCACCTAACAGGGACTCAAAAGAGTTCCATATTATACTTATCAGATCCCTTTGAATTCTCCATTCCTGAAGGCCTATAGTTCTAAAATAGAAATAATTATCTGTTCATTTGCTCAAGGAATTAGAGAGAAGAGGAAAGATAAAACGATAACATGCTCACTTCACATATGACTGAAACATCAGTATGAATCAATACTTACCAAACCCATTATTTTAGAGTATTAGTAATATTGGCTGAAGAGAATTCTCAGTGGTTAAGTCACTTTACTTGCAAAGCCTAATGATCTGGGTTCAACCCTAGTACCCACATGTGGTGATGATTCAGGTGTCCCCCATAAACTTAGGTGTTCTGAATGCTAGGTTCCCAAATGATTGAGATTTGGGAGTTAACATCTCCTGGAGGCAGTGTACTATTGAGGATGAGCTTATGGGTATTATAGTCCGCTTCCTCTTGACAGTATTTGTCACACTCTCCTGTTCCTGTTGTTCCATGTTGGCCAGGAGGTGATGTCTACCCTCTGCTCATGCCATTGCTTTCCCCTGCCATTGTGGAGCTTCCCCTCAAATCTGTAGGCCAAAATAAACCTTCTCTTCCCACAAGATGCTCTTGGTCAGGTGATTCTGGTGATTTCTGGCAGCAATGCGAAACTGACTGCAACAGTAAAGTTGGTACCAGAGGAGTGGGGTTGCTGCTAAGCATGTGACTGTCTGGATTTGGCCTTTTGGATCTGATTTTTAAAAAGGAATGTGGAAAGATTTGAAACCTTGCCCTAAAAGATTCCTTGCAGTGCTGTAAGAACAGCTTGATGGACTATTCTGGTCAGAATTGAAAGACCTGAATGCAGTAAGAACTATGGACTATGAGGTTTGGCTTGTGAGGGTAAGAGGGTAAGAGGGTGAGAGGCTTGCTGTTATGCCCATGTCCTGAGAACTTGTGCAGAGTTGCTTTGCATAGAAATGGACTGGTGTGAGCAGAGGGATATGGCACATAAATGAAATCTTTGGGCTGAAACTTCTGCCCATTCAGCTATAATTATATGAGAGGTTAAAATCTTTGAGATTGGGTCAGCTGACCTGCACTGGGGCAACAGGAAGAATGTAGTCTCTTTTGAAGTGGCTTGAATGTTAAACGAGTGTCCTGTTCTTCAAAGTCTGCTTTATTCCTCCCTGGATTAACAAATTGGCATCCTACCTGGTATTATGGAGTATAAGAAGTGTGGGAAAGAAAGAGGGTCATTGAATTTGCAACACAGTCTTGTGTTTTGGAAATGACCATGGGCAGTAAGGAACAGGTTTGCTGGATGCCTGCATGGAGACCCAATGGAGCCATGCGGATAGACTGTAAGTTACAGTAGATGCTGGGACCATGATATGGATGTTAGGGAGAGCTGCTGGTCCCCATGAAGTTTTCCAGGACTGTGAGTAGCCTAGCTGGAGGGGTGAAATTGGAACTCCAGAGATTCGTTGCTGGTTAGAATTATTGGACTTGGAGATTTGCCACTGACTAGAGCTGTTGGACTTGGAGCTACAGAGTTTGATGTTTGCCCTGTTTAACTCTTGTATTGATTGAATATTTCTTTGCTATGACCAATGACATCTTTCAAGTGTGAATGTTTATTCTGTGCCATTATGTTTTTTTTTGGGGGGGGGGTTGGTATTATGGCTCAATTAGAAGATCTTGGATTACAGGGATGACATAAGCCCAGGAAAGATACAAATGACATCTAAAGACTTATAATCTCAAAGACCATGGCTTATTGGTTCATACGCAATTTGACAAATGGGCTTTGGCATTTCTCTTCTGGCTACACGATGTTACAACACAAGAGCTCTTTAGAATAACACTTCCCTCCTGGTTCCTTTTATAAGGAGTTCAATAATGTGTTGACAAATGCTGCTTATGTTTGCCAGTTAATACTGCAAAAGGGTGACTTCTTTAAATGTTTTATGAGTGACAACTGGGTCACACAGGAAGTACTGGTGTGTTAATAAGCATTGTCTCCATTTTCCAAGTGGGAGTGAATGAGAACAGAACCCAAAAATAAGTTTGTATAATACACAATAGCCCAATTATCTCATGAATTAATAACTGAGTGTAATAGGAGAGAAAGGGAGGGAAGAAATGAAAGAAAGAGAGGGAGGGAGGGTTAGGGAGAGCTGCTGGTCCCCATGAAGTTTTCCAGGACTGTGAGTAGCCTAGCTGGAGGGGTGAAATTGGAACTCCAGAGATTCGTTGCTGGTTAGAATTATTGGACTTGGAGATTTGCCACTGACTAGAGCTGTTGGACTTGGAGCTACAGAGTTTGATGTTTGCCCTGTTTAACTCTTGTATTGATTGAATATTTCTTTGCTATGACCAATGACATCTTTCAAGTGTGAATGTTTATTCTGTGCCATTATGTTTTTTTTTGGGGGGGGGTTGGTATTATGGCTCAATTAGAAGATCTTGGATTACAGGGATGACATAAGCCCAGGAAAGATACAAATGACATCTAAAGACTTATAATCTCAAAGACCATGGCTTATTGGTTCATACGCAATTTGACAAATGGGCTTTGCTACACGATGTTACAACACAAGAGCTCTTTAGAATAACACTTCCCTCCTCCTGGTTCCTTTTATAAGGAGTTCAATAATGTGTTGACAAATGCTGCTTATGTTTGCCAGTTAATACTGCAAAAGGGTGACTTCTTTAAATGTTTTATGAGTGACAACTGGGTCACACAGGAAGTACTGGTGTGTTAATAAGCATTGTCTCCATTTTCCAAGTGGGAGTGAATGAGAACAGAACCCAAAAATAAGTTTGTATAATACACAATAGCCCAATTATCTCATGAATTAATAACTGAGTGTAATAGGAGAGAAAGGGAGGGAAGAAATGAAAGAAAGAGAGGGAGGGAGGGAGGGAAGGAAGAAGGAGGAAGAAAGGACAGAAGGAAGGAAGGAAGGAAGGAAGGAAGGAAAGAAGGGAAGGGGGGAGGGAAAAGGGAAGAGAAGGAAAGGAAGGAAAGGAAGGGTACAATACAAAATCGAAAATTTAATATCTACAGGAAAGTGTACATTTAGACTCTCGCCTCACCAAGAGTCTCTGAGGCTTATTTCTACATGAGATCTTTTTTTCTTGTGCCTTAATGATATGGTAAAGTGAATTTCTTTTCTAAGCCATGATGGCTTCTTATTCATGAACAATTTTTTTTCCAATTATAAAAAAAGAAGTGGTGTCTTTTTTCAAGAGGAACAGATATGAAAACATACTGTGCTAAAATTACCTGGAGGGGAAGTAACAGTGAAAACAAAGTGCCAATTTGACCCGGAGATCAAGACAGCCAAGTTGGAGAAGCTCACATAACCAGCTTGTGTTTCCACCTGTGTATTCCCTGTAAACAAACAGAAAACCAAAGGAAAGTGTTAGCTGTTTACTCAAGAGCAATGTATGGAAGACTTCTGTCAAGATACAAAATTCCATAATAAAGGAAAATGTTTTTTTTTTTAATAAAGTAAACCAGGCATGGTGGTGCATGCCTTTAAGCTGAGAACTCAGGAAGCAGAGGTAGGAGGATCACTGTGAGTTCAAGGCCAGCCCGAGTCTACAGTGAATTCTAGGTAACCTGGGCTAGAGTGAGACCCTACTTCATCCCCCACCCCTCAAAAAATTAAAGTAGCTACTAATCCATCAAACTGTTCTTAGACAAGTCTTGGAGCTAAATACTTAATAATAACAATAACAGCTAGCAGATAGTGAAAGCTTAATAGGCCAGACATTGTGCTTTAAAGAAATCCTTACATACAAATCACACAGCAATACTTCAAATGTGATACTAGCAACAACCTATACTTAAATTATCTTATGCTAAGTTTAGAATCCAAATCTACCTGATTTTCAGTTGGTGTTCCTAACCAGTACCACATGTTTGAATATTTTGTTTATTAAATGTCTACCAAGAGGCTAGGACTATAGCTCATTCATGTAGTGCTTGTCTAGCGTGAACAATGCCTTGGGTTCAATGTGTAGCCTCATAAAAAATTTATCTGTCAAGGAGTAGATTCCTGGGACTATGGTGATGGCTCAATGGATACAAAGCTTGCTATGGAAATATCAGGACCAGAGTTCAGATCCCCAGCACCTTTGTAAACGTTGGGTGAGCATATAACCTACCTGCTCTAGGTTCAAATGAGAGACCCCTGCTTCAGTAAATCAGGTGAAGAGTCATGAAGTAAGATGTCTGACATCAAAACGTGGCTTCCAACACATACGTACACATGTGCGTCTTGTATCTGTCATACATGTGCCTATACATGTGGACATGCGTATGCACTTGCATGCATAACACATACACACATATGCATGATGTGTGCACAGAGAAGTGATGCTGTTAACTTTCTAATGTGTCACTATCTCTCTCTATCAAGGGCATCTGCATTCATGTGGTAGCAGATTTAGGCCAGCGGATCAGGAGGACCACAGCTTATCAGCAAGCCATGACTGATAAAGTGCTCTGCTTTAGTAAGTTGTGGTGCCTGAGCCCTCGTTTCCTTGAATTAGATACAATAAAAGAAGAAAGAAGGAAAGCAAGGTCAGGAAAGAAAGAAAACAAGAAGGAAGGGAGGGAGGGATAGAGGGAAGGAAAGAAGGGAAGGTTACACCTTCTAAACTATCCATTCACAATGTGAAAGAGCAGAACTTGACTCAAGATCTATTTCCAGCACCACAAATTAACTTTGTGACTCCACCTCACCTTAATTACTTTGCTAATTAATAATTTTCACACTTCATTCTGGAAATGTCACCATGGTGGACAAAGAGTTAGGGAAGTAATCTTAAAGTTTATAAATCTGTTTGAGATCTGTAAGGCTGAAAGGTATCACAAAGATGTAGTGTGTTTAGTATTACATTTTTCAATTCAATTGTTCAATCTGTTTTTTTGTGTGAAAACATCATCTTTCAACATCAATTTTGCAGAGCTAACTAAAACTTTCTTTTGGAAAACATAGTTCCTTTCATCTCTTCAGAGTCCCAAAATAAATAAAATGCCCAGAACAAAATGGAAATAAATAAGCTAAGACTCAAATAAATGATAGGCGCCCAAGATATATGCGGTTTATCCTCTTTAAAACCTATATGCATCAAAATTATGGTCAATAAACTCTTGCAAACAATGAACTGCAGAGTACAGATGTTCAACATGAAATCATTTGCTGCAGTTTTTCCTTTGACAAACATCCTTATTGTTCCCATATTTGGAAGAATGCAAAGCAGCATTTAATCGAAATGTGTCCGTGGAGCACTGGGAATCTGCCTCATAGAACAGCCGCCAAACTGCCTAATGGAAAGTGTTTTAGCTCAAAATGGGCTTGCTTTTTGCGTTAAATATCAGCTTGCCTTACAGATCTCCACAAAGATTAATATATATATGTATATATGATATTCTCACATTTGAAGCATATGTCTCCAAAAGCTGAGGTAGTCATTGCCAAGTACAGTATATGACTCCAGGGTTCATCATATCTTTGGAATAGCTATTATACAATACACTGGCATAAAGAAGGCATGGGCTGACAGAATTTGACAGGAGGAGGTGGGATACTGGCTGAATACAACACTGACGTTGCTGAGGAGCTACCAGGGAATCTCACCTGAGTGTCTTTCAGCAGAGCACAAGGTCTCCAAAATGCCTCTGCTGCTCAAACCACCTCTACGGCCAACTCATCCCTGGCTATACGTGTGAGCAAACTGTGATGTAATTAATGCTGAGAAATTATCTTTAAAGTATTTTTACCATAGCTGTTTCAACTATGACCTATAAGTGAATGCCAAGGGTCTTGAAGGACACCAAAATAATTATCTTTAAGTACACAAATTCAATTTTTTAAATTTATTTTTTATTTTTTTAATTTTTTATTTTTTTACTAATTAGTATTTTTAATAGTATTAATTAATTATTAAATTAGTATTGATTTGTATTCAGCAAATACAGTCAGTTTGGTACCATTATTAGGCTCATCCGTGACCTACCTCCTCCCCTTGATGACCCTTATACCTCAACAAATACAATTTTTAATGTAATGTAATAACAACTTTTCACTTAGAAGGGTCTACTAAGAAAAGGCAAACCTGACATGAGAATGCAGAATAAGAGGCTTAGACTAGAGATAGAGGTATGTTGCACAGTCATTATTTTCTTTTTCTCTGAGAAATATTTGGAATAAGCATGGTAGTTTGAATGTATGGCCCCATAGACTCAGGGTGTTTTATTGAAATTGCATTTGCGGCCTCAGCACTGAGCAGGCGGACTCCTGCTCCAGGGGTGTATCCTTGGGGGCAGACCTGAATTCCAGCCCAAAGGTGTGCAGAAAGGGGTGAGCTCTGGCAGGGGTCCCTAATCGCTGCTTTTTGGTGTTTGCTGGCTGTTTTCTTTCTTTTTTTCCCCTTTTCTCTCTCTTTCTCTGCTTGGGTGGATGGAAGCAGCTTCTCCAGCCATTGGCGGAACTTCTCTTGGATCTGTAAGCTTGAAATAAACCCATTCCTCTAACAAACTGTCTCGTTGGATGCTTATGCCAGCATTGTTGTTGACTGCAATAGTAAATTAGTAAAACCGCCCCAAGTCATTTTATTTTGATTCTTTGTGAAGCTATGGAGAAGTACTTCATGACAGCTTTAAAAGAAACTTTCAGTCACATGAACCAGGGTGTGGTTTGTTGGTGTGTATGTGACATGAGCATTCTAAAAAGAGAGAAAAAAATGCATGATTTCTTTCCCACTCCATTACACATGCATGCCCCCACACAAATGTCTGTCGACATTTCCATTAGGGCTCCTGAAAGGAACAGTAGGCAACACTCACCCAGGTGAGTCAGTTGTGCAGAGTGTGGCTTGAGATCAGTGGAACAAAATAGAAAGCCACTATTTCATTCTTTTTGCATTGCTGTTATATGGTTTTAAGCTGGTCAGCAAGAACACTCTTAGGATAAGTGAAGAAGCACTTATGAATTTGAGGAAAGTGTCAGGGATGGGAAAAATATGGAATCTAAATGAAGAGTGTGGTTATAGGAGAAGGTATGTAGTATGAACAAGTCACTGGGTATGGTCAATGTTATAAAGTATGGATGGGGTGTGGCTTATAAGGTGTGAAGTATGGGGAAGATATGAATTATTAATAAAGAAATGAAGTTTGAATAAGTTTGAATTTATGAGATTTTTTATGACTTTTCTCACTGAAATTCCTTAGGGAAATTAAAGGAATTCACTATTTCAAGCTGTTCAAACATGAGAGATGGTTTTAAAATCTTCTGTATACCACCATGCTCCTGGTTGCACAAGCTGATCTAAAATGAATTTCTCTTCACCTCAGCAGGAAGGAAAACCTCCAAGTTGAATAGTTGAACTGTCTTTGTACTTTATTGGGTATTTGTTTTTCTTCCAATGCTGGGAATTAAGTCTGGTACCTTGTATACTAGCCAATCACTTAACCATGGAGACTTTCTTAAATAGGAAGATGGACAGCAATCCTGCCTGTTCCCAGAGAAGAACTCAAGGACTCACATGTAGGGATGAATCTTCTTTCTGGGTTTGCAGAGTTTGAAGCCCCACCCTTGACTACACACAATAAGGAGGAGTCTACAAGTTGGAATGAGGAGGAACAGTTCGGGATAGGCTGAAGTGTAGGGCAAAGCAACAGAAAGCCCCTTTGATTTTATGGCGTGCAAACCATAACAGCTATATGCCTTTTCTCCTTTTGCCTTAAGACATAAGCACTCCTACAAAAACCCTTTTCTTAAAATTTAAATTTGTCCCAGCAACCATGCACTTAACTTTCTAGTTTTCTCCTTTACTTCATTTCCCATCTCAGTAAATAACACCAAAAGCCAACTGCTATATCACGGTCAAAACCTAAAAATCAGGCTGGAGAGATGGCTTAGCAGTTAAGGTGCTTGCTGGCAAAGTCAAAGGATCTGGGTTCAATTCCCCAGTACCTATGGAAAGCTGGATGCATAAGGGAGCATATGTGTCTGGAATTCATTCACAGTGGCTAGAGGCCCTGGTGGGCCCATTCTCTCTCTCTATTTCTCTATGCCTCTTTCTTTCTCTCTCTCTCTCTCTAAATAAATAAATAAATAAAGTATAAAAAAACTAAAAATCATACTTAAATTCTTGCTTCCTTTGTTTCCAGCTAAATTCCTTGATTCTATTTCTAAAGGGCACTCCCAGGCGAAGGTCATCCAATTTGCAAATTCAATCTGTTCACCTTGTTTTTCTCCAGCCACCTCCACAGTAGCGTGGCCATCTCCCCACAGACATCAGACCCTATCACAGGCAGCTTTGCGTCTCACTGAGGGCCTCCGTTGTTCAGACACTCCCGCCTCCAGCTCCACTTCTCTAACTGCCCCTCCTCGCTTTCTTCTCTCTCTTAGCTACTATGCTTCTCTGCCTTTGTTCGGAACATAAGAATTTTCACTTATAATTCTATTCAGCTTCATAGACACCAGCTCTACCAAGAGCTGACGGAGCCATCACTGTTGCTAGGACTAAATAAGACAGTCAGGGAGGGCACACAATGGTAGACATGAGAAACTTAGTTCTCTAGTCAGAAGCTTTTGCATTTATCAAATGCATTTATTTTTTCATAACAGTGAGTGCAAGTGTTTCTGCTTCTCCTGTAGAAACCAGGGATATATTGCTTTGGCTGTGTTATGACACTGTACGGAACATGTATGTGAGGCAGCAGCACTGAGTGGTCTGTGGAGAAACTGGGATTTGAGGCCCAACCAAAGAGTTCATGCTCTTTTCCCTGCACCACATTGAAGATACAGGTACGATGACAGTGTACCTTTATCATACAAGAAAGGGAGAGAACAGGGTGATGTCATAAGTATCTCTCTCTCTCTCTCTCTCTTTTCTCTCTCTCTCTCTCTCTCTCTCTCTCTCTCTCTCTCACACACACACACACACACACACACACACTATGGACTGGGAATAAATAAGACCCCTATCAACTTACTAATTGCTTTGATCATGTCCATGTCCAGCTTTGTTATGAATTCCTAGTGGGGGATTCTCTGGTTTGGGTGGGCTTGGAGCACATCTCCCAAGTGTTCATGTGTTGACATTTACTATCCCTTATAAAGATATTAAAATGATTTTTAAAAAAACTTGGGGCTAGAGAGAGAGATGGCTTAGAGGTTAAGAAACTTTCCTGCAAAGCCTAATGACCCAGGTTTGATTCGGCAATACCCATGTAAACCCAGATGCACAAAGTGGCACATGCATCTGGAGTTTGTTTGCAGTGGCTGGAAGCCCTGGCACACTCATTCTCTCTGTCACTCTTCTCTCTCTATCTCTCTGCTTGCAAATATATAAAAGAAAATGTTTTAGAAAATGATAAAATTCAAACCAGCTATGTGCTTAGAAATGGGGGTGTTGGGAGGTGATTAGGATTAGGAAATCATCAAAGTATAGCCCCCATAATTAAATAGTGGTGGCTTTATAAAAAGGTAGAGAGGGCTGGAGAGATGGCTTAGCTGTTAAGATGCCTGCCTGCAAGGCCAAAGAACCTCAGTTTGATTTCCCCAGGACACATACAAGCCAGATGCATAATATGGCACTGTGTCTGGAGTTCATTTACAGTGGCTGGAGGCCCTGGTGTGCCCATTCTCTATCCCCCCCCCCCGCCTCTTTCTCTCTCTCAAATAAATAAATAAATAAATTTTTAAGCCTCTCTGTGCCTTTATTCAGGGGCCTCTTAGCTATAGCTGTGTATCCTCCAAAATCAGTGAGTTTTTTCATGTTTTTTAAAATATTTTTTGTTTATTTTTATTTATTTGAAAGTGACAGACAGAGAAAGAGGCAGATAGAGAGAGAGAATGGGTGCGCCAGGGCCTCCAGCCACTGCAAACGAACTCCAGACGCGTGCGCACCCTTGTGTATCTGGCTAACGTGGGTCCCAGGGAATCGAGCCTTGAACCGGGGTCCTTAGGCTTCACAAGCAAGCACTTAACTGCTAAGCCATCTCTCCAGCCCTTCATGTTTTTTTTTTTTTTTTATTGACAGCTTCCATAATTTTAGGCAATAAACCATGGTAATTCCCTCCCCCTCCCTTTTCAAGTCCACTCTCCATCATATCCTCTCCCCTTCTCAATCAGTCTCTCTTTTATTTTGATGTCATCATCTTTTCCTCCTATTATGATGATGGCCTTGTGTAGGTAGTGTCATGCAGTGCGAAGTCATGGATATCCAGGCCATTTTGTGTCTGGAAGAGTGTAGTATAGGCAGTCCTACCCTTTCTTTGGCTCGTACATTCTTTTTTCCACCTCTTCTGAGCCTTGGAAATAATTTTTTTAAAGGTACAGATCAGTAGACATATACCCATGTGTACTCCCCATCTCTTGCATGTATGTGATGTCCTGCACAACCTTGAGTCTCTGTCAGAAAGAAGACATTTGAAACTCCAGAACTATGAGCCAAATAAACCTCTTTCTTTATACAGTTACCAACTGCAGACATACAAATGCAAGCATTTTCTGCGAATAGTGGCAACAGATATCCAAAATTTACTGACACGTACCTTTCAGCACTGAATCTGATACCCCTTCCAAGGAAGCTGAAATGGTCCAAGGCTCTGAGGGAAGCCCCAAAGACTCCACTCTTCGGTTCTGAAAATAGATGTAGGAAGGAGAACAGTAGGATTCAGAAGAGGATATTGTAAAGTTTTCTTCTTCAAAAAAAAAAGGAATATTAAGACAAAAAATTATAAAGCATGAGTTCAGTAGAATTCAAGAAAGGAAAAGATAAGTGTAGTATTTCTCATCAACATTAAACTTAGCTTATTGAAAGAAGAGAGAAAAGATTATTGTGTAGAAATTTGAAGCAAGGCAGTGAAGAGGGAAAAGGCTAAGAGAAGGGAAGGGTAGCATTGTGAGTTCAAGACTAATAAAAAAGGGAAGGTTAGAGAAGAGAGCAGGCTAGCAATCCAGCACAGTGGTAATGCAGTCCTTCAGCACTTTCCAGAGAATAAGACACACTAGGACCAGAGGCAAAGAGCCTGAAGACTAGATTTCGGCAAAGAGATGAGAGACCTACTTCAACAATGTGCTTGGGCAGTAAAAGCACCAGGATTTTTTGTTTACCCTTGAAAAAAACCTCTTGTCTCTTCATAAAAAACATAAAGAAGGAAACTGTAGTATTCAGGAAAGACAATAGTCGTGCCAGGTGTGGTGGCGCACGCCTTTAATCCCAGCACTCGGGAGGCAGAGGTAGGAGGATAGCTGTGAGTTCAAGACCACCCTGACACTACAGAGAGAATTCCAGGTCAGCCTGGGCTACAGTGAGACCCTACCTTGAAAAACAAAGCAAAGAGAGAGAGAGAAAAAAATGACAGTCCTGAGATGTTCTAAGTTAGCCAACTTGACCCAGTGGTCACACTTTAAATGAGAATCTGTGATGCCTAAACCTAACACATGTTGTGTATGAAGATCGCAGCGAGGGAGAGGTACCTTCACATCTAAAAACACAAGTTGTGGTTGCACTGACAGCTCCTTTCCCACTTCTCCATCCGAAGGTTGCACGAGTACTGAAAGAGTACATGGCCGAACATATATGACGTCCCCAGCTTTGAAACTGCTTGCATTTCTAGGAGATATAACAGCCAGTAGAATAAATATACCCAAAGAACTGCAAAGATCATTACAGGAGCTGCTCTCCATAGGATAGTAATACCAGTGACACTATGCACATTTGCTTACATGTCTATAATTCAATAATATATTGTGTAATAAATACATATCCGTAAATGAATAACATATTTGACGCATTAATGATTAGCTATGATAAAAGAGAATTCACCCTAAAGTAGTGGGAAAGCAAAAGTTGTAAATTTATATTTTCATTGCTATCTATTAAGAACAACTAAAAAAGTAAACGTCAGTGAAAGAAATGATCCAATAAAACTTCACGCAGCAGGAACAGGCCTAATCATAAACCGGTGCGCCAGCTTTTCCAGGAAATGCACTGATTTGTAGTATGTGCCAATTTCTGTAGTTTAAATCTTTTCACAATGGCTAACACCAAGGTTCAATACATCACAAAACAGGGGTGGGAAGAGACAGCCAAAACTCTAGCATACTGCTATTTTACACACTTAATCCATAAAATTTCATATTTATATTCTTCAAGTTCACTTCCATCAAGTAGATGCAACAACTGGGTGTTAATTCCACACAATAAAATTAATAAAATAAAAACTTTAATTGTAAGAATCACCTGGGGAGAGCAGTGGTTGTAATGGATATTAAGAGCACTAACCGTGCCTCACGTAATATTACAAACTTTTCTTTTTTTTTTCATTTTTATTTTTTATTTTATTTTTTTTTTTACATTCAGTTTGGTACCATTATTAGGCTCATCCATGACCTACCCCCTCCCCTTGGCCCCTCCTTGTTGAGGTTTACGGGTCATGCATTGTGGAGTTAGCCCACAGTTATGGGTAAGCTAAATGTCTCTGCATATCATGACCCAACATGTGGCTCTGACATTCTTTCCGCTATGAACTCATTGCATCTTTTAAGCGGCACTGTAAGGTAGGTGCTTTTACTTGTACATCAGGAATAAGAGATCTACGAAGGCTTAAGTAACTTCACAAGGGTCTTATAAATAGTAACTATTGACCAAGGTCTTAAGTGTCTATCCAGTGAGCTATACTTTTTAAAAAAATTATTTTATTTATTTATTTATTATCAAGGATATATATATATATATATATATATATATATATATATATATATACACACACACACACACACACATATATATATATATATATATATATATATATATATAGAGAGAGAGAGAGAGAGAGAGAGAGAGAGAGAGAGAGAGAGAGACTGGGCATGCTGGGGTCTCCAGCTGCTGCAGACACTTTGTGCATCTTGCTTTACTTGGGTACTGAGGAACCAAACCTGGGTCATTAGGCTTTGCAGGGCAAATGCCTTAACTACAATGAGCTATATTTTTCTTATTTTGTTTAGACATGCAAATTTCTGGTGATACTTAGCAAAGAGTTATGATATAACTCAGGATACTTCAAGAAAACTTTTCCTTAGAGCATTGGTATGCTGAAAGATGGAGCTAGCTTCATTAAAATAGAATTAAATACTATTCCATTAAGTCTATTAGGTATCACACATATAGCCTTATGATAGAGATTTGCCAATTAAATGGAGATAGGTATGATATATTGTACCCATTACCCTATTTAGAGCATGATTTTGTGACTTATCTTCACAAGATCATAAGCATGATATAATAATAATGTGCCTCAATGAAATAGATGAGAGTAGTGTATTCTGTCCCCCATTTTCTTCCCCACTCTCATGTAAGGAAGAAAGTCTGAGGTCAGCTAAAGATGAACATTAGCAGTGAAAGGGAAAATATTGGAGGAGAAAATCCACTGGGTCAGAAAATATGAAGTTTCTGTAGGAAGCAATTCTCCTCTGTCTTGAAAATCCCAGACAGTATAGGCAGAGAGGAGACATGTGGCCCTAAAAACCCTTTTAATCCTTCAGGAGCTAAAGCCCTGGCATTTGTGCTAGAATTGCTCCTGAGAAATTCAGTGGCCATCAGTCCAAACATCATTCATGAGTTTGCTTAGCCTGAGTGGCTAAGGTTCCTTTCATTTTTAAAAACTGGAACAATTTAAGCTAGGTTTATAAAATCTATGCTATTAATTCTATTTAATGTTGTTATTGGAAAAAATTTAAATCCCAGATCCTACAATAGTTTCTAAATGTTTTCTGATGAGGGCAGAGTCCAGGCTAGCATTGGAAAGTAAAAACCCATTAAAGATTCCAACATAAGTACGCTGATGTCTAGAGACGGAAGGATGGGAAACAACTGCTGAACACTGGCAGAAAGGCCCATCTCTGACACACTTTAAAGTTTATTGTGAGCAAACATCTCTTATTAAATGTAAACAGCATCTCACTGGAGGTCAGAGACTTGCTGCAGCAGCATATCCCAAGGTAATACCACTTTAAGCTCCACATAAACTCTTAAGCAGTTTCTATCCTAAAACCTGACCGTAGGTGGTACAGTTTTTTACGATATGTTATAATAGTGCAATAAATCTGTTAGCTTAAAATCGAATCTCCGTGGCCTTTTAGAGAAATCATCATTAAATGCAGGGTCCTGTTAATGATGCCATTGAAGTGAAATTGTTTAATCTGCTGAGGGGGTGAAAGGTCACCAAATGAATTTTTTATAATACATCAACTTGACACGCAATAGGGAAAACTGTAATAGATAAAAGCAAAGGAAAAGGGCACTGTCTTCTTCTGATAGGTCAATAGCAGCCAAGAGAGTCACTCATCCACTTTCCTTTCACGATGGGGCTCCTTTTGCATTTAATATGGACACCCAATTAATACCTCAGTACCACAGACAACCTCATTTTAGGTGACTTATAGCAATTGCTCCCCCTTCCCTGAAATGAAAGTGATCACAATACATCATAGCATTGTGCGAATTAACGTTAATTGATTCAAGTTACCAAGCAATGATGGGCCACTTATATAATCTAGGCGTTATTGGGTGCTAGAAGGGATGGAGGGAAGATTAGATTCCAGTGTCCGTTGCTGTGACGACGGGAGTCACCTGACACCTTGTTAGACAGTTGTAAGGTTCTATTGCTGGCCCCAGTGGGGTCGTCAGTAAACTGGAGTGATGTCCAAACATCATTACACGCTGCTCCAATATTAAAGCAAAAGGATTAGCAACTTATTGCAAGCAACCTGGATTTGTCATTGTGCTGTCGTTATCCAATTTCCAACTGCTAATGTGACTGTAGCCTGCAGGCAGAAGGACCTACAGCAAAACTTTAAAAAATGGGGGAGGAAAGTTCTCTCCACCCCCTTTAGTTTTAACCACTATGTAACACTTTCCAATATCCATTCAGATGTGATTTTTTTTTTTTCCTCTTCAGTGCTTTTTTTAAGTGCAGGCTGGTAGAGAAAGTTCATGATTAAGCAGAAATTTCCCAGTTTAGAAATTACCTCTTTCTAATTCCTTCTAACTCTTGCTTTTCAGTGGGCCTGATCTGACAAGTTTCCCCTGTGGAAGAAATGATTGTTTCTTTTTATTTATTTATTTTTTAACAGGGTAAACCCAACAAATGAATCCATCAACAAATGAATTTTATTGGTGGAAACTGGATCTCAACATGACCTGTTGTAAGAGGATGTGGGTGGCATGCGTGATTAGTTACTCTCTCTCTTCAAACTTCTTCTCTTCAAAACTATTAGCCAGGGCTTCATAAAAAGAACCTCATGTTTTGATTAAATATTTCAAAGTGCCCTGGACATTGATGATCCCTCTTGTTTTAAACAGATTATACAGAGCTGTGCAATACATGTGTACCATGAGGGGACTTGAAGCCTAAATGAATATGGCTGTTTCTGTACCTTGAGAGAAAAGAAAATAAGTTCTCTAGTCAATTTCATTTGACAAACATATGTTAGCTTCCTATTATGAACAAAAGTTGCTCAAGGCAGAATGAAACATGCAAAGATAAGTAAAATGCCATTCATCTATCCCTGAAGAATACTCTTGTATGAGGCTGTAAGACAGAAATGGCTTTCCTAGCTACTTTAATGAATTGATATAAGCCATTTTACTCACACTGGATGGCCTTCATCCTCCCCATTAAACTTAGTCAAGGGCTAGAGAGATAGCTTAGTGGTAAAGGCACTTGCCTGTGAATCGTAAGGACCCAGGTTCAGTTCTCCAGAACCCACATAAGCCAGATGCACAAGGTGGCACATGCGTCTGGAGTTTTTTTGTTTTTTTTTCTACAGTGGCTGAAGGCCCTGGTGTGCCCATTCTCTCCCCTCCTTGTCTTTCTCTGCCTCTTTTTCTCTCAAATAAATAAATGAAATATATATATATATTTATATATATCAGCTCCATTAAAGGCTGCCAACTCCAAGAGGGAGAAATGTCCCATGATCTGACAGTTACCTATAGGCACTATGGTCTAGGGGTCCCCAGGCTATCCCACTGCAAGTGTCCACACCTCTCACTATGGTATCACTGAGTCAACCCAGCACTCATCATGTGCCTCCTATTCTCTTAGATCATGCATGGTCTCTGATGGTCTCTGAAAGCCAATATCCATCTTGGCCTTGCAAATTCCAACTTACGGTGCACTGCCCAGGCAGCATGCTTACTGCAATGCTTTCAATACTGACTAAACTGCTGTAGCTCCTTGGAATTTCTCCTCTCAAACCACAGTAACTCAGGTGCACATATTGTACATGAACATGGAATGTCCTCCAACAACAACAATTAAAAGTAAAACTTAGGGCTGGAGAGATTGCTTAGTGGTTAAGGCACTTGCCTGCAAAGCCAAAGGACCCAGGTTCAATTCTTCAGTACCCACGTAAGCCAGATGCACAAGGGAGTGCATGCATCTGGAGTTCATTTGCAGTGGCTAGAGGCCCTGGCACACCCATTCTCTCTCTCCTCTCTCTCCTCTCTCTCTCTCTCTCTCTCTCTCTCTCTCCCTGTCTGTCTTTCTCCTTGCAAATAAATAGGAAGAACCAAAGAAAAATTTAAAAGGTAAACAAAATTTGAAGTATTATACTAGTTAATATTGGTAAGTTCTTTAAAATATAATAGTTTACAACAAATATAACACAAATAAGACTAGGGATAAAGTTATTCAGCAGAACGGACTGTTGAATTTAAGATCGTATACAACCACTCAAGCTTTCCTATTATGCTGAAGGACTACAATGCTAACAATGTAGCCAGAAGAAAACTGAAATTGTTCAAGGCCTTTCCAACAGAATAGATTCAGATTCACTGCAAAAGGCTGCAGGTTCCAGGGTGAACTTCACTTCCAGTTTGACTGGATTTAGAACCACGTGGGAAATGGCGACACACACGTTTTGGCCTGTCTGAGCAGGGGTTTCCCCGGGAGGATTAATACAGGAGGAAAGGCTCAACCTGAATGGAAGCAGCACTTCCCCATGCACTGGTCGCCTGCCTGGAGGAAAAGGTGAAAAAGAAGAGGAGCTAGCTGAGTGGAGCGGCAGCGCCCCACCTTCTCTGCTGTGTACCCCACTGTGATGAGCACTGCTCCACTCCAACATGTCCCTCCTCCGCATGTGGGGAAGCTGCGAGCCAAAGTGAGTCCTCTCCTGCGTTATTTCTGTCACAGAGATGAGAAAGCTAACCCCTAATACCGCCTCACTATGATACACGTTGAATGACAGTGTTTATGAGTAAAAACTATCTGGGCTCTCTTGGGAATGTAAGAGTATGTGGGAGCTCTGGTTGCTTAGTAAGTATTACAGAGGTAAAAAAATATATTTCTATGAAAAAATATGAGTAATAGGCTTGTTCCTATTAATGATTTATTTGTAACAAGGGAAAAAAAAAAGAAACTTGGTATTACATATTTTCATTAAGTGGTGGAGCAAATACTTTTTTTTAACCTATCTTCTGATATAAAAATCTCTAGATTTTGTGGCTGGAAGCCCTGGCATGCCCATTCTCTCTCTCTCTCTCTCTCTCTCTCTCTCTCTCCTAAGTAAATAAATATATATTTTTTAAAAAAATCTCTAAATTTTCCCAGCAGTCATATAATAAAATGTTTTATATACACTAATGCATAAAATTTTCATTATATTCCTGGGTCTGGAGAGATAGTCAGCAGTTACGACACTTGCCTATAAAGCCTAATGACTCAGGTTCAATTCCCCAGTACCCACATAAAGTCAGATGCACATAGTGTTGCATGTGTCTGGAGTTAGTAGTGGATAGAGTCCCTGGCACACCCATTCATTCTCATTCTCTCTCTCTCCCTCTATTCTTGCAAATAAATAAAAAAAATCAAATGGCATAATATTCTCATTATAAAACTGTTCAAATAATAATGTTTGGGAATAATAAATGAAATGTGGTTGGTCATGAATCTATGATATGTACCTAGGACTTCACCGTATGTATATATCTAATATAACACATGCGTGAGCGCAGGTAACTGCTTGATGCAGGTGTGTCAACAGCAGTCATTGATTATAATGAACAAGTTATTCACCAGGAAAACCACACACACACACGCACACAAAAATCAGAACAATAATCAAACGTTTAGTGGTATGAGGCCATTCAGAATAAGAACAGTCATCCCTAAGGGCATTATTGAAGAAAAAGGGAGCTTTGATAATAAATGATCATCTTAATGATAACCATAAATCATCAATAAAAGTTTGAATGCCCTGCTATTTCTCATTTAATATGACTCAATATTATGTAATCTCCTGTCCAAAAATTTTAACTGAAGACATTTTTAAAATGTTAATAATTAAAGACACCATTTTTAGTTGTCCAGAAAGCTTGCTCCTGCAAGAATATCTCATTTTGCTAAAGAGCAACATATAAGAAACACTACAATTATTCTTCAAAAAATCGGTGCATTAATTCAACCACAATTAAATCATTAATTCAACAGTTAAAAGAACATGTTCTGGGGCTGAGGAGATGGCTCAAAGGACCAGAAGTCATGCAGGCATGAGCCCCTGAGTCCAGATGCCCAGCACTTAATTGAGGCTGTGTAGGCACGGTGGCCCTCCTGTAATCCCAGTGTCTGTGAACTGAAATGGAGACTCCCCAGGGCAAGCTGTCTAGTTGGACCATCCAAATCCAAATATCAAGGCCTGGGTTCAACTGAGAGTTCCTGCCTCAGCAAACAGAAGATGGAAAGCAATTGAGGAAATAACCTGATGTCAACTTCTGACCTCTGTGGGTGTATGTACATACACACTCACACACATGCAGCTGCTCATGTGTGCCCATACTCACACCCATAAACATGCATGCACACCATACCCACATATGCATACAAAAACGCATTAAAACGTTCTTCATTGGATGAGTTGCATTTTGTTATTGGAAAGGAACCAAGCAGAAAATATAGGAATTATTTTAGGATGAACATTCTGACAATCTTGAAAAATGTCTCTTCTTGATAGAAAGATTCTGTTTTTCATACTTTAAGCAGTTTTTTTTCCAACAGAGTGGGTGTCTGGGGGGAGCCAGAAGAGGAGGTACTGAATGAGAATTACTGACTAAATGGATTTAGGATTACCTTGTAAATCTCCTAGTTTTCTTCTTTATTCTCAGTCAACTTTATAGTGAGCTCCTTATGCAAAAAAGGAGACCATAAAAAGCCATGGACATAGGACTGGAGAGATGGCTCAGTGGTTGAGGCATTTGCCTCCAAAGCCTATGACCCAGGTTCAATTCCCCAGTACGCATGCAAAGCCAGATGCACAAAATGATGCATATATCTAGAGATCATTTGCAGTGGTTAGAAGCCCCACATTCTCATTCTCGATCTCTCCTTCTCTCTCTGACCTTGCAAATAAATAAATAAAATAATTTATTTTTGGTTTTTCAAGGTAGGATCTCACTCTAGCCCAGACTGACATGGAATTCACTATGTAGTCTCATGGTGATCCTCCTACCTCTTCCTCCCAAGTGCTGGGTTTAAAGGCAAGCACCACCACACCTGGCCCAAAATAAAACATTCTTTTAAAGAAAACAAGCCATGAATGTGATACATTCATGCACACAGTGTCATGTTCCTCTTCCCTGTAATTGTTTGTAGATCTGAAGCTCATGGCCACATCATAAGCAAATATCTTTATGTGACATAGATGTATGACATATTAATCTCTGTTATTGCATAGAAGATGACCACAAAGTTAGTGACTTAGAATTACACAAAATATTTTATCTCCAGGGAGAGTTCAGGCGTGGTGGTACACACCTTTAATCCCAGCACTTAGGAGGCTGGGATAGGAGGATGACTGTGAGTCTGAGGCCACCCTGAGACTACAGAGTGAATTCCAGGTCAGCCTGAGGTAGAGTAAGATTCTACCTCAAAATAAAAAATAAATAAATAAAGAGAGAGAGAGAAGGAAAATGAAAGTGAGAGACATTCAAAAGAGGGGAGATCAAGTTTCTACTAAGAGGAAGGTAAGCAATATTGTGCTGCCCACATTCCAGAAAACACTGTATGGAAACTAGATGCTAGTGGGACACCCCCAGCTGAAAAATGGAATATAGAGCATTTTATCTATTTTCCCCTCTAAAAATTATACTGCATTACCTAAAGAATATAAATGAGGGCCGGAGAGATGGCTTAGTGGTTGAGGTGCTTGCCTGCGAAAACTAAGGACCCAGGTTCAATTCTCCAGGTCCCACATATGCCAGATACACAAGGTGGCACATGTGTCTGGAGTTTGTTTGCAGTGGCTGGAGGCCCTGGTGTGCCCATATTCTCTCTCTCTTTCTCTTTGCCTCTTTCTATCTCTAATAAATAAATAAAAATAAAATCTTGAGAATAAAGAATACAAATGAGGAGAAATAATATAAAAATAAAAGAATAGAGAAGATAAATGTGCAGACAGCAGAAGTCAAGAGATTTTAACAAGGGCTTGAAAATTTAAAAAACAAACAAACAAACAATGAAATAAAAAGCTCCTTGAACTCATCGAAGCAGAGGAGGCTTAAAGCCAGGAGTTACTAGAAGATAATTATAACCAGGCAAAGTCAGCTCCATTTCTCTCCCAAAACCAAACCCGCTAGTCTGTTGGAAATAAGTGGTACCTGTGTGGAAATGTAAGTTTATAACAAGGCCTCATTTATTGAAATGCATGCCCTCCCAGGAAATAACTAGAATGCCCCTTTGGAGAGCATCCTTAGTGCTGTTCTCTGAAAAGACGCAGGCTCTGCTGTCTCAAGGTCAATTCACAACTGCACCGATGGCTCTCCCGAGAGTCCAGCTGAAGTCCTAGCTGACACTGATCAGAGATGAGAGACACAAAACTGGCCTTGGGGCCCTTGTATTGCTTCAAGGCTATTTAACATACTGTGTGATTCAGGAACACACAAAGCCTGGCTAATTCTCATTCAATTCCATAGGACATGAGATTTCTCATTCTGCAGAGATGATTTTTTTTTTGTTGGTTTATCATTTTTTTTCAAATACGCTTTAAAAAGATGACTTACTTTTTTTTTTGCCTTATGTCTAGAAAATCTCTCCTGAATACCAGAGCAACAGAGAAAGATGGGGGCTATAACACATCCTAACAGAAAATCAATGGCATAATATACACGTTCAGCAGTTTCTTATTAGATCAGAAATATCTGAGTCAAAAGTGAAGACTTGATGGTTATGAGGGATAGTGGGTGATAAATAAAGGTTATCTTTTCCCTGGAGCTATCTCACCTCTCCATGATAGAATGATGTGCCCCACAATTACGTGTATATATCGCTTACTTGTGCATCTAATCCGCTCTGCGGGTAGATCCTCTGATATACCTTAATTATGTCTATTCATTGGCCATTATCTTCCGCTAGTGCACACATTTTCACTAGAATATGCAATATTTCAGAATGATGGCACATTAGAAAAGCTCAGCACTGTAAACCGAAATAAAATAATAGGCTAAACCTTTTGGTCACTAGGCATACATCTATAATATGTTTACAAGAACTCACTTAAGCCAAGATGAAATCAGTCCAGGGGAAATATAAGCAAATCTAATTCGCATTGGTAGCACAGATACTGATGCCACCCAGAAAAAGACAACAAGGTCACTGATTGGGGATGGGGAGAATTTGTGGATGGTCAAAGAACTCAAAAGTAAGTAAATGCACCAGGTAGATTTGCCTCCAAGTATGACTGGCATGTTGTCTAGGTTTTACTTTTTATTTGAGGTCTAAGGAATCCCACATTCTTTGGAGACGATATAAAAAATAAGTACAAGATATTTACAAGCTTTGTTAACATAGGTTTAAGAAATCGCCCTTCATTGAGGCGCTATTATTGCTATGACTTACCTATATCCTGTGACTCCCTCTGCCTGAGTCACCAGTAGGGCCCCAACAGTCACATTCAGAACATTTTCCAAGACTCCAGTCTGTTGAGCAGTGATGATCTGGTGAGCCAAATTCTGTAATCTGTTTCTTGGTAACGCTAGAACCAGTCCACTCTTCCTTACTCTTGGTGGATCACCAATTTCAATGACAATCACTTTTGAGATCATGTCCGGGGTGTCTGGTGGTAAGAACTTATCGAAGTTCATGTCAGTCATGAGGGGTCTTCGCTGACCAAATCTTCTATAACGACTGCCGCAAGTTATAGTTGGGCAACTGCGCTTTCTTTTGGCCCAACTGTCAGCAATGGTCCTTAAGGTGTCTTCATTGCCAGGAATCTCCTGCTTAAGTCTGATTTGATTTTGGCCAATGTGTAAGAAGTTTGCTAGCCTTTCAAGCATTGCTACTTCCCAGCCTTTTTCTAGGACTGAAAATTTTACTGTGAAAGCCAAATGAATGGAAGCGCTTGAGTATACTTCAACAGGCTCCTCTCCTTGAAGAATAATGTACAGGAGGTTTTCCATAAGGTTGAAAACATTGGTGCCAGCAGACTCATCCAACAAGGGAGAAGCTGACTCTACCAGAGTGGGTGGGACAAAACTTTCCCGTAAGAAAACCTGAGGGCTCTGAATCTCATGGTAGAATATAGCCAAAATGAGTTTTGTGGCATTTCTGTTCCCCAATAGCAAAAAGCGCAATCTTTGAGGAGTTTGCTCCACAAAGCAGACTTTGGTGACTTGCCTCGTGGGCACAATGGAATAGAAAGTGGTCGCGGAGGTACCAGAAGAACCGGAAGTCCTGGCCTTCATGCTACTGAAGGTGTCGACAAAGCCACTAGTGACTGATACAA
Source organism: Dipus sagitta (assembly GCA_036346955.1). Taxonomy (NCBI): domain Eukaryota; kingdom Metazoa; phylum Chordata; class Mammalia; order Rodentia; family Dipodidae; genus Dipus; species Dipus sagitta. Next base: position 124,653,281 of record CM070779.1, on the reverse strand, counting down.
CTGGATATGACTTCTGGGTTGTCCAAGTGGTGTCAACATTATCAACAACCAGGACCACGTGGTCAGTCTGTTTGCAGATGAAGCCTGGTAACATGGCTCGGAATGTGCATTTCTGCTCTTCTCTAAAAATACCTATGAAATAAAGGAAAATGAATTGGTTGACATGTGAATCGCCACTAAAGATGATTTTAAATCTGTTACTCTCATCATCACCAGCAATGTCATGAAATAGGTACTGTCTTAATGTCTTATAAAACTGAGAGCATAGGGCTGGAGAGATGGCTTAGTGGTGAAGTGCTTGCCTGTGAAGCCTAAGGACCCCGCTTCGAGGCTCGATTCCCCAAGACCCATGTAAGCCAGATGCACCGGGGGGGGGGGCACGTGCATCTGGAGTTTGTTTGCAGTGGCTGGAGGCCATGGTGTGCCCATTCTCTCTCTCTCTCTTTCTCTACCTCTTTCTCTCTGTGTCTGCCTGTCACTCTCAAATAAATAAATAAAAATAAACAAAAAAATTGAGACCATAAAGAAATGTCAGCACAATATTATATAACGCATGCATTCAATAACTACTTGTTATATCTAATAATATGTCTATGGCATGTGCTTTTTAAAATTAATAACAAAACAGTATCTAAATGAAAAATGCCAATTTGTAAAAAAATTAAGTCAAGAATAATCATGGAAAGACACTAAGAGGCAAACACATAACTTTACCCCATTCACTCACAACACAGAATATCCAAAATAGATGTTTCTCCCCACTAATAACTATTTCTTCATCAAACACCAACTGGGTGCCACACAGGAGAAGCCAGTTCCGATGCTACCTGAGTGAGCATCAAATCCCATAGTTTAAGGGCTCTGCCCTGCAAGACTGCCTCCAATCCAGATGCCAGTCACAAGTATAGGTTGGGAATTATGCATCTGAATAAACCAGCTATAAATCAGGGTCCCCACAGCCGTCTCTTCTTTGGGCATAATTTGCTTACAAGGATCAAAAACTTTAGGAAAGCACATTATGTATTTACTTTCTTATTATACCAAATATTGTCAAAACTACAAACTAACGACCAGATGGAAGAGATACACCGCAAGGCACGTGGTAAGAGATACGAAATTCCCATCCTCTCTCCATGTGGACCACCTACCAGATGTGTCCACATGTCCTGCCACTCAAAAGCTGGAAGTAAAATTTATGACATCATTGGCCATCGCCATTAATTTAACCATCCAACCGTCTCCCACGGTTACAAAGGGTGGCGCTCTGTGTGACAACTCCTTAACCGCATGCTTTGGCTCTCTCGCATTCAGTTTTCACACTAAAAATCTGAGGCTCTCAGGAAATACAAGTTAAAACTGCCTAAAATTCCATCTTACCCCAGTAAGGATGACTGTTATCAAGAAAATAAATGATAATAAATGCTGCTAGGGAAGTGGGAAAAAAGATACCCCCTACTTGAGGCTGGTGGCCCAGCTATACCACTCCTTGGTATACACTTTCAAAAGACATTCAGTCCCAACACAGGAAAACCTGCATATCCATTTGTGACAACTGCACTAATCACAATAGTTAGGAAATGGAACCAGCCTAGATATCTACCAACAGAGAAATAGATTGAAAAATGGGATACATGTATACTGTGCAATTTTATTTATCTACAAGGAAAAATAAAATCATGACATTTACAGGAAAGTAGACTAAACTAGGAATTATTATCTTAAGCAAAATATCCCAGACCCAAAGAAATGATCCATGTGTTTCCTCTCCTTTGCAAATCCTATATTTAAATTTCTCTGAGCATACATTTTCTACACATGTATTTTAATTTTTCTATATGTGTATGTGTCAGGTAGAGGACCATGAGGGAGTTAAAAAGGGTGAAGGAAGAGTTTAGGAGGAGAAAATGAGGGTATCAGAGGCCTTGACATGCCCGTTTTCTCTCTCTTCCTCCCCTCTCTCTTCTCTGTCTCTCTTTCTCTGTGTGCAAATAAATAAATAATTTTTTTAAAGAGATGAACCTTTTAAAAAAAGTCAGAAAAAAAACACAGCAAAACAACCAAACTGAATAAAACAGAAAGTGAACAAAATGGTTCTCTGAAAATTCAGCAAAATTAGCTCTTTCTTTGATCGAACAAAAGAAAACCAGGTCATCAATTTCAGAAATGAATCACTGCACATCCTACAAAGGTTAAGATAGTCCTACAAACAAACCCTATGCCACCAAATTCAGCACTGTACATGAAATAAATACCTCAAGCCCTGACACAAGATAAAGCAGAAACCTAATTGCTCTATGTCTCCAAAAGAAATTGAGGTCATTAACTTGAATTCTGAATTGCCATAAATGAGAACTTGTTCATCAGATACAAAGAATGGCTAACTTTTCTCCTTATGCTCTTATAATATGATAGCCTTGATGTTAAATCGGGTCCAGTAGAAGGAAACTCATTCTATGGTCTTCATGGACACAGGGATTGTGTCCAGGAGTTGCTGTTGGCCAAACTAGAAACAATTATGTCCTTTCCAGTGAGGTAGTGGGGTTGTCCTTCCTCAAGTAAAACTCCTTGAATCACACTGGCTGGCCTTTTGATAACTTCCACAGTTCATTCCCCACATCCCATCCCATTTTACAGATTCCACTTTGATCTGGCTATTTAAAAAAAAATAGTATGTATTTATTTATTTGAGAGAAAAGGGAGAGATAGAGAGGAAGAGGCAGATATATATATATATATATATAGAGAGAGAGAGCCTCCAGCCACTGCAAATGAACTCCAGATTCAAGAGCCACCTTGTGCATCTGGATTACATGCGTTCCGGGGAACCTGGGTCCTTAGGCTTTGCAAGAAAGCGGCTTAACCGCTAAGTCATCTCTCCAGCCCCGATATTTCTGTTTTTAATTCTAACTCAGGAGCTAGCCTGTCTCCTAAAGTAATCTCTACTGATTGTTAAATATTTAGGACTGTCACTAAGGGGGAAAAAAAAAGGTTAGATTATTGGGACTGTCCCTAAAGAAAAAAAAAAAAAAACCACTTTCCTAGTCTATACAATTCTCCTTCATTCTCTGATGTTAGCTAACTGCATATCATTTGAAACTTCACATAATTTTCATAATATCTTTATTCTCAGTGGATTATTTCTTAATGCCAGGGACTATACTTTGTACTTAACTTACCACAAGGCTTGCCACACTGCCTCAAGAACTGTAGAAGCTCCCCAATAATTCTACTCTTCAATACATGCTTATGTATTTTTCTAGGTATCAAGTTATAAAACCATTATTGTATATCTTAAATACTTTGGGAGTCAACTCAAAATACCAATAATGATCAAGTATATCCTTAATTTTATTTTGAGTACTGTCCCTAAATTGATGCTTAAAATAAGAAAGGTCAATACTGCAAAAAAAATTAATCTATTTCACATGTATCCATGAGATTAAAATTACAGCTAACTATATTCATATGCATTTTCTCCAGTTCTTGAATGACATAACTGATTTGTCTACAATACGCCACATTGTGATTAACAAAGAATGTTGAATTAGGGCTGAAGAGATGACTCAGAAGTTAAGGCACTTGCTTGTAAAGCTTGACAGCCGAGGTTCAATTTCCCAGTACAAAGTTACTCATGCATCTGGAGTTTGTTTCCAGTGGCAAGAAGGCCCTAGCATACCCATTCTCCTTCTCTCTTTGTCTCCCTGTTTTCCTCCCTCCCTCTCTCCCTCTCCTTTTAAGTAAATAAATTAAATAAGAAAAAGTTTGCATTAGTTATAAATCCACTAAACAAATACATATATAAGAGCAAGAATTTTTCTTTCCATACCTCAATTTTGGAAGACAGGTACTATTTTTTTTACTTAATAAAAGTGGAACATCTCCATGACTCAGGCATTCTTTCTTTCTTTAAATTTTATTATTTGCAAGGAAGGAGAGAGAGAGATTGAGTGTGAGAGAGAATTAACATGGGCATGCTAGGACCTCTTGCCACTACAAAGGAACCTCAGATGCAGGTGTCACTATGTGCATCTGGTTTTACGTGGGCCCTGGAGAATCAAACCCAGAGTGGCAGGCTTTGGCTGCAAGTGCCTTTAACCATTGAGTCATCTCCCCAGCCTTGATTCAACATCATTTTTTTTTTTTTAACTAGGAAAGACAGTAGGTTTCCTGATTTTATTTAAGCACAAATATAAGATGTACATGGGCTGTTTATTCATTTCTTCACTGCACAGCCTGGCGTTGTGATTGGTGACTGTAATAGCCAGCTGGGCAGCTCTTTCCCCAATGGCTTTGCAGTTGGTTCTTCGAAGAAACCTTGTGAGCGATCTCAGCACAGAAAGATTTCCTGCACATGAGGAGCTCTTCCAGCTTCTCAACGTGGTGGACCAGGAACTTCCCGAAGCCACTGGGCAGCGTGTGCTTTGTTTTCTTGTTGCTCCCATATCCAATGTTGGGCATCAGAATTTGGCCTTTGAATCTTCTCCGCTCCCTGTTGTCAATACCTCTGGGTTTACGCCAGTTACACTTAACTTTGACATATCGGTCTGACCGGTGTTGAAGGAACTTCTTGGTCCTCTTTTTGACAATCTTGGGCTTCACCAGAGGTCTGGGGCAGCCAGGATGCCGAGCAGAAGATGGCAGCCACCTCCTCAGGCAGCCACAAAGAACAGAGTGATGCAACCATTTTTTAAAATACTTTTTGGAATAGGATAGTATAGGAGTAATGTAAGTTGCACATAATACGAAGGTTCAGTAATAGGATTGATGTGTCTATTTATTTATATAAATTGTTTGTGGAAGTACCATTTTCTTTTGGAAACTTCAACAGAAATTAGCTCTTTATTTGACACATCAAAATTAAAAGAAAATAAGTCACAGATTTCAAATGACTACATAGAAGTCAGTCCACTAAAAGTCTGGTCTCCCAGGGCTGGAGAGATGGCTTGGTGGTTAAACGCTTGCCTGTGAAGCCTAAGGACCCCACTTCGAGGCTCGATTCCCCAGGACCCACGTTAGTCAGATGCACAAGGGGGCACACGCGTCTGGAGTTTGTTTGCAATGGCTGGAGGCCCTGGCGCGCCCATTCTCTATCTCTCTATCTGCCCCTTTCTCTCTCTGTCTGGCACTTTCAAATAAATAAATAAAAATAAAACAACAACAAAAAAAAAGTTTATAAAAGTCTGGTCTCCCAAACCTTCCCTTACCCCAGAATCTTTTCTCTATGTCCCTCCAAGGCAAAAACACTGTATGGAGAAGACTATGTTGAAGGCTAGACACAGAAGACAGGACCTTGGCAGAGAAAATAAAGGAAAGGAGAAGAGGGTTTAAACTTGAAAGTCAGAGTAGGCGAGAGAGGGCTCAGTCTCCACTAAAACAATACACATGCAACACTCTGAAGCACTGAGCCCTGGGTCATGAGAAAATGAAGAAATAAGGTGTCATGGTAAAAAAAAAAAAAAGTCACAAATTTTCATGACTCATTGAAATTTTTTGTGTTCATTGCATTTTAAACCCTACGAATTAAGGTAATAAATTGAGTAAATTTTTAACGGGATCTGATGCATAGGTTTAACCCATGACCATCATGGTAGCTCTGTCAGCATGCCATCTATCTGTTCATTCGTGAGAAGCTAGATGTCTATTTGTATTATTAATAACTGTACTGTGCCTAGGGGACTGTTATTAGGTACATATCACTTCTCAAATATGAGTTAACTACTTATTTGCTCCCTTAAGTTTAGCTGATTTCTAGGCTTATTGCCTCCCGAATTTCAAAGAAAGTGGTATTATTCTAAAAAAGGTGCTCAATTTTTTAAATTGCTCTGCCCACATGTATGTTTAATATAGAAAATCACACTGTGCAGTTCCAAGACCTGTTGTGATGTCTGACAGTGTGTGTTGAGCATGGGCATTTTATTCAAAGACAGATATAAAGTACTTGAAAGGTTTTACTCTACCTTTCATTTTTGTGTGTTTATATGTGCATTCATATATCGTGCATTTGTAGATATTCTATATGTGTGTAACAATTTTGTGTGTTTGTATATGTGTGAGACGTGGGTATATAAGTGTGAGTGTGCATGTACCTGTGTGTGAGTGTAGGTACACGCACATTACAGTGCACATGTGGCGGTCAGAGGACAACCGCCAACGTTCATCCTCAACATCCACCTTGTTTGAGGTAGGGTCTCGTTTTGTTCATCACTGACTGAGTACACCAGGCTGCCTGGCCCCCAAAATCTTCCAAGCTTCTTTTATCTTACTTCGTATCTTACAACAGAAGTGCTAGGATTATGGGTACGCCACTGTGTCTAACTCAGTGGGTTCTGGGGATCTGAACTCAGGACATCACACTTGCACTCCAAGCTCTTGATCCACTGAAACATCTCCTAAACATGTTTGCATTACTTCTGTTCCTAATTTTGCCCCGTATTTCTGTTTGAAACTCTGCGCTCAAAACATCTTGCTACAAAAGGACGACATCATTCTGATATCAATGACATTTCAATAATTTACCACCATGGCCTTCACTAATTAGACAATTAGTGTCTAGTATGAGTCTGTTTTCTGTTGCCAAGAAACCAAGGCACACATTCAATTTTTGACAAAACAGTGCCACAGTTCTGGTCCAGCAGCAAGGTGCTGCTTTGAGGTGATGGCCTTCGTGTAGTCAAGAGTCCACAGGTGGCACCAGGAATCATGTGGCAAGAGACAGGAAGTACATATGTGTATCTGTCTTCTCCTTTCTCTTATAACATCCCCAATATTAAAGCATGGTTGCCCCATAAGGTGGTCTTAACTAATGATAATCACTTTGTGAAGACCCCACCTCTCCAGATCACAGTTGGGCTCTTGACATGCAAGTGATTCCTCAAATGAGGGTTAAATTTCAATGTGAGTTTTTGGAGAGCACAGATCATATTCAAAAATACTTTTACCAAACACTGGTTTATTATAAAATATTTCACCATGCTTTCTTCTCACAAATCCACAAACCTGAAGACATTTTAATCCAACATAGTCACATACAAACATATACATAAAAACATACAAAGAATGTATCCATTAATAAATTAATAAATTAATGTATAAATTGATCAAGACTTTTTTGGCAAGAAATTATTTGTATCAAAAATTGTATATTCTTTATAATGTTGGCTATTCTAGGGATAACACTGTATGAAAAAAATAAGTATTTCTAGCCTTTTAAACATAGTAGTCTATTGCTTGAAATAAGCTGTGATATATGTCAAAATGACTAGAGGAATACAGAATTCTCACACATAAAAATGATTAATGTTGGAGTTGGACAGATAGCTCAGTGGCTAAGGTGCTTACCTGCAAAGCCTCAGGACCCAGGTTTGATTCCCCAGTACACACATAAAGCCAGATACACAAGGTGACACATGTGTCTGGAGTTTGTTTGCAGTGGCTAGAGGCCTGGTGCTCCCATCCCCCCTTCCATCCCCCTCCCTCTTTCAATGATTAATGTTTATAGACATGGAAATGGTTAATGCCATGATTTTATTGTTACACATCATAAATACATATTGAATCACCACAAAAATATGCAAATATGGCTCAATGATCTCTCTCACACCCACACATATATACCCACATCCGCCCCCCCCACCACCACACACATCTATTACTCAGGAATGTCCTTGTGTTAACAGAAATTTTTTAAATCCCTCCAAGGTTGAAGAGATTTTCCATTTTAAATTTAAAAGCTATTTATAGACAATGATAACAATTTAGTGGTTTAAGGATTCCAAAGCTTATGAAAGACATAGTGTTTCTGTAGCTCAATGTCTCTCAGAAGTCAGACTTGATCTTTGACAATAGTATGGTGGGAAGTGGATATGACCTTATCAATCATTGTATTAAGGATATAAAGTTGCATACAAGTACCATTTATAGGGAGAGTGGAGTTTATAAAATGGATACATTATTATTATTGATGAGAAAAATGCATTTTAATTTTTAAAAAGTTTAGCTAGATAAAAAAAATAATCTCAGCAACCATTATACAGTCTTCACAGGTAGTACAAGTCTACTTAGAGTTAAACTTTCTCAGTTTGTGCAAAAATGATTCTATGTAAGACAAATGGGGCAGCTGGAGAGAGAGCTTAGTGGTTAAGGTGCTTGCCCGCAAAGACTAAGGACCCAGGACCAATTCCCCAGTACCCATGTAAACTCAGATGCAAAAAAGTACTGCATGCGTCTAGAGTTTGTTTGCAGTGGCTAGAGGACCTAACATGCCCATTATCTCTCTCTTAAATAAATAAATAAAAATTAAGAAATGAAGCCGGGCATGGTGGCGCACGCCTTTAATCCCAGCACTCGGGAGGCAGAGGTAGGAGGATCGCCATGAGTTCGAGGCCACCCTGAGACTCCGTAGTGAATTCCAGGTCAGCCTGGGCTAGAGTGAGACCCTACCTCGAAAAAAACCAAAAAAAAAAAAAAAAGAAATGAAAATCCTCATACATGCCATGATGAAAAAGGCTAAAGAAAATTAATATTTTACTAATTTATCTAACTCATGTCTGTATTAGTACATATTTTTTTAAAAATATTTCCTTTGAGAGAGAGAGGAAGAAAGAGAGAGAGAAAGGGACTCCAGGGCCCCCAACCACTTCAAATGAACTCCGGATGCACGAGCTACTTTGTGCATCTGGCTTCACATGGATACTGGAAAATTGAACCTGGGTGGTTAGGCTTTGCTGGCAAGCACCTTAACCAGTGAGACAAGTACTGAATTTTTATTGCATAGTATTTTGTTCCTGCCTTTTATGACAAAACAAACTCCTATGAAAGTCCTAGAAAGACAATGGGCCCCTCACCAACCTCATTTGTCTTCCGTTACTAGTGGTAACATTGCATCTCCCTTCACCACTAATATTTGATCTCTCTAAGTACTTAGAGTTACTGTTAAAAATGAGAAGTTTCTCTGAAAGTATTTCTTAGACTTGAGCTTCAACACTGAATAATAATGTTTATGGTATAGTCACTTAAAACTCTATACCAGGGCTAGAGATATGGCTCATAGGTTAGTGCTTTGCCTGCAAGGCTTAATGATCTGAGTTTGATTCCCCAGTACACACGTAAGCCAGATGCACAAAGTGACACATGCATCTGGGGTTTGTTTGCAGTAGCCAGAGGCCCTGGTGTACCCATACTCTTTGTGTCTATCTCTGTCTGTCTCTTTCTCTGTCTTCATCTCTCTGCTTGCAAATAAATAAATAAATAAAATATTTTTTTAACTCTATACTCTCTCTTCTCTTTCTCCCTGTGTCATAGGGTAGGCTCATCACAGTGTGACCTAGGGTCTGCCCCATTGTGTAATAGCATGGGGTAAGTCAACACCAATGTCTAGTTGTAATTATATATAAAAAGTGATTGTGAACCCAAATGAAAAAATTACCTCATACCCTACTAAACCTAGATCAAATATCTACCCAATTCCACTTCCCCTTAGCTAGCTCCCACAAATATGACAGCTGGTCCATTGCCACCCAATCCCCATCACACCCATGATGAAGGGGAATTTTGAAGTGATCAAGGACTATCTTAAACTAATATTAGTTAAAATACCTAAATTGTAAAGAATTTAACAAAAGAATTGTTCCCATGCAAACACATTGCTAAAACTTCATTAATGACCCCTGGAAAGGATGTATCTGAATAAAAGCTCTAAAAAAAATAAAAACCAATTTCACAGTAAGTTTATCTGTATTGTAGAAAAGGCTTTGTATACATCCAGTAGGGAGGTGTGGGCTGATAGGACACATGGGCTCATGCAAGGCTGTGTTAATGGCCATTGAAGAGAACAGACAAAATGTAAACAATGTGAAAGGTATGTGCAAAGAAGAAACTAAGAGGAAACATAGCTCATGTCTACTTACATATGTTAAAAAAAAGTGCATGTGACACTGGATTCAATGTCACCAGGAAGGGACTTTTAAGCAAGTGAGCTAGAAAGACATGAGCCATAGAATCAAAGGAGGATACTGCAGTTCACGATTTTGAAGGTGACTGATGATAATTTCAGTGTTATAAACTGCGTCAGTAGACAAAGACGCATGCACAACTAAACAGTCAACTTCGACGGCCTTTTGTCAGTTATTTTTCTAGGGTGAACCAGATGAATTTGAATGATAAGAGTCTGAGCATACAAACACAATGGCCAGACCGTTCAGAAAACTGGAACTTAAGTCCACAGTCCATAATAACTGATCCTGGCAGCCAGGTTTCTATCTGTACACCAGTCTGAGAAGATTAAACAGCAGCCCTTGAAGAAGCCAGACCCAAGCAATCCGTACTTTATTTATAGCAGCCAGTTTCCACAACTTTCCACTGAAATTCCATATATATATATATATATATATATATATATATATATATATGGAATATATATATAATTTTTTTGTCCAGCTTCAAACTTACAACCACCTGGGGACTTTCCAATGTGTACTTACAGCCAATTACAGTGTCCCCCACGTATCTCATGTTGCCCAGGCTGCCCTCCAAAACGCTGTGATTCTGAGTCACCACCAAACTTCTAATCCTTTCATCTCCACGTCCTCAGCGCTGAGATTACAGACATGTGCCACTGTCCCTGGCTTACATAGACCACTGTTGGCTCAGTACGGCTTCACCTGCTCAACAACCTCTGCTAGAAGAATATCTGAGTCTTCCTTCTTCCGCTGTAAAGCCTTCACACTCCACTGCCTGCTCTCAAAACTAAACAGTGGTGGGAGATTCGCTGGGCATAGCAAATTTGCTTTATTTGTCCTCCTTTGGGTGGCTGTGGTAGTTTGAATGTACATCCCCCATAAACTCGGGTGTTTTATTAAAGCTTATCTCCAAGCCGGGCAGTGGTGGCACACACCTTTAAACCCAGCACTCGGAAAACAGAGGTAGGAGCATTGCCGAGAGTTCGAGGCCACGTTCAGACTACATTGCGAATTACAGGTCAGGATACAGCAAGACCTTACCTCAGAAAAAAAAAAAAAAAAAGTTTATTTCAAGCCACCTGGCTGGTGGAGGTGTCTCACTGGGGGCAGATCCTGGGGTCCAGCCCTAAGGTGTGTTGGAGGCAGATCTGAATACCAGCCAAAAGGTATGAAAAGAGCTCTAAGCTCTGCCTGGGTCTCCCCCATCCCCACCCACATTGACGCCTGCTGCTTACTTCTGGGTGATTTTTGGCTGTTGATAGTCTCTCTGCTTGGAATTACAAATGGGAGCCAGCTTCTCCTGCAACTTTATAGAACTCCCCCTGGATCTGTAAGATTGAATAAACTCCTTCTTCCCATAAACTGTGTCTGTGGAGCTGACTACTATGAAAACCACCTTTGCTTATTTCCAGAGTAAGCAAGGTTTTTGAGCAAACTATGCACACTGATACGAATCACGATGCGTTGAGATGAAAACAGAGGCCCTGATTGTACAGCCTCCTATGAGGAAAACAATGTCTATGATGTAAATATACCATGTGTGGCCTGGCGTGGTGGTGCACGCCTTTAATCCCAGCACTTGGGAGGCAAAGGTAGGTGGATCACCATGAGTTCGAGGCCACCCTGAGACTACATAGTGAGTTCCATCCAGGTCAGCCAGGACTAGCGTGAGACCCTACCTTGAAAAACCAAAATAAATAAATAAATAAATAAATAAATAAAGGAAATATACCATGATCAGGAGGGAAAGCAAGCAGTAAAGCCAGATGATGTCAGCCTTGCAAAGGGTTCACACCAAGGATGTTACACACAGCATCGGAACGGCATGGGATCATTGAAAGAAACGGGGCTCCAGGGGAAGAGGCTTTAAAGGAAGTAACTTCTTCACAGTAGGATTAGGTTCCAGTGGGGGCAAGGCACTGAAAAGAATGTTCACTGAAGGAAAAGGTGGTGTTGATTCCAACTTCAGAACTCCACAGAGCCCTGGAAGCAAATTTTGCACAGCATAAAAGATGAGACGTGCTCATGAGCGTCTCAGGCAGGACTGTGTGCTCTGGAAATAGCAAACAGTGGTACCTGTGGAACGTGACTGATGCAGAAAGGGATATCAAGCAAAACATACCGCATCTTCGTACTAACAGTGGGAATTCAGAACCCTCAAGGGATCACACAGTGGTCACTGCGTGGGGGCGGGGGTGGGCTTTGAATTACTAAAGTGGGTTGTTCTATAGCAGAAAGTTGGTCACTCAATGGAAATTTCAGCCAATATAGATGAATATGAGTGTTTTCTGGAAGGATTAGAATGACACAGAACTTGACTACACTACAAAGAAGTCTTCATACTAACAGGGTAACGACCCCCCCCCTTCTTCCTTTCCTCCTCTTCTCCTTTCCCTCCCTCCTTTTCACCCTTCTTTTTTACCTAGAACATTTTACCTAAGATTTCTTAAAAATATTTTTATTGGGACTGGGGAAATGACCTAGCGGTTACAGCATTGGCCTGCGAAGCCTAAGGACCCAGGTTCGATTCCCCAGGATCCACGTAAGCCAAATGCACAAGGGGGCAAATGTGTCTGGAGTTCATAGGTAGTGGCTAGAGGCCCTGGCATGCCCATTCTCTCCTTCTCTCTATCTGTCTCTTTCTCTCTCATTAATAAATAAATAAATGAAATATTTTTTAAAAATTTTATTTATGTTTTACCTATTTGAGAGATACACAGAGAGAGAGAGGCAGATAGAGAGAATTAGGCACACCAGGGCCTCCAGCCACTGCAAACAAACTCCAGGTGTGGGCGCCACCTTGTGCATCTGGCTTATGTGTGTCCTGGGGAATCAAACCTGGGTCCTTAGGCTTCACAGGCAAATACCTTAACCATTAAGCCATCTCTCCAGCCCATACTCAAGAATTTATTTTTTAATGGTAGGTTTGATCACCCCTACTTTGTAGATAAAAAAAAAATGATTGACAATCATTTTGATTCAACATAATTATCTAGAAGGAAAGGTGGCAGGCAGTGTGGAGTGGCTCGGTGAGTAAAGCACTTGGCGCATAGGCATGAGGACCTGAGTTCAGGTCCCCAGCACCCATGTCATACCCCAGCACCCTGCTGTGCTCCTGTAACGCCAGCACTGGGGAGGAGACAGGACAATCCCTGGGACACACTGAGCAGCTTATCTAGCTGAACGAGTAAGCAATGGACCCAGTGACAGACCTTGTCTCAAAAAAGTATGGTGGAAAATTACTGAAAAAGACACCCACCACCTCAACTCTGGTCTCCACACGCCCAATCACACAAAAGCAGGCACATCCTCACACATACATAAACGCATATGTGCGCAAAACACACATACATGCAAAAAAAAGTAAGAAGAATAGAAAGAGAAAAAAAAAACAACATGCTTATAGCTTTTTACCTGTGCCCTTGCAAAATAAAATATGCTCTAAATAAATTTCCTGTGAGCAGTATTTCTATTTTTCTATTTAAGGTTCTGGCATAATGATTACCACTGTAAAAAAAAAAAAGACCACAGATTTTAGGAGTTTTCTCTGTACAGTTTACTTACAGACATATATGGACAGGTTTTTGAACAGGTCACATATCCGGCAAGAGCTCATCTGTTTTTGTATATTACTTATCTTTTTAGATAAAAAAAATCATGATATTTCCAAAACAGAAAGATATAGGCACAATTTTAACAAGGCAAAAGCCCAAAGCTGATCAGTAAGTCCCATCAATGATACAGGTATGCAGACCAAATTTGAAATACTATTCTTTACAAACTAGAAATTAGACCTCAAGGTCTCTGGAAATTAGCAATGATTAAGAAATAGGATGGTTATCATTATCTTAGCATTCATTGTGTATGGTATCTCTAGAGTTAGTCACTTCTAGTATTTTAATTGGAAAGAGGCGAAAATAGTGCAACTATAGGTAACATATTGGAGTTCTGGGGATATTAAAAGGTAAAGTTCTTATTTATAGCAGAGAATACACATTAACTAGAGTGCTGCCCATACAGCCAGACAGATCTCCCAGTTTAACCTCCAGCCCCAGTTAGTAAGAGCCCATAATGACAGCCCAGTGGTACTTATAAATAGCCTTTTATCTTTTCTTTCTATAGATTTTTTTTTTACCCTCTCCTGCTTTTCTTGGATTTGTGAAGGTTAGCTTCGAGTAACGATCATCTTTCTCACTTCTTTTTGTCTTTTCTTTTTCCCACTTCACCAAATGGTCTCATCTGCCAGTCACAATTTTTTGTAGTCTGCAATTCTGATCACTTTTAAATGAAACCCATGCTGGCTTTGGTAATCATAATGTCATTTACAATTTACCACTAAACACGTTTATTCAGTTAGTAGCATGCGGGAGAAAGAGAACTCCATATGAACTCACCGTGAAGGGCCTAATCTGATTATTTCCTCATGAAAATCCAGGCAGGGGTGCTTGTAAGAGGGACTGAGAGGAGAAGGACAGGAATCAAGGTCTGGCCACAGCTGACTTTGATAATCAATGTGAATAGATAAGTGATACAGCCTGTCAGGGCCACCACCCAGTCACCCCAGGGCATTTCTCTCCAAAAGCAAGAGTGGACAGGACTTAATGAATGCTGGGTGACCAGTGAGTACTGGCCAGGCATATGCTATTGCACTCAGGATGGACAAGAGCAATGATAGAGTCCAGAAGCTCTTTTCTAAGTGGGGGAAATTTGATTAAGCAGGTTGTATTTTTGTAGGCGCATGTGCAAAGAGCACTGGCTTTGGGTATTCACTGTCCTAAAATACCCTGTCACTAGACTGGAAGCCACAGACCTAAGGCCTGAAAGAAATTGACTTAGTTCTGTTTGTTGTAGGAGGAGAAAGGAGTTTGTGTGTGTGTGTGTGTGTGTGTGTGTGTGTGTGTGTATACACCCAGGTTGCTTCTAGGGTTCTAACAAATATTAACTTTGTGTCAATATTTGTCCTTCCTGTCGTGAAATGAGGATTTTCCACCTCATTTCACGTTTGGAAAGAAAATATGCCAAAGGGGTCATCTTTGCTAGGGAAAAAAAAATTAAAAGAAAAGAAAACAAAGAAAGAAACAACATCTATCTTCTTTTTAGAAAAAAAAATGGATCAGAAGAAGAGAGAAAAAAATAAGTATTTCTAAAATAAATGTTTTGACTCAAAGGCACATAGAATCCTTCCTTCTTTCCATTTTCAACCAAAGAGAAAAATTTATATGTTTAAAATTGAATGAAATACATGGACATTAATGATTTTTTTTTCCTCGAGGTTAATGCCGCCATTTCCCTCAATAATTTTTTTTTTTTTAGCCATCTTGTGATAGATTTTACAATTCAAGGTACAGTAAAGCATGGAAGATTCTGACATAAACGAAATATATAATCATTCTCTTGCTTTCATGAAATGAAAAGAAATAATTTACAATTCCTTCCTGTCAAACAATATTTATACCTCATTATTTCTCAGTTAACAAACATAAATAGCCACGGATCAAATAAAGTGCAGACGGGGTGAGTTAATCCCCATTCACCTGTGTTGTCACAGGTCCTTGGGCTGTGGGAAGCGCCACCCCGAAGTCTCACAGTAAGCTGCTCACTACAAAGACAGGGATGGCCGTATTCAAATAGACCTGTGTGCATTGCATCAGAAATAATGAAGAGAACTGTCTGCTTCTTCCATACGAGAAATGCTAACTAAAATTATTTTTATACATCAAAAGTAATGACTGTATTTTAGATTTGTAAGGTAAGCACAAATTGGGAGGGATGTTCTTATGCTTAGTATATTTGATATCTATAGGAAATAAAACCTCACCAATTTGAAGTCTAGAATTAGAAGCCTTTAAGGTTGACTCAGTGACCATAATAGAGCAGTCCTAGATATGATAAAAGAAACACATGGGCTGAAGAGATGGCTCAGAGGTCAAGGTGCTTGCCTGTGAAGCCTAAGGACCCAGGTTCAATTCCCCAGCACCCACGTAAGCCCGATGCACAAGGTGGCACATGCATCTGGAATTTTTTGCAGTGGCTGGAGGCCCTGATGTGCTCATTCTCTCTCTCTCTCTCTCTTCCAAATAAATAAAATATTTAAAAGGGAAACACATAGACTTGTCCACATAGTCATACATGAAACTATAGGATAATTATGGTAGTTATCACGAAAACATATTTATTAGCATAAGAAACTGAAGAAAGAAAAAAGCACAATATACATTCAAGATTTAGTTTCTAGATTTCAAAATTAATGCCATTGCAGTTTGGCTTTCCCAGTGTGCTAGGCAGTATGCAGGAAAGTAGCTACCTCTGTCACCATTCTCGATAAGGAAGACCTCTCAATACCTATGACAGTTGTAGCAGGGTGACATTCGATGCCTGGGGGGCATGACCCAGGCAAGTGTTAAGACAGCACTAAAGCACTCAAGATAGTGGACAATGCACAGTGGCCAGCAGAGGCTCAATAAGGAACCCAGCACTATAGGTGTGAGAGGGGCTAGTGGACATCAACAGCCACAGATGCATTGGTCACCTCTCTGTAAGCATTCTCAGCATTCTTATATTTACCTTATTTTTTTCATGGGGATACATTTCCAAATTAATCTAAGAGAAATAGAAAGCCACACAAAGCCAGCTATTACATGAAACAAGGCCTTTTACCTTCACTAAATTATTTGGATGGATAGTTCATATTATTTCTTATCTTCTAATAAAAAAAAATGTACCTTTGCGGGCTGGAGAGATGGCTTAGCCATTAAGGCATTTGCCTGCAAAGCCAAAGGACCTCAGTTTGATTCCCCAGGACCCACATAAGCCAAATGCACAAGGTGGCGCATGCATCTGGAGTTCATTTGCAGTGGCTGGAGGCCTGGGTGCATCCATTCTCTCTTGCTCTCTTGTGTCTGCCTCTTTCTCTTTCATACTCTCAAATGAATAAATAAATATGTTTTAAATGTTAACTAAAAAAGTACTTTGATTAAAAAAATTATCAGCATATAAAGAAAGTGAAGAGTGACAAAGAAGATAGGAGGAGGTGACTGCGAGTAATGTGTGTTTCCAATAGATCTTTCTTCTGAATCAACCACTTCTGCTTCTTACTATTTTAATTAGAAAGAAAAAAACTACTCATTTATTGACGGAAGACCATTCAAATAAAACCCGGGGGACAATGTTATCTTCATTTACTACGCTAAAAATATCACTACTTACTTGAAATCAGTGGCTTAGAAAGTATTTTGCATTTTTTTGTTATCTTGTTGGAATATAATTTCACCTAACAACACCACTGGATATGGGCCTAATTATAAATTTTGATTATTTGAATACTATATTGAAAACAGCCCAGGCGGCGAATGCAAGCTCAGGAAGTCCAGTTTAGCGCGGGAGCGGTCAGGTGGAACGTTCGCTGCACTCGGCCTCTTCCACCGGCCCGCTGCAAAGCCAGGGAGGAGTTCCTCACCCTCCTTGGACTCAGCTTCTCATGTGTCAAAGAACTGAAGACTTACCCCAGGCTCACAGGCTGATGCACTGTTAAGCGAGTTGGTTGTATAGGCAGAGCCTACGGCAAGCATGTGCCAGGTAACATAAGCTCCATGATCAAAACGAGAAATATTTTGAAAACAACTTCATCTTCCCTTTTTATGTTTTTTTTTTTTTTTTTTTTTTTTTTTTTTTTTTTGCTTCTTTCCTCACATCAAATTAGTAGAGTTGTAAAAGGTAAGCTACAGGTGAAAAATTTCTAATAGATCGGCCTAAGGATCTGTGTGTGATTGGCTGATATGTGTGAGAGAGAATACGTATATGATATATACACAGATGTGTATGTATGCAGTGCACATCTATGTAGAGCACAGATTTGGCTACGAGTGAAGAAAACAAACAGAACGTCCTGCAAATCCCAGGATAGTTTTCCCTTCCTTCTATCCTTCATTCCTTCCTTTTACAATTCCCTGCAGCCCGCCCCAGGCCCTTGTCTCTATCACCTGTTCGTCTTTTACTGGCGAAGCCCTGCCAGGCCCTCTTTAAACAAAGCGATGCTCACAGCTTAGTTTACAGGCAGGGATGGCCAACAGCATTCTGTCTAGGCGAGTCCAATTCCTGGCACGATCTTTCCCCAGAATGATAAACTTATCACCTCTCCAGCCCTCGTTTTGAAGCAGCAACAGTAATTTCTGCTGGATGCCAAAACCGAAATGAATGAGACCAAGCCATGGCCTGCGCTGAGCGGCGGCTGTAATGAGATTTGAATGGGAAGCCCCGGACACAATAAATCTGCGCCATATGTGACCATTTCCTGTGTCAGTTCCTTTCTCATAACCAGTGGAGACTTTTTTTTTTTTTTTTTCCGTCTCCTGACCCCACACCATGACTCTGAAATCTTTCATGGCTGCTTATGGGCCTCGGGCTTTTTGCAGCAGTTGTATAAATAAATGAATTTGACAGCAAACATCATAACAGTTAGCAGTAATGTGTGTTCGCCACAAGTGCCTATACTACTCACTGGAGAAACGGCAGAGGAAACAGCTTGTTTTGATACCTAAACAAAAGTAGTTTCGTTTGACAAGTGGTGAAAGAATTAGTCAAATTAACTTGAAATCCACTGGGACTATTTTTGCCAACTCGCCCTGCTGGAGTAACGTTCCCAGCTTCTCGGTGCCGGTGACTCACAGGAGATAAATTTCTCCCTCTTATTCTGATATAAAGATCTGAACAGCAGACACAGAGCCTTTGACTGGCAGTTCAAATTAATCTTCCCCTGCAAGTCAAGACTGACAGGTGTGGGGACTCAGGCACAGCAAAGACTTCTGAGGCAAACGATGGCTGAAGAGGCAGGCAGGGTATTTGGGGGTGAACAAGAGGAGGAGTATCACTCACTGATGACCACAGACAGCAACCGGGGCCTTCTGGGTGTTTTCTTCCCTCTCTCATTGCCTTTGTTCAAGAACAAAAGAATCTATGCCCCAACAGTCGCTGAAAGGAACTTAGCATTTTCCCCCGAATCTCCTGAGTCTTACTTAAATGAGAATTGCTCTATTTGGTGCACCTGGGTCGATTTCAATAAACATACAACCAACATAGATTTTCTTCATTTCTACGAACTGGTTGTCTGGAAGACCCGCTCTTCCCGTGGTAGCTCCATGCCATCTGGGTGGCCTCTACTGTGAGGGACGGTACACCATAATGGTTTCTCTTGTTAGTATTGTTAAATGGATTAGTACAAATTAGCTGGGTTCAAGTCCTGACTG
Organism: Dipus sagitta; assembly: GCA_036346955.1. NCBI lineage: Eukaryota > Metazoa > Chordata > Mammalia > Rodentia > Dipodidae > Dipus > Dipus sagitta. The sequence goes on along the minus strand of CM070779.1, from coordinate 124,634,083 downwards.
TTACCTACCATCCCTTAGTCACATAACCTCCCTCGCCCTCCACTGCCTCCTCTACAATGTGGGATGTTTATTGATGTGCTATTGTCTGTCTGGTTCTATTGTGGTCGCTATATGTTATGTTATGCATGCATGTATGTATATATGTATGCATGTACTGCAAACTGGGCACATTCTGAAAACCAGAAGCCTAATCACATTGGAAAGTCACGACGTCTTGGCTTTGAGTGAAGGTCTGGTGCTGCTCTATGGCTGATGGAAAAGTGGAAGGCAAGCAGGTTTATGCAGAGAGAGGAGGGATAAAAAAGGCCACAGACTCTGGACTATCTCACATGCAGGATAACTAACTCCCTCTCCCAGGGACAAGAATCCCTTCTTGTAGGCAGAGGCCCCCATGAGCCAAACAGTTCTTATCCCACCCCATATTGTCGCACTGGACTTAAACATCAGCTTAAATTTTGAGAGGAACAAAACAAACAAAATTAAAACAGATATCAAGCCTATAGTGTGGCTATGGCAATTAAATGTATTTTAAAAAGGTTCAAAAGTATCTCTCAGAAAATATCTGTTGTCATTATTATTACTATTATTATGCCACACAAGAAACATGGTTTCTTTAGAGTATCCTTAGAGATAAGAGTGCTATTTTCTATGATAGCTTAATAGTGGCTGATCTTGTAAATGAAATTGAAAACTTCTGGAAGAAAACCATAATTATGCCTTCATTCAAGCCAGTGGCAATTAATGTCAAGGCATAAACACAACCTCTAGCAAATATCATTGAAACCCTAAACGTTTTTTTTTCAAAATGTAGTTTGAAGTAAAAATTATTTTTATTGTTTATTGAGATGGAACACTCTGTCACAATGGAAAGATTGACTCTAGAATCTTCTAATATGGAACATAAATGTTCGCTGAGTAAGCCTGTTTGCTGTGATGCACTTAGGAGACAGAGGTTGAAGGAAGATTATGAGCTTGAAAACAACATGGGTGACATAGTGAGTATAAGGCCAGTCTATCTATATAGCAGCAATACCTTGTTTCAAAACACCAAGGCCTGGGAATATGGCTCAGTGATAAGCACTAGGTTCAATTTTTTCTGCATACAGCATTGATCAGGTGAATGAAAGTGAAAAAATATTACTTACTAATAGAACACAGCTGAAGGATATGTTCTGTTCTGTTTGACTTTTTAATTTAATGATAACATGATTTCTTGAGTTACAGAGATTGTTCAGCGGTTAAGGTGCTTGCCTGCAAAGCCTAAGGACCCAGGTCCAATCCCCGAATACCCACATAAAGTCAGATGATCAAGGTGATATATGTGTCTGGAGTTCATTTGCAATGGCTAAAGGCCCTGACATGCTCATTCTCTCTCTATCTCTCTCTCTCTCTCTCTCTCTCTCTCTCTCTCTATCTCATTCTCTCTTTCTTACATAAATAAATGAAATATTTAAAATGATGTCATGAAAGTGTTTTGTTTATGTGAGAATATATAAGAAAATGCACTAACATTTTAGCCAGGATAGCTTAGAACCAATACAAACAGATATGTCTATTTATAGAAACCGTACTACCTATGCAAGAAATTCCTAGTGTCATCATATTAACTAACTGATAAAACTACTTGTGTATGATTTCTCCATACCTAATCCAAATACAGAGAAAGGTCATTGAACTGCATTATATGGACTACTGAAGTTTTGCTCTTAGAGTAACACCTGCAGAAATTGAAAGAGTGCTAACTGAAGGCACAGAATCATGTGACTTCATAAAACAATGAGGAACTTAGAGGGACCAAAGTAAGTACATAGAAATCAGTTGGTTGTGAATCGAGGGATAAGAGTTGAGCATCAAACACAAACACATAAGTAACATCCTCCCATGGTATAACTCCGCTAATGATAAAACCAACTGGACTCTCCAACTTAAGGTTAAGTGCTACCTCTAGGAGACTTCTCAGAAGTTGTTCTGTGAGGAAAGGTCTTTCCCCCAGGCAGCTTCACTGTTGTGGAATGCCATCTGATAAAATGCCTCACTTTCTACTTCCCAATCCTTTCCCAAGATCTGCTTCTGGGATGTGTTTGCTGGCTCACCTTAGAATTCCCAAAGGTGAAGATTTATGAATGACTCCGGATCATTAGACCGGAGGGCCACCAACACTGAATAAACACAGGGTTAAGGAGTGACTCCTTTGATTGGCTAGCCATAGCTACTGCCTTGTAATAAGCAAATGAACACTGTCACCTTGTAAAATGTGTTCCTCTCAGTGAAAGGGAAAATATAAGGTGATACAGGAACTTTACAAGACCCATATCTTGAGCCAAGCATTATAAATCTATGGAAACACTGCCCAGCTACTGCATTATTTTCTGGGCATGTGTACGAGTACACATGAGCCTCGCCTTACTTCAGGAAGTGAGCGGCGTGGACTTGTCTACTCTCTTAAACTTGGGAGGGTCATTAATTAGCCATTAACCATACAGCAGAGAGAACAAGTGTTCCTCTTGGGTCATATAATTTTATTGAAAGAGTTGTCAAACCACAAGCCACAGGCCAAATCCGGCCCTTGGATAGCGTTATAAATGAAGTTTCTCTGAACACAGCCACACTCATTCATTGGTAAATTGTCTATGCCTGCTTTGCACTGTAACATCAGAGGTGAGTACCTTTGAGAGAAACCGTTTCGTCCTCAACATTGAGGTAGTCACTACCTGGCCCTTTGCAGGAGGCGTGTCTGCTCTTACACTCTAAGTTTGTCTCTGAGACAGTGTCCAGCTAAGTATAAGACAGAGGTTGATCTCTCAGCCTGGGTCTCTGCCAATTATACACTGATGAGAAGTACGAGGCAGAAATGAACCCTTGCTGCTTTAAGCCACGAAGACGTTACGCATCATGACCTTACCTTGCCAGGTAAAGGTAACACGTACTCCAGCACGTATCTGCTATATTCATGAATTTTTCCTGAACACACCTACTGCAACTCGTTTAAGGGACAAAAACAAGGAGCAGAAGGGAATATTTTTGTTTTCTTTGCTTTTCAAAGACCTAGCATGTGCTGGGCATGGTGGCATATGGCTTTAATCCCAGCACTTGGGAGGCTGAGGTAGGAGTGTCACTGTGGGTTCAAGGCCAGCCTGAGACTACATAGTGAATTCTTCCAGGTCAGCCTGAGACAATACTATCGTAGCTCGAAAAACAAAACAAACAACAACAACAAAATGGCCTAGCATGACCACAGGATTACTGCCAAAGCTGTTTGAAGAATGTTCTTTTTTTTTTTTGTACCCTCTTTGTGCTCTGTATGTACTATCAAATGTGCTTTCCTTGCCATTGTGTCATAAAGAGATGAAATCCCTCAATGTATACACACACAAAAGTCATTGAGGAAACCAGGGAAAGGTGTTTCCACAAGCTCGAAATTTGCGTGCTGAAGTCTTTCAGAACGAGGTCTCACGTCTGGGCACCGACAGTTCTAATATGGGTGAAAGATGCAAGTAGCCGGCTGCATTTGTTCATCTTGCTCTACACAAATCTTCCCAGGCAGAGAAACAGAAGTATGTTTCTTGGGTGGGGGGTGGGGGAGGAATGATCCTTTGAATTGTAGAAGTGCGCACTGTCGGGCTGCCACAGCTGCTGGTCCTTGGAGGAAGCAGAGCGACGACCTAGAGATACATGAGCGCCTCAAACCTCATTCTGGATTCAGCCATCGAAGGCGGAGCCAGCGATCAACTTCCCACAGGAAGTGCCTCATTCTGATGAACAGAGACAAGTTTGAAATGTGAGTTGCAATTGAACTCCTTCAATGTTTGCGAATGTTGGAGGACTAGCAGGATGAAGTGCACCTCAGTTTCTGAATTAAGTGTTCAAAGCAATACGTTTTGGATATGTATCTAACATAAGAAGGTTACTGAAGAGCAGCTACCCTGATATCTGGGATACGTGGATGGAAAGAAGCAGCAGTTACTGGAGCAATCTACTTGCTACAGTCTGGAGGGAGTGGATGAAGAGACCAGCCAGAGACAGTTTGGTGATGTCAACAAATCAGCTCTTGGTTCTGGGCAGAAGATCCCAGGTATATTTTTCCCAATTTATCCTTTCACTACAGTGAGTCCTCCTGACACCTCGCACATCATCAGTAAACAAGACAAATGCGTCTTAAAGACAACATGGAATTCACCACTGAATGGCAAAACATAGCTGAGTTACTTAGACACGCGATGGGTGCTGAATATTCAGAGACAGAAAAGATTTTTTTTTTTTTTAGAACAGAGGCTTTAAACAGACTAATAAGCAAATTAGGCCCAGAGCTGTAAGAGAAAATACTGAAAACATGTCTATAGAAAATTGGGAGACAATAAACACAGTTTCCAGATTGAAATCAAAAAAGAAACTTTTATTAAGCAAAATTTTGATTTACCCAGCCACACATATGAGTGAAACGTTATAAGCTGTATAGAGTGAGATCTATATAGAGAGAAGCTTCAAGGTATGACATTCGGTATAGCTTCAGGAAATTAACAGTCACCAAAGGCTTCACCTCAGTTTTATAAATTCTGGGAGAAAGGGTGGATGATGGGCAGGGAAAGCTAGAAGTACTCTTCACACTAGCCACTCCGTTGTCTGGTTCTGACATTTAAGCGTGAGTTGAACAGTGTTATTTACCACTATTCTGGAAGAAAAGTAAGCTATGTAAATAGGGTGGTTAAAAATAACACAGGGCACAAAGTGCGTGTCTTTAGGAAGCTCACAGACACGTTTCTAGAAACTAACACCTGCCTTCAGTTTAGGAGACTTTCAGCTCATGAGCAATCTGGGTGGTCATCAGCCTCACTCTGCTCGGCAAACCTGCTACCTTGTGCTCACCCAGCGCCTCACACACACAGTAACAGGAAAGAAACAGCAACATTCCTGATTGGGTGCTGTTGCTGTGAGGGTCATTCCAATATACCTTATATTTCATTGAATTATCACAAAAAAAACAGATATAATTTCACTGCTTCTGTTTCCCAAATGAGAACGAACGACTCCAAGATAAGAGAGCCAAATGTAAGGAGCAGGACAAATCCCAGGACACACCAGGAGGATGGCCACGAAGAGCTTTCTGACCTTCTTCAGGAAGAGATGGCTAAGAAACCGTTTCTCTTTGGTTAATCAACTGAAAGGTGGTGAGTTAGTAACACTACCTCACACATTACCTGTGTTTCACATAAGTAAATGAAGTAAAAAATTTAAAGTGTGTAAGTAAAGAAAGGCGAAGGCTGGTCTTAGTTTAGAAGCAATAGATATTGAAATATCGGGGTGTCTTTTTGAGATCACTGAAGGTTTTCTTGGCTCTGAGATGGGCGATAACCCAGGAGTTAGGGTACCAGGAACTCACGGTGGTCACACAAAGCTTCCACTGAGTTAGCGACCTCCAGATTGTTGTCTTCTGGATTTCAGTAAATGAATTCCAGAGACCAGAGGATAAAATGTAGAAAGATTTTACTACAGCATATAAAGATAGAGTTTATGGTGCTTGGAGAGACGGTTCAGTGGTTAAAAGCAATCACTTGCAAAGTCTGATGCCCCTGGTTCAAGCCCTCAGTGCCCATTGAAAGCCAGATGCACACAGGTGGTACATGCATCTGGAGTTGGTCTGCAGTGGAAAGAGGTCCTGGTGAGCTCATTTACCCCTTTTCTCTTTCTCTCTTTGCTTGCTAATAAGTGTTGCTTTGTTTTTTTTTTAGAACTTAAGAGGAAAAAAAAAAGCAGACTCCTGCCCAAAAAAGAAGGTAAAGGGTGAACCTGAAAAAAATGAGAAAACCCCACTTAGGTACCCAGATTGGGGTCTTTTAAGGTAGTTTGCTGGATGGGGCTAAACTGGTCAGTTCAGCTTTGATGCCAAGTATCTAGGTAGGGGGTCAAGTTTTGGGGGGAAAAAGAACCTGGAATCTTAATCTTCCAGAAAAGGGTGTGATCTTTTCTCTTCTAGGAAAAGGGAATGCCTTTAGAGAAGAGATGAAGAAAGGGCAGATCATTCTGACATTTCTGACCTCTAGCCTAGTGGGGGCTATAAGGACAAGTTGATTCAAGACTCTCCCTCTACAGGCTAAAGGACATTATTCCTTGCTTTTATTTTCAGGGCCCTGCTGCCCCTAAAAGTCTCACAATGCTAAGAGGAAAAGTCAGGGGACCTAATTTTCTGACTACGTCTGCATTTAAGTAGGCCCCAAGGTGCCCTTCCTGTCCTCCTTCTGTAGGCTTGGAAGTTCATTATAAGTGGCTACAGACAAGGGTGACAACCCCCCTAGCCATTATCTACTTGCTATCCATCTCAAAAAGGAATTTGGAAACCTTTAGAGACTGTTAAGGACGCTGGACTTCACTAAAGTCTGGAATATCAAGTGTTGGTTTCAACTTTGAAAGAAGTTTGGCAAAAAGGCAAGAAGACCTTGCTTATAATTCCTAAAGGGCTTCCTAAATGTGCTTTCTATGGAACCTGTCCTATGTCAATTTCCACCCATTAGATTAAGTTAGTAAGAAGAATATTATGTTTAGAGAAATTTCACACACTAGCTCAAAAGAAAAATTGGACAGGATCCATCAGTGGTGGAGGAGAGGGGGTGACCATGCCCCAACTACTATTTTCTTGGATTCAAGGTTGATTTTTCCCTGAAGTACAAGACTTTCCAGATAAAACCAGCCACTGGTCTTTCAAGAATAGTTTTCCATGTGAATAAGAGCTTCCTCCTGGGAAGACACTACACCCCTGAGTTGCATCTGGACAGTTATTTGGTGCTATTCAAGTTGTTAAGGGTTAAGAATGGGAGGATTCTTTTCTATCCTGTGAGAGTATCATTTTATGCCCCAAAGCCTCAACCTCATTATTCTCAACTGAGGGCATAATTACAATGTTTTCATTGTCATAAAAGTAACCAGGTTTTCCTCTCTTTTCTCTTCCCCTCAGCATTTGACTTCCTGACCCTCCTCAACAAAAGAGTCTATGGGCTGATTTTACACTACCCTTTATTTGTTTTAGATTTTCTCACTGCTAATTTCATTGAGAACCTACTTGTTCTCATATTATAGAATAGGGTAAAGAGAAAAAACAAAACAAGGTTTGACAACTCCTATGGAATTTGAATGTTCGTTCTCATCTCTTGTCTCCAAGCCTGTTCACTTTTCTTATCTCACTATCCCACCTGCATTTATCTACCGCCGATGACCTGCTGCCAACAGCTCCCTACGCTTGTGTTATTTTCCAGAGCAACTTCTTTGACCACCTCATCAAGGGTCAATGCCTTTCTGTGGCACAGACGGCCAAAGGGAAGTCCAAAGAACCACGGACAGCCCGTGTTAGAACCCGGGAGGGAAGCGGTGATGTGTGAAGACCTGTAAGTGGAATGGGGGCCATTCTTATGGAGTTGTCATCGTAGGATGGTGTCCCGTCCTGATGTGCCACCGAACAGCTGCGTGTCTGCAGTTATCTGACCACCGGGAACTCCATTTCAGTCATGCATGAAGTGACAGCAAAGGTAATATGCTTGTGGTGCTGTTAACACATCACAAAGGGTGCTAAAGTCATGTGAGATAACAGAGCTGTCTTGGTTAGCCAGCCTAAAGCCCTGGGTTTGATCCCCAACATCAGTTCGATAGGAAGAGAGACATTAAAAGGTGACAGCGGTCTACTGGTGTGAGGGGTGGCAAATATGGTGAAACCTGAACATCACTTACAGTCAATCAAACACAACGGCACTTCCTGTGCAAACGCTTTGCCCAGTAGCACTCGCGTAAAGCGCCTGATCTCATTGTCTCCCCCAGAGTCCTGTTCCTGCAAACCACATCTGACAAGTACTAAGCTTCCAGAAGGATGTTACTGACAGTCTTTGCTGGGTGACGGAATCCATTCCACATCTCAAGCTAAAACTAAAAGCTACAGAGAAGACAACGCTAACTGATCACATACCCTAGCTAAGGCTCACAGACTGTTGCAGAAAAGGGAGTGGGTAGATTATGAGGCCACAAGGCAGGTAAAAACACAGCTTCTCCCCCATTCAGAGGCCCTAATTACCCCACAGTGAGCACCAACAACCCTACTGAGGAGAGCCCACAGGGAAATGGGGACCAGGGGAGGGTACATATTATAACATATGTTAAAAAATTAACTAATCAATTAAAACAAAGTTTAGCGGTCTTACCATGTATGGATAGGTGGCAGGTTTAGAAACAGCACTTAAATGTTACCTAGCCTGGATACAGGTCAGTACTGATCACACAGGGAGAAAAGCTTTGTGAGTCACTGAGTGTGTGGTTCCCTTTTAAAGCAGGGTGAGTGCCCTTCTGCACTGTAAGTTCAAGGAATTACGCTTGGTGATCTTTGAAACCGTGGTAAATGCTTTGCAAAGAACTGTGTCGCTAGCCTCCATCCTTATCTTTTGCTAGGCCCCTTCTCTGTCCCTCTGTTCAGCCCACTCATGCCTCCAAGGTGAATATTGTTTAAAATATTTTAATTTACTTATTTGACAGGGAGAGGGAGACAGAGAGTCAGAGAGTATATGGGCACAATGGGGCCTCCTGCCATCACAAACAAACTCCAAATGCATGTGCCATTTTGTGCATCTGACTTTACGTGAGTACTGGGGAACTGAACCCTGGCAATCAGACTTTGCAATCAAGTGCCTTTGACCGCTGAACAATCTCACCAGCACCCACTTCAGGCTGATTTTTAAATACCCAGACACAAACCACATTTGAGGGCCTTGCCCAAGGCAAATCACTCTGCTCTTCAATACATTTCCAGGTGGCTTGTTCCTATGCCTGCTTCTACCAGCCCCAAATGTCTCTCTGCAAGGCCCTTGTGGGTCTGCCTTTGCACATGCAGCCTCTCTCATGACCTCCCATGAAGCTTGACCTATTTTCTTTTGTCCACAGCAGTTATAACTTCCTTTTTAACATTTGTTTTTGCTTATTTATTTGAGAGAGAGAGACAGAGAGAGAGAAAGAGAGAGAGAGAACGGGCATGCCAGGGCCTCCAGCCACTCCAAACTAACTCCAGATGCATGCACCACATACATCTGGCTCACATGGGTTCTGGAGAATTGAACCTGGGTCCTTAGGCTTTGCAGCCAAGTGCCTTGATTACTAATCCATCTCTCCAGCCCAACTTTCTAAAATACTAGATAACTGATATATTTCTCATGTGTATTACTTACTCCTTCCCATTACAGCAGGAATTGTTCCATCGCTTTCACACTTATGTATTCCAACTGCTACCAAGAAAATGCCAGGCACACAGCAGACACTGGATAAATTGTGTTAAAGTGAATAAAGTTAGCTCATCAATTTCTTTGTAGTGTTAACTCTGACGTTCTTCTGCTGTTACTTCACAGAACCAGAAAGTTGACAATAACTTATGTTGTACCCTTCTGTGGTCAAATTTTCTTCACACATGAAATGGATAGTGTTTCCCCCTCCCCACAGACAGGAATGAATTAATAATGAAGTAAGAGGGTTTATGAATTTAATCAGAGTGTCTGAAGAATATGAAGATCAAGACTAGGGAATGGTTTCAATAAGAACTAGAATATAAGTGGAGTAAAAGAAAACTTTTCATATACATCACACCTTTTTAAATATTTTCTTTTTTTATTTGAGAGAGAGAGAGAGAGAGAAAGGCAGGTAGAGAATAGGCGTGCCATGGCCTCTAGCCCCTGCAAGCGAACTCGAGACACATGCACCCCCTTGTGCATCTGGCTTACATGGGCACTGGGGAATCAAACCCGAGTCTTTAGACTTCACAGGCCACAGCCTTAACCTACAAGCCATCTCTACAACCACACCTTTTAATACTGTAAATGCTTTCGACTTTTGCTATGATACATTAATAAGAGATCCTTTTGTGTGGCAGATATGTTGCATGCCTTACATACTGATGTTAACAACAACATAAAAGATAATAACCTTTATATCTATTTTAAAGATGAAAAATCTAAAGTGCATAGCAGTTCAATAACCACAGACGTGCAAATGTTCAGTGGCAAGTGAATATCTGAAATTTATTGGAGCTATCATTTCCATCACTTTGCCGCCATTTCACCTGTCATAATTGCTGTGAAAACAATTGTGCGAGGCAAGTAAGGGGTAATATTTTAATCAACCTAATGAGAAAACTAAGCCTCTTATTTATGCATTTGTTGTTTAAATCAAGTCCCTGTCCAAAACCAAAATGAATTAATAAAAAAAAAAACTGGCCTCCTGATATCTGTAAATAATATTTCCTTTTTATAAGAGAGGGGATGGGAAAACTGGCCCACCAGGGCCTCCAGCCCTGCAATGGAACTCCAGACACATGCAGCACCTTGTGCACATGCATGACCTTAAATGTGTGTCACCTTGCACGTCTGGCTTATATGGGATCCAGGGAGTTGAACTTGGGTCCTTAGGCTTCACAGGCAAGTGCCTTAACCGCTAAGTCACCTCTCCAGCCCAACAATATTCTTTTTTTAAATTAATTAATTTATTTATTTGAGAGCTGGCCTGGAACTCAGCACATAGTCTCAGCCTGGTCTCGAACTCACAGCAATCCTCCTACCTTGACCTCCCCAAGTGCTGGGCTTAAAGGCGTGAGTTACCATGCCGGGCCAATAAGCTCATTATTATGTTCCTTAAAGTAACACAGTGTGCTGGGTCCTATGCACAGTTCTTCCTCTCCCTCCCCACCCTCACCATCCCGCCTTCACCCCAGTAATTACTAGGCCAACTGTTTGTGGTTTTTGTTTTCTGCCTGGAACTTACTTCTAGCTTCGTGGTTTATAACAATGTCTATAAACGTTGTCTTTCTCACTTTCAAAAATAAACCCTACCACATTTTGACCCATGATCTTCCTGGATAACTAAATTTGACTAGCCACATCACCATACCACCACAGTTAAAAACAAACAAACAAAAAGACTGGAGATCATTATTGTTGTGATGCTATAGCACTTTTAAGCCTAGAAGAATCATACCATTTACTGCTTAAACCAGCGCATTTTGGGAGCTACTACAATAATGATGCTGGGATACAGAGATATCCCTGGGCCGCCCTGGGAAAAGCAGGTGATACAAGCATAGAACTGCTGATCCATGGAAGACGGTGCAGGTGAACAGCCATATGCTCACCTAGATGGTCCCACTTGCAGCTTTCCCACCAGAGTGAGATCAGGGCTTCTTCCAATGGCATGGACTAGAGGATTGGAATTCTGCTGGGACCTTCAAATAATAACCAGTGCAAAGCAAGTAATCTTTCCAAAATTTTAAAACAAGAAAATGATGACTAAAAGAATAAGGCTTAAGATTCTAAGTCTACTGTAACCAATAGCAAGTAGATAAGGCTGAATAAAACTGGGCTTAAAAGTATTTACTAATATTTCTTTAAATCAGCAGGATTTAAAGAACAGAGACCTAACTTCTTAGATCTTTTCAATAAAATCCACAGTTTAATCTTATTGAAAACAGTCATCTTGTTAAATAAACATTATCTAATGAACAAAGGATTTTCACAGAAATCCTTTCATATCTTGTTATTCTCAAATATAAATTAAAGCTTTTAACCTGTCTTTATAATGCAACCTCAAAGTCAACCCTATAACCCTTCTCCACAGTACTTAATATTGTTATTTCTGAAATATTCAGACCAGTTTTGAAAAAGAAAAAGGAGACTAGGAAGATGAAGAAGAGGAGAAGGAAAAAGTCACAAAGAAAGAGAAATTTTGAAGTTCATAAATCTATTAAATTGGTAATGTTTTAAGTGTAACTTTTACCCATCATCCGTTGGATGCATTTCTATGGTTTCTCAGCAAAAAACAAGGGTTGAGTGTACCAGAGTTTCATAAATGGCACCTTTGACATCCTCAGAAAATGATGGTTAACGGCCATCTCAAATCATTGGTTTAAAACAACACTAGTAAAAATATTCTATTTCTAGGAAGCATATGAACCCTTATAATTATCCTGGTTTGGAGAAGCTACAGGTGGACAACTTTTATTATATATACCAGCAAATTCTAGGATGGAACTCTGGGGTCAAAAAGAAGCCACCAGGCTAGAGAGATGGCTTAGCAGTTAAGTGCTTGCCTGTGAAGCCTAAGGACCCCTGTTCGAGGCTCAATTCCCCAGGACCAATGTTAGCCAGATGCACAAGGGGGCGAATGTATTTGGAGTTCATTTGTAGTTGCTGGAAGTCCTGGTGTGCCCATTCTCTCTCTCTTTCTCTCTCTCTCTCTGTCACTCTCAAATAAATAAAAATAAAAACAAAAAAAATTAAAGAAAGAAGCCACCTTCTCTTGTTTCAGAGGCAAGGTTCTAATATCCTGGTAGAATTTTCATAACTTGTTCAAAAATGCTAGCACTCCCAACTCCCAAGTGTGCAAACACGAACTCACACTTTAAAACTCTCATTAGGGGTTTAAAAGGAATTATGAGTCTCATGCTCCAAGCCGTGTTCGGATTTTTGTTGAGGTTGTCTTCTGTATCTTTGCAGACCCACAGGACTTGGGAGGTAAGCTTGAAGGTAATGGTGTTTTAAAGACGTGCCAGAAATAGACAGACACAAAATCCACAGAAAGTGGCAACTGTTCTGTGCCATCGGATGCCTCACTGATCCTCTGTAGAAAGAGGATAGGGTTGAAGCTTCTAGAAGTTCAGTTTTCAGAGCATGATCCAGGAGAGCCATCAGGAATACCATGGAACTGAACCACTGCTGCCCAAGTGTCCAGAAAAGGGTCCTTTACTCCCAACCACAGACTAAAGTACTCCATCTTTTCGCCTTACCAATATTTCCTGCACAAGTCATTTCATCCTCTTCCAGCTGAGAACTCTTATCCTGCCATTTGCTACCTCAGGGTAAAAAGGTTTGGCTTGGTTTGGTTTTCTAGTTTGAAGTAGGAAGTGTTTATTTCAGTTTTTATAGTCCTAGGTTACAGCCCATCATGGTGGAGAAGGCAGCAGTAGCTTGAGCCAGCCCACAGTGAGGAAGCAGAGAACAATGAATCAAGACGTAAGTTTAAAGATTCAAGGGCTGAAGAGATGACACAGTTGTTAAGCTGCTTGCCTGCAATGCCTAACAACCTGGGTTAAGTTCCCGAGTACCTACGTTAATCCAGATGCATGCAACTGGAATTCGTTTGCAGTGGCCAGAGAGACTGCTGTGCCCATCCTTTCTCTCTCTCTCTCTCTCTCTCTCTCTCTCTCTCTCTCGCCCTCAAAATAAATAAATTTAAAAAATAAAGGTTCAGTACTTAGAAGAAAAGAAAGAAAGAGATTGGATTTCATGCTCCAAAATCCTTTAGGGGTCAAACAGATAAGGACAGGGCTGGCAAACTAAAAGATTTAGGAGTAGAAAGCCAAGAATTGTATTTCTAGAAAAGTGTCAGCAGCAGCAAGGGAACCTAGCTGGAGGGACATGAGCTCTAGAAACTACGTGTTACTTGTGGTGGGAGACAAGGAAAAACTGACAAACAATCCTTACAAAGTTACTCGAACACACAAGGGAGGAAAGCCACGTTCAGTCTCACAGGTTAAAAGTGATAGTGGCAGTAGAACCCTAATGAGCTACTTTGCATGCACGCCTAATCAAACACGCTGTGCAGTGACTTTGATGCGTACCATGAAATCTGTGTTAGATTAACTTTCCTTTGCAATTCGCTCGGTTGCAATGATAAACCCTCTCCCTCTGTGCCCACGTCTGAACTGAGCAGTCCCTTGTGAAAATCCTGCAGTTGTGTGTTTTGCACTCACAGTCTTCCAGGCCCTGTACTCATGCAGAAAACACATTCTCTTCATTTTAGAATACACCCTCCGCAGCCTTAGTGCTGACAACATTTCAGTATGGAGACCTGCATTGCAAGGAGCTGTTCCGGACCTTGTAGGAGGTTTAGCAGCATCTCTGGCCTCTACCAACTAATTGTCAGCAAACACACCACCAGTTCAAGCTGTAGCAACCAAAAACATGTACACATATTGCCAAATGCCCACTTCGGGAGGAAATTTACTCTGGCTGAGAAATCACTGCTATAAAAAGATACCTCATGGACCTTGTCTTTAATTTACATAGTGCTTCTGAGACATGGTGGCCCTGATATCAAATTAAACTCTCAACCACAACTCCAGACAGCAACTACAAGTATTTGGAAATTGGTTGTCTCTGATTTTTTTAAAAGTTTCCATTAGATGTAATAAATGTTAGACGATTTCCTGTTGGTTCTAAGACAATGTTTATACCTTCACTCTATACCTGGGAGGTAGAAAGAAAGAAAGAAAAAAAAGATCACATTATATTAGCCAATTAAATTATTCCATCCTTAGAAGCCAATATGATATGTTAAAATGGGGCAGTATTACTGCGTAAGGATTTATTAATCATTAATCATTTAAAAATAATCAATTTAAAAATAAAAATAGCTCTGAGAAGAGCACTAGCTCAGCTATATTACAAACATGAAGAGGCCGACTGGCTATAGTGTAGAGTACACACAAGGAGTAAAATATGCTGCATTTAATGAGATTATTATCTTATAGCTCCATTACAGAGCATAAAATAAATACCTTTAGAGTTACACGTGTACTGTAACTTTTCTTATCAGTTGGGACCAGGTCAGTATTATCAAAACAGTTCAAACAAAGACACATTTTAAGAGTAGAACTTAGGTGGGTATAGTGGCCCATGCCTTTAATCCCAGCTCTTGGGAGGCAAATTTAGGAGTTTGAGGTCACCCTGAGACTGCATAGTGAATTCCAGGTCAGCCTAAGATAGAGTGAGACCCTACCTCGAAAAACCCAAAAAATAGAGAATAATACAAAAAAGAGTAGCTCTTAGTTGTGATCTGTTGAATATCTTCTGTCCAGCATCTCTATCCACACCTCAATTAGAATAAGAACCACATGAAAAATACTAGTCAGATGCATTGTAAGAAACAGCTGTCCCTTGAAAGCCCTGGTAATGACTTGAGCCAGAAGCAAGATATGAGAACAGACAGAATAATTTTCTGATCTAGAATGGTAATGTCCATAGTCCCAGAGAAACACAAGTATCAGTTGTTTAACTGGCTTTCGTGGGACTGTAGAGTGAGAGAAGAACAACCTGAGAATGAGAAAACTCCCCAAGCTCTCCTGGTGCATCAATAAGCTTGTCGCTTGAAGCGAGGCCATTCTAATGTGACTCATGCCTAATGTTTCTTCCAAATGCCATCGTATGAATTAATGCCAGGATGAGTGCCGGGGGGAGGCGGAGCCACATAACTGCACCCTAAAGTAATGGCTTCACACAAGACCCCATCATTCTGCTGTCTGCATATTTACGGGCAATGTGCCTTTTTGGTCATAATTGTTTTACGGGGTTGTTCTCCATGTGTGCATGTGGTGTGTGTGTGTGTGCTTGTGTGTCTGTGCATGTGTGCGTACACATGTGTGTGCGTGCATGTGAAGAGCAGAGGACTATATCAGGTATCTTCCTAAATCATTCACCACCACATTTTTTGTTGTTTAGGGTCTCTTACTGAACCCAGAGCTCACTGATTTGACTATACAAGCTAGCCAGCAGGCCCAAGGAGTCTCCTTGTCAGTGCCTTCTCAGCCCTAGAATTACAGGCACACTCTAACATGTCCAGCATGTTTACTTGGATGCTAGGATATGAATTCAGGTCTTCAAGCATACACAGAAAACACATTGCCCTCTGAGCCATCTCCCTAGCCCTGTTATTGTATGTTATCTTAAGTGACATTATATCTGACTTTTCCATCTCTCAGGCAACTGTGCTGCCATAAATTGAAAAACCCATGGGTTCAAGTTATATATCTGAGAAGATGGTACTGATTGTAAATAAATCCCAGGTGGTTAGCCAATTATCTAAATATATATTATATTATATACACGTTTGGTTTGGCATTAATTTCTATTGATCTCAATAAATGTATAGGTTCATATAATGACTGTTGCAATCAGGAAAATAAAAAATAATTCCTCTATTCCTAAAACTTCCTTAAGGCTACCATGATTACCCTCATCATGCCACAACCCTAAAGACACAAATCTTTTTACTGTCTATATAGTTTTTCCATTTTTCAAAATGTTATACAGTTGGAATCCTATGGCATGTAGCCTTTTCAAACTGGCTTCTCTAACTCTGCATGTTTTTAATAATCATGCAACATGTTTCACATATCACTAGTTTGTTTCCTTACAGTTTGGAAGACTAGTTAAAGATGGAAATAATACAGCTTGTTAATCCATACACCTGATGAAAGACGCTTGCTTTGTTTCTAGTTTTATGTCACATATAAAACTGCTGTGAGAATATACCTACAGATATCTGAAAATAGTTTCCATTTTTGTAATATCAATACCACAAACTGGGATTGCTGGGGTACAGGTTAGTTATTTGTATATTTTTAAACTACCAAATTGCCGAGCTTATATACAATTTTGCACTCATATCAGCAGTGTACAAGTTCTGTTTGCCTCACTTCCATCCCACACTAGTAATTGATCTATAGTCTAGTAGTTTAGGGGGATTGTTTCTGTTACATTTTAATTTTTTTTTTAAAGACAGGTCCATGCTGGTCTAGAACTCACTATGTCACGTAACCTAATTTTAATTTCTTTTTTGTTATTTTTATTTATTTATTTGAGAGCGACAGACAGAGAGAGAAAGAGGCAGATAGAGAGAGGGAGAGAGAATGGGCGCACCAGGGCCTCCAGCCACTGCAAACGAACTCCAGACGCGTGCGCCCCCTTGTGCATCTGGCTAACGTGGGTCCTGGAGAGTAGAGCCTCGAACCAGGGTCCTTAGGCTTCACAGGTAAGCGCTTAACCGCTAAGCCATCTCTCCAGCCCATGTAACCTAATTTGAAACCCACGAGCCTCCCGTCTCAGAGCCCTGTGTGCTTGGATTGTTGTCATGTGTCCCCACACTTAGCTAAGTTTGACGTTCCTAACCTAAAAATGCTACAAAGACCTCATCAATGTCAAACTCAATCAACTGTCCTAAGGCAGGACTTTCTTATTATAAGCAGCTAAAATTTCAGTGAAGAATTGCAAATGTTTTGTTTTCCAATCAGGCATTTTATAGAAAATACTTTGATATGAAACATCCGAAACCATGTAAAGTATGTTATTCAATAATGTAATATCCTCTAAAACTTTACTGTGTAAACTTGTCACGTTTGTAATGGCCATGATCTAAGTGGTAATACCTTTTACATCCAGGTTACCAATAAATAATAATAATAACAATAAGGCATTCAGCAAGGCACTAGAAATTCAACTGCTAACAAGATTCCTCAGAAATGCCCCTAATTCACTGTGTACAATTTTACTATTTACCTAATAGTTTTAAACCTCCAAATGTTTAGTTTGTCTGGTTTATTCAAGCTAGATTTTGGTAGGGTTTACAACCCAACTCGACTTATCCTAGTCAATAAAAAATGCTATCTCTTTAACAAGTAAAATTAGCATTGACTTCCCTGCCACCAAAAACAGGTGTGTGTGGGGGGAGGGAGGCTTGAGTTGTAATGATGGCATTGAATAGCTGTGACCCCAACTCTACATTAAAGGTTACCCAGTGAAATATCCTTCGCTATATCGCTACTTAACTTTGACCTCTTTAAAAAAAATTATGTCTGGGATCACTGGTGATGTTGCATTTGAATCTGTTTAAGTTAGAATCAAGCAAAAAATCAACATATTTATACTGATTACTACAAAAGCACTCTGAGGCTGTTTGAGTTCACCATATCAGTCATAGCTATTACCACTTTCCACTGTTCTGTGAGAGGTAAATCTGGAGACTGTACCCTGAATGCATTCCTGATAGACCACAGGTCATTGTAATAATCCTCATTATAAATACTTGTGTTGGCCCTGAAGTGTTAAGATCCCACTAATGACAATCTTGAGGAGATAGGACAAAGTCTTTTCATACAATTAAACACCTACAGAAATAAATCAGTTTGCCAGTTTTTTTTTTTCCCCAACCACTGGTTATACGTTCAGCTCTATGCCAAGTAGAATGAATTATAAAGGAAGGATTAGTCATGAACATAGTTGTGGATGCAATATTTATGATTCTAGTGTCTGGGCTCATGTTTAAGTGCAGCTATAACTTTTTTTTAGAAATTAATTCTTTTACCAATTCTTTATAAATTTGTAAGTATTTGTTTGTCAGAGATTAGCTGATGGTTACAGGTGATCTGAGAGTATTTTAGACATTATAGGTCAAGAAATGAAATTAATATGAACATAATTATAAAGTTCAAAACTTCTATCAGATTTTCTATATCACAGACAATGAAACCAGGAGAAATAATTAATACATCCTTTATCTTGAAGTACCTAAATTAAGGATAGGGAACTCAGGGGCTGGAGAGATGGCTTAGTGGTGAAGATGATTGCCTGTAAAGCCTAAGGACCCAGGTTCGATTCTCCAGTACCCACATAAGCCAGATACACATGATGCCACATGCATCTGGAGTTTGTTTGCAGTGGCTGGAGGCTCTGGAATACCCATTCTCCCTCATCTTCTTTTTCTTTCTCTCTCTCCCTCTCTGCCTCTTTCTCTCAAATAAATGAATAAAATACTAAAAATGAATAGAGAACGCAACTGATTAAATTCTCTCTCTGACACTCAGAAATCTCTCCCTTCACAGAAGTGGACTAGAGCTTTGTTCTTAATTATCTATCTATTAAAATTTCCTGGAATTTGTAGTAACTAGTGAAAACACAGTCCTTGCCCTCAAAGTGCTAAAACTTGAGAAGAGACGAGCATAAAAAGTAACATAATAGCAATGTAGCATATGCCACGTTTAATACGTACATACAGGACTCCACAGTCATCTGTATGTAGTGCTATATAAACAGGGAGGACGGAGGTCTTATGCCAATGTTGCAAAAGTTGTTTTTTTCCCCTAAATGTGTGTATATTTTCATGTGCAGTGCTAGCATAAGAACAAACATATTCTTCAGAATATTTTATTGATTGTGAAACCCTGCACTGTTTTTGAATAACCATTTCCATTATATAGATTTACCACATTAGGTTATAAGCAATTCTGTCTGATTTGGAAGGGGCAGTGCAGACGTTGTGGAAAAGCATGGGATTTATGTACTTATTTTTACTATACCTAATCTTTATTTTATATATTTGTTTTATTATGTCACAGCATTTTTTTCTAAAACTTAAGATCTGGATTTTTTATTTTTTTTACTTGGTTAAATATTTTACTTTTTTATTTGAAAGACAGAGAAAGAGACAGATAAAGATCAAGAATTGGCACACCTCTAGCCACTGCAAATGAACTCTAGATGCATGTGCCACTTTATGCATCTGGCTTCACTTAGATACTAGGGAATCAAACCTGGTTCCTTTGGCCTTGAACCCAAGCGCCTTAACTGCTGAGCCATCTCTCCAGCCCAAGATCCAGATTATTTGAGGGATCCAATCAATAGAGAAATTTCCCCTAGCAGCCTTAGGAGTTAAAATAAAAATTGACATGAATAAACGAATAAATATAAAACCAAATTAGTCAACATAATTCTAAACCAGATAAAAGGAGGGGAATAACGTTAACATCATTTTCTTCTTTTTCTTTCTCAAAGTGGTATACCATGTGATGGACAAGTAACTACCAAAGACACACATTACTTTTTAGTCTCTGTGGTGTGTGTGTGTGTGTGTTATGTGTGTGTGAGGTATTTGTGGTATATTCAAGTGTATGTACCCCTGTGGGTCCCCATAAGCTCGCCTTCAGCAGGGCTCACTGGCCTGTGGTGGTGTGAGTGGACCATGGAGGTCCACTCTATAACTTCCACCTGGTTTTGTTTGGGAGCCTGAGTCTCTTGTCTACTGTTTCTGGTGCTTGTAGGGCTCCATGGAGTCTCGGGTCTCTGTTCACCTGCTAGACTGGGGTGACAGGCGCACATGCTGGCCATGCTCAGCTGTCTTACTCACTCTTTATGCACATGCAGGCCCTCATGTTTGTAAAGGAAGCACACCCCAATGGCTGGACCATATCTCTAGTCTCTAAAGTCACTCATTTAATTTTTTTTAATTTATTTATTTGGGGAGGCAAGGAAGCAGATAGAGAAAGAGAATGAGCACGCCAGGGCCTCTAGCCAGTGCAAATGAATTCCAGACACATATACCACCTTGTGTATATGGCTTATGTGGGTCCTAGGGAATCGAACCTGGGTCCTTTGGCTTTGCAAGCAAGAGCCTTAACCACTGAGCAATCTGTCCAGCCCATGGTTCCTCCCTTCCCAAAAGCTCTATGAACTATGTCCTCATATGCAGCAGTGAGCCCAACTTAAAAAAAAAAGTATTAAAGAACCTCTAAATGTTCTTCAAACACCACTCCAGTGATAACTTCAGCATCTTCCTGTTCTGTACCAAAGGCATGTGAAGAGCCATACTTTTCACTTCCATTCATGGAAAGTTCCTTGCAAAATGCATGTCCATAGGAGTCAAGATGCTCAGGAGTTTCTGGGGGAAGGCAGGAGACTCACATCTCTACTTTAGTGCTCATCGCTGAAAAGGTGCCTACGACATTCCCAAAGGGTTGTTTCTACCTCAGTGCTATGCTCAGCCATGCCAACGGTGCAGGGAGACATTAACCAGATGGAAAGGGAGATATGCTCTAGTTTTTATATCCTTCTGATATTCATTTAAGCCAATCCACACCTGTGACAAGAGAGCTTAGTCCACAATCCCTTCACTTCTAGCTATGAATCACTTTTCCTAACTACGTCGGCATAGCGCGGACACTCATAAAATAGAGAGAATGATCCAGAATAACGTACTGTCCACCGGCACCTGGAGTCCAAGCAACATGGAGACTTAGGTGATATTGGCAAGGTTGTATATAGTACCTGAACTAGGGGGACAGAGCCTTTTGATGGGGTTTTGACCACAAAGCACATAAGAATCTATGTTAATGAACTGGGAAGACAGTTTATTTTGGAAAATAAAAGGGAAGTAGGATTTTATATGGATCCTGACAGATTACATTTGCAGTTGAGGAAAGATACTTCTCTGTTCAGACTACAGAATTTTAGAGGCTTAGAGCAGTAAAATGGAGAAAGGTATCCATGGCTATTATTCAGGAGTAAGGGGATGGAAATGAAGAAGGAAGGCATGGCATGGCTTTCTGACCATGGGAAAGAAAAGACTGTGTACAGCAGTCAACAGATCATTTGGGAGAGTGGATACAGGATGAAGTGTTAGAGATAAGACTGAGAATCAGTGGCCGGGCATGGTGGTACACGCCTTTAATCCCAGCACTCGGGAGGCAGAGGTAGGAGGATTGCCGTGAGTTCGAGGCCACCCTGAGACTCCATAGTGAATTCCAGGTCAGCCTGGGCTAGAGTGAGACCCTACCTCGAAAAACCAAAAAAAAAAAAAAAAAAAAGACTGAGAATCAAGAGAATGGAGATGATGGGTAATTGGCTGGATATTTATGTCTGGGGATAGGGTGGAAATGAATCTGAGCTAGAAATAGAGATCCTAGTATTTAGCACAGACCTAGCGGTAAAAGGCCAAGGCATCAATGAGGTCAGGAAAGTAAAGAAGAGGGGGCGGGGAAAGAAGATGGCTAATGACAAGAGTTTAGAGAGCACTGACATTGAAAGTAAGGATAGAAGAGAACTCAGAATAGATTAAAAAGAGGGAATGGCTGGGATAGTGGTGGCTCCCCTCTACACACACACAAACACACACACACACACACACACCCTGTGCTGGATATTAAACCCAGGGCTTAAACTTGCTTGGGCACTTTACCATTGAGCTACATTCCCAACCCAAAAGATTCATACCAGTGATCAGATTAGAGGGAGGTTTGAATTTCACTTGCATAGAGCTTGATATGACTGAAAGAAACTCAGTTGTCTTCATTAAAGAATGGAGCTGTTGTCGGCATTATGTTCTCAGACTGGTTGGCCCCCTCTTCCATTATTCCAGGACTAGAAAATAGGAGAAATACAAGAGTGCACACAGTGCCTAGGAAAACAAATGAAGATGGGGTTTTAAGAAGAAGAAAGTGGCTAGGCATGGTGGTTCACACTCACGATCCCAGTTAGGCTGAGGTAGGAAGATCACTTTAAGTTCAAGCCCAGCCTGGGCTACAGAGTGAGTTTCAGATCAGTGTGGGCTGTAATGAGATTCTGCCTCAAAATAAAGGAGGAGGAAGAAGAAAAAGATAAAGATGAAGAAAAAGAAGAGGAGGAAGAAGAAATCACCTGACAGAGCTAGGAAGATGGCTCAGTAGTTAAGGACACTTGTTTGCAGAGCCTTCCAGTCCAAGCTTAATTCCCAAGCCACCAACACAGCCTGACAAAGAAGTGGCACAGGCATCTAGTGTTAGCAGAAAGAGGACCTGGTGCATCCATACCACCCCCTACACAAATTTGTAAGTAAATAATAAATACTTTTTAAACAAAAGAAAAAGAAGAAGAAGCAGAGGGTAGATTCAGCGTCAATGTCCCCAATAATCACACAGAGAGAGACAAAGTAAGCCAGTCAACTGGGCAGCTGCTAGCATCCTGCAGTAGTACAGTGTCAGAGAAAAGATATGAAGAGGTTGAGAGGAGAGGCTGGATCAGGAAAGGAAGGCAGAATCGATGAGGGCAGATTTTCCCTTGAAAAACTTCTGCCTATGAAGAGATGAGGCAGGATATGACAAGAGCCCCAGGGGATGCTGGGTCAAAGAGCCTCAAAAACATAGTTTGACAAGACGCTGGTGGAAACCAAACGCCTCTGGAGCCACTCCTCAGAACCTCGTGTTTCACCCACAATGCCCACAGCGCAGATTGACGGCTGCAGTTCTTTGGCAAGTGGCCCTCCTTAGCGTCCTATTTCCGTCTAAAAGTCCACCAAGAAAGATTTACTTTCTTTGGCTTTAAAGGCTTTTTACTGGCAGCAATTTCCTATTAAAGTGCAAATATCCAGGTAACAACTGGGAATGAGGCAAGGGTAGGTGCTCCAAGTAGGAAGAGAAGTGGGAAGGAAATTAAATATACACATGCATACATACATACACATACATGCATATACATACATATACATATGTACATCTGTACAAACATGCACACCAAAATTAAATCTATTAAGCTGACACACAAGGCACTAAGTGTTAGGTGTCCCGAGATCAACTGAAATTTTCCCTGCAATTCACCATCCTGGATGAACTTGGAGAGATCTAAGAGTAATAGTGATTGCTTAGCTGACTGACTGATGCATTAAAATTTCTCCACCTCACTGATGATTGCATCTGGTATCCTCCTCCAAGACGCCTTCCTCTGGACACAGGTCCACATGAACACCATTAATCTTTCAGAATCAAAGATTGGCTATTCACAATGTATATACTCCATGTAGACATGTCTGTCTGTGCCCAGAAGCACTGATAAACCATGATGTCAACCTGTCTGAGGATCCTGCAGCCCCAAGAAGGTCCTTCCTTTCTACTTCAAACACAATGTTCTTCCCCAACATGCATGTACTGCTCTATAGATGTCATCTCTACTTCTACTTCTCATTGTACTTCAGGGTGGTTTCATGGCTTAAACAAAGTAAGGGGTACTATGACTTGTGAAAAGAGGAACAAAAAGAAGGAAAAAAAGATCAGCTAGGAAAGAAGCTATTAAGTATCCAAAGGAGTTCTCTATTCATTTAGTTACAGACACCTAACTATCCCATTCTATCGCTTATCCATGGATGCTATTTTTCTCGCTATAGTTTTATCCAGGCCCAACTCTTAAAACAAAATCCCTCAGAAAGTGTGAATCTGA
The DNA here is from genome assembly GCA_036346955.1 of Dipus sagitta. Classification (NCBI taxonomy): domain Eukaryota; kingdom Metazoa; phylum Chordata; class Mammalia; order Rodentia; family Dipodidae; genus Dipus; species Dipus sagitta. The sequence continues at coordinate 124,610,285 of CM070779.1, read as the reverse complement.
TTCTTCTCCAAAGCATAAGTCACATTTACTTCAATTCTTTGAAAGCCAAGGAAATAGCAATGTCTTATATATGTGACATCACCTTTTTCTGAAGTAACAATTGAGCCTAGACCCTATGTGCCAGGTATGACTATGGTACAGCTGTTACCAATCAAATCTATTGCAAATGACCTCAGTATTCTCACACTAACCCAGTACTGTGAGGACTAGGAAACCATTTTGACACCTAGATTCCTAATGTTTTCCTATTTTCTTTAATAATTAAAAAAAAACAATTTTATTTATTTACTAATTTGCAAACACAGAGATAAAGATAGGAGGAGACAGAGAAAGAGAATGAGCCCACCAGGGCTTCCAGCTGCTGCAAACAAACTACAGATGCATGTGCCACTTTGGGCATCTGGATTTACATGGATACAATCAAATCAAAACTGGGCCATTAGGCAATGCAAGCAAGCACCTTAACCACTGACCCATCTCTCCAGCCTTTCTTGACGTTTTTCAAATTTACCTGGCCGCATGGTTATTACTAAAACATGTTCACGTAGCAGAACTGCTGAATGCATAACAGCTTTGTGTCAACATACATATTTCCAGTAGCAACAAATAAGAAATGGTCACCACTGTGACAGCCTGATAAGTTTTTCTGACATTTAAAAAGAGTGGTGATTTCTCCCTTAAGTTTGGAAATTATCCCAATGAAGAATGCTGGATTGAAAACAAGCATTTGAGAAGAAATTGGCCACTCATCTTTATTCATCATTTCTGTTTTCTTTGCCTCATCTGAGATGTTTCTGCTTCTGTGAAAGGTCACATCTGACCCAAAGGGTGACCTTCTGAAAATGAGAACAAGGCGACCCAGGGTGATGGATTCATTTCAGTGATGCACAACTTAGTGGGCAGCGCCCAGGCTCAACAACAGCCCTGGCTGGCCTCGCAGACAAACACGCATGTTTTCCCCTGTGCTTTGAGTCCTGCTCTCTCAAGTTCTCAAGTCCCGTTGCTCCTGCACCTTCACTTTATGTTTACTGACTTGCCAGCAATAAAATGGGTTCAGGACCCCCCACTATCTCACCACACCATTTCCCCGGTCTCGGCAACACCAGCCACTATCCTGTCTCCCTCTCTTGGCCCTAAGGGTTCAGCCTTGCTAGACTTCTGAATCATTAGCGTACTCCCTCTCCTCAACCCACCCACGCCTGACTGCTAGCACTACCACGTCTCTGAAGCTGTTCCCATGTCAAGAGGTGACTGCAGGCACTGGGAAGATGGCTCAGCTGTTCAAGGTGCTTGCTTGCAAAGCCTGCTTGGCCAGGTTCAATTCCCCATTCACCCACATAAAGCCTGACACAAAAAGTGAAGCAACCATGTGCCATTCTGTTTGCACTGACAAGAGACTCTGGCATGCCTATGAATACACATACTCACACACATATTGCTTATTTTTTTTGTTTGTTTGTTTTTTTTTGAGGTGAGGTAGGGTCTCGCTCTAGCTTGTTTGTTTACTTTGTTTGTTTTTTGAGGTGAGGTAGGGTCTCGCTCTAGCTCAGGCTGACCTGGAATTCACTATGTAGTCTCAGAGTGGCCTCAAACTCATGGCAATCCTCCTACTTCTGTCTTCCGAGTGCAGGGATTAACGGCATGCACCACCACACCCGGCAATAAATAAATACTTTTTAAAGAGTTGACTATATTCAATTATTTAATCTTCCGGCTTCTTCTGTTTCCCTAGTTGCAACATTGGACATTGTGTCATTGTACCCACCATAAGATATTTTCATCCCATGAATGTAGTGACCCTATAATAACCCCAATGTAAGTTTTCTTACGTAGCCACTCCTTCAGCATGGTGGGGCTGTCTTTCCTCCTCTTACACATAATTCCTTCAGCCTCTTGGCCCTGGCTCACATCTGCATTACAATTCCCAACACCTTGACCTCTCATGAGTGCTACAGAACTGTGTACCTGAATGCAAAGTGGGCATCAGCATTTGGATGTCTAACATGTACACGTTTATCATGGCGAACACCAACTTCCTCTCTCTTCATGGCACCACCAGCCGCCCAGTTCCGAAAGATCAACCTGGAAGGCCTCCTCGCCTTCTTTGTCTCCCATATTGCCTGAGTCTGTTCAGTTGGCTTCACTCCATAAATCACTCTAGAATCCTTTCTCACATCGTCACCTGGTCTCTGCTGCCTCACTATAACGTTTGCATTTCTCGTCCTTTTCTCCCAACATCTTCTCCACTTGAAAGCTATAGCACAACTTAACATGTAGATTGGGTAATACTATCTCCATCTCGAAAACCTTCTAGGAAGTCACTGCCCTGCAGATGAAGTCAAACATGCTTAATGTGGGTAATGAGACACTCAGGAATTGATGATATCCATCCCAACTTCATCCTGATCCATTCTCCAACCACTCTCCCTCCATCTCATGTACTGTTTCCTATAACTTTTCCAGTTTTTTAAACTTTTTTTTAACCTGGATAATTCACTCATATTTTAAAATATTTTTAGAGGAGTGTTCAGCACTGAGATATCTTTAAAATATTTTATTTTATTTTATTTTCCCAGGGAAAGAGAGGATGAATATGAATGGGCACACCAGGGCCTCTTGCCTCTGCATTTGAACTCCAGGTGGATGTGCCATTTTGTACATTTGGTTTTACATGGACACTGGGGAATTGAACCTGGGGCCAACAGAACTTGCAAGCAAGTACCTTTAACTACTGAGCGATCTCTCCAGCCCCTCATATTTTAAATACCAGCTTATATCTCACTTGTTTCAGAAAGTGTCCCTTACCGCCCAGTTTAGGAATTGAGAAGGTATTGTCCATGGGCCAAATTTACCCATGGCTATGTCGGAACAGCACTCAAACCAAGACTGGCTTAAAAAATATTTTTAAGCTCTTAAAAGACAAGGAAAAGGAACCAAGGGAAGATAAGGAGAAACAAAGACCACTTGTGTTCCTTTTGTTCCCTTGTTTGTTTGTTTTATGGTTTTTAGAGGTAAGGTCTCACTCTAGGCCAGGGGGACCTGGAATTCACTCAGGGTGGCTGCCAACCCATAGCAACTCTGCTACCTCTGCTTTGCAAGTGCTGGGATTAAAAACTTGTGCCACCACGCCTGCCCCTTGTTTGTTTTTGTTTGTCAGTTTGAAAGGATTTCACCATGAACTCCTGGCTGGTCTGAAAGTTACCATGTAGGCTGGGCTGGCATTGAACTCATGATAATTCCCCTGTATCCTGTGTCTGGATACAAGCATGCCACTACACCTACCTTACGTGCAATTCTTCCAGCTCCGCCTTTAAAAGCTGAAGTGATCGTGATCTGACTGTGTCTTCGAATCTCCTAAAGTTTGTCTTAGATCCTAGGAGTAGTGATCTCTATGATGTATCTTTGGATGTTCTGAAGTTCCCCAGTTTAACATTCATCCTTCATATTGCAGTTACTTCCTACACGCTACTTGGCTAGAAAAATTGGCTCAACAGCTAAGGTGCTTGCCTGCAAAACCTAATGGCTGGGGTTTGATTCCCCAGTACCCACGTAGAGTCAGATGTACGAAATGGTGCATGCATCTGGAGTTTGTTTGCGGAAGCTGGAGGCCCTGGCAAGCCCATTCTCTCTGTTTCTCTTCTTCCTGTCTCTCTCTCTGTGTTTGCAAATAAATAAATAATTTTTTAAAGTTTTTAAAAATTTGTACAGTTACTATGCCCATCTTTGTCACACTGTGTCACATTATGTAGTGCATGGTGGAGTCTTAGCAAGCATTTATTGAATTAACCAAATTAAACAGAAAATAAATGGCAGCTTCCATACTGCTGCGATCTACAAATAGGTCACAGCAACACTTTCAAGGGTAACTATTAAAAAAAAAATCCTGTTGACTCAGAAAAGTGATGACTAGTTAGTTTGTCCCTTCCCAATTATGTGCAATTCCTCCATTATTCTCAAAAGTATCTTTCTTTGATTTGAAAATGGTGGCACAGACCTGAAATCCCATCACTCTAGGAGCAGAGGCAGGAAAATTGCTGCAAATTCAAGGCCATCCTGGTCTACCCAGTGAGTTCCAGAGCATCCAGTACCACACAGTAAGAGTCTATCTCAAGAAAACAAATAAATGTGTGTATACATACACGCGTACATATACACATATGCAAATGTATATAATCTTTGGAGAAAGTTGGGACACTTCAAAGTTTGAAGAGAAACATCTTAGACCCTTGGTGCAGAAAAGATAGCAACCTTCCAATAAAGAGGTTTAACTCTTCCTAGGAGGAAAAGAATCATTACCAGATACAGTGTTCAGAATCCATAATTCAAAGAGACGTTGTTTCACTAACCAGGAAGTGAGTCTATCATTTCTTAACATAGACACTATGTAAAAACACATTGTAGATAACATACATACCTTTGGAAATCCATCCTTCTCGAGTTTGGAGCAGTCCCTATAACTACAGTTCATAACAATCTCTATGATCATTTCTTTCTTTGTGCATGCCATATGTGGTTGAGTCATTCTATTTTCTTTTGGTATGACTGGTAATTCAGGTATTCTAGCTAATCAGCATTGGAGAAGAATGAAATTTGAGCATTTCTAGAAATTGAAATTTTGTTGAAGAATTTTAAAATCGGCGTCCTTATTTGGAGCTGGATGTGGAACAAAAGGGTAGAGAAAATTCCTGTAGTGTATTAAGAAGTTTCCTTTAGAAATAGCAACAGGCCTGTTTACCTCTTTTCCCATAAGTTAAAATAATAAATAATCAAGTATCATGCTACTACTTTTTAAATAATTTGCATAACAATTTGGAATTTTGATGTTTCAGATTCATCTAACATAAATTGAACATACATTTTATGTCTAGGTGAATTTTAACTACCTAATCAAAAATACAAATCCTGGAGACTGGAGAGATAGCTTAGCTGTTAAGGCACTTGCCTGTGAAGCCTAAGGACCAAAGTTCAATTCCCCAATATCCACATAAGCACAAAGTGGCACATGCATCTGGAGTTCATTCACAGTGGCTGGAGACCCTGGTGCAATTATTCTCTTTTCTCTGTCTCTGTCTCTGCTTTCAAATAAATAGATACTAAAAAAAAAAAAATACAAATCCTACATATTTTTAAATTGTTTTATTTTATTTTATTTTATGTTTAGAGAGAGAGAATTGGCATGCCAGGTTCTCAGCCACTGCAGCCAAACTCCAGATGCTTATGCCAGTTAGTGGGCATGCGCAAACTTGTGTTTGCCTCACCTTTGTGAGCCTGGCTTACATGGGATCTGCAGAGCAAAACATGAGTCCTTAGGCTTCACAGGCAAGCACCTTCAACCACTAAGCCATCTATCCAGCCCCATAGTTTTAATTTTTTCTTTTAACTTTTCTAAATGGTGTCTTGCTACCACTAGTCTGAAGTTCCAGCCAAACACATCAAATATACATCTATTAGGATAATAATGATTACTACCCCAGCTAATACAATCCATACTGATAGTGAGCACTGAAATATTTATAATGTTTTAGGCACAAATGCTATAACTTTTCTACTTGTCACACCCAACAAGAAGAGCTACAGGCCACCATTTAGAGATCTAAAATTGAGAAAACTTTACTAGAAGCAATTAATTGCATTTGCCTATAGATACAAGTAATACTGGCAGGGCTTGAAATAGGACTTTCTACCACTACACTACATCACCTATTTCCATAAGAGAAATCTTAGCATCTCTCATGTACTATATCTGATCCAATCAGTCTCACCTTCTACTGCAAACACTCATGTGTCTCCCAGTTCCATAGGGGGTGGGGATGACAATTCATGACTGTCCTTCCTTGCCCAAGTATTCACATGCGTGCAGAAGACCTTGAGCTACTCAGAGACACAAATCTATGCCTTCCCTTTCTGTCCAGGAACAGTTTTGTGATACCTATCATAAGGGGTCCTCAGGAAGCCTCACAAAATGAGCATTTCCTGTCAGCCTCTAAGTGGTCTCTCTTCCCTGTTTCTCTATTGCTACCCCCATCCCCGCTACTCCTCTTCCCCGGGACCACCTCCCAAACAAATAACCTACGTGCCAGACTTTGTCTCAGGTTCTGCTTTGAGTGGCATTTGGGATGAGAAGAACCCATTTCCTCCACCATCTGCAATCATCGTGTCTCTATCCCTCAGCTTTAGAACTAACATGCAACCGCTATCGTATGTTATCAGAAGAGGAAATCCCCTGTCTTGGATGGACCTGACTTCTTCATTTCCTTTGAACAGCCGAGCTATCTGCATCTGCTGGGTCTCAGAACCATGTTGAGAATATTTGTCTACCTCTGCTGGAAGCCCTTCTGATTAGTCAGGCTCCTTGAGTTAGAAACATAAGGATTTATAATGAAAAAGAATCACGCAGTAAAAACAGAAAGAATGAAAAGAAAACAATCCAATAAAGAACCTATCCTATCATAACATTTGAGGTTCTGGTATTTGCTGGCTTTGGAGGCAGTTCAAAATAAATGAAAGAAATGTGTATTTTATTAAATGCTAATATTTAGAAGATGTGGGGTGAAAGGAAAGATAAATATTCCAGTCATATTTGCAAATATGAGGCATCTCCTATGCCCTGAAAAAAAAATGGTTAAATATATTCCTTGCATTTAATCAATCTGATTTGGGAGGAGGGACTGAGACCAATAAGATGATTATGCTGGGAACAGGGAAGACGCACGTGTATCCAACCAACAGACATGTCACCACACAGTTCTGTCAGCCTACACCTTACACCAGGATAGGTACGAAAAGCTCTTTTAGGCCAAGCTGCAGCTGCCCACTTGACTTCCACCACAGGAAACTCCTTATTGCTCTCATCCCTCATAGAATAGCCTACAATAAACTTCATCCTTCCCCGCAGCATCTGCTATTGTGAATATGATCTCTGTTTCTCTTGAAGTATAAATAGGCCCCAAATTTTAGGAGTTCAGAATACACTGAACCGTAACCAAACCACTTATTCCTCTTCTTCTTGGTAAGAGCCTCATCCCTCTCTTGGGTTTTGAAATTCGTTTTAAGAACAACAATGAAAGAAAGTGAAAAGGAAGAAGATTTGAGAGGGTCAAAAATAGTCAGGGGTGTTAGAAATGAAGAGCTCCCATGGGTTTTGTCTTATAGTACTTTTGCAGTAAGGCATGTGGACTGCCTTTGAGCCATTTTCTATATCCACTTTTCTCCACACCAAAGTTGAGAATTCATTGTCAAAATCATTCAAGAAACAAAGTTCATTTTATTATTGATTTTTCATTTGCTTTTTCTGTTTTTTTTTTTTTTTTTTCACAGGGTCTTGCTACATATCCCGGGCTGGCCTCAAAATTCATGTCAGTCCTTCTCATTAGCCTCTTGAGGACTGGGATTATAAGTGTGCACTACCACACAACTTTAGTCATTTTTTCTTTATTTAGCATTTAAAGTGGCATACAATGTTCAAACATATTGACATGTTAGGTTGCTTGAGCAAAACCACTTCATTTCTTATAATCAATACCTTCTTTCCAGCAAGACCCAGCAGGTGGCCACTAGTTCTTTCCTCCCACGTGGACCATGGGAAACTACCGAAGCCACAAGGTCTGACACCCTGGCTTTGCCAGAAGGTAAGCTGACCTTACCTTCTTCATTCTCAGTTTACTCACACAGCACATGCATGAAAGTAATTATCTATCTTATATTACTATTAAGCTTTGAATGAAATAGTTCATGCCAGTGAAATATTTGATAAGTGTCTAACAAATAATTGATGAAAATGACTTCCCAAGGGTGTGGCTGAGAGTCTTAAGGATGAGTTGTCTGAATTCAGCTAGTAGTCAGTTTCATACATACATCCAGCTGAGGGGCACAGAGAGACAAATGCTTAGAAGAGAGCCTAGCAAGTTGAAAATATTGAATGCTGATTATTCATCACATTATTAATGTATCATTAACAACACATTATTAATTCTATGTTATTAAGATACAATATTCTTGTTACCACTGCCAGTTTACTGAATGAGTCATTCAGCAAATGAAAGAGAAAAAAGTCACTTTTTCTAAACAATTCTAATTGAAACATATCTCAGATCCTGGATGAACCTCTAAGCAAATGATACTACATTTTTGAATATTTACAAATGTAAGTTTCCAGTTATTTCAAGAACCTCTTTACCCAAAATTTACCCCAGCTTGCCTCAGGTTGGAAAATCTGTGATAGAGAAAAAGTCTAATTGACTTTGCACCATTTGGGGGGATGGGGAGACGTTCAAGGTAAGCTCTCACTCTAGCTCAGGATGGTCTGGGATTTGTTATGTAGTCTTGGGCTGGCCTCAAACTCACAGTGATCTTCCTACCTTGGCCTCCCAAGTGCTGGAATTAAAGGGGTACACCACCATGTCCAGCTAACTTTGCACCATCTTCTTGAAATCGTGGTCTCTTTAGCACAAGTTGCTGCAAAAAGTATTCCATCTGTACATGGTTCTTCCCACTATCCATCACTTTCCATTTGTAAGCTGCTCCTAGTGGCCCCTTGCCTCCTTTTAACCCACTGGGTGTGGGGCCCAGGCCAGTAACCCCAGTACTTGTTTCCATGTGTGTATGTGTGCTTGCACCAGAGTCTCTTGCCACTGTAAACAAATACCCATCTGGCTATGTAGGTGCCTGGAGAATTGAACCTGGGCTTTTAGGATAAGCAAGTGAGGGCCTTTAACCCCTGAGCCATCTCCCTAGCTACCTAGTGGTGTTTTAAAGACCAACTCATTTGGTGTGAAGTATGAGGGCAAACATTTTGCGTCATCCATCCTCCGTGAGAAGAGATGGAGCATCGCTAACATGTTGAGACTGTCAACAAACGATCCTCACAACAGTGTTCTTATCTTCCAATGAATTCTCATCCTCTCGTATATCTCAGAGGAACATGATGGACCAGACAGCTGGGAGGCTCTCGGTGTGTTAGCCACTCCCTTTCCAAGATCAACACAGATGGTAACAGTCTGCTGGGTCCAACAGAGTAGCCACTTGCCATGTGGGAAGGTATAAAATTTGAACTAATGCAATTAAAATTAAGCTCTTTAACGTGATAGCTGATATTTTCAGCATTCAGTACCTACACGTGATCACCTGCTGCTGCCACGTTGGATGGTACAGACACATAAACGTCCCATCATCATTACACACAGTTTCGTGAGCAGCACTAAAGCTCGGGAACTTCGCTCCCTTCAGAAGGTGATTGCTTTTGTCATATGTTATTTTTTTTCCCCCCTAAAAAGAAATTACATTTATCAGCTTCTTATGTAATCAGGAAGCAAAATTTTGACATCATGACTCTAGACTGAGATATTATCAAAGGACATTAATATAAGCCCGACTCCCAATGCCAGCACTGTGAATCACAGGGAAACACTTCGTTCTCATGGCTCGGTTTCAACAATAGAAAACATCCACTTAGCATAACAGGAATGTGATATTCTTCAAAATTCAATGAATTTTTTGCATCTCTCTCAATGTGTGTGTGTGTGTGTGTGAGTGTGTGTGTGTGTGTGTGTAAGCACACTGACATGTATATGGGAGCACATGTATGTGAAGCCTCACATGAAAGTGTGTGTGCAATGTGTGTGCATGCATGTGGTCTGAGGTAAACCTTAGCTGTCATTCTCAGTCACTCTCTACATCAACATTTCTTTTAAGAGAGGATCGCTCATTAAATGTAGAACCCACCAGGGGCATGGTGGCGCTTGTCTTTAATCCCAGCACTAGGGGGAGGCCGACGTAGGGGAACTGCTGTGAGTTCGATGTCAGCCTGAGATGATATAGTGAATTCCAGGTCAGCCTGGGCTACAGCAAGACTCTGCCTCGTAAAACAAAACAAAACAACCAAACAGACAGACAAAAGAAAATGTAGAACTCCCCCACCCAGCTAGACTAGCTAAGCCAGCATATCCTGTGGAGTCTTTTATCTCCATTTTCCCAGTGCTGGGGTTACAGGTGTACCACCATGACCGGAATTTTATGTGGGTGCTGCGGATCCAAACTTAGGTTCTCACGCTTGTGTGGCAAGCGTTTTGCCCACTGAGCAGTCCCCAAATTAAGTGAATTTGTATAAAATTAAAAAGTCAAGTTATTAAACACCCATTTTCTGGAACCCACATTATTGTTCAGATGCACAGAGTGGTCTGGCTGCCTGGAATTCATTTGCAGCAGCGAGAAGCCCTGACATGCCCATTCTCTCTCTCTCTCTTACATAAATAAACACATTTTTTTCAAATATTAGTCAAAAGAAGCAGAACCCAGTGGAGTGGAGTGGAGCACCTGGCCAGGTAGCGCATCTGTGCACTTTCCTCCACTCCTGGCTGCAGGTTCTGGCCTCTGAATAGATCTAATCAATCAAATACTCTCATCTCTTCAAACCAAGGGATTCCTCTTGAAATGAGTGTAACAGCCAAATAAGAACTGGCAGTGTCACCCCGAGTCTAATATACAAACATTGTAGAAAACAGTTTATCTGGGATTGCTAAACTGAGGTAATCCCAATCCCCCACCCCATCCCACCTCGTATGAAACACTTTGACAGCAGGAGAAAATGAAGCCATGATTCTCAAGGAGCGAAGACCAACAGGAAAAAGCAAGGAAAGGCTAACGGCACTGAATCTTGGTCCAAGGTCCCATCATGACCTGGTACTCCTAAGTCTCTCCTCTGTGAGGAACTGCAGCTGTCTTCTGCAGGCACAAGCTAGACACTGATATGTTGCCGTGACTCATCTCCTTGATTAGTATTCTGATCACATGGAAGGGAAAGGGGGAGATCTTAAGAAAAGGGTGGTAGACACAGAGGCATGGGAGGAAGAAGAAACATTATAGAAGTAACCTGGGTTCTAAGTAATAGAACTATTTAGAAATAGGGCCAGTAGGGCTGGAGAGATGGCTTAGCAGTTGTGGCGTTTGTCTGCAAAGCCAAAGGACCTCGGTTCGATTCCCCAGGACACACGTAAGCCAGATGCACAAGGCAGCGCATGCGTCTGGTGTTCATTTTAATGGCTGGAGGCCCTGGTGTACCCATTCTTTCTCTTTTTCTCTCTCTCCTTCTCTCCCTCTGTGTGCCTGCCTCTTTCTCTTTCTCAAATAAATAAATATTTTTTTTGAAAAAAAAGAAATAAGGTCAGTGTAATGAGAAGAGCCAGGCCCAAAGACTCTCTATTTGCTTTTACAAAACTTCATAACAAGAATCTAACATATGTGTCTCAGTACAAAGGTTTAATTCACAGCAATACTAAGACTGAACCTCTGGTTAAATAAAACCTTGCTAAGTCATTATTTTCTATTGGTTAAAAAATCTGTGCTTCTTCCTAAAGCACTGATGTTTTAGTAGTGGCATATGTATGTGTATACACACACACACACACACACACACACACACACGTATGTTATAGATACAGCTTGATTTATAGAACTGAAGGCCCGTATGGACAGATGGGTTGGATAAACATTGTAGGATGAAGGTTACCCAGTCGTGAGCCTCCTTCAAATCACACCATGTGAGTCTTATTCTTAGACTTCTCTTCCATTGTGGACATTTCCTGCACTTTCTCATTGATGTATGTTCCTGCCTTGTATTTTAGGAACCATAAACACACGTATTCTATGATGGCTAGTTCATCTAGGAAAGAAAATGGGGGTGCATTTATGCTTCAAACAAATCACATTTTTACTAAGATCGTTGTTGACCAAGAATGTGAGTCTAGCTACTGTTTCTTAGGAGTTAAAATTTCTAAGGAATGCATAGAAATATTAAACGTCCTTTTGTAAATTGCCTACTTGAAGCTTAAGCAATAAGGCTATTACTGGTAGGATTTGAAGTTGAGTACAGAGAAAGATTATACTACTAGACTTTGTCACAATCATTAAATAACATTCATTATCCGCCATCTGATCCACAGATAAATAGAGACATTCTCAATGAAAATGATTGATGGTATTTCCAGCTTCTCACACATAAAATGAGAACAACTATAAGTGGAGACTTAATCAAATAAAATGCATGGAAATGACATTTAAAGTTGATAATGCAGTTCAACGTGGTGGTTCACACAAGCACAGCATCCATACAGTGGCAAAGACAAGTTCAACAATCATGTTGGCAGTTCATTTCTGATTATGTTATGAGAAATTACCACTTCAGTACTTATAATAATATGTAATGGGGGTTATCATTTTGGTTTGTAAAATGTTCTGACATCCCATCACTTTTCCAATTTAGTTTGTAGCCTACGAAGTCTCGTGAAAACTAGCTGCTAGTATGACCACATGGTAATACCTTGGCATAACCACTTGCCAGAAATAGGCAAGAAACAGCCAATAATAAGAACTTACGTTATGCATAGATGCAGCTTGCATGCCAGTGAGATAGCAAAGCTTCTGAAATGGGTAATGGAGTCTCACAAAATGCACCAGAAAGTGTATGGGGAACACTTATTTCCTGTAGGTCAGGAAGGAAATCACTGAGCTAGGCTCAGACGTTTTGGCCTTAGGGCTGCATAACTTTCTGTGAGGAGATCTATTCTTCACAGAGCAGCATGTTGTAACAGCCATCGTAATCGCTACCTATGAGAGGCCAACTGAACTCTCTCCAGTGTGACAAACAAAAATACCTTCAAGTAGTATCAAATGTTCCCTAGGTGACAAAAAAAGTAATTACTGATGTAGTCCCCTATGAAATCCACTGTTGTGGAGGAATCCAGTGAGAATAAAAATAGACAATACAGGGCTGAAGAGATGGCTTAGTGGTTAAGGCACTTGCCTGCGAAGCCTAAGGACCCATGTTTGACTCTCCAGGTCCCCCTTAAGCCAGACGAAGTGAGGCAAGTGTGCAAGGTTGCACATACACACAAGGGGTGGACATGTCTGGAGTTTGATTGCAGTGGCTGGAGACCCTGATTTGCTAAATCTTTGTCAATCTCCCTCTCTCTTTCTCTCTCGCATAAAAAGTCCAGTCTGTTGGGTTTGCCTCAAAGAAAAATAGACAATACATTACTAATTTTAAAAATTGTAAATTACCATACAAATATCATATCTCTATATAACAATATTTCCAATCTTTTAACTGGATAACACATATTATAATATGACAATGCTCTCCTTTAGCAAAAACGTCATAGCATTTTTTGGCAAACCTCATCAGCAACGCAAGGAGAAAGAGAGGAAGAGAGAAAGAGATGGAGAGAGAATTGGCACCAAGACCTCTTACCACTCAAACTAACTCCAGATCCATGTACCACTTTGTGCATCTGGTTTTATGTGGGTACTGGGAAATCAGACCCCTGCTGTTAGACTTTGCAAGCAAGTGCTTTTAACTGCTGAGCCATCTCTCCAGCCCTGGGTGTTCTCAAAGAACTCTATTCTTTGCTTAGATCTGTACCCTGAGAACCCCGTACTGACCCAGGCGCATGTTGTTTTCATTCTCATAGGTCTTTGTAAACAACAACAACAACAAGAAAGTCTAAACACTTTTTATAATGTATATTTTTAAAAACACTGTAATAATTCTTGTGAGTTGCATGCATTTGGTATTTCCAGCATTAGAGAAGCCTTCAGCTGTTTGGACAGAGGTAGGGGTGTTGCTAAAATCACATTTTCTTTTAGATGTACTGTTTCACTCTAGCCCAGATTAATCTAGAACTCACTTGTCGTACAGCTTGACCTTGAACTCAAGGTGAACCTCCTACCTTAACTCAAGAGTGCTGGGATCACAAGTGCGAACCACCATGCCTAGCCACCTTCTGCTGCTTCTTAAAACCCAACCTTCATTTGCTTCCCTAGGCAGTGTGGGCACTCTCTTGTTCCTCCTATTTTCCAGTGCCAGAGTAATGGGGGTGGGGCAGACCAGGCTGGGAACATAATGCCCATCAACAGCCCCATGTTGGGGAGGAGTTTTTTAAAGGTAGGGTTTTGCTCCAGCCTGGGATGACCTAGAATTCACTCTGTAGTCTCCAACTGGCCTCAAAGTCACAGCAATCCTCCTACCTCAGCCTCCCTAGTTCTGGGCCTACAGGCTTGTGCCACCAAGTCTAGCAGTAGCCTCATTTAAAAAAATTTTTTTAAATTTTTATTTTTATTTATTTATTTGAGAGTGACAGACAGAGAGAGAAAGAGGCAGAGAGAGAGAGACAGAGAATGGGCGTGCCAGGGCCTCCAGCCACTGCAAACAAACTCCAGACGCGTGCACCCCCTTGTGCATCTGGCTAACATGGGTCCTGGAGAATCGAGCCTCGAACGGAACTGGGGTCCTCAGGCTTCACAGGCAAGCGCTCAACCCCTAACCCATCTCTCCAGCCCAAGCCTCATTTTTTTTTTTTTTTTTTTTTTTTGATGAGGACAACTGAGTCTTCTTCAGTCATATTGAGCTCTATTCAAGTGAATTTTAGGCTTGTATCTAATCCGGTCACTGGTCTGAGGCCTTTGGAGTGGGAACACAGCTCAGTGTTAAAATCTTACCCTGGGCTCCCTGTTGCTCGTCTGCACTCACTCAGTCCCTTTGGCCTTCTTTCCTCCATTTTATCTTCCCAGGAAGCTTTTCTTCTCCATACAGGACCTGGCAAACTCTTACTCAGTTTTAATCTCAGTTATTCATTCCCAAGAACAGCCTTTACTGATAGTTTTCTACTGCCCACCACCACCAGTGTTCTTGTGGTCCAAGCACCAGGATGCTTGTGGTCCTCCAAGTTTCTTCCTCCTAGCATTTATAATAGGCATGACTGCATGTATGGACTTATGCATGTGTGTCACCTTCCCTGATAAATTTTACCAGGATGCAGATCATGTTGTTATATGCCCAATTATCTTGCACACAGTAAATGCCCAATGAATAGCTGACCAAAAAAAAAAAAGTAATAATGATGAATAAATATACCCATTTCAGCATTCGCTTCCTGAAAGAAAAGTCCTACCAACAGGGGAGCTATTTTAGCGTCTTAAGCTAGAAGGGAGGTGGCTGAGCATCTGCAAGGCTAAGGGGAACCAGTCCATCAGCCCTAGGGTGTCTCCAACCATTTATTCCATCAACGAACGAAGGTCCCGGCTTCTCCAAATGCCTCTCATCTCCTTCAGAGATTATGCGTTTCCTTGGGGCATCTCAGAACCAAGCAGGTACACGTACTGAGAGTTTCTGACCACAAGGAACTTGCCCTAGGGTCTCTATGACAAACATTAAAATATCACACATTCCTTAATTGCTTGCAGACACTTTCAAACAAAGGCTCTTTAGTTTTAAAATGTCATGCATCCTCCAACATTGTCACTTCAGGTCGTTGTTGCTTTTTCTCCCCCTTTCTTTACCCATCACATTACTGTGGGTTTTTAAATTTTTTTAATATTTTTTATTTATTTGCAAAGAGAGAGGGAGAGAGAGAGAGAGAGGCAATGGGTGTGCCAGGGTGTCTAGCCACAGAAAATGAACTCCAGATGCATGTGCTACTTTGTGCATCTGGTTTTATGTGGGTACTGGGAAATCAAACTTGCAGGCAAATGCCTTAACTGCTGAGCCATCTCTCCTGCCCACATTATTATTTTTACTTACTACCTTATTCCAATAACTTTCTATTTTAATTCTAGCTATAATTCTCCCCAAGATCTCACGCCAGAGGTTGCAACCATGAGCCGAATATCTACCCAGCTCCCGAAACTCACTAAATGCAAAGGAGAAGCAGGGCTCCTCTTTGTTCTCCTCTCCCCCCTTCTGCTGCTGCAATGTCCATTCTCTTAGGTGCTCTGCCCATGCTCAGTGCAGTCACTGCTGGCTTCCTCTTAAAGGAACAGTCAAAAGAAAGCCCCTTCTGGGCTGGAGAGATGGCTTAACGGTTAAGGCACTTGACTGCGAAGCCTGAGGACCCAGGTTCAATTCCCCAGTACCCACGTAAGCCAGATGAATGGGGTGGCACATATGTCTGGAGTTCATTTGTGGCAGCTGGAGGCCCTGGCATACTCGTGCTCCCCTTCTCCACACCCCTTCAATAAACAAATGAAATATTAATTTTATTTTTTTTAATTATATTTGAAAAGAAAGCCCTACCATCTCTTGCTCCTTTACTGCTTCGGTCTGCGCCACCCTCTCCAGCTTGGTTCCAGGCCAATGCATTTCCTTCAATTCTCAACCACTGGGATAGTGTCCTAAGAGCATCTCCCTCGGTTCCCTACTCCAACCCATTCTTCACCGTGTCGCTTGCTGCCTGCTTAGTCCTGCTGAGGACCGGTTTCCTACAGGTTCCCGCTTTATTCTGAAGTCTCCAACGCCATCTCACAGGTTACTGAGGTAAAGAGTACTATTATCATTTTAGACGAACATTGAAGGATGTCCCAAACTATGGCCACACTAACTGCTTCTACTCAAATCCTTTTCCATACTGTAAACAATGGAAATACCCCACACCTTATAATATCTGAATTCTTCATTGACATCTATCCTCAACTTGGAAAGCTTGTCCCTCCTTCTGCCAAAATAAAAGAAAAAAAATAATATATCAATAAGTCCACTCAGTACTGCTTACATACTTAGATGTACTTATATTACTTGAAACCACAGTCAACTACTTGGATCATCCCTCCTAATAAATTTTGATCTCCGTGACATGCAAGTCAAAATTTTGCTTATATGTAAATTCTTTGAAGAGTTTCTACAAAGGAAAGGTCATGGGCATTTAAAACTATAAGTAAAGAAGCATAGCCGGGCGTGGTGGCACACGCCTTTAATCCCAGCACAAGGGAGGCAGAGGTAGGAGGAGTGCCTGAGTTCGAGGCCACCCTGAGACTCCATAGTGAATTCCAGGTCAGCCTGGGCTACACAGAGACCCTACCTTGAAAAACAAACAAACAAACAACTATATATATATATATATATATATATATATATATATATATATATATATATATAAAGAAGCATGGGCAATGAATTAGGAAAGGCTTTGATACTGTCTCTCATGATGTCACACACCTTTCCCAGGCTTCTCCAGAGGCTAAGGCAGGACGATCTGAAGTTCATGACCAACCTGAATAACTTATAAAGACTTAGGCTTTCAGCTCTATCTCAAAACAACTTAAGGAAAAAGGAATAAGAGGGTGGTTAAGAAACACAATGATTGCCTAGTATGCATAAGGTCCTGGGTTCAATCCCTAACACCAAAATAAATAAATAAATAAATAAATAAATAAATAAAATAGGCAAGCTTGAATACAAATTCTGAGATTTTAATATTTCATTTATTTTTTAAACAACTTTTGTTCAGTTTTATTTATTTATTTGAGAGTGACAGAGAGAGACAGAGAAAGAGGCAGATAGAGAAGGAGCGAGAATGGGTGCACCAGAGCTTCCAGCCACTGCAAACAAACTCCAGAAGCGTGCGCCCCCTTGTGCATCTGGCTAGCGTGGGTCCTAGGGAATCGAGCCTCGAACTGGGGTCCTTAGGCTTCACAGGCAAGCGCTTAACCACTAAGCCATCTCTTCAGCCCTATTTATTTATTTGAGAGAAAGAGAGAGAGGCAGACAGAGGGAGACAGAGAATGACAGTGGGCGTGCCAGGGTCTCTAGCCACTCTGTCCTCTGCAAACAAACTCCAGACGCATGCGCCGCCTTGTTCATCTGGCTTTACGTGGGTCCTAGGGAATCAAACCCAAGTCCTTAGTCTTTGCAGGCAAGTGCCTTCAGTGCTGAGCCATCTCTTAAGCCCCCCCCCCAATCCTGAGTATTACACTTGCTATATGATCGTAAAGAAGGTCATTAAATACTGTGAGACTATGTCTTCTCCTATTTAAAATGATGAAAAAGGAGGTTTAATTTCTAACTTATTACCAAGCACCTAACAATGTCTGGAATGCAAGCAGCACCCAGCCAAGGGGAGCGATGGTAACAGTAGAGACTCTTATTATGCTGTAATACAGAACTGATATGCTGTGTTTAAACTAAATTGACATAACTGATCTCTCCTGCCCTCCATGAGGTTCAAATGTGATCAAGAGTTAACTTCTATATACTAATATTATTAACAATTCTAAGCAAAATGTAACAAATGAATGACAAGGCCAGTACGTTCCAAGGTCACATGACAGGGGATTCCCTTCCTGCTGAAATGAATAACGTTGCTCTGAAAGTATATGTTCCAAACTTTCTTGCAAGATAAAATAGCTCAGGAACGGGCCTCCTCTGATCTGTAAAGAGATACTCAATTTTTTTTTAAAGAAATAAAAGGAAACTCAAATGAGCCATTAGTCATTTATTTACTACATTAATTGCTGATTTCTCTTTTAATTATTTTGTTTTTCTTAAAAGGCATTCTACATGGGGTATGATGTTGGCTTCTAAAGGGGACTAAAATCTGGTCTGAATTACTTCTCAGTCTTTTGGTTAAGACCAACTGTAAAAGTGTGTTCTGATAAGGTGTAGCATCAGTTTGCTCCTGATACTTGCACAATAACAGCTATAACATGAGAAATGAATTTTTTTCCCCTCTAGGAAATGTCTAGAAAAGTGTGAGGTGATGAGTTCTATCACATAACAGATTTGAAGGGAATTCCTACGGTATGTCCTTGGCATCAATAGAGACAACACAAGCCATCACTTTCTGCCTCATTCACTTCCGAGCATGAAGGGACCTGCTTGGAGAGTGGATGAGGGAAACCCGACCTTTATAACGACCAGGTACTATCGTATTGACTAATGCCGGTGCTTATACCCTTGAAACTAGTGACTATTGAAGACAGATTCTAAGTGGAACAATTTTGAGAGCAGTTGGAAAATTGATTGTTGAGCATTTCAACTAAAAAAAAAGGACAAGCCTATCTCTAAAACTAGAAGCTAGAATAAAAATGGCTATAGCGGAAAATAATAGGAGCAGGAGGGTATAAAGTCAGTGCTGAAACTTTTGCCCAGCATCTGCAAGGCACTGGGTTCAATTCCTAGTACTGGAAAAAAAAATTGATGTTGAGGTTATGTTTTGTGCTCCTTTTCTAAGACATGGGTAATATGAAGAATACTTTTAAAATACTCTCATTTTGTAGGTTTTTTTTCTTTTTTATTTATTTATTAGAGACATACAAAGGGAGAGAGTGAGAATAGGATCACCAGGGCCTTCAGCCACTGCAAACAAACTCCAGACAAATGTGCCACCATGTGTGTCTGGCTTACATGGGACCTGGAGAATCGACCCTAAGTCCTTAGGCTTCGCAGGCAAGCACCTTAGCTGCTAAGCCATCTCTACAGCCCTGATTTAAGACACTCTCTTTTTCTTCTTCACTCTCTCAAGAGAATAAAGGAAATAGAAAATATCCTCTTCTTTTAGGTTGGGACAATTAAGTAAAATTTATGGTTAGGTACAGGACGAAGTGGTTCAAAACTAGCCAGGCTATTGAAAGATGAAGATAACTTCTTACGAGTCTTCTCAAAGACTCTGTGCATTCCTTTTATGGGAAAGCCCCTCTCCAGACTTAGCTACTAGGCTTGCTTTTGCCTTTCCACTGGTGTTTATCAGTATGGAAGGATGTGCACCCATCCATCTGGAAGATGCATCTGGATCTTTCTTTAAGCAGGATTAAACAATTATTCCTCATTTGACAAACTTTTCTGTTATTTTTATGCCCCCCCCCCACCAAAGAAAATGGGAGAGTAGCATTTCCTTAGTGACTGAAATCTTCCCCCAGTTATGGAAGAGATGTGACCCAAGGTGTCTGTCAAAGGAAAATTTTGCTATAAATTCCATCATACCCATACGTCATTGGAAGAAATGGAGGGAAAGAGTAAGCAAAGAGAAAACACAAAGAAAGAGTAAAATCATAAGTAAGGGAGGAAGAAAGTCCAAGAAAGAAAGGCAGAGACCATTGGGTGCTTGTGCATGACTCTCTTTCATATGGAATTAACGGTGGTTTAATGGGGTATGAAAGGATGTCTTACTGGAAACAATGAGGAACAATTGTGTAGCTCACGTTTCATTTCACAGGTCATTACTGCATTAAGAAGTAAATCGACCAAGTCCGGTAAATAACAGTCTGCGTATTGCCGAGAGCTTCAAACCGACTATTTCAGCCGTCACAAACTAATATCGCTGTCATGTTAACCCTTGCAGGGGTGTGCTACGGGGCTAAACAATTACAGACTTCACCCAGATCTAGCAGGTGAGCATAACTCAATGCCCTTCTAGTCCCTTCTTTTGCAAAACCCAGGAGGCCATATTTTAGCATTGTTGTTTTGTTGATGAGCCAGCCTTAGCCAAATGCGGCTCTGGTAGCCTTGAAAAACAGCCCCCATCTTAGTGAGCGCTGCAGGCATCTTTAAACAGACTGCTTCCTCTGCAAAATTAATTGCTGCAAAATGCAGTATCTCCCGTCTAAGCTTTTGCAAGCTCATACTCAGCTATTTGGGTGGGCTATAGACGTGTTTGAGAGATCCAGGGGAAATGAGCTTCTCTCCTTTATGGCAGAAGTTCATGTTTGTGTCACCAACCATCATCAGACACTGGACATCCAGAATTTCCTAATGCCTAAATTCTAGTTCCATTAACTCAAGGGCAACGGACGGCTGAGGCAAATGCTGACTGTATTCGGAATCACTCGCACAGTGCATAAACATATCAAAGGTGTTTTACACTAAGCAGTAATATTTAATGTACAACTGGCAAAATACATATTTAAAATGAATATCAAATTAAAATATTTTCTTGTTTCACCTGTGACAAAAAAAATGAGACAAGAGTCAAGGAAAATTTGTAATATAACTAATCACGTCAAAGACACATAAGTTGTACTGCTATTTATACATATACATTAATATATAAATAGATATATACACACACATATGTGTGTGTGTGTGTGTGTGTGTCTGTGTGTGCATTCCATTTAAACCTGATTTGCCTGCAGAGTGGATATGGAACACTCATATTTGCACAGTATCCATGAAATAAGATAAATATATTCTAAATTCAAATTTCTCATTTCTTGTTACTTCACATCACATAACAAAACTTAAGACCTTTCAATCAAATTTTTATGCTGTAAGCCTGAATAAGTCTGCAAAGGGACTTTGTAGATAAGGGTTCTTGTTTTGTTTTATTATATTGTTGTTTTGTTTTGTTTTGTTTTGTTTTGTTTGAAAAGGAGTCTCATTATGTATCTCAGGCAGCTTGAACTCACCATCCTCCTTCCTTAGCCTCCTGACTATTGGTATATTTACTGACTGATATGTACTACTATGCCCAGTCCAAGGTCACAGATCTCACAATGGCAATTATGCTGAACTTTAAGTATTTAGAACCAGAAAACCCATTTTCTGGTTGAAATCCTAGAGATATAGAAGAGAAATCTGGCAAGATTAAAAGCATATTTCATTACTGCATGCTCTGAAAATGAAGGGAGCCCCACGTAAGAGTCAGTAGGCAGCCTTAGAAGCTGAGCATGACCCTAGCCCACCTGGAACAAGGACGCAGGGCTACCGCTAGGTGGTGGTTTCACCGTAACTGTCCCCATACCCTCAGGTATTTTTTTTTTTTTCCGAGGTAGGGTCTCACTCTAACTCAGGCTGACCTGGAATTAACTATGCAGTCTCAGGGTGCCCTTGAACTCACAGTAATCCTCCTACCTCTGCCTCCCGAGTGCTGGAACTAAAGGCGTGCACCACCATGCCCGGCTGGTATTTTTGATTAATATTAAGCTTTCTACTTAGGTCTAGCAGGCAGAGCCCTGCTGGAGAAGGTGTATCATATGGGTAGATTTTGAGTCCAGCCCTAAAGTGTTCAGAGTCAGCTGGTACAGTCTGGTACAGGCTGGTTGTCTCCCTGCTATGGATGTATGAAAAACTGAGCCAGTTTCCCCATGATGAAGCTTCCTCTGGAATCTGTAAGCCTGAAATAAACCCTTTCCTCCCATAAGCTGTTTGCCCCAGCAACCAGAAAGTAACTGCTACACACTCTTACAGATACAGGGAACCAAATTTGACCTACAACCTAAGAGAAACTGTAAGTTTAGTCCTAATCACATAATGTGGAAAGTGACGGAGAAACCAGAGCTTTCATCTCAAAGGGTGTGTGAGAAACTTTATTTGGAACCCAAATGTAATTGACGATTGCATGGGGACACAGGTTTGGGTTCTCCAAATTCCATGTCCCAACCTAACGATTTCATGAAGTTTTTACAGTTACAGAACAAAATAATGTCATAGATCAAGGAACTTTTTAAAATAAATTGGTGAAAACATTAGGTAGGTGTGTTATAACAAAGTAGTATGAATTTCTGTCATAGTGATATGGGGTCTGTGGGGAGTCCAGAAAAATCCTTGAACTCCAAAGCCTGAGTTCATGTTTGTATTCAACCAAAGAATCGGACAAATTATTATATTTATTTAAGGAAGTACTAAACCAAGGGAAGGAAAATTGAGATGCACAAGTGGTCTGAGAGCCCATGTGGGACTAGAAAAAAAATTGAAAAAATATTTAGAGAAAAAAAAAGGAGAGAAAGCACGGAGAGCTCCTGGAGGGCCAGAGGGGGTACAGAGGGTCAAGCTGGTTCTCCCCTCCTCTTGGCCCCCTTGAGCAAACAGAAGGAGAGACTTACCAGAACCTGGAGGTTCAGGAGTGATGAACGAGCAGCCAACAGAGAGGCTTGTCCCCTCACATGCGTCTATTTACAGCCTTCTTGTGGTGGGTTTTACCTTCTAACTCAGGTGAGCCAGAGAGACAGTTGATTGGTCTGGGCTAGAAGCTAGTTCAGGAAGATGCCAGCCATGACACTGAGTTTTGACCAACTACAAATGTCAAGATTAGATGTGAATTCTAGGAAAGGAGTGCCCTCTCCTAGGGAGGGGCTTAAGTGTGGAAAACAAGTCTAGGGAACTCCTTTAGGCAAGAGGTAAGGAGAAGCCATATTCGTTTCTGATCTCCAGCAAAGAGCAGACGGTAAGGGCAAGCCCAGAAACATCCCGACTTTTCACTTTCAGGAGCCCAGACACCAACTACCTAAAAAAACCTCCTGACTCTGTCTTGATAGGCTTCAGATGCAATATGATGACATTCTTAATTTTCAGGTTAGTAGGAGCTAGGAGGTCTATTCATACATCCCCAAAGACTTTCCTTAATAGTCACTAGAAATACCCATTCAAGGTTCTGGAAAGATGGCTTAGCAGTTAAGCGCTTGCCTGTGACGCCTAAAGACGTTCGAGGCTCAATTCCCCAGGACCCACGTAAGCCAGATGCACACGGGGGGCACATGCATCTGCAGTTCATTTGCAGTGGCTGGAGGCCCTGGCACGCCCATTCTCTCTATCTGCCTCTTTCTCTTTCTGTCTTTCACTCTCAAATATAAATATATATATATATATATATATATATATATATATATATATATATATATATATAAAGAAATACCCATTCAAGGGACCATATCTCTGGACCTGCAACACTCCAAACTTCTCCACAATTACCAACTTTCCAATCAGTCCATCCATCTGCCTTGTAGAATGTTTGATGTAGGTGCACTGCTGTCTGTGAACTTTGATTCCTCAAAGCAATATGGTGTTTCAGCTCTATGAGAATCCAAATGAGGCAAGTCCATCATATTGCTGACCAACTCATCAAGAGGACAGCATGTACAATGCTGTTCCAGGTGGGTACATTTCAGCTTTATTTTCTACATGTTGGTGAAATTGTTGGCAAGTTGTTTCTAAGTTTTAAAATATTCTATCTTATACAGTTCTGGATTAGTTTAATGATTACATTAAAATGTCACAAACTGCCATTAGTGTTCACATAAAATATGTTTGGTAGTCAGCTTCAGGTTGCTGGGATGAACCTCCAAACCAGACACGGTAATGGAAGGAAGGGAATTTATTTGAAACGTACAGATCCAGGGGAAGTTCCATAATGGTGGAAGAAGCTGGCCCCGCAGAGAGAAATATCACCAGCAGCACCAAAAGCAAACACACTTCAGGAACCCCAGGCAGAAACTGAAGCACTCTGCATATTTTAGGCTGGAATTCCAGATCTGCCCTCAAACACACTTTACCAATGGACCCTTGGATCTGCCCTCAGAGACACCTAGTGACAAGCTTTAATAAAACTTCTCAATCTATTGGAGGGCATCCATTCTGGCTACCACAATATGCTAGTCCTTCAAGAAAGGAAAGTGAAATGTTCCTCAAAATCCCTATCAGAATCTTGTAACAAACCCACGTGGTGTCTTCAGAAATAGGATGTTATCATCTATTCTGGTGAGCCTTGGCAATAGCCTGTATTGTTTGGGGAACCCTAGGGACCTCTCTGAGCAACAGCTCACTGGAAAGTATCTCACCCCTGGTACTGGGTTTTCCTGCTACAACTTATGGCTTCAGAGAGCAGCACTGCCCACCTCCACAGGGAGTTTTTGCCCAAACTCTCTCTGTCTCTTTAAAAATCTAAATTATATGTTTCAATTATCTAACAAAATTGGTTAACCCATGGCTTTTTTTTCATAATGTCCTTCATTTTGGTTAACCATCCCCATTTCTCCTCCCTGCCCCTACATTCTCTTCCTCTGAGCCTCTAACATTTCCCCTCCCAGCACTCCATCCCTCTACTTATATGTCTACCGTCTCCTCCCCTTAAGCCCTTCCTATCACCTAAAGGAGCTCTCTGTAGCTCCTTTTTAGCCTCCTGACCTTCTACGACCTCTTACTTCAACTTACATACAAACCTAGAAACTTAAAGTTAGGATCTATGAAAGAGAACACTGTGGCCCTCTCCCCTAGTAACAGGCTATCGTACTGTTGGAAAGTGCTAGGCAGGCCTCTGGGGAACAAAAGATCATCAACAGTCTTACCCAATGGCAGATCCATCCTGCATATTACATACCCAGCCAGCTAGGCAACATGTGCCCACTGGTACAATAGTGCTATGACTCTGCCTGGGATAACCAAGTGCTCTCTGACTGGATCAGAGGCCACCTCTATGGGAGGGAATTCATGCCTGGTACTGAAAGCCTAGTCAAAAGCATGCATGTGCTTCAGTGTGCTCTCCCCCAGACCTGGATATCCATGACCTCACAGTGCCTGACACTACCTACACAAGACCAGCATGATACGAGGAAAAGATCATGACATCAAAATAAAAGAGAGACTGACTGAGATGGGGAGGGGATATGATGGAGAATGGAGTTTCAAAGGGGAAAGTGGGAGGGGAGGGAGGGCATTACCATGGGATATTTTTTATAATCATGGAAGTTGTTAATAAAAAAAAATTGAAAAGAAAAAAAAAAGCATATGGCTTGTAAGTTCATAGAGCTTACTGGGAAACTCACCTATAGTGGTTACCTTCTCATTGCCAGAACAAAACACCTGACTAGAAGAAGCTTATTAAAAACAAATGGTTTGTTTCAGTTTACAATATCAAGGGGAAGTTTCATAATGGTGGGAAAACAGGGCAGAACAGTCAGCCAGCCATCACATCTTGTCATATTGGCTGGGAGGAAGCAGAAAGAGTCAGCTAGCTCCCACTGGCAAGCAGAGCTGGGCTATAAAATCCCAGGTACCCCCACCCCAGTGACACACCTCCTCCAGCCAAACTCCACCTCCCAAGGGCTCCACCAGGCGGGGAATAAGTGTAAGCAGAGGCACTAACACTCCACGTGTTGTTTGACTGAGTGGACATGCTGTCAAATTGCCCTCTAAATATTTACATTATGTTTATGCCCATAGACAGTGCTACTCTGAGCTTTGGCCACAGAAGCTTCTTTTTGCAGTGCCTAACTGGGCCAACTCAAAACTTGGCAAAGGGCTAAGAATAAGTGGCTGTTGAGTTCTCCGCACTAGATGGGACATCTCTAGGAGGTTCTTCAAGACTCAGGAAACATTGTAAAAGAGGAGGAAGAAAGAATATAAGAGCCAGATGGTGAAAAGAGGTACTTTGGGACACTTCCCTCCAGAAAAGAAGTAACTGCTGTATTTATGACCTTATAGGGGCTGTGGGCTGTTAGTACCTCCATAAGACCTAAATAACACTGGGCCCCCTAACATCTAAATGGATGCGGGAGGAGGGAGAAAATGCAGCAAAATAGAATAGGGACTAGTTATAAAGAAAGGGTTCAAAGAAATGGAAATGGAGAAGAGGAACAGAGCAGGTAATGAAAGGGGATTATGATCAAATTACAATATGTTCCTGTATGACAATGTTCAAGAAAAGAAAAGAAACACCCTATCAGCAGAGTAAAAAGCAACACATAGAATGAAGAACTATTTGCCAATTATATATCTGGTAGAACACTAATGTCCAGTACGTAGAGAGAACTCCCTAAACTCAAGGACAATTGCAAAAAAAAAAAAAAAGAGTAAAAATAATTTAAAAACAAGCATGGAGCTTCTCTAAAGAATAGATTCAAATGACAAATAAGCACATGAAAAGCTGCTCAATACTATTAATCAGTTGGTAAGTCCAAGTCAAAACTACCATGAGATAGTAACTCACTCCACCTAGGATACCAACTATCAAGGAAAGCCACGTGCTGGCCAGGGTGGAGCCTTGTGCATCATGGATGGGGAGGCCAAATGGTATAGCTACTGTCAGAAAGATGATGATGTCCCTCAATACATTGAAGCAGAAATAGTCCATGGTCCTCTCACGGATAAGCAAATTAAGTAAATCTACAAGACGTCTGTACACCCATGTGTTCAGCAACATTATTCACAGTAGATACAATGTGGAAACAACCCAACTGTCCATAGACAGATGAATGAATGTGGAATATCCATGCAGTGGAATATTGTTAAACTTTCAAAGAAAAGGAAATTCTACACTATGAGAACTTAAGAATATTAGTCTAAGCAAAACAAGTCACTAAAATTTGCTGCATGATTATCTTAATAATAAGTGACTCAGAGCAGGCAAAATCATATAGACATAAAGTACAATGATAACTGCCAGAGATTGAGAGGACTAGGCAGTTATTGTTTAATGGATATAGAAATTGTGCCTTGGGGGCTGAAGAGGTGGCTCAGCAGTTATGGCACTTGCCTGAAAAGCCTAATGACCTAGGTTTAATTCCCCAGTACCAATGTAAAGCCAGATGCAGAAAGAGGCCTTGGCACACCCATTTGCTCTCTCTCTCTCTCTCTCTCTGTGTGTGTGTGTGTGTTTGGAAATAAATAAATAAATATTTTTTCAAAGAAGAAAGTACAGTTTAGGAGCTAAAAAGATGGATGGTAGAGATGGTTGCACAATATGATGGATGCATTTAATACCACTGAACTAAGTACTTAAAATGATTAGGATGGTGAACTTCCTGTAATGTAAATTTCATCAAAATAAAAATTCAGCCCGTCTGAAAGCTGAAGTATTAAAACTAATCTGTTATTTGTTCTAAGAGAATGGATTTAGCATTTCTATGCTTAAAAAGAACCTACTTATTCATAAAATACTGCCTTTGACAGACTGTGAGGATACTCAACACCTACAAAAGCAGAGATCCAGAGGCTCCTAAGAGCTCATCACCCACCACGGCTCAGGGAATTTTGCGGAGGAGGGGGCAGGAAGATTGTACAAGCCACAGGTTGAGACATCATGCCCAGAGGCATTCCCTTCCCCCCAAAAAATAACTGACTACTGGTCCCACGATACATAAACTACAACCCATTGGGAATACCTGCAACCCCACTGAGGAGTAACCCCAATGGAATGGAGGCAAGGATGAGGGAAAAGAGGGCATCAACACATGATATATTCATAGAAAAATGTTAATAATAATAAACATTAGAAAATACTGTTTTTTAATATGTAAAAAAACTATAATATAGTAAGAAATAGACTTGTACACTGTCTGACATAAGAGAAAACAAACCAGACCACACAGGGGAAGTCATGCAAGGAACAGCCTAACTACTAAAATTACTTGATTTTACTTTTTCATAAAGAATATTTTTATTTACTTATTTGCAACCAGAGAGAGAGAGAAGAGAGAGACAGATTCAGAGAATGGTTGACAGCACCTCCAGCCACTGAAAATGAACTCCTGATGCATGTGCTACTTTTTGCATCTGACTTTAAGTGGGTGCTGGGGTATCTAAACCGGTCATTGAGCTTTGTAAGCAAGCGCCTTAAACACTGAGCCATCTCTCCAGCCTCTAAGATTACTTGAAAACTACTAGGTACGCTTATGGCTCAGCTCCTACTTTGTGAGAAAATTAAGGGAAGAAGTCACTATGTATTGAGGAGGGAATGAAACCAATTGATCTCTGAGGAACTATCAAAATCAAAGTTGCCCTAGTTTTATAATTACTTTCTTAAGTGGACTGTATTTCTATAGATGAATGGCTTGATATGAGGTACTATTTTGCAGAATTTGTTTTGAGGCACATTAATGCCAAGTATGAACTTTTTTTTTCTGAGATAGGGTCACACTCTAGCCCAGGCTGACCTAGAACTCACTCTGAAGTCCCAGGCTGGCTTTTAACTCACAGTGATCTTCTTACCTCTGCTACAGAACCTGGCCTGAACTAATATTCTTTACTCTAAAAGCTTGAGAACTCATAAATAGCACAAATCAAATGGAATTTCACTTAACAATATATATTAGAATCTAATATTTTAGCATATGTTATAACTCTCTAAAATATGAATAGAGTTTTCAAAATGTATTTGATGTTGAATCACACCTTTCAGTGTCCTGAGTTCACTGACTGTGGAAACGTTCTTTGGAAGTGTTCAAATTAAATTTGTTCAATGCACTTGGTGGAACAGTTGGCTGGCCCACTGACTGTATCAGTTCTTTCCCTGTTGCTATGAAAAAAAACCTGGCTAGAAGCACCTTATAGAAAGAAAAGGGCTTAATGTGGCTTACAGTTTCAGAGAACAGGGTCCATGCTTGGCAGACTGGCTTCACATTGTCAAAGGAAACAGAGAACTCAACAGAGTTCTATAAATCAAGAAAAGCTCCACCTTCCAAAGGTTCCACAGCTTTCCCAGACTGTCCCACCAGCATTCAAACACATGAGCCCTAAGAAGGGGGAAAATTTTCCATTTGAACCACCACACACTAAATTTGAATTCTTGACTTTTCACTGATCCGTCTATTTAGTGCTTAGTGAATATATACTATGTTCCAGAAACTGTACTAAAATAGTCCTTGCCGTCTGATAAGGCAGGTTTGTACAGCAGTGGCAGAAGACCCATGAGGACTGTGGTAATGAGTGTCCAATGCAGGAGGGTCACCAGGAGACCAAGACCCACACTGCGTGTGAAAGGCAGTAAGGTTTCATACAACAGTGTCAAACCTGACCACAGAAGACAGACTGTGTAGCTGCTTCTGAACATGGTGCATTTGCCTGCCTTTTCCTACATGCCTTTTAAAACTCCACCTTAGGGGCTGGAGAGATGGCTTAGCGGTTAAGCGCTTGCCTGTGAAGCCTAAGGACCCCGGTTCGAGGCTCGACTCCCCAGGACCCACATTAGCCAGACGCACAGGGGGCGCACGCATCTGGAGTTCATTTGCAGTGGCTGGAGGCCCTGGCGCGCCCATTCTCTCTCCCTCTCTCTATCTGCCTCTTTCTCTCTGTCTGTTGCTCTCAAATAAATAAATAAATAAAATAACAAAAAAAAATATTTAAAACTCCACCTTAGGTCTAGGCTCCCTGTCAGTTCCATTTCCTTCCTAAAACCTTTGGCTTCATCCCTGGTTGCATTGGATGTTTCCACTGTACTTTGTGAGGATTTTATCCAAGTACGTTAGGGCATGTCATGTCGTGGTCTGGCCCTCTTCTCCCCCATGTGTAAGGACACTGTTTCTAATCGTCCTTTACCCTCTGATCTAGGATATCCACTCAGTACTCAGCAACACCTGGCTCCCGATGGCCAGTCAATACACATGAAGCTCAACAACAAACTGCATCAATACATCAAGGAAAAAGGGGGGGAAACTACAAAACGTTCAGCACAACAGTGTTCTGAGGAAATGACCAAAGCCACAACTCGGTTGTCACCACAGATCCCCTGGTGTTAGCACTGACAACTTTTACTTTTTCTACATTGCAGTCCAGTCCACTTATTTTGTACATGGAAAAAATGGCCCATATGAAAGTACATATTTATATTAAATATACAAAGAACAGAAACTAAAGGAGACTTCTTGTGGCTGTTATGAAATTGCCTTTCAAAAATGTTGAAATAATTGATGGTTACTTTTGAAAACCTAAAAATCTATTCACTTTCCTATACAGCGAAAGTATGTGAATTATTTAGTTAAATACAGTTCTGCACAGAGTTGCACCAGAAGATTAAGACCACATCAAAATTATCTAGATGTGGTTATAGGCCTAAGCTTCAGAGTCAGACAAATATAGGCTTAAATTTTGGTTCTGCACGGTCTAGCTGTAAGAGCATGAAAAAATAAATGAATGAACTTCTCTAAATCTTCTACTTTCTCAAATGGTCTTAGAGGAGTAACAACACTTAACGTGTGAAGTCTGTTGTAGGGTGATGGAGCATGTTTACAAACGCGTAACCACGGTAACTACTACTCAGAGTGTAACTATGAACATCACTTGTTTGTCGGAATAACTGACTGCACAGCTTCGGTTTGCTTTGCTCTGCGTAGACAGGACTTCTGCTTATGAAAAGATTGGCTGATCTAAGATAGACAGCATAGAACAGAGAGAAAGAAGGAAGAGTGCTCTTCCCGCGGTACTGACGACAGTGTACCTTAGAACCACGATGAGTCCTGAATCTTTTGTTAATTAGCGGCACGACTTGGATAAATTAGCTACTTGTCTCCACATCAGTTGCTGTGCCCATAAAACGGAGGCAGTAAGAGTATGAGTCAGTCTCCTAGGGTGGATCATGTTCGTGCCATTAAGTGAGATAATTCATCAAAAGGTCTTAGCGGGGAGCCACGGGCATGGCGAATACTTAAGTGGCAGTGGTAGTTGTTGCTAATGGTTTTGCTAATGGAAGACAATCACAGTGATAAAATGTCTAGATTGAGGAGAGGTAAAAGAAATATCTTCATGGATCACAGCACCCTTTAAAAATGTAAACCACCCCAACCCATAGCTTGGGCTACTCCAAAAAGCAATCAGGCATTGTGATGCTGGTCATTGCTAGGAGACCCCAAAGTCCTGGGAGAGTTAGGAAAAGACATGAAGGAAAGTTGTTCTGTGGGTCTTACAGAGTGCCACTAGGAGCCATACCCTGCCCTGCTTGGGATAAAAGCCCCTTGCAGCCACATATCCCACAGTCTAATATTTTCTGAGACTCCACTGTGCCTTTATATTTTAATACCCTGACATCTGGAATCCTAAAAGCCTAATGTTTAACCATAAATATCTGCTGAGATTAAAGAGCTATATACCGAGTTTCAATCTTTGGGTCCTATAATTGCTTGGGAAAAAGAGAATGGTATTTCCCCCTCTAGCTAGAAGAAAAAGACCTCTGCAAGCATAGATATTGGCAGACAAATTCTCTCTAACAACCCTTTCCTCTCTCCATTCCGTCCTCTCATTTCCTCCTTCCCTCTCCAGTCTCTCATTTTATAATACGATCTTGCTGTCACTCTCGGGACAAATGGGAAAGAAGGGAAGCCTAGAAAGCTTAAAGAAAAGACACATTTCATGATCAGCAGCAGCGCTGGGCCAATGCTAGCCTTCCTGCCTGTGTGGTTGGGACTTTCGCCTTCCCATTATTCAGTGAGAAGTCACTTCATCACTGTGGGCTGACAGTCAAATGCCAACTTTATTTTCTTTTTTACCAGCCCCATTTTTTATTTTTGATATTGAGGCAAGTCACTTTTAAGGTCTCCTACAATGGTTTATGACTTCCTTTCATGAGAGGTCTCCAAGAAGGAACACAATTTGAAAAATGTTGCTTCGCCATTTGTGGTAGAGAGTAGGAAACTCTTACCTTCCCCAAAGGTGGATTTTGGTCAGAAGTCATGGTCAGACCATAATCTTTTGCTGGGAATCATGTCAAGAAAAGTGTGGGAAAAGCTTATCATGCATGTAGCGTTTTATTATGGTTCAACATGGAATTTATAAAATAAACTTAATATCATATCATTTTCATCCAGTGATGCATTATGAAAGTGACATTTTGAGGTCACTGACTTCATTTCAATAAAAGATGAAGTATGGGTAAGAGGAAAGGCCTAACATTATTTTTATTCATAGACTTAATTTAGATTGTGACCACTGACTGTATCTTTCCAATGTTCTTTCTCCTTTCAGAAATGTGCCCAGACAAGTATGATTTGTTTTCTTTTCTTTTGAGTCATGGTCTCATTCTGATGTCTCAGATTGGCCTCAAAATTGTGGCACTTCTCCTGTCTCTGGAGTGCTTGAATTACAGGTACGTCCAGCTTCAAAGACTAATTGTTAATCATCCATGAGAAATTGAAAGTACCATGCCAGAAAACATCATTTCTCTTAACATCTTGTTTATTTACTTTAATTTTTTTTGAGACAGGGTCTCAGGAAAGCCTAAACTGGACTTGAACTCACAGCATTTCTCAGTACTGTGATCAAAGAAAGATGTGTACCATCACACCCAGCAAAAATTAAAACGAGGGCTGGAGAGATGGTTTAGTGGTTAAGATGCTTGCCTACAAAGCCTAAGGACGCAGGTTCAATTCACCAGGACCCAAATAAGCCAGATGCTCAAGGTAGCACGTGCACCTGGAATTCATTTGCAGTGGCTAGAGGCCCTGGGGTGCCCATTATCTCTCTCTACCTACCTCTGTCTCCTTCTCTCTCCAATAAATAAATTAAAAAAGAAAAAATAAAAAAGAGATTAAGAACAGGCAGCTGGGGGTTGTGGCACATACCTTTAATCCCAGCACTTGGGAGGCAGAGGTAGGTGGATTGCCATAATTTCGAGGCCACCCTGAGACTAGATAGTGAATTCCAGGTCAGCCTGGGCTAAAGCGAAACCCTACCTCAATAAACCAAAAACGAAAAAAGAAAAGAAAAGGGGCTGAGTATGTAGCTCAGTGACACAGAACTTGCCCTAATATGAACAAGGCTCTGGGTACAATTCCCAGCCTCACAGAAAATAATAAAAAATTTCCCATAAAAAATGAAAGTTTAATTTTAATGGCCTTGGTGGCTCTTATAGTAAGTCAACATTGAGAACTACTGAAAAAATATTGACAGGAGCAAAAGAATGAGTGGTTTGGTTTTGTTTGGTTTTGTTTGACTCATACTTTTAAAAAATGATGTATTACCTTATCATGAAAATAAGACATATAAAAACTAATTATCTATTAGATTCAAAAGATACAAATCATTCTTTCAAATTGCTAGGCTTCCAATTGGTAAAATTCTGTAAAAAAAATTTTGTAGCATGGAGAGCAAGGGTTTGTGACCAGCACAGGCCAGTGCATATTCAAGGACAGCCTCCCTGGAAACCCCTATCTTCTCTTCCTGGACAGTTTCTGGGACCTACACACTGCTCCTACCCATTCTGTCACCATGAACCCCTTTAGCATGAACATCTCCAAGAACTGATAGAAATCCAACCACAAATTTTTAACCTCTTTAACACAGTCTAAACAAGTGTGGAATAAAATGATGGGTGCCAGGAAAATGGAAATGAGGAGATTTAGACCATAGGACACAAACGTGCCCTCATGAAGAGTGAACGAGCCTGGAGACCAAATGCACATGAGAAATTCTGCAGTTACCTTAGCATTGGTGGCACAAAGGGCCAAACCAAAAGCAGCTCACAAGAGGACAGTTATTTTGGCTTACAGTCTCAAAGGGAAGCTTCATGATGGCAGCTAAAAGATGGTAGAGCAAGGCTGGGCATGGTGGCATATGCCTTTAATCCCAGCACTCAGGAGGCAGAGCTAGGAGGATCGCTGTGAGTTCAAGGCCACCCTGAGATTATATAGTGAATTCCAGGTCATCCTGTGCTAGAGTTAAGACCCTACCTTGAAAACCAAAAGACAACAAACAAAGAAAAAGATGGTAGAGCAGAGGCTGGACATCACTTCCGCCACAGTGGGTAGAATATCACAGCATGAGAGTGAGCTAAACATTGGCAAGGGACGGCTGGCTACAACACCCATAAGCCAGCTCCTATGACACATCTCCTCCAGCAAAACTCCAATTCCCAAGAGGTCACCATCTGGAGACCTCGCATTCAGAAGGCATGAGTTTATGGGGGACACCTAATTCAAACCACCACAAGGGTTATGCTTAATATTATTTTAGTATACTCGGGATTTTTGATATGAGCACTTTAAGTGCTCTTACCACAATAAGGGGGGGGAAAAAAAAACTCTTCGAGATGGTGGATGTGTTGATTTTCTGCAGTATAGTAGCCATTTTGTCATGTGTTATGTCAAACCCCATGCTTTATACCTTAACTGTGTATAATAAAAATGAACAGGCAATACTGAACAAAATACAATCCTCTAAGCTGACCTTCAAAGGAACTTACTACCTGGCTGTGTAGCTACATCCACTCCAGTCTTTCATACTGATCTATGTGCCGCTCACCTTCACACATGCTAAAGAGTCTCTTCTCAGAATCCATGCACTAGTTGGTGCCTGTCCCTACTAGTCCCCTCCCTCTGCTCAGATTCATGACTCATCAAATAGCAACCCTTTTTTACATTTTAAATATATTTTTTAAATTTTTACTTATTAGAGAGAGTGGGAGAGAGAAAGAATAGGAGCACCAGGACTTCTAGCCACTGCAAAGAACCCCAGACACATGTGTCACCAT
The DNA here is from genome assembly GCA_036346955.1 of Dipus sagitta. NCBI lineage: Eukaryota > Metazoa > Chordata > Mammalia > Rodentia > Dipodidae > Dipus > Dipus sagitta. Next base: position 124,575,579 of record CM070779.1, on the reverse strand, counting down.
GTGCATCTGGCTTATATGGGTTCCAGGGAATTGAACCTAGGTACTTAGGTTTCGCAGGCAAGCTCCTTAATTGTTAAGCCATCTCTCCAGCCCCCAACACTATTTTTTAAATCATTTTAATTCCTCTCAACACCACATTTGGGTACACTTCTCTATTGGAATATAATTTCTATGGAATAAGGATTTTATCTGACCCTATAGTTTCCATGCTTAGGAAGGTACCAGTATACAGTGGTAGGCAAAACACATTTTCCAAATGAAGGAAAATGTCAAAATCAGCATTGGTCATGTAAAAGGTGCCCAGGTGATACTAGCTCCCACTTCATTTCCCTTGTACTTTCTTTCACATGGCTGAGAAATTTGAAAGCACCATCATACTGAAGCTGATTTCTTCCAGTCCTTTCCCAACAGCACTGGTCCTCAGTATGTATGAATATATCGGTGAAGTGATGCTGTCCATGGTTAGTCAGAAATAGACAGGAAATGAATGGGAAGCAAGCATGATGATCCCTGGTGTTCATTTCCTACTGAGGTAAGATGCTAATTTCAAGATTTTGTTTTTCTCTGAATGATTGGATTTTCAGATCATCAGATGTCTCTCCCCAGTCAAAAGAAATTCTTTCTAAAATAAAATATAAATAGTTCCCAGAGGAACACTTGGTTGGAATTAGCAGCCTTCCAGCCTATTGCCATGCAATTTTCAAAGTTGGCTGCAAATGCAAACTTACAGATAAGTATAAAACAAAATTAACAGCTCACTTTTCCCCTGGCTACATACCCTGCACTACAAAGATAGCAAAACCCACTGGCACGGTAGTGCTACCTGATGATCCACATGGATGGTTTTGGGTCCTGATGCTGAGTGCATGACAGTATGCTGGGAACTGGGGAAATATGATTGACTGAGTAGGTTTTGTGTGAACTAACATGTTCAAATAAGATATATTATTTTGCAAATTAAAAAATAATCCTCAAAGGCAATGGACTCCAAATGGCTTAGAGAAATTTGTTAATAAGATGGAGAAAAGGCATAGGGTATGCCAAACGTGGTGACATTAGGAATAAATAAGAGGTGTGGTTCTAGTCATCTCCACTTTCATATTAGTTAATTGCTTTTACTAAGTTATAGAGGATCTTATGGAAATACAAAATAGACATTTATTCTCTTAACATCAAGTATTGTTTTTTTGGGGGGGGGGTACTAGTGGGGGGGGTGAGGGTTGAGGTAGGGTCTTGCTTTATCCTAGGCTAACCTGGAATTCACTAGGTAGTCTCAGAGTGGCCTCGAACTCACAGTGATCCTCCTACCTTAGCCTCCTGGGTGCTGGAAATAAAGGTGTGCACCACTGTGCCTGGCTAAGTGTCCGTGCTTTATCTCATTCATCAGATTGTGAACAGGAGTTGGAAAGCAGCTAATAGAAAATGATAGTAAAAAGAACGAGGTGGTCTTGCACAGGGAAGGTGCTCTGTGGGAGTCAAGAAACACTATGGTCTTATAGGCTCCCAGAGACACCATCTGCTATGTACTATCTCCTATAGAGCAAGGAGACATGGATTGTATTTTTAGTGCAGTAAACAATAACCTGCACTGTGGGAATCCCTACTCTTGACACCAATGGCAACTTTGTTTAAACTTTCACAAAGCTTTAAACCATCAAGAGTTTGAGCGGTCAGCCATATGTACTTCTGTTAGACCCTCAGTCACTCACATACACACAAATTCCTTTGCTCACACACTCATAATAAATGGTGTGTGATATCCTCTTACCCTCCAGAGTTCTGCTGTCAAATTATGTTTCAATGAGCTGAGAAAAATCAAATAGACCAGCCCTGAGCCCAGTTGCAAGCATATTTATACCTGAGTGGTGTATTAACCCACATAGTGTGCAACCACCTGGACATTCATGAGAATGTTAAGACTTCAACATGAAGCATTTGATTGACATCTTAGAGTTCTATTCCACAGGTGCTTAGAATGCTGCACCAGTCTGCTTTTGGTACTCTCCTTCCCACACTGAAGAGAGTTGCTGAAAGGACTCATGACCGCCTTCTGAAAAACAAGTTTTTCTGACCACAGTGAAAGAGCATATGCAGCCTTTGTTCAGACACAGCCAAGAGGCTGGAGAGTTACTGTACCTTGAAACATCTCCCAGACCAAGATGAGCAAAGACGTTATCTATCTACATGAGATTCTTCATGGCTTCTTTGGGTTCACTTGGTAGTTTGGTCTTTTGTAGTTTCCATCAAAATGTTGCTCCAGCTTCCACAGTACTGACCAGATTGACAACCCATTCTTTACTGGTGTTATTTCTTTACAATCTCATTTCCTTACCTTTCACAGATGCCGCTTAATTCTTAGCTTTGTATGAAGTAATTCTGGAGAAGCCCAAAGTTAGTCACTACCTTTATTATTTCTTCTTCTCAACTGTGATGAAGTGAAATGTGTGTCCTACCCTCTGGGACACTATCCATGTCATTAATTCCACAGAATAGGAGCCTCTTCAAAAATAAATAAATCAATATTAAAATAAAAAAGAATAACCCTATAATTATGCATAGAGTTATTTTAAAGTGCAAGAAGGATGTTTTTCCCATACTATGAAAACCTGTGGTGGTAGGATACTTTTTAAAAAACAATAAAAAACTTACTGTAGAAAATGATCTGAGTATATCTATAGTTAAATATAATTATAGTTGTCAATGCTTTTCATTTTTTCTTTATAACTCTCCAAAGCTCTTTCTCTTATTCTCTCACTTCTCATATACCTACATATGAATGTCTTAGATTTCATTGTACTGTGAAAAAATGGATTTGTTGTAATATTCAATAACTGTAAACAATATATGAAGATGAATAATAGCATAGCATTTCCAAGCACTCAGCCTGACTTTAAAACCTATACTGTAGTCCCAACAGATTATTACTCCATTGCTAACATAAGCCTGCATATGTGAAAAAACTTAAGATGAATACAAAATATCTATTCAAATATGAAATTTTATAATTAAAAGAATTATATATAGAAAAATATAAATCTTGAATGCTATACTATAGCAATAATTCTGATGGACAAAATGACAGAAATAAACAAAAATATAACTATGCCAAGCAGAGTGATGTGTGCCTATAATACCAGCACATAGGAGGCTATAGCACCAGGATACCAATGTAAGGCCAGTCTAGGCTACACTGCAAGTTTCAAGCCTGTTTGGCCTACGTAGAAAGTTTGAGGCTGGTCTGGGATATACAAGACTCTCAAAAGAAAGCACAGACAAACAAAAAAAAAACCACACAGACTAAAATCCTTGAACCATTTGCATTTCAGGCCTCCATATGGGAGATAAAGCCTTAAACCAACAAAATGGGAGGACTTGATTCCTTCTGCATACCCTTGAAGGGTTTGGAGAAATTGTATTAATATTTTTCCCAATGATTTATAATCAGTTACTTAATGAGCCAGTCAACCAAAATTTGTAAGCATCCTCCCAAATACTTATGACTGAGCAGGAAAAATTCCAGTCCTCTTCAAATTTGTGTTCTAAGAGGACAAACACTAAGAGATTGCATTTATACCATAATGTCTGGTGGTAAATCTCTAACAAGAAAACAACAAAAAGAACAGGTGTGGTGGAGCAGAAGAACAGCAGTCACATGATTTGTTTTTGGAAACAAGAACTTGATGCATCTCAGACTGGCCTCAAACCATAGCTGAGTATGACTTTGAACTTCTTATACTCCTGAGTCCTGGGACTATGGGTATTCACCACCGTGCCTGGTTTTACACACTGCTGGAGATGAAACCCAGAGCTTCATGTGTGTTAGATAAGCCAGTACCAACTTAGCCACTTCCCCAGCCCTCACACAGGATTTCTGTAGATGAATGGTCAAGAATGGCTTCCCCAAGGAGTCCATTATTTGAATGCAAAGAAGATGTTCCAAGCAGAGAAAATAGGCTGTGCAAAGATCCTATGTAGGGAGATGCTTCCCACATTAAAGAAAAAAAAAAAAAAAACAAGAGACTAATAGGAAAACAGGGCTCACGGAAGGCGTGGGGACAGAGAGGACACAGCCAGGGGCCAAATACAAATCTGGTGGGTTCGTGATTTGGATTTCCTTCTGAGTAGGTGAGAAGCCACTCAAAGGTTCAAATAATCACTTTGTCTACTGAGTAAAACAAGCAACTGCTGCACATAGGAAAGGCCGAAAGAAGATCAACAGGGAAATTATTCCCCCACAAGGTGAGAGACCATAATGGCTACATCAAAGGTTACAGGTAGGGGAAATGAAATTCGAGATTTGGGGTTAGGGAAAAGAATAATAAAGGATACATTCTGGGTTTTCACTTAATCCCATGCATGGTGGCACCAGTTACAAAAGCAGACACAGGCAGGCAAGAAGAGAGAAAATAAGAGCCAAGGTCAGATTTGCTGAGGCATGGCTGAATCCGAGAGGCCTAAATTTCTCAATAGAGTCAGCTGGATATTTTAGACCAAATTTCCAGGTGAAGTCTGAGCTGAGAATATAAATTCCAAATCATAGTGATGAGTGGTATTTCAATCTTGGTCGTGTGGAAAGAAGGCAACAGATCTGAGGACATGACGTTTAGAAAGTCACACATGGAGAATTTAAAATTGACAAGGGAGACCAATAAAAATGCATATATCTGAAAAGAACCAATCAATGAAGCAGGGAGAAAAATATAAAATATGTTAAGATTTTGCCGGGCGTGGTGGCGCACACCTTTAATCGTAGCACTTGGGAGGCAGAGGTAGGAGGATCTCCATGAGTTCAAGGCCACCCTGAGACTACATGGTGAATTCAAGGTCAGCCTGAGGTAAAGTGAGACCCTACCTCAAAAAAAAGGGAGGGGGGATGGGCTGGAGAGATAGCTTAGCATTTAAGTACTTGCCTATGAAGCCTAAGGACCTCAGTTCGAGGCTTGACTCCCCAGGACCCACGTTAGCCAGTTGCACAAGGGGTGCATGCATCTGGAGTTCATTTGCAGTGGCTGGAGGCCCTGGCGCACCCATTCTCTCCCTCTCTCTCTCTCTCTCTCTCTCTCTTTCTCTATGTCTGTCACTCTCAAACAAATAAATAAAAATAAACAAAAAACTGCAATAAAAAACAAAACAAAACAAATTTCCCTACAACAGGTTTCATTTCAACTTCAGTAGGAATTCGATCTCTTTGTCGATGGGAATGATCTCTCCAGGACCGAGCTACAAAAATCGAAACACAAAGGGGCTCTGGTTGTGTGAGCAAGCGGAGGAGGACAGAGGAAGGAGTTCGGGACACAGCTGGAAGAAAGGGAGACACGCATCCTGCTACCTACTGTACCGCCTCCTCCAAAGTAAGATTTCAGGCCCCGATAGAAACGAAAGTTAGGCTTGGAAGGCAGACAGACAGACTGCCGGTCTGCATGAGATATGCCAGGCTTAGGCGTGTGAGAGGACTGCTCTTCATCTGTCTCAGTGCAGGGTGTTGGCACTTTGTACCTCTGACACCGAGACAAGCATCCATGGATGTCACAGCAGTAATCCTATTTATTGTATCTCTTAACGATTTGCAGCAATACATCTGATTTGGTAGCATATTAGCCTAGACTCCAACCTTAGACTTCCCTTTCTGTGGTATATTCTGTTCCCATGGAACACTACACCACTTTCCCGTGTCTGCTGCCCCGTGTTGAGACAAAGCTGACCTGTGTTAAAGAAGGATCCAGTCCATTCTGCCTCAATTTTAGGAAACACGGAGACTGGTGGAGAAAGACCCAGGGTTCTCCCATCCAGATCCTTGAAGAGGTATTTTCTTGGATTTTCACATTCTGATTCAGGGTAGATGACGCTTTCTGAGTCTTCCCTATGGAGAAAAGAGAGAAAGCCACCCTCTTAATTTTATGATTGGCAGCAAGAGGAAGCTGGTCTTATGTAAGACATGCTTAACAGGATTTTACTATGAACAATGTGTCACAACGATACATCAATGTAGATTAAGACTCCACAGGAAAGGTTATTTCCTATTTTACAATCAAGAAGAAAGACAAGTTTATTAGCCAACTATCTTGGATATCTAGATCTATTATCTTTACACAGATAGCAGATTTTCTAAAAAGTAAGGTATAATAAAAAATGTTCTTAATCCTAATGTTTAATAGATTCGATGCAACATGGTTATGGATCTTCAGAACCTTGTAATATTTTAGGGCTACATAAGTATAAATTATGCTCTGTGCCAGAAAAAAATAGATATTATATACTGAGAGACTGATAATGAGAGAGGGAGGAATACAATGGTGATCCAAATTTTCTACTTACTAAAAGACAGACCAAATGGCTGATCCTTCACCAGGCCCTTACAGAGAACACCTGAACCACAAGACACTGGAGAGGGTATGATCAAGTCTAACCTTAATCTTCTACATCTTCCCTCCCTCACTTCCCCTCTCCCTCTCTCTCTCTCTTTTATCTCTAACTCTTGTATATTAGTTATCTTTTTCCTCATTTTCTTAGTGGGCACTGACATGTAACTCCCAGAACCAGCATGGGACTATCATCCACAATGAGCTTTTGATCAGAGAGACCTACAAGGTTTCCTAAAAGACAGACAGATTTCTGTCAGAGTACTTGATGACCCACCAAAGGCTAGTGATAAGACCCTACTGCTGAAGACGCCTTATGTGATTGACATGCAAATTAGAATGGCATGGCTGGAAGTTGGAAGAGAGTCAGTCCCCAGACAGTCAGCGCGTCTAGTGCCAGAAGGTGCTACATGGGCGACTGGGGGAATATGACCAATATCTGTCGAAGCAACGCATGGTCTAACCTACTTAGCAGCAAATAACTTGTTGTGATGCCCACACAAGTGCAGTGGTGGCACACAGCCATGGTGGGGAACCAACTGCTCTCAATTTGGCTAACTAATCCCCTCACTGGTATGGGACCCATAGCTGGAGCTGGGAAACAAGTCAGAACCATATCCAAACATAAACCTACTCTCCAATATCAAGCTACCGCCAATTGTGGGCTACAAGAAGGCCTACACCTATTAAATTCTCTATTAAAAAAACAGGGGTTATCTCATTTGTTCTGATGATAACTTACTCTCCGTTGGAGAATCTGCTTCTCTTTTTCAGATAGATGTAGATCCTAAGGAGAGAGCCACCCCATCATACTTCAAAAGGGCCCCGGCTGAAACTAAGAAAAATTGGAGAAACAAGCAAGGGCGCTGTTTTCCTGATGAACTGGATACCAGCACAAGGGGGAAGGAGATCAACACAGAGAAAAATCAACTCCTACCAAATCAGAGAGCCAGAGCCTCAGAGGCCCCCAACACCTCATCACTGAAGCAGACCCAACATGGCTCAGGGAAATTTTGCGGAAGAGGGGGTGGAAAGAATGTCAGAGCCACATGTTCGGTCATGATATTCAGAGACATTTAGCTTACCCATAACTGTGGGCTAACTCCACAATGCATGACCCATATACCTCAACAAGGAGGGGCCAAGAGGAGGGGGTAGGTCATGGATGAGCCTAATAATGGTACCAAACTGACTGTAAAAAAAAAAATAAAATAAAAAATAAAAATGAAAAAAAAAAATGGTGATCCAAACAGACATGGTCACTATACCATTAGCATTTGGGGGTCAAGTGAATATATGAACAAGTTATAAGGAGGTAATTACAGCATCACATGTGATTTTATTTCCCCTGTTGCAATATGGTTAGGTACCATTAGGAACACTGTTAAGCACCTATTATATGTCAAACACAGGCTGTACTGGTAGCTCAAAGAAGTAAATACATGATGATGTAGCACGTGGTTTTGATGACAGTGACGTGCCAAAAGTCATGCGGAAAGTTTAATCCCAGAGCAAAGTTGCCATGCCCCTGGGAAATGATTAAGTCACAAGGGTCGAGTCCCCAGTCATGATCTCAGAACTCTTACAAAAAAAGATACCCACTGATGGGCCCCTGTCCTTCGGCACCTTGTGCCACGTGAAGGAGGTGTGGTCCCCTCAGCAGGATGTGGGGGACAGCATCTCTCACGACACACCAACCATACAGTGTCTTGATTTTCTATTCTCCAGACTCCCAAACCATAAGAAAGAAATCTCTGACATTTATAAATCATCTAGCATTTGGTATTTTGTTATAGGCACACAAATTGATCAAAATATAAAGCTTTACAAATATTTCAGCCTACTGGTAAACATGAATATAAGTAAATTTTGATTAGAAAAAGGAAAAACAACAGAAAAATACAAATTGTATACCTGAAATGGTTCAGATAGGGGCTTGATGTTAGGCAGAAAACACATGAACTTTCTGTACAGATGATTTATTTAGATATTTTTCCACCTACATCAGTTCCATGCAATGGTGTGAGTATTATTTTCCCATTCCTTCTTAAAGCAAAGAGATTCCTTATCTATTTTTCAGATCCTTGAATAAGCCTCTTAGGTCACAAGCATAACATCCGTAGTTACACCTGGTGTGAATGGCAACAGCCCTGATCTATGTCTCCTTGTTTAACTCAAGGATTCCTGGAGATAGACACCGTCTCTTCCAATCTGCTCATCTCCGCACAAAGACTACTGGAGCCTCCTGTCTGAAGTTCACTGGCATTAGGCTTCGTGACACAGTGAAGATCAGGTTGGATTTTATTCCAGTGATTTTGAAAGTATCTCTAACAGAAGAAATGCCAAATAAACATCCACCGTATCAATTCTGATCCTTTCCTAAGCCAGAGAAAGTCAGATGGAGGAGTCCAAACTCAAGGGGGGGGGGGAGAATAAAAACAGTATTTCTTGCGAAAGATGTATCAAAAATCATGTGCTGGAGCAGGGTGTGGCGGCACAAGCCCTTAAACCCAGCACTTGGAAGGCAGAGGTAGGAGAACCACTGTGAGTTTGAGGCTAGCTTGAGACTACATAGCACATTCCAGGTCAGCCTGGGCTAGACCCGCCCCCCTTCCAAAAAAAAAAAAAATCATGTAGGGTTAGAGAGATGGCATAGTGGTTAAGCGCTTGCCTGTGAAGCCTAAGTATCCCGGTTCGAGGCTCGATTCCACAGGACCTGCATAAGCCAGATAGATGCACAAGGAGGTTTTTTCTTGCAGTGGCTGGAGACCCTGTGTCACCCATTCTCCTTTTTTCTCTCTCTGTCTCCCTCAAACAAATAAATAAATAAAAATTTAAATAAATTTTAAAAGTCATGTAGAAAAGGGCATGAACACAGGAAGGATAAATCACTAGTGCCACTAAGTGAGTGCAGCAGCCCGTTGCACTCATGGATTCCGTAAACCTGCCAAAGGATTAATTTCAGTGTCCACGATGAAGGTATATATATATTTTTTTTTAACTGTCTAGTGATGTAAATAAACTGCAAATGCTTCAGAGTTCATGTGGACTGACAATGCTCACAGTGGCTACCCTACCTGGGGTGTGATGGAGGAAAGTAGAACTTGTTCTTGTCCTTCATCCTTAGCATCCTCGTCCTCTCTGCGGTGATTGGGTGCGCGATGCCAGCACTGCCTTCGTTGGGCAGAATGCAGACATCCACGTCATCACTATAGCAACTTCTCACAAAACTAGAAAAAGTGACGTCTGAAATTTTAAATATATATGTATGTCATAATATTATATGATAAACCACCAATCACAAATCAAGATGGTATAGCTATATTTTTTTTCTAAAAAAAAACATATTATTGGCAACCTCAATTCATATACACGATGTACCCTAATCATAATTCTCTCCCATAACGCTCTTCTGTCTCTCCTCCCATCCCCCCTCCAATGAACCCCTTCTTCTTTCCAACCCGTCCTTCTTCTGTGTTTATGTTATATTGTTGGTTATTCTTTTTGAGTATTAAGAAACAAGTGAAACATCTCCATGACACCCTTCATCTCCGTTACTGTGGCAGAAGAAGAGTCAGGAAGAATGTCAGAACCAAAGGGAGGGGCAGATCGCTATGGTATGCTGTCTTCCAAATATTTAGTGGCCTTTGCTCTCAGGGCACCACTGTGGACACCTACACAGCTAGATCTTTCTGTAAAAATAAGTATCTAGGAGTTAGCCTAAGCTGTCCTGAATAATGCTAAGCCTTTACATAAATCTTAATATAAAATATCTCGTAGTGCATTGATATCATATAGAAAAGGAGATTACAATGCATTGAAGTCTTCAGAGGAATCCTGTTCATTAGAAGTTTAATGAAATTCCATGGTCTTACATAAAAAAAAAAAATCAGATCAACTGTACAAGAATAATGTGACAAAACTTGAACTGTCCAAGTTATTTATGGGAAAACTTTGACTTTCATGCCAGCAACCAACAACCAAACAAGCTCAATGAGGCTTTCTTCTGTGTCTCCGTTTCTTTGGTTTCTAATGGGAAAATGGCATCTAAGAGAGTTATCATGTGATCTAACTCAACAGTGGCTATGAAGTCTCGCCAGCAAGTATGCAGCGTGACTTTTGTAGGAATCACTCACTGGCACTGAAACCCCACTGTGGTTATCAACAACAGCAGGATCTCAGCTAGACCACAAGCTCTAGACCATACCTGGGCCTTGTTACTAACATCCTTTCAGAATGCTACTGAAAATTCTGTGCTTGAATGTACAAAGCTGCAAGGCTTGATAAACCCAAGAATCTTACCTTGCAGTTTCACGATGCCCGAAATCGAATGACCATTCCCTACTTTGTGCCACGGCTCCTGAGGCCATCGATTTGGTTCTGAAGTGAACACGGGCCACAGAATCCCAACTCGGCCTCCTCTCGGGTTGGAAGGTGCTCTGTCTGTTGATGTCAAGTTGGCCGACCGAGGTTTCACTCTGTCTTGAATGCAGTCAAAAGAGGAGCTGGTGGCCACGATGACTGAGTTCCTGAGCACAATCTGTACGTTTTGGATGGAACTCGGTGGGTCTGAAGACACATGCACTATTGCCAAAAGCCCGACGGCATTGTCCACCAGCGTGACGTTCTCTATCTCCACACTGTTCTCTGTGTGCACCATGGCACCGTAGTCCAAGTTCTTGAAAGCCAAGAAGCCAGAGATGCCAGTACAGTTGTTGGGACCACTCTCCTTGTAAAGATGAAGGCCATGAAGGCTGGAGTGCGCCACGTTGCCAGACCAGAGCACCTCAGAGGAACACCCATGGCCCCGTATGTGAAAGCCTACTCTCTCTGAGCCTGCCACGACATTACGTTGGAGCGCCACCTCATTTGCACGGTTCACTTTAATGCCTGCCACCCAAGTAGAAGACCCAGCTGGCTGCATCGTGAGAAGAATGAGGTTGTTACTGAGAGAATAATTCTTGCCCTCTAAATCAACGCCATGGCCATGTGTGCCAAACACTATGTTGTCTTTTAAAATTATTCCGTGACTGGCAGATGCGTGGATGCCCCCACCACAGCTTTGGTGCAGACTAGAGGACATGACCCAAGATCCCGATGACACGTTCATGAATTCGATGGAAGAATGCAGTGGTGACCCGAAGTTCTGAATTTCTACATTGAGAAGTTGAAGGATGCCTGCAAACAAAACACATGTCAAGTTCTTTCTTTTTCTCCACACCAAAACAAACAAACAAACAAAAAAAAATGCAGAGGTTTGCTGTACAATAGAACATCAGAATGCGGATATTGTTAATTAAAATCTAATAAATTACTCTTAGCAGTAGACTATCGATTCTCACCAATAAATAGGAATCAGTGGAAATAGCACATCCTAGCCTCAAAAGGTTTCTTGTGATATCTATAGACTCTGGTACAGGATGTGAAACAGGGCAAAGAGAGTGGCTGAGCTTAACTGATTCTGGGCATTTGATACAGGCTGAAACAAGGACCTAGATAAGAATAAAAACACGTGAACTTCTGCTCATTTGCCTCAAAGTCAAGTCCCTCTCTGTCTCAGCGATTCCATACACACATGCTACAACCATCCTTACATAGATATGGAAGCAATGAATGGGGCAGATGGACCTGCTGAAAAAAACTAACAAGAATAAAGATGCGAAGTTTACTTTTGGCTAATATTCAGAAATATGATATTTACATTTATGAAACTGAGTCCAGTGGAGTGACACAAGCCTATCTATAATCCCAGCAATTTGAGGGGCACAAGTTCAAGGCCTGCCTAATCTAGAGTGAGTTCAAAGACCTCATTGGGCAACTGAGTGGATACCCTATAAATAAACAATAAAATGAAAGTTGGGGATATAGCTTAATCTGTAAAATGCTTGCCTAGCATATGGAATGCTTTAAATTTAATCTCCAGTACAAAAAGAAGGAAGGAGGAAGGAAGGAAGGAGGGAGGGAAGGAGAGGGAGAGAGGGAAGAAGAAAGGAAGGAAGGAAAGAAGTTGAGGAAAGGGGCAGGAAAGGATAGAAGGAAGAAAAAAGAAAGGAAAAGAAAGAAGGAAAGAGAAATATAGACCCCATGAAACCTTTGCTATATTTTTGTCCTAGTCACACTATAATCTTCACTTCATTTTTATAATAATATTCCTACATGTGCTATGAAGAGTATAGCAAATTATTTATTCATACTGAGGACTACATTTGTACATTTTTATTTTGATCTTCCATTTTGTTTTGTTTTGCAGTACTGGTGATTGCTTTGTGCATGTTAGGCAATGGCTCTACCACTGAGCTATATCCCCAGCCCATTCTTTTTTACAATATTTTGAGAGTCGCACTAAGTTGCCTAGGCATGTTTTGACCTTATGATCTTCCTGCCTCATCCACCTGAGCAGGTAGGATTAGAGGTCTGTGCCAGTTTATTGTGTTAGTTTTCTATAAGGTTTAACTCTGTAATGAAAAACTTGAAACTCACTATGCAATCCAAACTGGCTTCAAACTCACTATCCTCCTGCCTCAGCCGCCAAAGAGCTGGGGTTATAGAAATGTGCAGCCATGCCTAGATATACAGCCTTAAATAGATAATGTTACAATAATATGAAAATTGTCAACCTACTGATTTTAGAATATAAATATTAAGACAGTAGATGCACTTTTAGTAAAATAGATAATAATATGGCTATAAAACAATGATATTGCTACAAGATATAAATTAATAGTGAGGTAAAAATAACTAACACCCATATAATATTCATATGCCTCTGTTTTAATTTAATACATATTAGATAATTTTAAGTTTCACAGAGATTTTATGAGTTAGGTACAATTGCTGGTAGGGAAATTGAGGGAGAAAAGGGTTGACTAACAAGCTAGGGCTTGGACCTGGGCTTATGGAGGAGAAGCAGTCTTATGAACCCTGAGAAGACACCCCAGCAAGAGTAGAAGACGTGGTGCCACAAAGAAAGCAACTCTGCACTGGTGTCAAGTAACTGGGCTGTATCTGCGTGCCAGTCCTGAGTCTTGCGTCCTTTTGGAGGTAAGTCATAGCCTCTTTCCTTCTTTTATTCCTTCCTTCCTTTGGCACTGTCAATGTTAAAGAATAAAGTTACTTCTGCAATCAAAAATAGTGGAAACAGGGGCTGAAGAGATGGCTTAGCAGTTAAGGCACTTGCCTGCAAAGCGTAAGGGTTTGATTCCCCAGTGTCTACATAAGCCAGATGCATAAGGTGGCACATGCATCTGGAGTTTTCAGTGGCAGGAGGCCCTGGTTATGCCCATTCTCCCTCTGTCTCTCCAATAAACAAATGAAATATTTTTTAAAAAGTAGAGGAAAGGGGGCTGGAGAGATTTATCAGTGATTAAGGCACTTGCCTGCAAAGCCAAAAGAATCAGGTTCACTTCCCCAGGACCCATGAAAGCCAAATGCACAAGGTGGTACATGTGTCTAGAGTTCATTTGCAGTGGTTGATGGTCCTAGCATGCCTATTCTTTCTCTCTCTCTCTCTCTCTCATAAATAAATAAATAAATATTTTTAAAAATAAAGGGGGAAAGTATTTAATGTTTAAATTTTAGTAATTCTACTTAAAGCCCAAAGGTAACCCAGCCTAACACTTGCAGTTCTCTACTTCCTTTTCACAGATAAGAAAAAAGAACCCTTGAAAACCAGCTGCTGCAGAAATGCCAGTCCTTATGAGATGTCCAAGCGAAAGACCATGTGTCCACTCCTCTGGCAAGACAGCAGGATGCTAGCATAGCCAACCTTCTCGATGGACACAGATCATGCAGGCTGTGGCAGATGGTATGGAAATACAGTATTAAACATTCAAAAGGTATTTTCTTGGTATATTCCTTGTCATGGATTCACACAGCTGAAAGACCTTTTGAACCTGCCCTGTCCACAGAACGGCGACACAAGGAGCACCAACTGAAAGTGAGAATCCATGCATAAGTAGCTTATTTTCCATTATGAACGGCAGTTTTAGCCTCTCAGTCAAGATATCGTATCAGTATTACTTTAATTGGATTCTTAAGGTCCTATACTTACAAGAATATAATTCATAGGTTTAAATTGTTCAAGATCATTTTATTTGCATGTGAATTAATCATAGACTGAAAATTAATCAATAGTAAATATTTAAAAATACCTTAAGCATTTAAATGAAGACTTAAGCAGCAATTTTATTCCTAAGCACTCACTAACTTTCCCTTTGGAAATCATAATTCTGATAAACTTTTTTAACTAGATATTATTGGTCCAAAGGAGGAAAGTGTTGGAGTCCCCTCTCTCAAAAAGAGTTGGAATTTCCCTAACCCATTTGTCACCCTATAAACCATTCAGTAACATCCCTGAAGATCCCGCTGTTTGGGGGTTCTGTCATACATTATTTTTAAAATCAAGGATTGTTTTACTTTGTCTTTCTGTCCTTCATTCTTTCTTTCCCTTCAGTCCATCCTTCCTTTTTGCTTGCTTGCTCTACTGTCTAACAAACTTACTGACTCAAACAAAGCTAGGTTTCTTTTTAAAATATTTTATTTTTTATTTGCAAGAAGAGAGAGAGAGAGAATAGGCACACCAGGGCCTCCTGCCACTGCAAACATACTCTAGACACATGTGCCACTATGTGCATCTGGCTCTACGTGGGTACTGGGGAATCAAGCCCAGGCTTTCAGGCCTCACAAACAAGCGCCTTAACTGCTGAACCATCTCTCCAGCCCCCAGAGCTAGGGTTCTTAATGTTGTGTGAAAACCTGCACTAGATTCTGGAACAGAAATAGAACATTAATAGAAAAACTAGTGAAATATTCTTTAAAAAAATCATAAGCTTATCTTATAGAAATGTACCAATATTGAGTTTTGATTTTCAAAAATGTATCAATGTTATGTCAGTTATTCATAGTAGGTGAAACTAGGTGAAAGGTACATAGAGAAACCCCATAGAATCTTTGCAACTTTTCTATAAATCCAAAGTTATTACAAAATCAAAACAATCTTCCAGAGTCAGGCTTGAATTTTCTTTTTACTACTTAGTTGACTTTTCTCACTCTTTTTGTGATACTTTTATCTATTAATTTTCAAGTAAAGACAAATAGGAGAGAGACCGATGGAGAGAATGGGCACCAGCTGCTGCCAACAAGCTCTAGACACATTGTGCATCCAGCTTTAAATGGGTACTAGGGAAACGAACCCAGGTTGTTAAGCTTGGCAGACAAGCACTTTAACCACCAAGCCATTTCTTCTACCCCCACACACACATACTTTTCTCACTTCTTATTCACTTCACTCACTCACATTATTGAGACCCCAATCCATGGCAGTTGCCACAGTAGCAAAACAGAGATGGAAGATCCAACCTTACCTTCAAAGAGTTGTCAGGTTCATGAAGGCATTATACCAATAAACAGGAAACATACTCTAGACCCTGCTCACACAGGTAGTAGGATTAAATAGGACAAATTTTCCGCTGTGTGAAAGCCAACATGGCTCTAGTCCATGAGGATCATTTCATATAGTTTTTCTTCCCCCCAGGGATGATTTTCAAAGCTCTATATCAGCAACATCAAGTTTAGTCTCAGTTCAGGATCAGCTCTGGCCTCACACATGCTTCATGGTAAGAATTGCCCTCTACCCTCCCCTAGGTATTATGCAGTAGCATGAACGGCAGTTTCGGATAACTGAGTCTCCCTCAAGCTCTCCCCTCCCCGATCCTCCATCTTCATATGTTTCAGGAGAATCTCATTTCTACAGGAACAGGAATTAGCTTTAGTCTCAACCTTCTACTGCAGGGTTGCTCAGCTTCAACATTGGAATTATTTTGAGCCAGGTATTTTTCTTGTTTTGTTTAATATCTCTCTCTCTCTTTCTCTCTCTCCATGTATGTAGGGGGTAGGGGGTGGTGTTTTCAGACACATGTCTGCACATGTGAAGCTCAGAGGACAACCTCGAATGTCACTACCTATTTTGAGACAGGATCTCTTGTCATTTGCCACTGCATACACCAGGCTAGCTGACTCACAAGCTGTTGAAATACTCCCGTCTCTCTGCCTCTCACCACATTTTGCCAGTGCTGGGATTAGAGATGCCTGCGCTAATGTGTCCAACCTTCACATGAGTTTGGGGTTCAAACCCAGGTCCTCACACTTGCATGGCAAAAGCCTTTAGCCACTGAGCCAACTCTCCAAGCCCAGACATCACTTTCTTTGCCTAGCCTTCTTGTGCATTTGCCTCCTACCCACTAGCTGCCAGAAGCCAGTCTTCCAGGTCATGACAAGTAAAACGTACTCCCAGGTATGGCCACGTCTCTTGTAGTGGTCAAACTTGTCTCAGGCAAGAACTTAGGGGGCTGGAGCTTATGGAAACAGCTTTTTTAAAATCTTTTTTACTTTATTTTTGAGTGAGAGACAGAGAGAGAAAAACGTAGAGAGAGAGAGCGAAAGGGCGTGCCAAGGCCTTTCAGCCACTGGGAACAAACTCCAGATGCATGTGCCCTCTTGCAGCACCTGTGCAAGACTGCATGCTTGTGTCACTGTGCAGCTGGCTTATGTGGGACCAAAAGATTCGAACATGCATTATGAGGCTTTGCAGGCAAGTGTCTTAAGTGCTATGCCATTTCTCCAGCCCAGAAACATCTTTTTGCTTACACTAGAGACCTTCAACTTCTTATTTAAGACGTGAAATATTTCTTTTTTTCCAAACTGACCAAAGAGCTATATCCCCCAAAATGTCTAGTACTGACTATATTTGGGAAAGGGTTTTCCCTGAGCCTTTATTGTATTCATGTAGAAGATAACTTTTAGAGATGGAACTAAGTGACATTTCCTAAGCTATTTGATCAGAAAGCAACTTTGTAATAATATTTACAGACACAATTTTAAGAAATAAGACTTCATCCACTTTGGAGCATTCTAAAAGAGCATTGTAAAAGCATCATAAATATCTGAATTAAATCCGTCTTGAATCCGTCCTTAAAACGGTCCAAAAAATGGAAATTGCTTTTATTTAAATTTTAGTCATTAATTTATGGCATGAGCTGATGTCTGTCATCAAATATTGCATGCTATTCTGAAAGAGAATAGAAATTCAGAAAAGAGATAAAATTCAAGTGGCCATTAAACCATCTAAAATTTCAAAGCAAAGGAAATTTCACATCTGTGAAAGATGTTTTTGTTGAGGTAAAAATTTGCATATGTGCTCATTTCCATTGTATTATTTTAACATCACACTGATAATTAAGCACAGATTAGGGCTGAAAATCCATAGCTTCATAAAGCAAAAGGAAACGTCTGATTAATGCATTCTGTGCTATAATTGAAAATTCTCACAGTTGGAATTTCTGAGTGTCCCAGATGAACAGCTCAATTGGTAATACTTAGTAGCTTAAAATTTTATTTCATTTACCTGAAAACTCTTCTCTGTTAGACTTTCTGAAGGATCCCACCAGGAGGCTCCCCCTACAAGATGTGTCACTCTGAATTCGTATGTTTCTGGTCAACAATCCAACCTCAACAGCCAGCCGAATGTGTCGACCATCTTCTGTGACATGGGCACTTCCTGGAGCAACAAGAGTGAAGAGAAAACAACCTTTCAAAACCAATTTTGGGAAATTGCCAGATGGGGACTCAGTGCATCACACAAACGAAAATACTTCTTTCCTGTCAGAGGTCCTCAGAACACGAAGGCCTACGTTTCCTCAGGCATACTCCACAAATGTCAACTGAGAAATGAAAAAAAAAAAAAAAAAAAACCCTTTCACTTGTCCCTCTTTGGGATCAAAGAGAGCGTGTGAACAAGAATTCATTTCTTCTCAATAACTCTGTGTACTGCGACAGGCCACAAATGCAGAATATTCAGGGCAGATTTGTCCAACTAGTGGGGTCCCCAGCCTCCTTCCTTAATTGCATCACTGTGAGGCTACAGTACATTGTTTATGGCCAGCCTTCTTTCTGGAGAGTCAGGAATCCCAGATCAGGCGAGTCAGTGACAAGAGTGTCAGCAGTGATATATTAGATAAAAAAAAAAAAAAGACAAAGGAGAGGATCACACATGCGAATCAGGCCCTGCTCACTGTGATAAGCTCCCAGAGGGGTTGAGATGGAAGGGTCTTTTTTTTCCCCTGCCTTCACTGATATTTCGCCATGGCTTTTACTAGTAAGGGTTGTATAGGATTCCTATTTTCTCCTCCATCTTCCCATATAAGTACTGCTTGCTAACCAACTGTGCCTCTGCAACTCCTCTTCCATTTTTCTAAGAGACAAAGTTAATCAGGTTGTGATGAAACATGCATGTGGCCCTAGCACATTGGGAGGCTAAGGCAGGAGGATCACTGGCGAGCAGGAATCCAGCACCAGCTTGAGTAATACAATATGTTAGCTGCTTTTCTTTTTCAGTATTTTATTTATTATTTATTTTATTTTCAAGCAAAGCTATATAGAGAGAGAATGAACGAATGAATATGGACATGAGGAGGCCTCTTGCCACTGCAAAAGTACTCCAGATGATGTATGTGCCATTTTGTGATTCTGGCTTTACACAGGTACTGGGGAATTGAGCCCAGGGCTAACAGGCTTTGCAAAGCAAGTGTTTTTAAGTGTTGAACACATCTCTACAGCCCCTAGATACTTTTCCTGATATAGCTACGGAATACTGGACGAGAATCAACTTAACGGAGAAGGGGTCATTTTGGTGTACAGTTGCAGGGGACACAGTCCACCGTGGAGGGAAATTGGAAAAAAAAAAAAAGGGGAAAAAAAAAAATTTTTTTTTTGGGGGGGGGGTTTTTTTTTTTCCCCTTTAAAATTTTTTTTTTGGGGGGGGGTTTTAAAAGGGTTTTTTTTTTTAAAAACCCCTTGGGGGGGGGAAAAAAAGGGGGGTTTTTTTTTTCCCCCTTTTGGGGGGGAAAAAAAAATTTTTGGGAAAAATTTTTTTTTTTGGGGGGGAAAAAAAAGGGGCCCCCTTGGGGAAAAAAAAATTTGGGTTTTTCCCCGGGAAAATTTGTTTTTTTTTTTTTAAAAAATTTTTAAAGGGAAAAACCAAAAAAGGCCTTTGGGAAAGGGGGAAAGAAAATTCCCCCGGGGGGGGTTTTTTTTTTTTTTTTTGGGGAAATTGGGTTTTCCCCCTTTTTTTTTTTTTTTTTTAAAATTTTTTTCCCCTTTTTTTTTTCCAAAAGGGGGGGGAAAAAAAAAAAGGGGGGGTTTTTTTTTTGGGGGGGGGGGAAAAAAGGGGGGGGGGAAAAAATTTATTTAAAAACAAAAAAAGGGGAGGGGGTTTTTTTTTTTTTTTTTTTTTAAATTTGGGGGCCCCCGGGGGGATTTTCCAAAATTTTTTCCCAAAAATTTTTTTAAAAAAATTTTTTTTTAAAAAATTTAAAAAAAAAGGGAAAATTTTTTTAAAAAGGGGGGGGGAAAAAAAAAAAAAAAAAGGAAAAAAAAAAAAAAGGGGGGGAAAAAAAAAAAAAAAAAAGGAAAAAAAAAAAAAAAAAAAGGGGGGGAAAAGGGAAAAAAAGGGGGAAAAAAAAAAAAAGGGAAAAAAAGGGGGGGGAAAAAAAAAAGGAAAAAAGGGGGAAAAAAAAAAAAAAAAAAGGGGGGAAAAAAAAAAGGAAAAAAAAAAAAGGGGAAAAAGGAAAGGAAAAAGGGGAAAAAAAAAGGGGGGGGGAAAAAAAGGGGGAAAAAAAAAAAAGGGGGGAAAAAAAGGGGGGGGGGAAAAAAAAAAAAAAAAAAAACACCACAGGGCCACAAGTCCCACCGTGGAAACTGGGAAAGATATCACAGACCAGACAGAGGAAAATGACTTGTTAACAATGGAATGCTAGGGACGTCTGTTTTTTTCACTTGAACATGGGAACAAACCTGGCAGGGATAGCAGAGGTAGTCCACAGCCACAGCAAGAAAATAAGCAGTAAAGCACTTCACGTGGTTTTTGACAAGAAGGGGAGAGAAAGGGGAGAAGTAGAGGAAAGGAAAAGAAAAGGAAAAGGGAAAGGAAAGGAAAGGAAAGGAAAGGAAAGGAAAGGAAAGGAAAGGAAAGAGGGGAAGGAAAAGACAAGAAAGGAAAGGCACTCTCTGTTAAGACCTGTGGCTCTTCAACTTTCATAGTGTCAGCTAATGTTCAATGAAAATATGAACACCTAGCTACATAGCCCCTATGGCATGTAGTAATGTGTTAGTAAAAGGAATTGTGGAATTTATTAAATTTAAGCTTTATCTTCTACATAAAACATGAATAAGAGCCGGGTGTGGTGGCACACGCCTTTAATCCCAGCACTCGGGAGGCAGAGGTGGGAGGATCGCCATGAGTTCAAGGCCACCCTGAGACTACAGAGTTAATTCCAGATCAGCCTGGACCAGAGTGAGACCCTACCTCGAAAAAAAAAAAAAAAAAAAAAAACATGAATAAGCTTATTCTGACCATTTCTACAACCTTATAGCATCACAAAAAAATATTTTTCTCTATACTTAACAGCTTTATAATGATATCTTTCATAACAACAAAATATAAATGAAAAAAGCACAGCCCCTCCATTTATGTCTATACAATAGTAGCGGTAATTTTGGAGACATTTGTGTTCCCGATATCAAGAGCCTTGCTAGTACAGGAAGCTAAGAGTCTGCTTTCCTTGGCCTTCAGCTTCCACTATTTCTAGTCTTCCACCATTATAGCTGGCTTTCAATCATTTCAAGAAATCCTAATTTAATGACCATGGGAATAAGAAATCCAAGATGTATTCCTGGTCTCTGTCTACTGTTAATGAGAGCCCTATGGCTACAGGGGAGAGGAAAAACTTGACTTGTTCTGAGAGGAAACATGCCTAAAACAAAAAATAAAAAACATGTTTACAAACTCAGTGGGTATAAATGGAGCTAGACCTAAATGGAGTAAAGAAAGAGGAAGGTATGAATGGTCACTGTGGAAGGCTCCCCAAACTTTTCAACAGCATGAACAAAATATCTGCGTGGCTTCCTGTATTTTGGCATTCGGATATTCTGTGATTGGAGTATTCCTTGCTTCTCTCTCTGGTGCTGTAATCTCTCCTAAGCATCATGCAGAGGGCTTCTGCAGGAACTTTGGTACTTAATATTTGGACAATGAATAAGGATGTCAGACTCTGTACACTGTTCACATGCCCTGTTACTTATCCTTAAAGATTTAATCATACACTTCAACAAGCTCTCAGTTTTCCCAACATCAAGACTACTATACTGTGATTTCATGGTTTATAAATTTAACAACAATATGCTTCTTAATACATGATGGCAAGTATTTAAGCTGGGAAAGGTCTGCTCATCTAAGTGGCTTCTATAGGAGAGGGAATGTATCTCTTTTTATTGATTTAGTATAATATGTAACATGTACCAAGCAAAACATAAGAGAAGACATGTAATCAATGTAAGGTGTGTTCAGTGCCTCTTGGTAATCAGAACCTACTGACTATTTTGATCATATTCACCCCATTGCCCTGTCTTGTTCCCCACCTCTTCCCTACTTGCTCTTCTTCTATGTTCATGCCCTTGACATAAAATTCTTTGTTATGCAAGTTTCATTAGAGTTTTTTACAGACACATGGGTTAGGGTTTGCTTATAGGAACATGAGCATATTACCAGTGAAAAAAGGGTACATGTAAAAATTGTGCTAGGATTAAGTTGTACATCACCACATCTGGCTTAGTTTTTTATTTAAAAAAATATTTTTTGTGGGGGGGGGTTGAGGTAGGGTCTCGCTCTAGCCCAGGCTGACCTGGAATTCACAATGTAATCTCAAAGTGGCCTTGAACTCATGGTGGCCCTCCTACCACTGCTTCCCGAGTGCTGGGATTAAAGCCTTGCAATACTATACCCAACAATTTTTTTTAATTAATTAATTAATTATAAGCAGAGAGAGAAGAGAAACAGAGAGATA
The DNA here is from genome assembly GCA_036346955.1 of Dipus sagitta. NCBI lineage: Eukaryota > Metazoa > Chordata > Mammalia > Rodentia > Dipodidae > Dipus > Dipus sagitta. The sequence goes on along the minus strand of CM070779.1, from coordinate 124,553,324 downwards.
GAATGGGCATGCCAGGGCCTCTAGCCACTGCAAAGGAACTCCAGACGCATGTACCACTTTGTGCATCTGGCTGTACGTGGGTACTGGGGAATCAAACTTGGGTTCATTAGGCTTTGCAGGCAAGTGCCTTAAGTGCTAAGCCAACTCTCCATTTTTCTAATAAAAAAGTACATTTTTATTCATCTCTCTTCTCCAAAGTCAATTGCAACAAGCTATAAGTATAATTTAGAGATCAATTTTTAAATAACATAAAACACTGTAATTTTTCTTCATATCTCACTAAGCTTACTTTGTTTGGCAATTCAAGAAATGAATATAAGTTTACAAACAACATGAAATTTTCCACTGAAGACTTCAGACTAATATTATTTATAAAAACAATTGCATACAAATCAACTCATATGTCTAGTGCTTCTTGTCGAAAATTTGTGAAGTCTTCCAAGTGAGATGCAATCCCACCAAAATGTATTTTAAGAAGGCTTGCAGCTGGGAACGTGACAGCAGATAAAGCGCTTGCCACACAAACATAAGGACCTGAGTTTAGATTTCTAGCATCCACATAGAAGCCAGATGTGTTGGTGCCTGTAATCCCAGTTGTTGGGAGGCAGCAGGAAAAAAAAAAAAAAAAAACCCTGGGTTGCTAGCTAGTAAGTCTAGCCAATTGGTGAGCTCAAGAACCAGCGAGAAACACTATCTCAAAAAATAAGATGATTGCCAGGCGTGGTGGTGCATGCCTTTAATCCCAGCACTCGAGAGGCAGAGGTAGGAGGATCACCATGAGTTCAAGGCTACCCCAAGTCTACATAGTGAATTCCAGGTCAGCCTGGGCTACCTCAAAAAAAATAATAAACAAGATGAAGAGCAACTAAGTAATGCACCCAAAATTGACCACTAGACTCTACATGCATGTGCATGCACATACATGCACATGTGCCCACACGGGCACGCACCCACACACATACACATACCACACACACTTGCACAGGCCAAGAAAAAAAAATTGAAAGGTTTATTAACTGAGTTAACTCAAGAAAGATTGTAGGAGAAGGCTTAAAGGTAGGGCTTGAACACAGCCCACAGTCCAGCTAATACTGCACTAGATTTGCCAAGGTTCTCATTGCACAAGATGTTATCCTCAAGTAATGCTTTGCTAAAGATATATGGAAGCTTTAATATTTTTGCAATGACATAAGGGTCTTAAATTATGTCTACAATTTAAAAAAAAAAGGAAATGATGTCCATATGTTAAGTGACTTCCTGGGGAGATATGATCAAACATCTCTTCACCCCAGAAGAGGCACCAATGAGACTAAATAAATGACTCAATGCTAGTAGAGCATGGTGAATCAACAAGATTATCTGAACTACTTAAAAGAGCACAGGTAGGGTGTTACTTACAAGAGCATGGGTGACCCAAAACTGACTGTATTACTGAAAAGCAAGGGTGATGGCTCATGTTTGCATCACTGGAATTCCCTGTAAGTTTTCAGACATTTCCATTAAACAATCCCTCCCTCCACCTCCCACACACTGCCACCAACTCTTCCCTGCTTATATAATAACTTCAGGAAGGGACCTTGTGGCTCTTACAACTTGTGTGAGTTTTGTGAGATTCTTGAGCTCTCTGAGTCATTTTCTGAGTGGGGAAGAGTTCTCACTCACTATTAGATTTAGGCTAGTCTTGAACTCCTAGTAATCCTACTGCCTCAGTCTTCCAAGTGCTTAGATTATAAACTTGAACCACCAGGCCCAGAAAGTCTCTTGACTTTTATGAGCATTCCTCCTCCCTTCAGAAGGGAATGCTTCAGTTAGGAGGAAATAGCTATACAACAAAACCAATACAATATGATAATTATGCATTATTTGTATAATTTCATTAAAAGATTCTCCAAGACTAACAAATGCTATATTTAATATTTGTAGCAAGTAGAATTCAAGTGGATGTGATTAAGGAAACCCTGATAAAAATAAAATAAAAGAACTTCTAGCTTTAAAAACTTGAACTCGGCAGTTTATATCCATAAAATGAAAAGAATACCCAATTACGGCCGTTAGAGATTTAAATGAGATAATGTATATAAAATGGTAGCACCCTGACATATAGCAAATCCACATGACAGGAATTCAATAATAGCAGGTAATTAATGACTATGGATAGTTTTAATTAATAAAATTGAATTTCTTTCGTAATAGCCTGTAGCTCAAATTGTGAATGAGGTTTTTTAACACATTTTTATAAGAAAAATCAATTCACATGGCTCCTGCCAAATTCCAGCTTGCTAACCTTTTTAACTATGATTAAAGTTCCTTATTGCTCTCCACTAGAAATGCCCACTTTGCAAATCCTTTGGGGTATCAGAAAAGCACTTCACACCCAACATGACCCATGACCATATCTGATTCATATCTTTTCCACAGGCTCAGACCTAGTGAGCAATTCCACCATTTGCCCAAACAAAACAGGCAAAAAAGGAAAGCAGTCATATCCAATGGGCCCATGGTGGTCAGTTTTAGGTGTAAGCTTGCCTGGCTTAAGGGATGCCTAGAAAGTTAGTCTAGGTTATTTCTGCATGAATCTGTGAGAGGATTTCCAGAGTTGCTGATGTGCACTGCTGGACCGGACACCAAAATCTACCCAATCTTGATGGTAATGAAGAGCTGATGGTGCAGTATTCAGACAGAATTTCTCTTTCCTTAGAGGAATCTGTTTCGTTTGTAGACCTTCTGCTTTTTAGGATGGAATGAGGTTTGCATAGGTTATAAGGGAAATTCCCTTTTTCTTAAACTCAACTGGTTGTATTAACCACACCCCAGCAAGTACTTTCACAGTAATATGTAGTAATAAGTTCTGCATTGGAATAATTGTGTATTATGGAATAATTAGATATTATAAACATGTTGATTATGTAAAGTAACCATATAAATTAGCATATAAATTCTCGAACCAAAATCTGGGATTAAAGCTGTTGTGCACAGCTTCATGTTGCCGGGGTGAACGTGCAAACCGGACAGTTTATGTGAGGAAGGGTTTACTTCAAGCCGGCAGATCCACAGGGAAGTTCCGTCAGTGGCATTCAAGAAGCTGCATCTATAGGTACAGACAGAGGGAAACAACCGAGCTGCCAGTAAAAACCAAAAGTGGCAAAGAGGAATGAGCAGCAAGCGGGACCCAATTAGAGCTCAAATCTCTCTGCATACCAATGGGCTGGAAATCAGATCCACCCTCAAACACACCTGAGTGAGGGCTGGACCCCAGGATTCCCCCCCCCAACTTCTTCACCCCGTTGACACCTCCTCCAACCAAGCAGCTGGAGACCCAAGTTACAAGCACTAAGAAAACACCTGAACTTGGGTTGAAAAGCAAGAGTGCTGCTTTCTCAGTGAACCTGACATCAGCACAAGGGTGAAGGACATGGACACTAAAGACACTCCACACCTACCAAGCCAAAGATCCAGAGGTTCCTAAGAGCCCACCACTGAAGTAGACTTAAAACACCCAACATGGCTCAGGGAAGTTTGCCCAAGAGGGGGTGGAAAGATTGGTAGAGCCACAACTTGGGACATGATGCTCAGAGACATTGCCTCTCCCCCATAACTGACTGCTGCCCCCACAATGCATGATCCACAATCACCATGGTGTTGACCTGCATCCCCAATGAGGAGGGCCTCTTCAGAAAAGGGGCAGGGAGGAGGGAAGGGATGGCACCAACATGGATTATTTACATACTAAGTGTGTCCAGAACTAAGAAAGATAAACTCTTTAAAAAATTTTATCAGTATAATGTACAAATGTCAAAACTAAGCCACAAAAGCGTTTCCTTATGATTTTCCTCTTCCTTGTTGCCAACAATGTTTGAACATATTTGGTACCATATTATTATTACTTTGTGATTCTCTGTGAATTTGTTACTTTTACCTTCCATTATGCTATTGGGTTTTCTATTTATTATTTTTTAAATGCTTTTTTATAACATTGAATATTATGGTGGACCTGGAAAAAAGAAAACACCTGAGTCTATGGTGGACATTTAACCTACTACAATATCTGTGGAAGGAAACTGGAAATGGCACATGTAAGTGTTACAGGAAATAAAGGAAGTTACTTTGTTCTGGCAGGCTTTGTTTCCAATCACCAGAAATTTCAGAAAAAAATAAATTAAAAAACACACCGTAAAACAAATAGTAAAACAGGGTGTGGTGGCGCACGCCTTTAGTCCCAGCACTTGGGAGGCAGAGGTAGGAGGATTGCCAAGAGTTTAAGGCCACCCTGAGACTACATAGTGAATTCCAGGTCAGCCGGAACTAGAGTGAGACCTTACCTCGAAAAACCAAAAATAATAAATAAATAGTAAGATGTGGAAAAGAGAAAACAAAATGGTAAAGAAATTAAAAAGTAAAAATGTATATGAAAAAAATCAGAATAAACTAAGAATAAATCTGCCAGGTATAGAAATAAAATATTTTCTTAAATTATTCTGGATCAAAAAAAAAAAGTTCAGCTACAAATCAAAGTGTAATCACAATTTTCTACTAGAGAAAAATTTAAGACATTCGTAAAAAAGTTAAAGTTAAGCAGAAGATTAAAATATATAATTGAGTTGTTAAAATCAATGAGCTTCAAAATTATTAAAACAGCTCCTAAAGAGCTTGAATAGCTTAATCTGTATGTCTTATCACTCTTGCAATTTTGTCAGTTCCTCCTGTGTAGGGTATCTTGTCAGGGTTCCAGTTCTTTCTGTTTTCCTGAATATTTACAGCAGCCATACCACCACTCTTCTGCATTTAATGGTAAAAATGAAAACTTCTATTCTAGCCTGTTTAATTTTCCTCTTTATCATTTTCACTGTATTTTCCCCTAAACCATTAAAATCATATAACAACATATTCTTAAACGTTTTCATTTATGTCTTTGAGAAAGAGACAGAGTTTGTATAAGAGCAAGTAAGAAGCTGTCACCACTGCAAATGAATTCCAGACACACGTGCCACTTTGTGCATCTGGCTTTACGGGAGTTCTAGGGAACCGAACCTAGGCCAGCAGACTTTGTAAGTAAACGCCTTTAAATGCTGAGCCACCTCGCCAACCCCCAGCAAGTTCTTGATAATCATCATTCCAAATAAAATATAGCTTTTCTGGGAGGGGGGTTTTCATGTATGTGGCTTAGAGTTTCCATGATTCATTGTGTTGTTGATGTTCTGCCTATATATGTAGTTTTCTACTTTATGAGTTGTACTTCTAGTATTATATCTTTTATTTTATTATTTTTATATCCTCATCCAGTATCTTCTTAATATTGTCTGTTCAGATTAAGGCAGTGACAATTACGCTATTCATATATTTCATCTCATTCTTACCGTTTTCCTCTTAGCATCTTTACCCACTATCACCTTTTCAATCCAAATTATTGTCTTTTCAGCTCCTATTTCATCTCTTATCTCACAAATTTATATTTTCAGATGTTTATGACCAATAAGCATATAGAATCTGCAAATTACCCCCACCTGGAATAAGCATGTTCATTTACTTTTTTTTTTCAAGGTAGGGTCTCGCTCTAGCTCAGGCTGACCTGGAATTCACTATGTTATCTCAGGGTGGCCTCGAAATCATAGCAATCCTCCTACCTCTGCCTCCCAAGTGCTGGGATTAAAGGCGTGTGCCACCATGCCCAGCTCCTCATCTACTTTTAACATGGTTTGCTTTTCTACTATGTTAGAGAAGTTTTATTTATTTATTTATTTATTGTATTTCTTCTAGACCCCTTGTTTTCTGCTTACCCTTGAATTACTTATGATCCTTAGTGTAAAATTCAACCTCACACCCTATGGAAGCAAACAAAACCAAGAACTAACCTCCTTACCTGACTCCTTCCTTACCTCTCATTTCCTGATGCAATATCGGCCCCAAGGTGTGCCCAGGGTTTCTTAGAATAAGCACTGTGAAGCAAAACTTTTCCATAGATCCCTGAAATTAAAGAAGCAGCAAATATTTGGGAAAATCCTACAGTCTTAATTAAGGCAAGGTAAGGAAAATTCATTTCAGACATTATTGTCTAATATATATGACATAGAACCTATGTGTAAAGATTTCCATCTTACCAGGAAAAAAAAAAGATGATTGAAGTATTGAATATAACTCCTCATAGTCTAATGTTTAAAGACTACTGTGACCAACACACACACACACACACACACACACACACACACACACACACACACACCACATGCATCAAAGTCAGTCAGAGAAGGAATAACCAGAAAGAAGCAGGGGTTTGGTGTGGGGGAGAGAAGTTAATGAGAGATGCTTATGATCGAAATATATTATATACATAGATAAAATTATCAATAAAAATCAAACTATGGGGCTGGAGAGATGACTTAGAGGTTAAGGTGCTTACCTGTGAAGCCTAAGGACTCAGGTTCAATTCCCCAGTAAGCCAAATGCACATGATGGTGTATGTATCTAGTGGTTAAAGGCCCTGGAGCACTCATTTTCTCTCTCTCTCTCTCTCCTTCCCTCCCTCCCTCCATTTCTCTATCTGCCTCTTTCTCTTTCAATAAATAAAGATTTTAAAAATGAAACTATGCAAATAATAATAATTAAATAAGACTTTTTATGGAAAAAAGGTTGTCACCATGAAATCCAGTAATATATAATGCTGTATTCCCATATATGTGGACTTACTTTGTTTAGCTATGTATTCTAAAAACATAGGTATGTACACAAATATGCATATTTTGTTAGAATATATATATTTGGCTGCATTCAAAGGGAATATCTGTTTATTCTTAGACTAGTGTAGTACAAGCCACTAATCAAACAATGTAAATGCTTTATAATATTTAAAAAATAGTACATAAATAATAGAAGTAAATAACATTTGAATATAAATAATATGCTTTACCTTCCATGCAGTGTGGTCCAGGAAAATAAAATCTCATGAACTTATCGACTATTACTAACACCTATAAATTTTTATACCCTAAGTTAGAAAAAAGTCAGCACATAGAACTAAAATAACGATTAGTAGATGTAAAAAGAATGCCACTTTTAGGACATGTCCTGAAATCAACCCTTCATAATATAGTTTCATGAATATATATCACAAGATATAATATCATGAAAAAATAGAAAAAAAATTGTTACTCGCCATAGATCAAACAAACTAGGCAGCAAGGATGCTGGAGCAATTTAAAGAGATTTCCAACAACAAGGTTTATAACAAAACACAGTTCAGGTCCTTAAATCTGAATTACCCAGAAAATTCGATTAACCAGAAAAACAGATTTCTTGGTCATTTACAATGATCAAAGGTTTATTGTAAAATGACACCAATTCTTAGTTGTTTCAGGAAAATTGTAAACGCCTTAAAAGGCCAAAAGATGGAATTTACTTGTAATATCACAAAAGTTAAGCATGCTGTGAAACAGATATCCTTTATTTAAATTTGGTCTCAGAAAATTTTGGAGCTAGGGATCAGGATCTGCAATGGTGTGCGGGCTTCTAACTGAAAGTTCAACACAGCATGATTGCTCTGCAGAACAAAGAGATAAAAGTTTCAATTATATTCCTTTTTTCTTATCAACGGGAATTTTTTTTAAATGCTTCTACTTATGTGTTAAAGTTAAAATAAAGAGTACATTTGAAAAACTTTTGGGAGACCATAAAACACTACCACTGTATATTCCATGGCAGTGGTTAGATTTTTGTTTGTTTGTTTGTTTATTTCTATTTATTTATTTAAGTGCGACAGAGAAAGAGGCAGAGAGAGGGAGGGAGGGAGAGAATGGGCGCACCAGGGCCCCCAGCCACTGCAAATGAACTCCAGACACATGCACCACCTTGTGCATCTGGCTGACGTGTGTGCTAGGGAATCAAGCCTCGGACCGAGGTCCTTAGGCTTCACAGGCAAGCACTTAACTGCTATGCCATCTCTCCAGCCCCCAGATTTTTTTTTAAAGCAAAGTTAGCAAACATCATAGAATCTGCATACTTCTATGCCATGATGTTCAGAAGCCTCATATACAGTGGTCTTCGGTGGCAGCATAAGGCTGTTGTGTACTTGAAAACACCCTCTATAGTTCTGCATCTCAAGGAGAATTCTGTGAAACCAGTGTCATGGCTGCTGGTAGTAAGACATCTAAGCTATGGAACAGTGTAATATCTGGAAACTGAGTCAGGCACAGTGGTTCATTTCAACTCTTCTACAATGAAGAACGAGTGACCAAAAGGAATCTTGCTTTGAGAATCTTGAGCCATGCCACTGGAAGGGACGCTTTTTCTTCCGAAGATTCCCCCCTTTACTTGTGAAATAAATGATGCACACACAGAGCTGGTGAGAAAACACTTGACATCTGATCCATATTGTGTTACTTCTTAAAGCCCAGTTATTTTATATCATTCGTATATGCAGTAAGTATACTTATACTGTGGTAATACAACATATTCCAGTTTCTACGTTCTCACATAAACCAATGGAATGTAGGATTTGATCCTAGGGCCGTATCCAAGGAGCAAACTGTCAACAGTGAGGTGTTTTTTTTTTTTTTTTTCCACCTACTGGCTTAAAAAATTATCAAAAATCACATAGTATTTGTTGTTGATTTTATATATATATAAATTACACACATAAACACTTATGTATATATATGTATATGTATGTATGTATGTATATGTGTGTGTGTGTGTGTGTGTGTGTGTGTGTGTGACTATAGTTTCATGCATAAAGCCATATGGTCTTCTATATCTTCATCACCTCAGCGTTGGTTCTGACCTTTGTAAGATGGACACTGCCCAGAGGACAGCGAGCAAGTCAAACAATGAACATGAGTTATCTAGAGTGCTACCTGTTCAGTGGATGGAACTTCTCTCTCTCTCTCTCTCTCTCTCTCTCTCTCTCTCTCACACACACACACACACACACACACACACACACCCCATTATAAAAACTATATTACATTCTTACCAATTGTTCCTGATTCAATACGAATTCCATAAAAACGGTCACATAAGATTTCTTCTGAGGCTCTAACATTAATCAGAAACTTTTGTTCTTTCTCCAAGGGGTTTTCTAAAGTGCCTGTTTATAAAGAAAAGTAAGTATGTCACTGAAGCTCACTTGAAATAAAGAGAGACGATGCGAAGTGGATTCTAAGCATTGACAACATGGGAAGAGCAAGTCCAGTGGGTTGTGGTGAGATTCCGCTCCCCTCTCTGAAGGAGGCTGGCGTATCATTCAGCGCGTACTCACTGTTCTTCCATGGCTGCATCGGCGAACGCATGCCTAAGTACTCACAGTCGGCCTGCTTGTATGTGAAGCAATTTGGCTACTGGAGGACAGTGACAGTAATGGTATTTCTCAGTGGCCACGTTAAGAGGCATGGCTGGTGCTCACCACATCTCTTCTCTGCCGTGAGAGGAGAATCCCTCCTCTCCTCCAGTGCCCAGCAAGCCTTGTGACAGCATGCAGGCTGGAGCCAAGGTCAACCCAGTCTAACATGAATGCCTGGTTCTGCAAGCCTTGGAGACTTGGGAGGCATTTGCCAAATGCCAGCATTATAGCAAAACCTAGCCAATGTACTGACTGTATGACTCACAGTATCCTATATACGGATTTTAACATTTAACCTTTACGCAGACCAGAGAAGCAAGATTTTTTTGTTTTGTTTTGTTTTGTTTTTCAAGGTAGGGTCTCACTTTAGCCCAGGCTGACCGGAATTCACTATGTAGTCTCAGGGCAGCCTCGAACTCACAGGCATCCTGCCTCCTCTGCCTCGCATGTGCTGGGGATTAAAGGCTTGTACCACCATGCCCAGTGAGAAGCAAGATTCTTTTTTTTTTAATTTTTTTATTTTTTTGAGGTAGGGTCTCACTCTAGCCAAGGCTAACCTGGAAAGCTTCCTATTTCAATGCAAATATCCATTCATAAGAGACCAACAACTTAAGGTACGTGTCTAAATTTATCCAACAAGCGGTAAGTAGCAGACCCTTTGACCAATGATTTGTTTACATTGAGTGTTTTATTAAGTTATTTTCTGTAAATTTGCTTAGCAGCATAAAGACACAAAATGTTATGCATCTGTTGGGCTGGAGAGATGGCTTAGCGGTTAAGGTGCTTCCCTGTGAAGCCAAAGGACCTCGATTCGATTCCCCAGGACCCACATAAGCCAGATGCACAATGCACAAGGTGGCGCATGAGTCTGGAGTTCGTTTGCAATGGCTGAAAGCCCTGACGTGCCCATTCTCTCTCTCTCTCTCTTTCTCCCTTTCTCTCTCCATCTTTCCCTCTCTCAAGTGAATAAATAAAAATAAAACATTTTTAAAAATTAAAAAAAAGCAAAGAATGAGGATCTGAGTTTGGATCCCCAGCACCAATGTAAATGCTGGGTGGACATGATGGTGTGTGCCTATAATCCCAGAGCTCAGGAGTCAGAGACAAGAGATCCTCTCAGCAAGCCAGTTAGCTAGACTAGCTGAATTGGTGAGCTCTGGGTTCAAGCGAAAGATCCTACCTCAATAAATAAGGTCATAGAAGAAGACACACACAAGCACGCATGCCTGCACCTACTAGCATATATGTGACCACATACATACAAACATGCACATGTACATGTACACACATATATACAAGAAGAAAGAAAGGAAACGAGGGAAGGAAGGTAGAGAGGTAATTCTCATAGTATACACTATCAAACAAGCTCACAAAAATCATATACTATCACGCGAACCCTCCTAGTTGAAAAAAATTCCTGAAGAGTTAAGAAAATGAAGTTGCCAAACACACTATGAAATAACTGGTACACTTAAAATGACTGGCTTATCCATTTGGTAAGTGTTTTCTTGGGTAGCATTAATACCCACTCCCCCCCCCCCCCCGGGTGCACTTCATGTGTGCCTGGTTAGTGTAAAGGTTCAAGGAGAGCCGGAAACACACCACATGGCCGCCTATGCAGTCCATCCTTCACAGCCATTGCTGTTGAAACCGTCCAAAGCAAGACTCAGAGAGGCCAGCCCATCTGTCTAGAGTGATGCAGCATATCAGTGGGAGAGCAAGAATTAGAACCCACAGCCTGGGCATTTCTACTACTATGACTCTGAGCTAGGCTGCTACTCTGTGTGGGTGACACTATATGCCTTAGCCCAGAAAATGAAGGCATCATCTTAGCCCACACAAAGACGCACTGGAGCCGGAAGGAAGGACACAGGGAGGAAGAATGTTAAGCAAATGTGCCTGGTGTCGCTCTTATCTCGCCGTTATAAGTCTGTCCAGTAAGCTGTTTTCCAACTGTGATTTCATTTATTTCACGGAGGGTAGTTTAAAGTCTTGGAGGGTAAGGGGGTGGGGGGGAGGAAATGGCCTAGCACTTAACAGATACCAGAGAGAAAAAGGAAAAAAAAAAAAAAGTAGGACAGTTTTTGCCCTAGAGAAATGTATGCAGAATCCCACAAAAAGAGTTCAGCGTTTCTCTAAAATCAGAGATTAAATCAATTATGCAACCCAAAACTGGAGCACATGTGGCGCTTTCGCAGAAAGTCTGGGCAGAATTAGTCAGCCTGCCGTGATCTTCTGGCATCTGAGGTGACCAGAGTTTGAATTCTCTTTTTGTTAACATGAAGGAAGGAAGCCTGGAGGATAGAGACTAGGCAGAAAGAAGGCCAGGGTAAGAGAAGGAAATGCATAATGTTCTACTATTAACATTCAGTGCTTGCTGAATTGGTAAAGGCTGGCAAATAGGATGCTTTAAAGGCTGCATTCCTCATTGTGTCCCCAGTCTAGCAAACAAAAATGAGACACTCTCTTGCACATGGATTTTGTCGGTAAATAAGAGCAGCTACCTCTGAGAGAAGTGGCTTAGATAAAGCAGTCCTGCCTTGGCCTGCCTGTCTAAAGCTTCTCTGACTGCTCCAAACTATAGCATAGAACAAAGGAAACCTGAGGGGAGTTTATGCATTCACAATGGAAGGGAAATAATTGTCATTGTGCTGCAAAGACATTCCAGATTTTTTTTCACATGCATGATTTCATTGGATTCTCACAAGTCTTTGATAGAGATTGCAAAGGTTCTCGTGAGGAACCTGAGGCAAGAAGAGGTCACTGTGTCAGGAATTACACATTTATTACGTAGTGATCTTGGGCCTCGGACTTAATAAGTACCATTCTAAGTCACGGGTGTGGAAGAACAAGAGAGAAGTAAATCAAAGTTCCTATTACTTAGTGTGTTGTGGAATAAGGGAGAGGAAACAGAATTGGTTCCATATGCTAAAAATTACCTGGCAGATGGGAGGGAATACGTTCTGGTATACCAGAAATAACCATTATTGATTTGAGGAATATGGTACAAATGGGTTCCATGAACTTTAAAATGTAAGTATAAGAGAGAAAGGGACCTTTTACTATTATGTGAACTAAGCCTCTTTAACAGAATTAAGTAACCTAGTTTAAGCCCTCTTCCAACATGATGTCTCGCACCTTGTATGCAGCCAGCCCATACTGATTTATGGATCCTTCAACTCTTTCTGTGCACATGAGAGTCCTGTCTTTCAAGGTCACCTTCATTCTTCCTAAGGCCTAGAGTTGTTATGTTTTAATTAATTTCCGAAAACCTACTATGCTCTAAAGTTAGTGCTTACAAAACTGGTGATGCCTCTTGTAGTAATTCTACTTTGAGGAATTTGTCTGAGAGATTTAATAGTTGATATCAATGAGGAGACTACGGATGTGGCTTAAGCAGTTAAGTGTTTGTCAGACAAACATGAGGAACTAAGGTCAGACCCCTAGCACCAATGTAAAAAGCGCTGGGATTATGGGTACACACCACCAAGTCAGGCACCACCATGCCCAGCAGAAGTTTAATAAATTTCCAAGGACTGGAATTATATATACTGTATAATTCCTGACCATAGTTCAATTTAGATGTTTATTTCACAATGAAATAATTTATTCTGGCAGAGTAGCTTAAGTCTATAAACCCAGCACTTGGCAAAAGTGTTAAGTGGTCACTAATTTGAATAATCAGATCAAATAGCTGCATGGAACACAAAATTCTTCTCAAGCTGAACCCTCTAAGAAGAATTTTTTAACAATAACAACAAAAAAATCATTCACTCATTCACCAGTTTTTGTTTTTTTTTTCACTTATTAGGCTCTTCCATGCAAATTAATTACTTAAATAATATTTAAATATATCTAATTAATTCATTTATTTTTAATTTTATGTACTTATAGTAAAAGTACTAAAATTAATTAATATTAGCTGGGTGTGGTTGCTAGAACCTTTAATCCCAGCACTTGGTAAGCTGAGGTAGGAGGAACACTGAATTCAAGGCCAGCTTAGGCTTACAGAATACGTTCCAAAGCATCAGGACATCTAGGGCTAGGGTGAGAACCTGCCTTGAAAAAAAAAAACAAACAAATAAAAAATAATAATCCATTAACATTAGTTAATGTGTTATTTCCTTCATTTTATTTATTTATTTATTTATTTATTTATTTATTTGAGAGAGAGGGAGAGAATGGCTGTACCAGGGCCTCTTGCCACTGCAAACAAACTCCAGATAGATGGCCCACCATGTGCATTTGGCCTACACAGATACTAGAGAATCAAACCTGGGTCCTTAGGCTTCATAGGCAAGTGCCTTAACTGCTAAGCCATCTTTCCAGCACATATCCTTCATTTTTAATAGTTGAAAAATGATGAATCTCTGTTTGCATTGTTACAGAAGTCTATAAGTTAAAAGCACAGTTTAAAAATGATGATTTTGGTTATATTACACTTTTAAGGATGATTATTGGATTGGAGAGATGACTAAGTGGTAAAGGCACTTGCTTGCAAAGCCTGACAGCCTGGGTTCAATTTCCCAGAACCCATGTAAAGCCAGATGCACAAAGTAGTTCATGCATCTGGAGTTTGTTTGCAGTGGCAAGAGGCCCTGGTGAAGCCGGGCGTGGTGGCGCACGCCTTTAATCCCAGCACTCGGGAGGCAGAGGTAGGAGGATCGCCATGAGTTCGAGGCCACCCTGAGACTCCATAGTGAATTCCAGGTCAGCTTGGGCTAGAGTGAGACCCTACCTTGAAAAACCAAAAAAAAAAAAAAAAAAAAAAAAAAAAAAAGAGGCCCTGGTGCAGCCATTCTCTCATTCTGTCTTTCAATACCTGCAAATAAATAAAAATATTTTAAAAGATGATTATTACAGATATATGTAATAAATCAGAGGAATCTTCATTTGTGCTGATGTTTTGCTTACCAGTATAAAATACAATGTAAGGATAATATTCTTGAAAGAAATATGTGTTTTATCTCATTTATAGCATACACTATTCAATGATAACATGTCAGCCTTAGTAGGAATACTCCAAGCCCAGAAAATGGAATTTCATTTTTCCTATACCTATAAAAACACAAAACTTTAGGTATAATATTTAGAATGTGCATAGCTTCAATGCCACTTTTAACAATTTTATTAGCCAACTATTAGTTTGATTAGAGAATTGTCAGTGTAAATTAAGTTTGACTGACTGATGGTCCATGTTAGCCCTTTTACAAAACATTGATTTTTGGATTTCTATTCAACACATTACATGTGTCTTTGCTTGAAAGAGGGTATATTATATAAACTGCTAGATTATTTTAAGAAATACTGCACGTGATTCTCTGGCTGCTCAATAGAATTATGGCTTTGGGTTGGAGGCTATTTTTTAATATACTTTATTTATGTGTTTATTTATTGAAGAGAGAGAGAGAGAGAATAGGAGCTCCAGGGCCACCAGACACTGCAAAAGAACTCCAGATGCATGCGCCCCCTTGTGTATCTGGCTTACGTGGGTCCTGGGGACTCGAACATGAATTCTTTGGCTTTGGCAGGCAAATGCCTCAACCACTAAGCCACCTCTCCAGTCCCTGGAGGATATGATTTAATCTATACTTTTCTCTGGTTTGTCTCCTGATTACTTAATCAAACAGTGAGTCTTACAGAACTGTCAGTCTGGAAGGCAATAACCTGGATGAATTTTCTTTCTGTTTTAGGATTGAGAAAATCTCAACCACGAAAGCAATGAAAGAAACTTCCACACACCTGAGTACTTCATTGCCTGACAACCAAGTCCTGTGCTAATAGTCACCTTGGGGTCCTGGGTAGCTTGGTAGAGCTATTTTAGCAATATTATTCAGAAACAGAAATTTTTAGCTCAGTTTGGACTGTTGTACGAACCCTTTGTCCAAACTGAAATGCAGGTATAGATCCTTCCTATCTCTTTGATCTGATGTCACACTCACTATAGCTACCTAACCTACCACGTCCAACCTGGGCCTCTTTTCAAATCATTCCCCCTATTTATTGGCCTTTGGAGCATATGTCGCCATTTAAATTCATCATCCCTATTCATTTTACCATTTCTTTCTTTGTTTTCCCCCAACATAGAAATACAGCAGTAACAATGCCAGGTACCAAGCTAGCATCCCCCCCAATAAAAGAGAACATTCAACCGTCATTTATTTTTAGCACTTTGATGGGTTTTGAGTCTCCCCGGTAACCACTGCCCACTGTATAAAAGAAGCTGCTTGGGGCTAGAGAGCTTGCTCAGTGGTTAAAAGCACTTCTTTGCAAAGTATGATGGCCCAGGTTCAAATGCCCAGTGCCCATGTAAAGCCAGGTGCACAAAGTGGTACATGTGTCTGGAGTTTGCTTATAGTGGCAAGAAGCCCTGGTGTGCCCACCTTCACTTTCTGTCTGCCTCCTTCTCTCTCTCTCAAATAAATAAGTAAATAGTGTTTTAAGGAGCTACTCTGACCGAAGCTGAGAGCAGCACTAATCTGTAAGTATAAATATTTGGAAGGTACTTGTTAAGCACGTCTATTCATTTATCCCAGCAACAGATACAGCTTCACTCTTAGGGCCTGTGACCTTCCCAACCACAGACTTTGTACTAGGTTTTCAGTCTCAGTCATGAATTTCCTCCAATGGATCAAGCCTCAACTTCAATCAGAATATAGTCAGTAACTCCCATAAAAATTACACCATTATTGCACAGGTAGACACACCTTGTCTGGCTGGTATTTCTTCACCCATCAAAGTTAGTTATTCATGAAAGTAATTTTATAAAGTTCTGGTAATATCACTTACTGTAGATAACTGTTCACTTCCACATTTAATATGTTCAATGCTTCATAATATGTCAAAGCCAAAAATTAGCTTGATTAAAAATAGATAAAATGACCAAAATTATTAAAACTTGCTGCCTCTTATGACATATTTTGGAGATTTTTGTTCACATGTGTATGTGCATATGGTACATGTGTGCTAATATTAATATGTGTGGCTATAAACCAGAGATTAACATGTCTTATCATTCTCAATGGATCTCAAACTTGTTGTTTTAGACAAAGTCTTTCACTGAACCTGGAACTCAAAGTTCAAAATCACTAGCCAGCAAGTGCTGTGTGTCCTGTCTCTACCTCCTCAGTGGGGGATTGCAGAAATACGTGAGTGTGCCTGAATAGTACACGTGTGCTGAAAATACAAACTCTGGCCTTCATGCTTGCATGGCAAGCATTTTACTGACTGGGCCATCTCCCCAACTACATGGGCTTGGTAACAATTTGTGTCCAGACTGCATTTACCATCCACTATGAAAACAAAAATCCAGTGTATCAAGACAAATTTTTCTTTCTCAGTTTCTTTGTTCACTACACAATATCAGATTCTACTGAGTCCTCCATCTTGTCTGTAGGTCCTTGTTTTATTTAAAAGTACTATATTCTTGTCTCTTCACTTTCCTTCCATTTATACAGACATTTATTTTTTATTCCCTTTCTTTTTGTTGTTTTGTTTTGTTTTTTGTTTTTGGAGGCAAGGTCTCCCTCTAGCCCAGGATGACTTGAATTTCACTCTGTATTCCCAGGCTGGTCTCAAACTCCCCGCAGGCCTCCTGCCTCTGCCTCCCCAGTACTGGGATTAAAGGCGCGTGCCACCACACCTGGGTTCCTTCTCTTTCTTGAATAGAGCTTCATCTATCAACCTGAGATATCTAGTATTCAAAACTTCTTAGCCGGGGGTGGTGGCGCATGCCTTTAATCCCAGCACTTGGGAGGCAGAGGCAAGAGGACTGCTGGGAGTTCAAGGCCACCCTGAGACTACATAGTTAATTCCAGGTCAGCCAGGACCAGAGTGAGACCCTACCTTGAAAAACAAACAAACAAACAAAAAATCATCTTGAGTCAGTTTCTTCTCTATTATCAAACTCAGTTTGGTTCAGTACTTTCAAACATTTCATTTCAAATACCTACATGATTCCAAATCCATCTTTAGCATAGACCTCTCTATTGGGTTCCTTTTGCATTGATCAGTTTGCTATATAGATGTTACCATTTACATATTTCTTCATAATTTAAACCTGAGATGTATGAGTCTGTATTTCACAAACCACTGTACTGTATTGGACTGCTTTATGCCCAACATTGTTAAAACATTTGAATAAATATTGACTCATTTAATATTCATTAAACACTATGAAATATCCATAATTATTTCCATCTCAAAATCAAAGGAATACAGAGAAAGTTCCTAGGCTTTCTCAGGGTCTCTCAGCTAACATCTGGTAAAATGGGAATTTGTTCCTTGTAAACACATGAACAATTCAAAAAGCTAGGATGTATCTAACACAACTCCTCCTCACCCCACATCAAAATGGTCACTAGATTGTAGTGATGTTTTCATTTCCTCAGTATTTTTCTAACTTACTCTTTTTTTCTTTATACTCAGTAACTTGCTGGATTATTTTTTTGTAATTTCTTTCCTGGGAAGTCTTCTCACTTTTTTCTTTGCCCCTTTTAATATATTCCTCATACTAATAAGAGTGAACTTTCTAAGATCAAAACTAGCCATGCCACTTCCCTGCTTAATACACTGACTACACACTACCTTGATGAGCAGAAGGCCAAAAAGCATCATCTGTTATAACCATTCCAAGTAAATCTTACAATGCAGATAATGCATAGTCGCCAGTTTCCTGTAAAGTATAATGCTGGTCCAACAAATCTGTGGCTTTTCCAATATCAACTTTAATCTTTTATTTTCATTTTTATTTTTAGATAGAGAGTGGGGGTGGGGAGAGAGAGAGAAAGAAGGGAATTGGCATGCCAGGGACTCAGCCACTGCAATCAAACTCCAGACACTTGCACCACCTAGTGGGCATTGCGACCTTGCACTTGCCTTACCTTTGTACATCTGGCTTATGTGGGATCTGTAGAGTCGAACATGGGTCCTTAGTCTTCTCATGCAAGTGCCTTAGCCACTAAGCTTTCTCACAAGCCCTTAATCTTTTATTTTTATTTATTTATTTGAAAGAGAGAAGAGGCAGAGAAAGGGAGAATGGGCATGCCGGGGCCTCTAGTCACTGTAAACTAACTCCAGAAGCATGTGCCAACTTGTGCATGTGGCTTAAAAGGGTCCTGGGGAATCAAACCTGGGTCCTTTGGCTTTGGAGGCAAGTTCCTTAGCCACTAAGCAATCTCTCCAACCCTCAATCTTAATCTTTAAAGCCAGTTGGAAGGCATGACTCCTTCAATCGTGTTTTACTTGTATGTCTCTACTTTTCAAACACTTCTTGAAACCTAAGGTTCATGTTCTCTATTTGTGCACACAGAGTAGCTTCCATAGCATTGGTCATGGTAGATATGGAGTAAATGCATGATGAATAGTTAAGCAGACACAAGAATGAAAGGCTTTAAGCTCATGTTAAGTGTTTTATCAGACTAATGAGATAAAGACTGGGGTTGAGTTTGGTGTTTGTGATACACTTGTAGCCCTCTAAGCAAAGCTCTAATCTTGAATCTCTTTCTCATTGTAGTATTCTGTGATTCTTCTCTACTAAAAGTCAATTGATACAGTTTTCTAGCACCACTTGCTTTAAATGCAGGACTACCAAGAAATACAATTCCATACTGTTGGGATTTGGATCAAATGGCATCAGAGAGCAAATATGTTCTGGCAGTACGCTGTGCCAGTGTCCACATCTATTAAGTTTGTTTACTAACTGGTTGCATTATCTATTTCATGATGGGATTCCTGTAGGTGTGGACAGATGGGTTGAAAGTCTCCCTTCAGGCACAATACACATAGCATTGGGCAGATGGGTTCCAATAAGCAACCTTTAGGCCTGGAACACATGGATGAACTGTAGAAAAAAATTACTGAAATATCTAATGATGGGTAAAAATAAAGATGGGGATAGAGTTATTTTAAAATAACATTTGAAACATAGAACACAATATTGGAAAATGGTACAAAATCACTTTGAAGGCATAGATTTTCAGGCTACACATTATGTATTATAACAAATGATCCCCCAAACCTAAAAACAACTTTATGGAGAAATATCAGACTTAACAATAAGATGCCAATTGGAAATAAGTTTTCTAGTAACACAAAGAAGGTCTTAGGGCTGGAGAGATTGCTTAGTGGTTAAGGCACTTGCCTGCAAAGTCAAAGGACCCACATAAGGCAGATGCACAAGGCATGTGTCTGGAGTCTGTTTGAGCAGCTGAAGGCCCTGAAGCACGCATTCTCAGTCTCTCTCTCTCTCTCTATCTCTCTCTCTCTCTTTCTCTCTCTTTCTATGAAAAAATGAATAAATAAACATTTTTTAAAAGGCTCTCACTTATCTTTTAGAGGGTGAAAGAGAGAATTTGCATGCCAGGGCCTCAGCCACTGAAATCAGTATTTCTACCAGCAAATTATGTGAGGATTTTATAGAATTATAAATTATATATAATTGCAGAATTATATAGAACTAAACAAATGGGAAAATAGGACAAATTAAGAATGAAAATGAAAGAATAAAAAAGCGGGCTACAGAGATGGCCTAGCACTTGCCTGCGAAGCCTAAGGACCTAGGTTCGATTCCCCAGAACCCCAGTAAGCCAGATGCATGCACAAGGTGGCACATTTGTCTGGAGTTCATTTGCAGTGGCTAGTGGCCCTGAAGTGCCCATTCTCTCTCTCTCTTTCTCTGTCATAAATAAAAATTAAAATAAAAAACAAGCCAGCATATGGATTTGGTCCCAAACTATCTGAGTTAGAATCCATGCTGCTGGCCATTATGTTCAGTTCACTGTGTTTGGAACAGGTCAGGTCACATAAGAATAGAACTTTCACCCTGATTTCGATGATGATGATGATAATGATGATGATGATGATGATTATCATTATTATTATTATTATTATTATTATTATGTTTTTTGAGGTAGAGCCTCACTCTAGCCCAGGCTGACCTGGAATTCACTATGTAGTCCCAGGCTGGGCTCAAACTCACCTCAGCTCCTCACACCTCAAGCTTCCCCACTGCTGAGATTAAAGGCGTGCACCACAACACCTGTAAAACTCTGGCTACTTAATTCAAAATAAGTCAAAATCATCATGTTTAGTGACCATGCCAAGAAGAAACTGAAAATTTTCGTAAATCTGAGAAACCTACAGAAAGTGCAAATCTGTACAGTCTTTTGGAACAGCTATTTAGCAATAAGTTTTGATGACCTTGAGGTACCTTTATCCCTACCTATCCTTAGGCCCATTATTAGTATATAAAGCCTGCTCTAAGAAAATAAATATAAGAATGGTGACAATGGCTAAGATGTTCATTACAGACAGAGTTCCATTAACAAAATCTTAAATAAATGACCTTGGTGATTCTTTTTCGTTTCTTTGACACTTTCGTACTTGTATAGAATGTAATTCGATCCCTTTTCCCCAAGTTACCTTCTCTCATTCCACTGCTTCCCAGTAATTCCTTCTTCCCATTTAATTCCCAGCCTATTTTCAAGCTCAGGGTTGCTTGTATGATCATGAGTAGAGGGTCATTTATTAGAGAATAGGCACCCAGTGAAGGACATGACATTACCTCTCCCAGCAATCACTGGTTGCCACTAGCTACTCTGGGAGGTATGGGGTCTCAGGAGTCCTTCCCCAAAATATGGCATGACTCTTACAGTCATAAGCTCACACCAGATTGGTTTTATCTGCAAAAGACTAAGCCTATCAATCTAGGTGTGTAATAGTAGAAAATGGTTAAATGTATTACAAAATATCAAGCTATTAAAATCATGCCTTTAAATGATGATTTGGAGAAATTATTAACATATAACATAACTTAACTGATCAAAAAAGTTACCCTACCATTTAAATAGGTTTGTATGTATGTGTGCAAATTTTCACTTATGTATATATATTTTTCATACATATATATTTGTATATATGAGCATGTTTATGTACATGTGTATAGATGTTAAGAAAATTGACCTTGAATCACAAAATATCAAAATATTTACTAAGATTATAAGTGACTACTTCTCCTTGACAATATTCAATTTCCAGATTTATGCAATACACTAGAAACAAAACTTATAACCAGGAATAAATATGAACTGTGGTTAAAATATTGAGGATTCAATAAGCTAACACAGAGACTATTCAGGACAGTGTGAATGAAGAACTGTAGAAAGGAGGCTATGTCCATCCTAGATGGTTGCAGCAGAACCTGACCAGATATAACTTAGAGGGAGACAGACTTGAGCTGGTAAGAGAACAACCAACCCAAGCGTGTTTTAAAACAGGAGCAGATCACCTCAAAAAGTTTGGATTTTTACTGTAAATTGCAATTGTTGGAGAGGAGGCTTGGCCATATGCTCCCAGGATTCTTCCACTAGTCTATGTAGGTAGTTAAGCCAAGAATTCCTTCTTACTAGAGATTTTAAAATGTAGAGGCTACAAAAAAAATGACATATAATATTTCTTTCACATTAGAGGTTTCCTTTTTAGAAATATCCTTTTAGAGTTATCTTTTTAAATATTTTAAAATTTTATTTATTGATTTATTTGTAAGGAGAGAGAGAGAGAGAGAGAAGGAAAGAGAGAATGAGAATAGGCACGTCATAGCCTTTAGCCACTGCAAATGAACTCCAGATGCATGCACCACTTTTTGCATCTGGCTTTACATGGGTACTGGGAAATCAAACCCAGGTCATTAACCTTTGCAGACAAGCACCTTAACTATTGAGCCATCTCTCCAGGTCTGGAGTTATCCTTTAATCTTGTTTTTGGTGGTAAAACAAACTGCCTCACTGTATTTGAAGGACCATTTGTATTAACAGCATTAATACTTTCCACCTACAATAGTTACAAGTATGTAGCTAATGATCCTAATGCTATTCTTTGTCATTTGAAATAGTTTTTATCTTTTTTTTTTTGAGAGAAAGAGGAGAGAGAGCATAACAGGGCCTCTGGTCACTGCAAACAAACTCCAGACACATGTGCCACCTTGTGCATCTGCCTTATGTAGGCACTGGGGAATAGCACATGGGTCCTTAGGCTTCACAGGCAAGTGCCTTAATGGCTAAGCCATCTCTCCAGCCCCCTCTTCATTTTTAAGTAAGTCAATGTGCAGGTCCAACTAACACACCACCCCTATCAACTCCATCCTGCCTGTCTGAAACCACGAACATACCTTACTTCCCAGCTAGAGGACCCTCGTAGCCTAGAACCTTCTGAATTCCCTGTCCCCTCTGCTCCCTGCTCAATAAGCCACAAAACCACAAAAGAGGAGATGACGTCCTCAGATTGGAGCAGATGCATTGCTGGTCTTCACTTCACCCCCATGCTTAATAATGTGCCCAGCTTAGGCAAATGGACAGGGCTTCTCTGAAGACATGCGTCATGACTCCATGAGAGGCTGTGGCCACTTTCTGCATGTTTTCTCTTTTTACTTCACCTTAGTCCCTTCACTGGGTTGGTTATATGAACTCTGAAATGGATAGCATAAAGGCTTTGCTCTCATACCTGTTTTCCACGATGACTGGATTGAGACAGTGATAAGAATTTTAGAGTGAGCTGATCAAAGGCTCTTTAAGTCTATCCTATCCTATCTTCCAAAAGAGGGAGACACATGGGCTGGAGAGATGGCTTAGTGATTAAGCGCCTGCCTGTGAAGCCTAAGGACCCCAGTTCAAGGCTCAATTCCCCAGTACCCACGTAAGCCAGATGCACAAGGTGGAGCAAGCATCTGGGGTTTGTTTGCAGTGGCTTGAGTCGCTGGTGCACGGATTCTCTCTCTCTCTCTCTCTCTCTCCTTCTTTTTCTGTCTGTCTGTTACTAATAAACAAAAATTGAACAAGAGAGGGAGACACATGGATTTTGATACAAATAACCAACATGAGATCTGAACTATAACCTCAAGGAGGCAAAAAGGACCTGGAAATGAGCATAGAGACTCTAGGGGCAGAAGCAGAGACTGACGACAGAGGATGGACACAAGAACCTGAGCAGCAAAAGTAACCTCCATCCTGTCCCACAGCACTGCTACCACCCTCCCAAGGCCCCATTAGACGACGGTATGAAGCCACCTCCCACCTACCACAGTCCCTTCCCTCAGAGCTTAACTATCATTACCCTCCCAGCCCTTGCACCTGGTACTTACCAACTCTCAGCTCCCCTCCTGCAATGAGCAAGCAGGCCACGCTTAGAACATTGCTTCTGTCCACAGGGAATGCTAAGGTTCCCATCACATAGAGGCCTTTCAGCAATGGAAGATCAGTATCTACAATAACAGTCCTGTCTGCAGAAGAAAAAGAAATTTCTCAGTTGTACATGTGAAACAAGATCGACCTTCTCTCCCTCCAGGAATTTGCTTTTTGTGTGTGGGGGGGGGGGGGTGTAGAGATTCTCCAACATTTTAGGAGCTGCTTACACTGCTATTTAAGTCAGGGCAGGTTCAACAACTAGAACAAACACTTTGCATGAGGCAAGACCTTATTAAAATGCAAGGGAAGAAAGCCATGGTTGGTAAATGCTTTCATTGCTCGACACACCAAATGGTATAGCCAAAAGGCATTGACAATGCCCTCATAGCTTCCTAAGTCTACTTTAGTGCAAACACACAAATAAAACAACCCCCCTGCCCTATGTGCTTGTCATCTGGCTTTTGGCCCTAGCTTTAGGATGGTATACAGCAATGAATATGACCTTGGCCTTACAAGACAGACGATTTGGTTGTAAATCCAAGCTCTTCTATTTACTATATAGGAGACTTAACAACTTTGGGTTTTTTTTTCTGTATCTAAATTATCTTGTGCTGTGAAGTGGGCATTATTAATAATACTTGTTTCATTTACAAAGGGTTTTGTGAGTGGGGAAAATGAGTCAATGTATAGAAAGAACTTGCACAATACTAGTGAGACATCTTTAACTGCCTAATCCCCTCTCTGCTTTAAGATCCAGGACTTAGTCCATGCTTAGCAAGCACTGGTGAGTAGCATTTATACATAACTACACTTTTTTGTTTGGTATACTCATGGAGTGCATGAACAACTTAAAGCTATGATTAATCATCCCTTCCATTAAAAAAGCCTTTTCCATAAAACTTCAGAAGAAATAACCTTTAATTTTGTCTGAATTTAATGATAAAGTAACTTATGAATAAGGCCTTCTCATTTAAAACAATAAAATATTTCATGTATGCCAAAGTATTCAGTGTTGCTCTCTGAAGCTCAGTCATACTTTGATTTGAATTAATTAAAGTTAGCAAATAAATGTTTCTTCTTCAGTTTCAAGTACCATACTCACTGACACATATAAAGATTTCTTAAGGAGTTCTCCTATTGACATAACTTTGTTCCTCGGTCCAGGAAACAGTGCACCTCGGGTCTGTCCAAGAAACTTAACTTGCTACGAGTTGTCTCCCCTAGCCCTCGGCTGCTTTCCTCACACTAAGATCAGCAGTGTTCTCCGGTGCAGAGACCACAGGGCTACAGACCCACCAGTTCCCTCTTTCTCCTGAGCCCGTAGTTTTAGACTCTGGTTTCCAGGCTTCTTTGAGGCTAGATGAAGCCACATGACTCAGTTGTAGCAGATATCATATGGGCAGATCTAGTTTGACATCTCCAGCCTAGCCCATACATTGTGCATCTTTCCACCATCCTTGTTTTCCCTCGGGGACACAGAGTAGTGGATATAAGAGTATGGCTATGGTCTAGCAGAATCAGCACCACCCACCCATTTGTCAGAAATAGGAGAAGTTTTAGGTCTGGTAAGACGCTACCCATCACTGGAGATCTCCACCACTCCATCTGGGAACACAAACTCTGCCTTTCATACTCCACTGGTACCTTCGTACGTCAGAGCACTAAAACATGGTAATTTGAATCATGTTTGCATGCTGGTCCTTCCTCCCCTTGTTAGATGAAGAAACTATTCATTTTAAGATTCCCCATACTTACTGTAATATTCAAAATAGGCATTAAGCAAATGTGGCCCAGATCCGTTGAGTTTACTACACTCCACTCCTCAAATTCAAGACTGCTTTACTGACTGTTACAAAATAACTGATGGAGCTAAGCAGATGAAAATAAACATAGATCTTGGGCCCATCTGTGGTACTTTTCAAAGTACACAAACAAAACAGTGAAATATCAAGAGATTGTTGTAGGTTTAGCATATATTTTATGAGCTCACATTTTTTTAAATAAAATAGAGCAGAAACTTAAAAATGAACATATTGTGCAAATGGCCATTAGTCAAAGTAGAGTCTATGTTTGCCTAAAAAAATTATTTATATAATACATGCTTTTGCTAATCCAGAGTACACACACACACACACACACACACGCCTCTTTGAATGTACTTCACAGCTATACCAAGTACATGGGAACAAAGGCATGGATGTCCTACTCATGTCTGTTTTCTTAGGATCTACAACAATATCTAGCATACAGTGGGTCCTGAGACACCAACACATATACACACGTGCACGCACACACACACAATCCAGTGATGATCAGAGGAAAGAGTAAACTGAAGACCAAAACTAGAAATAAACATTGCTTTAATTTCTTTGTACATCATACTTTGCACTTTTAAGTTGCCTGGGTTCATCTCTTCATCTTTTCTTTCCTCTTTCTTTCCTTGTGAAATATACCGAATCTCATTAGATAGTAGGACATCGGTGTTGAGACAGACATGTTTTCTACCGTCACATAATAACAAGTATATAAATACATTTAGTGTGAGAGACTTGGAATAATTTACACTTTACTTAAATGAGATTGAACCTATTTTCCTTCCCTGACCCCTCAAATTGGAAAATGTATTAATATGCCTATTATAACACAATTCTGCTATAATGAAATAAATATATGCCCTATAAATTTTTTTTCTGTAGGGAGATTCTCTTTATATCACAATATTGGACATTATAATGATATGAGAGAAAGAAATCACAATCCAGCAGACAGATCCTCAAGAGCAGATAAGCTACAGGGTCAAACCAACCAGTCCTTATCTATGAAGACAGCTTAGGGACTTCCTCTTTCTTTTCAGGCAGGAATTTGGACCAATATGATACATTCTCTAGAAGCTGCATAATTTCAATGAAATACTGCAACATTTGAAGTAATCGCTTAGGAAAGTTATTGATATAACCCACCTAATAAATATAAATGTTGGGCGACCTCTAGTTAAACTGTGGTCAGTGGCCTTCCATTTTGTCCTGGTTGGCCAGAGCTAATTCCATCCTACTCTGTCAATGACCAATCTATCCTACTTAAGAGAATGAACACTGGCATATGGAGGGAACCATCTGGAATTTCTGTTACTCAATGGGTGGCTGATGGGGGAGCTGATCTGGAAAGAGGCTCCAAAAAGAATTAACGAATTCCAGATGTAATTAAAGACTGTTTTCACCCCCCAAAGGAGCTCAGGACCAGCCATGGGGTGGTACTTTCTGGTTCCGAATTACACTTTCTTACCACTTGTTCATCCATCAAGCACTAAACACCCACCACCTGTTATCCTTGTGGCTCTTGACAAGAAATGTTTGTGTGTTTCAGAAACTGTCCTGTTTTGACCATTAGAAATCTAAAGTTTTAGAAATAATATTAGCAGTGAGAAGCATCCTAGAATCTCTCTATGCACCAATGTGAGAGCAACTAAAAGAACGAGATCAAATAATTTACAAATATGTTATCCTCAGGATCAGACGATTGAAGGCCTGAGCCAAACTGAAAGACCAACATCTCTTATGGAGGACTATGGCATTTTTGCCATGAAGAATAATTTCAGTACTATCATTAGAAAGCATTCCATGTAATTTCAACACTAGAATTAAACTTTTTTTTTTTTTTGGCTAGCAAAGTTCAGGAAGCAAGGTCACTGTTGTGTAGCATTCCAAGGGTCTGACACTTGTCTAAATCCCACAGAAATGAGACCAAGGGCAAAGGGCACAAGTCCTGAGAACAATGTGGATTCACAGGAACAGGCATAACTTAGGGGAGGCAGACCCGCTGTTTGTATGAAATGCACTGTATCAGGCCCCATAACTTAGGTGGTGAAGACAGTCTCCACTACAACCCCACCATTGTCGGGGAGGCAGCCTACACCAACAGTGGACACGGCTCGGTCTTCTGGGGAGAGTGAGAGCATGGGAAGGCAGAGCGCGGCAGACAAGGACCATTTGTAGGCTGTTGCTCCTCTGCACCTTCCTTAGTTGACGGGGCTTATTTCTGCATCCAGTGTTGGCTGCAGTATTTTTCTATAAATACACGAACCAGTGGAAAATAAAATTTAATTCCATTTAAATTGCTATTAAATGACCTAATCTTCCTTCATAAAAAATGGAAGAGTATTTTTAGCTCAAACGTTTTGCTTGATATACTTTAAATATACATTGGGCACAATGATTGGTGGGGTTTCCTTTGTGGTCTTGTTTAACTTTAGAGGCATCTAGTCGCTCACTCAAACAGTCCATCCTAATTTATGAACAGGGGCCAAGAACAGTACTCCTAAAGTAGTGGGAGCTTGCATGCATAAATAATTCACAAGGATGAAAGGTTAACGTGACTGAAAGTTAGTGTCAAGTAGACTAATTTACTGAGACAATGACACTCGGTTCTCAAGAGTTCCTTCTTCTGTAGAAAAACCTGAACAAAAATAAGGATAAATGCTTTCTGTAGCAGAATTCCTTTCAAAGACCTGCAAACTTTACAGCCTGATTTTTTTTTTTTTCATCAAATCCACACAGGTGGATTCTTTATTCTACTTTGTCTATCATCTTTTTCTTTTTTTCTTTCTTTTTTTTTTTTTTCGCTCTGGTCTTAAAAAATAGGCAGAAAAAGACAGTTTTCAAAGGGCCCAGAGGCACAATTCAAGACTGAAAGACAATTTCCTAACACCTTTATGAAAAACCATCTGCCTACCTGAAGAGAGAGAGAGAGACAGAGAGAAAGAGAGAGAGACACAGAGAGAGAATGTATGCGTGCATGTGTGCATGTGAATGTGTAGAGTCAGAGAGAGGTGAGAGGAAATAAGTGCAGATAGAAGCCCTCCATTTGCAATTTACCTAGTAAATTCCCATCTCACCAACACATGCAATTCCAATGTCTTTCTCACTCACATACAGACACGCTTAATTCCCACAGCATAATCAACACTTTAAATTATGATATTTTAATTGATCAATAAAATGCTTAACACACAATGTTTGTCTCTTCCTCCAGTGTATGCCATCTGTTCTTCAAAAATATTCTGAAGCTGTGTAATAGGAAGGTTTTTAAGTAAAATTGCCAATGATATCACATCAGTCCTCTGGAACTCAAATTCTGAAAGGAAAATACCAGAACACACTGCTGTTTTCATAAAAATGGAAAAGAATTGAAGCCTTCTCTTCACGGGATGGCTTTGCTATGTAATTCCAAAATGATATTAAAGTGTTGTTCTAGCCATGAAGTTTCTAGGACTTGGAGTGGAGCTTGCTCACTTAGAACAAGAAAGTCCACCATAAAACATAATCCCCAGAATAGTCATGTATTTTAATAAATGTGTAATCAGATGTTAAGCTACAGTTTGGCTTTATTTTCATGATTCTACTACCTCTGTTTTTGTTAATGAACACAGGATAACCTGAGGTTTTGGGATAGAAATCTCTTGTTTATAAGCTTACATATGTGAGAAGGCACACACTGTTAACTCTCAGGTGATCCAGTTATTAAATTTTTACATGCTACAGTGTGTTAAAGCCAGACAAGACATAAGACTTATTCCTATGTGGGTTTGTTTTTGTTGTTTTGTCTTAATTTGTTTCCCTAAGAAAGACAATGAGACCAACTTCTAATAAGTTAATATATGTTCACAGTTTAACCCTGAAGAAAAATATGAAACGCTACAAAAATAATTTTCTCCTGAATGAAGTTCTTTAGGCAAAGGTCTGAGTAGCACATATTGTATTAAATGAGTTCATTTCCCTCATGAGCTCTTGTTAAAAATAAAACTTCTGTTTCTAGTTTATACTTAAAACTAGAGAGGGTACTACTTCCAGGAAAATAATGGGTTTTCTTCAATCTTAATTATTTTTCCTTACATTTTACAGAACTTTGTCTTCTAACTGGAAGAAAACCCACCCCAAAACATTATTACATTCCTTAAAAAAGAGAAGCTTTTATTCTATTCTGCTTTTCAAATTCATACACAAGAAGCCAGGCATGGTGGCGCACGCCTTTAATCCCAGCATTCGGGAGGCAGAGGTAGGAGGATCGCCATGAGTTCAAGGCCACCCTGAGACTACATAGTGAATTCCAGGTCAGCCTGAGCTAAAGTGAGACCCTACCTCGAAAAAAAAAAATTAATGCACAATTATGTTACACACATATAACTATGTCTTGAGAGAGCTTACAATACAACCCCAAATAACAAATATTGAGTAAAGACAACTTAACATGATATCTCAAAATGTATAATTTCTGAGCAAACTGCTATATATGTTATGCTTCTAATCTTATAAAGTGATTATATTATAAAAATACAAAATAATTGGCTAGGGAGATGGCACTTGCTTGCAAAGCCTGCCAACTTGAGATTGATTTCCCAGTAACCATGTATAGCTAGATGCACAAAGTGGCACATATGTCTGGAGTTTGTTTTCAGTAGCAAGAGGCTTTGGCACACCCATATTTTCTCTCTCTTCTGTCTTCTCTATCTCTCTTATTGCAAATAAATATCTTGAAATGCAAAATATTTTTGTAACAAAAGTATTTTAAAATACAAAATAATTTTGTGCTATTGTTATTAATATTTTCCATATATTTTCAATGTCCCAAAGCTTTCAAGAATTTTGTGTCTATCTGTGACTTTCAATAAATTACATGAATCCACTGCAAAGGCATTTTTACTTGAGGTTTTCAAAATAAATTATTTTCTGCTTAAATGAAAATGCCACCTCAGAGATCATGAAGGTCCCTAGAATTCTTATTCACAGTTCTAAGTATTCCAGCATTAATATCCAGATTCTACAACTTCCAGTAAAAGTCACTGGTTTCTAAAATATCTCCACACTTCCTGACAAAGATACAGAAAACCATGCCCTTAGACACTGTAATCCGTTTTAATGCAGAGAATCTAGAATACCTGCAGAATAAAAGCAGCATATAAAGAAAAACATATTTTATGTACCATTGTAAACAAAGAATAGTTGATTACAAATATAAATATAGGTGTTCATATATCTGTTCATCAACTTACAAATTACCAAATGTTAAAACCTGTGGTATACGGCCCCCCAAAGGCTCCCAATTCACACTGTTTACTTTTGAAACAGGTTCTCAATATATAGTCCAAGCTAGCCTCAAACTCATCTTCTTCCTGCAACTATCTCTTGAATAGTGAGATTATAGGTGTGTGCTACCACACCTGTCCTGAGAAGTAGTGTTTTATGAGACTAATCAGCAGACTTTTGGTGAAAGAAGTACATGCGGAAGTGTTTTAGTATTTGCTTCGGATACAAATTATTATAAGATCCAGGTAGGGTTCTGAAACAAGGAGGATGTGTGTTGCTCCTTCTTCTAGCACCCATGCTTCTCTGGGAAGCCACTGTCCCCATTTGCTCCTAACTCTGTATCAGAATCCCACTGATACTCTGTGAGGCTTCGTGTCATATATAGCCAGGGTCTATGTAGTTCAGTTCCAGTCATTTCTCACTCATGTCCCCACTTCCTTCCCAGACCTCCAGGCTCTGATCCTTGGTAAAATACTGCCTACCTACAGAGATACTTCGTAGAAGGGATGGTAAGGATTGTATGAAGCAATGCACAAAAAAATCACTTCATTGCCAGGCAGCTTAAAAGCATTCAATTATATCATGTTTTTCACCTCTCTCTCTCTCTCTCTCTCTCTCTCACACACACACACACACACACACACACACATTTTTGAGTGCTTACTCTGTACCTATCACTCCACTGTGGTATAAAACAAAGGCACACCATGCAAAGAAATAGATGTTAAAACACAGTCATACAAATAACTACATAGGGAAAATCTGTACAGGTTTTTGAGCGGGAAAATGCATAATAGTATGAGAGTAATAGTTCTCGAGAATAAAGGGCCTAAGGGTAAGTACAGGTTGACCAAGGGTAGAGGAAGAACTATTTAGAAAAAGTGAGGCGTGGTGAGATCTGCATCCATTCAAGACTGAAAAACCACAGGGATCCTGATACTCAGTGCCAGGGTATAGGAGACAGACCCTGAGGATACTCAGCACCTACAAAGCAGAGATCCAGAGTTTCCTAAGAGCTCATCACTGAAGTAGATTTAAAACTCACCAACCACGGCTCAGGGAATTTTGTGGAAGAAAGACCAGAAAGATTGTAAGAGCCACAGGTTGAGACATCATGCCCAGAGGCATTCCCTTCCCTCACAAAAAAACTGACTACTACCCCCACAATGCATAAACCACAACCCCATGGGGAATACCTACAACCCCACTGAGGAGTGTCCCCAACAGAGTGGGGGTAGGGACCAGGGAAAATAGGGTACCAACACACGATGTATACCCGTAAGATATAACTTGTTAATAGTAATAATAAACATTTAAAAACAATGATGACCGGACTGCAGAATGGGGGGGGGTGGAGTGTGGCTGGGGGACAGTAGTGAGAACAAAGTAAAGAAGGTAGGCAGGAGGGCAGAGCAGGCAGGTCCTTGGAAGCTCACGAATTTTAAGCTTTATCCTTACAGTGATGGCAAACCACTGAAGGTTTTCTATAGGTTAAGTCATAACCAATTTGAATTTTTAAAATATCACTGTGCCTGCTGAGGAAAAGACAAAGTAAACGAAAGTTTAAAAACAGGAGGAAACAGTTGAGTGACATTATAATCTGAGTAAAATAATCCTCAGTCACCACTCCAGTGAAGCACAGTTTTCCCAGGTCTCCTATGGGTTTCACGTTACAAACCACTAGTGATCACTATAGCTGTTCTTGTATGCTTGTATTATGTTAATTATCAATTATTTAGCAGTTCAAAGAAAACACCTTAATCCCTCAGTAATATGTCCCTAAATATCTGAAACCATAGCTACCATTTGTTACATATGACAGTGCCACTATTAAAAGGATCAATATTAAATGTATTTCTTTGTTAAAGATGTCTGTATAGTTGTCAGTTAACGCCTACATCCAAAAACTAAATTAATCTAGACAAAGAGGCAACATTCTACTGATCCATCAGGAGACATTCTAGTGGTCCATCAGGGGACATTCTAGTGGTCCATCAGGAGACATTCTAGTGGTCCATCAGGAGACATTCTACTGGTCCATCAGGGGACATTCTAGTGGGCCATCAGGGGACATTCTACTGGTCCATCAGGGGACATTCTACTGGGCCATCAGGAGACATTTTAATAGTCATTCAGGGGACATTCTAGTGGCTCATCAGGAGACATTATAGTGGTCCATCAAGAGACATTCCAGTGGTTCATCAAGAGACATTCTAGCGGTTCATCAAGAAGCATTCTAGTGGTCCATCTATGGAGATATTCTAATCATCCATCAGCAGACACTCTAGTGATGCATCCAGAAGTGAATGAGGGTTAAAGGTAATTCTTAATCCCATAGAATACATACAGAAACCAATCTCAGTGTGATGATAAGGAGTACTGCGTAGCAAGGGAAGCAGATGAGGGGAAACAGGGCAACTAGTGGACCAAGGGATTAGAAAAGGAAACACATGGGATTCCGATAGCACCTGATGGGATTGTCTTTGATGGAAGGTAGATGGCTTTCTGAGGCAAAAGAAGAGAAAAAGAGGGCTAGAGAGATGGCTTAGGGGTTATGATGCTTGCCTCAAAAAAAAAAAAAAAGAAGAAGAGAAAAATAGAAGGTTTGGCATAGTGATCTATATGCACTTATTGCCTTTTAAGAGGAACTGAGGACTAGTATTAGCAGTAAGCATTTAAATATCAATCCTGAGCTTAGGACAGCTTGACTTCACCCTCAAACCACACAATGTGAAAATTAGGCTCCACCTGCTAATAACCCATTAAGGATGATATCTTATAAAACTTTTTGGATGAAGTAAGTCTATATACACCTGGACATTTGGCTTAATGTACTTAATGAGAAATAATACATAAGAAGAATGAGTATGTGAAGCATAAATATGTGAACCAGATAATATAATGAGTGCATGCATAACTATACATAGTATATCAAATCAATACATATTTTATATATGGAATCTTTTCAGCCATCTGGTTACTCTCAAATAAAGTCTTTTCACATGCTATCACATATATGAACCCTGAAAACCTTATGAAAAGTGAAATAAGACATTGTATTATCCCATTTATATGAAAGGTCCATAATGGACAAAAAAAAAAGTAGGGCTGGAGAGATGGCTTAGCAGGTTAAGCACTTGCCTGTGAAGCCTAAGGACCCCGGTTCAAGGCTCGATTCCCCAGGACCCACGTTAGCCAGATGCACAAGGGGCGTACACATCTGGAGTTCGTTTGCAGTGGCTGGAAACCCTGGCACGCCCATTCCCTCTCTCTCTCTCTCTCTCTCTCTCTCTCTCTCTCTCTCTCTCTCTCCTCTCTGTCGCTCTCAAATAAATAAATAAAAATAAACCAAAAGAATTTTAAAAAACCAAAAGTAAAGAAAGGGTATTAGTGGTGACCTTGGGATGGGAAAGATGATAAATTAAGGAGTTATGGCTGATGGATGAGGGGTTATTTTCTTAATATATTTTTTACTTATTTGAAAGCAGAGATAGAGAAGACAGGCAGAAGGAATAGGGGTATCAGGGGCTCCAGCCAGTGCAAACAGACTGCAGAAATATGCATCACATAATTTGGGTACTGAGGAATCAAACCAGAGTTGTTAGGCTTTGCAGGCAAGCGACTCACCCAGTGAGCTATCCCTCCATCCCCGATTTCTTATGGGAGTAATAAAGTGTTCTAGAATTGATGGTGTTGATTACTACAACCTTGAGAAAACACTTTAAGCCATGAACTGAGTGCGTTAATGCATGCCATGCGCAGAGTGTACATTATACCTTATAGTAAGGCACTTTGTACATGAAGACGAATTTTATGTTCCAATATGGAACAATCTTCAAAATGTTGTATGTTTTAAAGCAAGACTAACACAGTTTGTAATGTACTGCTTAAATAAAAAGGAATGGAAACGTGGAGGAGGGTTAATCAAAATCTAAGAGGATATGAATAAGTCATTTGGAAACCTACTTTTCTGGACAATGGTGCACCCAGAAGCCATCAATTGTTACTAGGAAATTTTTAGTGCCCCGGATGAGATACCTTCCAGTGAGTTGTTGGCCAGGGAGGTGCCTGATGACTCTGAAAATATTACAGGCCATTGCCAAGGCTTTTGGTTTCTCACCAGGAATATATGGCAAGACCCTATTGCTGAAGACTCCACATACTTGGGCTGCAAAGTCACTGAGAAATCCTGCTGGAGCTGAGCTTAAAACCTTCTCCATGTAGACCAGCTGACAGAAAGCTGAAAAAAAAAAAAAAAAGCTACACTGCATGATGTTCCACGGGAGAGAGAGAAATTACCAGTGGACATAAACAACAGTAGGCATTGCAAACTTTAAATTTGGCCAGCCAGACCAAATGAGCCAACAGGTACAATAGTGGAATGTGTGTTATAGGGGAAAACAACCACTCACTAGTTGGCCTGGAGGCCCACTCCATGGGAGAGAATACATGCCTGATATTGAAAACCTATGACAGGGAAAGTCATGAGCCCTAGGGGTGTAACGTCTGTTTGTGTCTGACTAAAAGTATATGCTATGCTCACCAAAGTGCCTGGTAACTACTTCTCTTGATGTTCATATCCATATGTGAATGCCACTCTCACTTTTTGGTCAGAGAAGCTTCTCTTTTCAGGTGGTGGTGGCCTTGGGGTGACTCAGAAGGCACCATAGTGCTGAGAAGTGACAGAGGAGTGCTCAGCACTGAAACATCTCTATCACACCTTCTAAGGCTCAGGATCCATTTCGAAAGAGGTGGCAGAAAGAACGTAAGAGCCAAAGGTAGGGTAGGACTCCTTACAATGCACTCTTCCAGACACAAAATGACCTAGAACTAGATCATAAGACTCTGCTGCTGAGGGCTCGACATACTTGGGCTGATATTCACTGAGAAATCAAGCTTGAGCTGAGCTAGAAAATCCTCCCTGTGAACATGCTGTCACGATGCTGGAAACAGGTATATAGCTACACAACCTATTGGGGGAGAAAAGTCATCAACAGTCATATCCAGCAGTGGATGCTGCAAGCTTTACAGCCAGGCCATAATGTACCAACTGGCGCAATGTTGACATACCTGTTACGGGACAACTGACTGCTCCAATTGGAATTGAGGCTCTTTCCAGGGAATGGGATTCCTGCCTGGTACTGAAAACTTAATCAAAAGCCTATGGCTGGGGAGGTCATGAGCCTAGTGTTATCTGAATAAGTGGATATACTATGCCCACTAAACTTCCCTCTATAAGAAACTATTTTTATGTCCATATATTAAGGCTACTCTCACTTTCAGTTAGAGAACTTTCTCTTTTCAGATGGCGGTGGCCACTGGGGTGACTCAAAACTCAATAAAGTGTTGAGAAGTGACTAATGGGGACATCTCTATCACACCCTCGAAGGCTCAGGGACCATTGTGGAGCAGGTGGCAGAAAGAATATAAGAGCCAAATGAAGGGGAGGACTGCTTAAAAAGCTGTCACCCACACGCAGAGTGGCCTCGATATTCATGACCTCACAGTGGCTGATGCTGCCTGCACAAGACCTGAATCATAGGAGAGGAAAGACAGTGACATCAAAATAGATGAGAGACTAGTTGCAAAGAAGGAGGTTTCAGTGGAAGAGGGATTCAGTGGAAAGGGAAGGAGGTGATTATGTATATTGTCTATATATATATGGAAGTCATCAGAAAAACATTTTTTCTTTTTTTCAGTGAGAAACTTAAAGAAAAAAAAAAAAGCATTTCCCATCAGTAAGGCAGTAGTTAATGACCCTCATTCCTGACTGTGGTCTACTATGCAGTCATCTAAGGAGACGTGCTAGGTTTATCTTTGCTACTACAATTACATCTCCAAAATATATCGTTAATGTTTTTAGGAGTTACATATGATTACTTACAATGTAGTTTCCAATGGTGAATTAAGGAACATCTTGGTATGGCATGTGAGAGCTCTAAAACCAGATCTCTGTTTCTAAATTTTGCCTGTTCTACAGTAATTTTAGGATTTTAATTTCTCAGCTACTTTAGCCTGTCTAAGAAGAAATAATAATAGTGTTGCATAAAACGATAAGAGTCCAATGTGAATTAATCTAGAATATTCAGGATAGAAACTGACAGGGAAAAAAAAGACCTAAATTAATATTTTTAAAAGCCTCGCCTTACATAAATAGATACATACCTTAAAATGAGTTTCATATTGCCAGTTGATAATGCACTCAGTAGAAAGGTAAAAAAAAAAAAAAGAATAAGAGCCCCCCCCATACATATATATGTGAGTGTGTGTGCGTGCATGCATGCGTGTGTTGTTTTTTAATTTAATTTTTGTATTTTTTTAAGCGGTAAAGTGAGAGAAGTCTATATTAATTGTAAGCACGCAAAAAAAAAAAAAATCAATGTGGAAGACAAACACGGAAACTAATTGCCCTTCCTTCTGGTACCCAGCAACATGAGGAATGGATGGAGAAGACAACAGGAATTGAACAACCTCCTACTCAGCCACTGGCCTGCCAGGGGATGCAGACAAGGTTGCTTAGTATCTAAACCAGGGTTTATCAAAAGTATGGTCCAGCGACACCCTGTTGCAGGACCGACCCGCCTGCTTCCTATGGATGTTGAATATTTTGAACTTTTGGTCTCAGGTTCAATAAATGGGCTCTTAGGTGAGGCCTGTTTAGAGGAAGTAGGTCTCTGGAAGAACACCTTTGAAACGTGTGTCTTGTACCTATCCCCTTCCTCTCTTGCTGTGCCTGGGCCACCATGGGGTAAGTAGTTTTCCTCTGCCACACCACATCCCTGTGCTATTTCTGCTTCGCCTCAGGCTCCCAGTTGCTGAGCCAAACAACCAT
The DNA here is from genome assembly GCA_036346955.1 of Dipus sagitta. NCBI lineage: Eukaryota > Metazoa > Chordata > Mammalia > Rodentia > Dipodidae > Dipus > Dipus sagitta. Next base: position 124,515,908 of record CM070779.1, on the reverse strand, counting down.
GGACTAAAGGCTCTGAAACCATAATCTGAAATAAGTCTCCCCTCCTTTAGATGTTTTTTTTTCTGAGTATTTTTCATAGAAATAGAAAATAACTGTCAAAGTCTTTATTAATGCAATGGGATCTGGGTTTGTCAGGGATGGGAGAATGAGAATGAAAAAAAGAGAATATAGAGGAGTATAAAAATTGTGGTTAAAGTTTTCTTCTGATGAAGTGTGGACTAGCAATGGCGTTACCGAAATAAAATATGGCTCTCAATAAAATCTTATGTTTTCTGGGACTGACTTAGCCTCTGCCTTCTGTTCAATACCTGAAAATCCTTGGCAGCAAGCTATGTGAGTCTTTGGTCCTGGTAAGCCTTTACCTTTAGGGCCGAAAAAAAAAAAAAAGCCCACATTTCCCACACAGCTTTAAGGAAGAGTCTCATAACCATATTTAATGCGTAAAAGCTGTGATTTCCATGCAAACTGCTGCTTTCCCAGAAAAAATTTAAAAGCCCCCTTCAGCAGTTTAAAATCCTTTAACTATTTCCTTCCCACTCTGCCTGAACCTCCTCAGCAAACTTGCTCTGAAAGCCTCCCTTGAATGACACTTCCTGACGAGTAAGACAATTTTTTAAATATTTTATTTTTATTTATTTGAGAGAGGGAAAGAGGCTGAGAGAGAGAAAAAGAGAAAATGGGTGTTTGAGGGCTTCCAGCCACGGCAAACAAACTCCAGATGCATGCGCTACCTTGTGCATCTGGCTTACGAGGTCCTTTGGCTTTGGAGGCAAGAGCCTTAGCAGCTAAGCCATCTCTCCAGCCCGAGTAACACAATTTTTAAAAAGTGTTAGATGCCATTTGAATCAGTCACAATGGCCAAGTTGCATTAAATGCTCGCCAACTACATACACGAGTAGTCTAAACGAATGACTGTTCTCTGTATTCCTTCAGTCTTAGGATGATTTCTTCACCAATCCTAGGATGTAGGCCTCCACTCTCTTCCAAACAAAACACGGGCCCCTTCACAGTAACCAATGTCACAGCTCTCAGCCAGCATCCACATTTTCTCATTTACACACTTCCTTTATAGTTTCATTGCAAAAGATAACAAACAGAAACAGGTGCATCCGCGCTATGCAAATGAGGAAAGGTAACCTCTGAAATGATTTTGCAGCCGACAGAAGATCTGCAAGCTGCTCCCTAGCTAAAACCACGGGAGGCGTGTCAAATACTGCACGCTGAGCCACAGGAGGCCTGCAGGCTGGGAGAGCGGTGAATCCCCAGAGAGCTGGAAACTCCTGATTGGCAAGCAGCATCAGGCCCAGCAGGCCCTCAGGTGCTGAGCCACAGGGGGGCCATCAACAGCTCAGGTGGAAGGAACAGCGAGGAGGCAGGAGGCAAGCTGTGTGCAGGAACCTGAATGAAAGGCCACCAGCTTGCAGGGGGTGAAGGGAAATGAGAGGCACCTACTGGGAATACTTGAGCTCAGGCAACTCCATTAAGAAAAGGAATGGCCCCACCTTCCCTGGTGTAGAGCATCTTTTTCCCTGTGGGGAAACACATCTTACAAAGAGTGTGTTTCTGGCCCAGGGATTCTAAATAAATAAATACTTTGTTGAATGAGTCCTATACCAAGTCCTGTAGCAGATCCCAACAAGATCATCACCTCCGAGTTACTGACTAAGGTCGTCAGGGGCTGAAAACTCACCACCCATTTCTAGTTCACCAAAATTCTCAGTGTGCCAGTGATGTGTCTTCCCACATTGCCAGACAGTCTTGGAAAGATTGTAAGAGGGACCAATTGGCCAGTGTCACTCATTCACTCTTTCACTCATTCTAGAATTTATTAAACTTCTATTGCATGGCAAATCCCATAGGATTTGCAGTGTTACATAGGAAACAGAGAAAGATGAGCAAAGATCCCTCTAACAAGGCGACATAAAAGTAAGTCATGGGCTGGAGAGATAGATGGCTTAGCAGTTAATCGCTTGCCTGTGAAGCCTAAGGACCCCATTTCGAGGCTCGATTCCCCAGGAACCACATTAGCCACATGCACAAGGGGGCGCACGTGTCTGGAGTTCGTTTGCAGTGGCTGGAGGCCCTGGCGCGCCCTCTCTCTCTCTCCCTCTCTCTCTCTCTGTCGCTCTCAAATGAATAAATAAAAATAAACAAAAAATCATTTAAAAAAAAAGTAAATCATAATTAAAGAGTAAGGGTGTAATGTAGAAAAATAACCAGAGTGTTGTAAGAACCGATGGAAGAGAGAATGAAATCAGTTGAGTATTCAACCTTCCTGCTGTGGTCTGGTGGTTAGCATTTGGTGCTCCCAAGTGGGAATTCAAAGGCACTTTCTAACAGAGAAGACACCCGTTGACTGTCGAAGGACTGCAAAAACTGGAGTGAGGTAGAAGACCATGTTAAGGGCAGGAAGGGTTAGGGGAGAAAGAAGAGAGAGTTGGAGAGTATTATAAACAGACAGAAAAGCAAACAGGATAAATGGTCTACACACTCAAGAGAATGCAGTAAATACATAGGTAAGCAGTGACACACAGTGACTTGGTAGATGAGTGGGCAGATCACAAAGGCCATCCTGAGACTCCATAGTGAATTCCAGGTCAGCCTGGGCGAGAATGAAACCCTACCACTCAGTCTAGTCTTACCTCTAGTTGCTAAGGTTAAGTTTTTAATTTTATACTTTAACACAGGCCTTATATAAAATATACATACGCAAGGACTGGAGGGATGGTTTAACAGTTAAGGCATTTGCCTGCAAAGCCAAAAGACCAGGTTCAATGTCCTAAGACCCACGTTAGCCAGATGCACAAGGGGGCGCACACGTCTGGAGTTCCTTTGCAGTGGCTGGAGGTCCTGGCACACCCATTCATTCTCTGTCTCTCTCTCCCCTCTTTCTCTGTCAAATAAATAAATAAATAAATAAAAATATTTTTAAAAATACACATACACACAGCAGGCATGTAGATTATAGACACAAGAGGCTGAAATAGGTGGACTGGCATGAACTTGAGATCAGTCTGGAATGCAAAGCAAGTTCCTATCTCAATATGTCAAAACAGCAATAACAATAATACACATATGCACATACACGCATATGCATAGTGTAAATGACACATATTTTACTATCACATGTAAAGAAAACTATCATAGTTTTTAAAACCCAATTAAATGCCAAACATTCCTTCACTAGAAGAGTAAAACTTTAATATTATGCTACGAAAATTATTTCAGGTATAGATGTATTAATAAGTTCATAATTACATGTATATATCACAATACTGATGGAATAAAGGCCATTGACATAATAAAACACATAAACAGAAATTTTTCCAACGATAGCATAAATGAAAATTTAAAAATGATATTTTCTTTTTAAAAATATTTTGATTTACTTATTGATAAGCAGACAGAGTCCAGCCACCACAGACGAACTCCAGATGCAGGCTCCACTGTGCACCTGGAGTTATGAGCACTGAGGAATCAGACTCAGGTCATTAGGTCTTACAGACAAGTGCCTTAACTGCTGAGCCAATGCTTCGGGCCCTGGTACTTTCTTTTATAGCCCGTCGTGGAAGTTCCCCCGCATTGAACAGCTGGCAGAGCCACCCCCATACATTTACTGTACATCCATGCCAGTAAACTACTGAATTCAATAGCCAAAGGGAGGAAAACAGAGGCAGTAAGAACCATGGATGGTGGGGCTGGGGAGAGGGCTCCGAGGTTAAAGCATTGGCCTTCAAAGCCTAATGACACAGGTTCCACTTCAGTACCCAGGGGGAGCCAGATACACAAAGTGGCACGTGCATCTGGAGTTTGTTTGCAGTGGCTGAAGGCCCTGGTGTGCCCATTCTCTCTGTCAGTCACTCTTCTGTCTCTCTCTGTCTTTAAATAAATAACTATTTAAAAAAAAAAAAGAATTAAGGACAGTGACGGGGCAGTGAGTCCAAGTCCATGTTGTGTAGTACGCACCAGCAAGGGCCAACGGATCGTGTCTGGATGGGAGACCACATCCTCCCCTCAGCTCCCAGAGTCAGTGTTTGGACAAAGGCTGCGAATTCCCAACAAGGCCTTGAGCTTCTTTCTAGTCTAAGAAAAATGCCTGGACAGTCAGGGATGGAGGCAGGGCATTTCTCCTGAGGGGCTTGGGAAGGCCATGTGGCACCCAGGATAGCTCCTGGTCTGGAAGTTTTCTCCTAATATTGCCAGAACTCTGAGATCTCAGACTCAGATTTAAGGATGACTGTTTGTGTGTGTGTGTGTGTCCCTCAGAGGATTCGGAAGCCTATGGTCTGGAACTAGTCACGATATATCAGAGATATGAGTCTATTCCCTTTCCAGAGGTGGCCGGGCTGAAGTAATTCCTATTTGTAAAATGTATTCATCAGATTATGCTCACTTCCTCTTCTGTGGTGTGGGAAGGATGCCATTTACCAATACCCGAGCCCTGTAGAAATAAGCAGCAGTGCAGACACTTATTCCAAGAGAGAGGTTCTGTACAACTAGTGTCTTGTAGCTTTGCCAACAGTGGAACCACAAAGATAAGAAACCTGGTATCAAACTGTGCCAGAAGCCAGCAGAGAGCCGTGTGCCGTTCACACTGCTGAGCACTGCCCAGCCAGGCCTGGCAGAGTACAGAACACATACCACCTCCACAGATATTCTCGCGATTCCCCCCTCCACACACTACTTCTGCCAAAAAAAAAAAAAAAAAAAAATCCAATCAGCCAGGCTAGTCCACTGTCACCGAACCAGAAAAAGGAAAAAAAAAAAAAAAAAAAAAAAAAAAACTGCAATCTAGGTGAGAGGAGCAATGTTCTTTTTCCAGACAGTACACACCATCAGGTGATGTTCTCATGTAAACAGCGGCAAAACAGATGGCTTCAGACAGGATCCACGGCTGGCAGAGCATCACGGATGTTGCAGGTGAAGAAAAGCTAAGGTGAGTCAGTGGACGCAGGGCGGGCGGGCCACGGGTCCCGGGCAGCGGACAGACAGAATCCTGACAGCAACAATGGAGCTAAAACCATAGGGCGTCACACACCACTCACAGCAGTTTGGCTATCAAATTAGCGCCACTAATTTCCATCTCTGGGACACGACTCCAAGAAACGCACATTCCTACATTTCTTGTATTTCTTTTTATTTCTCAATTCTTATTTGTAGAAAGGAGATTCACAGTTTTTTTTTCATGCATGCATGTAATATACTTTGATAAGACTTTCTTACCTCCCTTCCACTTTTCCATCATAAATCCAGAATAGTCGTCTGTTTTTACTTTCATGTCCTTTTGTGTTTCCTAGCTAACCCATATGATAAAGAGCATGTGATGTTTCTGAGTGGGTCTTATTTCACTTAGGCATCAGTTATTTTTCTCATTACTGTAACAAAAGTGCCTGTCAAAAGCAACTTAAAGGGCAACAGGCTTGTTTCGGCTCACACTGTGAGCGTCCAGTCCATTGTGGCAGGAAAAGATGGAAGCAGCAATGTGAGGCAGGCGGTCACATTGCATCTCAGTCGGGAAGGAGAGAGAGAGAGAGAGAGAGAGAGAGAGAGAAAGGAATGCCAATCAACGCCGGGCTCGCTTTCTTCCTTTTCATTCACTATGGAGTTCCAGCCCAGGCAATAGTGATCACTGCATTTGAGATGAGCCTTTTCACCTCCGTTAATCCAATCTAGAGAAATCACTCATGGATATGCCCAGAAACTTTTCTCCTAGATAATTCTATATCCTGCCAAGTTCACGATCAACATTAGCCATCCTGAGTCTATCCCTAATCAACTTGACACTCAGACATACAACTTTTAAGCTCTAACTTTCCACCTTTGGTCTCTCTAGGCCCATGGCTAGCTCATAATGCAACATCCCCACTACGAGGCAGTGTATCTGCTACATAAGAAGAGTTGTGTCCAGTTAACAGAGGCTCTGCCAGCCTATGGCTCCTGAGCTTTCCCTAATAGCACCGCACTATATACACGGGAGTAACAGAGCTGGAGACATGGCTTAGCAGTGAAGTTGTTTGCCAGTAAAGGCAAAGAACCCAGGTTCAATTCCCCAGAGCCCATGTAAAGCCAGATACACAAGGTGGCACATACATCTAGAGTTCATTTGCAGTGTCTAAAGGCCCTGGCATTACCATTCTCTCTCTATCTGCCCCCCCCCCTCTCTCTCATTTAAACAAATAAATAAAATTAAATATAAATGGGAGTGACAGTGACCATGACAGTGGAAGTCGGTGTTGGAAGAGAAACAGTGCTCATCTTGAAGAGAAGTTTTCATTCCTGTCAGCTCTTTTGGACAGCACGTGGGCCGTTAACTTTACCAGTGCTCATGTGTAACCCCAGAAACTCCAGATTCCTATTCAAGAGCAGCATTGTTTTCTACACATTAAAAATAAGCCGGGCGTGGTGGCGCACGCCTTTAATCCCAGCACTCGGGAGGCAGAGGTAGGAGGATCGCCGTGAGTTCGAGGCCACCCTGAGACTACATAGTGAATTCCAGATCAGCCTGGGCTAGAGCGAGACCCTACCTCAAAAAAAAATAAAAAATAAAAATAAATAAAAATAAAAATAAACACCTAAATAACAATGGCCCATGGGGGGAAAAATGGAGATATATTCTTGCAAACAAAAGAATGAAAACCTCAGATTTGTCAGCATGACCCACCACTGGGTTCAACCAACTTGTATGAGTAAGACGAGCTCACTCACACAGCTGGACATGAATGCTCACTTACTGGCTGGGATTTGCGTGAGATTGTCAATCCGTGTGACGAACATCGGCTCTCCACGTGAGTCCAGATTCCTATAGCTAAGGACTGTTGCATTAGAGGTAAGTAAGCGAGGGGATTCTGATGCAAAAGAACTTCGCTTGTAAATTCTAGCCAAGAAAGCCACTACAGCAGCCCAGATTCAAAATGACAGGACTGAGCCCCCCCAGGTCTCCATGGGAGGAGGCAGCATTCATTTCTACGAAGGGGTGAAATTTATGACAGCCCTTTTTGGAGAATCTCTGTGATGATGACATTGAAATGTTGAGTTATTAGAACCAACACTGGACATCACTGTTTAATCCTCATAGGCATATGATTAAATCTTAAACTTTATTTTTTTTAATTCTGATAGCTGTATCAGCAAAATTTGTTTCTTTTGTAATCCTAGTTGGGTTTTGTGTATCCCAAGTACTAAGTATTATTCTGAGAATGAAACTAGGATTTACCAGACTACTGAAGTGGATGAGGATACACACACACACACACACACACACACATATATATATATATATATTAAGGTGTATATATATGCATATACATATACATATACATATACATATACATATACATATACATACCTTAAGAACTGCTGGGCAGAGCAATAGTGTGGTAAGTCAAGGGTCAACTGTGAACCACCTAAGTTATTCCTGCCTCTGCTGGCTTGCCTGTACTTAGAATGCCTTGTTACTTGGCCAAATTCTTATCTTTAAACCTCCGCACATGAGGAGACTCCAAAAGCCCCCTCAAGGGAGTATAATGAACTCAAGAAATGGCAGACTATACCTAGTCCAATAATAAGGAAATCATGAATTATTTAATTCTACATTCCAAAAATGTCTGCATGAAAAGCAGACCATAAAGTCAAGAGAAAAAGAAGTAATTCGATTAGAACAAGCAAATAAAGACCTGCTCTACATTAAGAGCCTCCATGGGCAGTATTCCCTATTCCCTATCCAGAAGGGAAAGTACACATGTAATCACTCAGGTCCTCTTCTCTTGTAAGAAATGCCTGTGTCTCCTCAGAGAATATTAATCCCATGAAGCCAAGGTCTTGGAGGAATAAAATGAGGAAAAACACAAGGTATGTACTTAAGTCAAGGGAAAGTTCACTAAGACTTAGCAATTATTTTACTATGCACATAAGTCACAGAATACGGGAAGGGATAAACTTTAAAGGTGATTTCTTACTACGGATCCCCACATGTCCTGGTAAGCCTCACATCTTCTAAGTCTTATCACTAAAGTCTGTGTTGTAGCAAAACTGAGCCAACCAAGGTCACCAGCCATTCAACTCATTAAGGATCCTAAAGAAATCATTCTTAACACCAATATCCTCAAGTAAATATCAAAATCTCTGGACACGAGGCCTGAGGAGACGGTTCAGTCCATAACACACTGGCTGTGTAAGCATAAGGACACCTGGTGGGACTTCTGCCTCTCACACGAATGAAGGGTGAGTATGAAAATCCACCTGTAATGTCAGCATTCAGGAGGCAGACACGGGGCAGGAGGGTCCCTAGAGCAACCTGGTTACCTAAGACTAGTCCAATCATGAGATCTGGGTTCAACTGAGAGTCCGTCTCAGTAATGAAACAGAGAGCAATCAAGGAAGATACCTGAAGTTAACCTCTGACCTCTATACACGTGTGTGCACACCTACATATATGCATATATACATGCATGAACACATTCATGTATAACACACACATACATACACACACACACACACACACACACACACACACACACACAAAAATATCTCTGCATTCTCTTCTGTGTTCCAAAACAGAAATCAATCAATGTTCTTTGTTGAATTAATGTCTGCTTTAAATATTATGACCTTCAACTTTTCCTCCTGGAATTATACTCAATATAAGATTATTGCTGAATCCTTTTTATAAAATATGTATTGTGTTGTATTTTTTGTAAGTCTATATAAAAATGATAGTGATATCTTATAAGGCATAGTCTATTCTATCTTCACATTTGAACAAATTAAATTATGCAAAACTACCTTTTTTTTTTTAGACCGAGCCTATCACAGGAGCCTATTAATTTGGAATGCTTGACAGCACTGTAGCCAGGGAGCATCCAATAGTAAACTGACTTCTACCTTGAAAGTCCACAGTCTCATAAGAGAGAGATCACCTTCAATTATATCAAAAGTATGGTGGATCCTTGAAGATACTGAGGGTACCAATTCAAACTAGACATACAAGACCAGAAGACAAAGGAATATTGCAGTATATTTTGCATTTCAGTTGTAGAAGCAGCCAGAGTTCAGAGTTTATTCTCATTCTTGGTGTGCTCATGACAACGTCCATCATTTCTTTTCCTCTGCTGTTGAACTTGTTTTTCTCACTCCACAACTGTGTCTTCTCTGAGATCTTTCGCCATCATTTAGAGGACAGTTTCATCCAAGATACTGCCCTTCACCCCCTCTTCTCCCTCCCTCCTTACAGAAGCTCTCAGATTGGTGTTAATCCCCATAAGATTCTCAAATTTTTCTTACCATTTCCTTTCCCCTGAAGCCTCTATGTATAGCCAGTGACCTCCTGTGTTCAAAAGGTCTGGCCAACAGCCTCATCTTCTTTCACTCTTCCTACCTAATAAATTGGCAAGTCCTACCAATTCTGATTTCTCTTATGATACATGGTCATTCCATAGTGACCGCCATTTCCTTTACTCCTACTATAAAGTGTGTCCTTTGAATTATTAATGCCAAAGTGAAATCCTGAAATTGCTAATGCACAGCTCCTTTAAGTCGTCAGCATAAACCTTAAAGGGAAATCTGAAGAAGTTATTCGGGAGAAAAAAAAAGTTGTTTCAGCACCAAAAAGCAAACAAACCAATAATAAGACATGTATTTCAAGTGCACAAAAATGTCCCAGATTTTTTACAGATATACATGTTGGGATCCTCTCAGGCTGGGATTCAAGGTCCCACCAAGACCAGGTCTATGAGAGACGGAAACAGGAGGATGGGCAGTTGTGAAAGCAGTGGTAGTTGAGGTAGAAGTCAATACACCAACATAAATGTGGTTTTTTAACATACCTCATACTTGCCAAAACCCCCTTCCCTACCCATACCCAAGTTGTTATCTGTGGACCCAGGGGAAGTATGCCCCCTCCTGAAATCACTAAAATTTGTGACAATTTGTAATGCTGATGGACTTGGACAGTGAATGTGCTCCTCAGGTGAGTGAGAGCAAAAAGGGTTTGGAAAAACCACTGGATGAGAGCAAAACTCTAATTAGTTCCAGCAAGTCAGCAAGCCATAAAGAGTGTCAAGGAAGGACTACGCAGTTTGGACCCCAACCGAAGAATCTAAGGGAGGGGTAACTAGGCCAGCAATTGAGTCAAGCAGAGATTGACAAATTGCAATTGAAGAGAGAGTATAATCTGTCTCAACATTACTCACCGTTTCTTATGTCTGATTTGTTACAGGAAATAAAAGTAGCTACTCTTGTTATTTTAATTAAAATTTCATTTTTATGGGAAAAACATATCACTTTCTTTTCTTTAAAGTTCTATCCCCATTGACACCCTAGCAATGGTTCTGTGTCACAGGCCTTGTTAAGAACATTAGGGCACTAATGCTGTGCACCTGGAAAATCCATTTGAAACATTTGTTTTACCTACAAAGGAACTCCCAAGCCTCTAAGTATTTATTTATTTAATATTTTATTTTTATTTTTATTTTTTTGCATCTCAAAATTGTGACTCTATTGTAAGGACACAAATCCCAAACAACAAATAAAGCTATAGTGTTCTCTCTTATAAACTTTAGAAGGCAAATTGTAACTCTGAGTTGAAAATAATTAGTAGACTAAAATTCTGTTTGTAGTCCCCATATAAAAATTTGGGACAATATTTATATGTTTCATGGCATTTTACAATTTATTGAAAGTTTGTATGATCTTAGTTCATTTTCGATGGACTAAAGGGCCACAAACCTTTCTACCAATTCAATAAATTCAGGTATCTATATTTTAATATATTTTAATGTTTAGTTTGATTAATTTTAACTAATTAATCCAATTTACTTTAATTTTTAAGTACAAATAAAACAAATTCAGTTCATCAGAAGACTCCCTATTGTAAAGGTTCTTATACTTAGATTACTTTAGGTAGCAAATTTTAAAAGCCTATTTTCAGCGATATTATACAAAAAAACCATTCGTGGGAATATCTGCTCCATGAGCCTAAACTCTGGGTTTTTCCTACCTGTGGCAGACACGGCCTTTATGCCCTTTACCATTAAGAGGGATGCTCTAAGGTCTATCTATGTTCCCCAATAAGAAATAGCGATAAATAAATAAGTTAGTTAGTTAAACAAATTTTATAAATCTTAGTTTGTAAAGAAGACCCTATCCTCCTTAGTTGCAGATTTTCTTGTTATTTCCTTATTTTTGTGTGATAATCGTGTTGATAAAAGATTCTGTGTGAGAAGTACTTGTTTCTAGGGCATGTGCTTATCTAGGTTTGTCTCCATGGAGTCTTCAAAACAACTTTCCATCTCATGTTCTAAACAAGGCCAAAGAAGAGCCTGGCTCTTTCACTTCGGGTCTTTCATTTCTTTTCGTAATTCAAGGGCTCAAAGTGTTTGTCCTCCATCCCTCTGCTTATGGGGCCACAGTCCTGTCTTTCAAGTAGAGACTGGGTGTGCATGAGGAGTCTCAGCCACAGGTCATAGCCCCAAAACTCTTGTTCACCCCCATCTCATAGCAACCAATGCTAAATCTGAGGATCAGTTATATTTGGAGGACTGTATATTACCCACTCACAAGCAGAAGAGGCTGTACAAGACTACTAAGCAAGGCTGGAGAGATGGCTTAGTGGTTAAGCGCTTGCCTGTGAAGCCTAAGGACCCCGGTTTGAGGCTCGATTTCCCAGGACCCACGTTAGACAGATGCACAAGGGGGCGCAAGCGTCTGGAGTTCGTTTGCAGTGGCTGGAAGCACTGGTGTGCCCCTTCTCTCTCGCCCTCTTTCTCTCTCTGTCTATCACTCGCAAATAAAATAAAAATAAAACAAAAATAAATTTATTTTTTAAACAAGACCACTAGGCATTATACACAATGAAAATATAAATAAATAAAAATTAAAGCTTTTGGTCAATCTGTCTTCTGGGGTTCTGTATTTTCTGATTCATAAAAGACAACAGAATCTAAATAAAGTCTACCTACACAAGGAAGACAGCACCAATTCTGCAGGCTCTAAACACCTTTTGAATTAAGTCAGATACATCTGCTCTTAATTACACACACATACTCATGTAAGCACACATACAGTGGTAAAGACAGCTGCAAATGCTTAGCTAGTCCCAGAGAAAGATGGAACTAAACTCTGCTCCCATGTATCTGTGGGGGCAAGTCTGGTGTTTCATGACCCACAGAATTTGAGGGTAGGCCAAGGCTGTTAAGGCTGGCTCAGAAGGCAAAGACCCACTCACACTAGTGACTGGCACTCTCTCGTAAGGTACTCTTTCTTGGATGCCAGCCACCATGCTGTGAGGAAGCTCAAATAGCTTTTCAGAGAAACCTAAAAAGGCAAGTATTAGAGTCTTCTTGGCTGATTTCCTGGGAAGAGATCCCAGCCAATAACCAGTATTAACCATCAGCCACCTGAGTGGGATATCACAGACCATGCATTCTAGCTGGGCTTTTAGATGAATGAAGCCCAGTTGCTTGCCATCTCATTGTAGAATGTGGAGGAACCAAACCAAAAACAGTCAAGCCTGACCCTTCATCTACATAACTGAGGGGAAAAGAAAATGTGGGTTTTAAGGTGAAGGGAAGGAAAACAGAAAGAAAGAGAGAAGGAAAGAAAGAGAGAAGAAGAGAGGAGAGGAAGGAAAGAAGATGAGAGAAAGAAAAGAAAGGAAAAAGAACAAAAAGAAAATAAAGGAAAAGAAAAGGTGTGATCTTGCCAAAACTATGCTTTTGCAAAAAAAAAAAAAAGATTCTGGAAGCATCTTACACAAATCCCTCCAGGTAAGTTCCAGACAAAAGTATTCTTTAGGGAGGTTCACTATTTGTATTGTAGGTTTCAGATTTATTCCCATCATTTAAGAACTCTAGAATGGATTGGGCCAGTTCTTCCTGGATGAAGGATGCGAAGTCCACCAGGTATATTGGTTTGTATGAAGTAAAGTTATCATAAACTGAACCACGTGAGCAAATTCCTCACGATCACCTCAGTTTACTACATATAATATCACAGAAAGAAAATTTTACAGCTCTTTCAAAATCCAATGTCCATAACGCCTTGAAGGAAAATGGTACCATACTTAAGATAGTAGTATCTTTTATTAGTACAGTGTAGTCCTATTTTTATGGAATGGGATGGGTCTGAGGTCATCCCATAAAATTGATTTCCCAGAAAATGAAAATAGGCAATTTACCTTAAGAATTTTATTGAAAAATTATGCTATTCTATTTGAATAATGACGGGAATGTTCTACATGTTTCCTTTATTAATGAATTAAAATATACAAAACACCATAAAATTATATTAGAGGTTCAAAAGCACCACCTAAATCTTCTTTACCAGTCACTTTCATTTTGTAAAATCAGCAGTTCCATTAAAATCGTATTATGTAAAAATGGCTTTTTACTGTAATAATAGTTATTACCTATTTAGCTCCCAAGGATGTTGTGAAAATTAAATAATAAGCCATCGGAAAGCAAGTACAGAGTGTCGCTAATATCAGAGGCCAAGAGGGGTGGCCAGACGGAAAAACGAAGGAGAGGAGCACCCAACACACTGCAAATCAGAGCTGCCACCTCCGATTCCATGACCACCAAGACGCTGGGCGAGGTCACGTGCACTGCCGCTCCCTCGCTGAATCGTCTCAATATTACGATACGGTAATGGCAGTCCTCGTGTCACAGATGAGGACCAGGAAGGCTGACACCAATTTTACACAGCTGGTAATGGCCAGAACCTAAACGTGAACTCGGGTTTATTCTATTGACAGCTCATCCTACAGTCACTAAAGAATCGCCAGTGCCCCATATGCTTCAAGGTCATACACCATCTTTCCAAGTCTACTTCAAATGCATTTTTCGTGAGCTGGACAGATGGCTTAGTGGTGAAGTCCCTTGTCTGGAAGCCTAATGACTCATGTTGGACTCTCCAGGTCCCATGTAAGCCAGACGTACAAGGTGACACAAGGGCACCAGGTTGCACATGCGCACAAGGTGACAGGAGAGTCTGGAGTTCCACTGAAATGGCCGGAGGGCCTAATGCACCAGTTCTCTCTCATCTTTCTCTCTCTCTCAATCTCATTCTCCTGCATTAAAAAAAAAAAAAAAAAAAAAAAGGCCAGTCTGTTGGACTTGCCTCAAAAAAAATAAAATAAAACACTCTTTCTCCATGTCCTTTCCTCTATGCTTCTGACACTGTCTCATGGTATACAAGTTCTGTTTTTTTGTGTCATTTCATTATTGCTACTCATCATGTGTTTTATTAACACAGCCAAACCACCAGCAGTCTGAGGTCATGGCTGTATCTTGTCTTAAGTGTCTACACATTGTTCCTCAATCCCAGTGAGTGTTTAGTAAATATTTGTTAAAATACATTGGGAAAATGTAATTATTTGAAATACAACCAAATTTTTCTCCAATCACAAGGAAAAGGTTTTAGCAATTTAATTGTTTAATTGTATCAGATACCAGCATAGAAAATTTGTCTAGTTCATTAAGAGTGTGTGATAAGATTAAAATCCTCAAGTAGAGTATTTTACATATAGTAAGTATTCAATGAACTGTATTTTGTATTCATTTTTATTTCTACTTAGTGAAAAAAATCATGAATAGTAAATACAGAAGTTCAATATCATTATAATATATAGCTTGGGGTGTGTCTCAATGGTAGAATGTTTGCCTAGCATTTACAAGGACTTTAGTTTTATCTCATGTGGGTGTGTGTGTGTGTGTGTGTGAGAGAGAGAGAGAGAGAGAGAGAGAGATAAAATAGAGAGAGAGAACTAGTTGTGAATCAAATTCTGACAGCCTACTCTAGCTTCTTTCACCCATTCACTGGGTAAGTAACACTTGAGCAAGTTAACTTACCTCTGAATCCCAGAGTTTTAATCAATAAAAGGATGAAGACAGCAGGATCCACTTATACAGAAGTTGTGAAAAGTAAGTGAGAGAATTCACAGAGCAGAGTGTATATTGCATGACCCAACTAAGCACATCCTACTATCATCATAAAAAATAATTTCACAATCTTTAGGAATCTGTCCTAAGATAAGACATTATTTTCCAGGCACTCACAGAGCCTTCCACGTGCACTGCGTCTGACCTGTGAAGCTCAGAGATGTATCTTGTTGCTAAACTCTGGTTGGCAGCACTGAACTCATCCTTCATCCAGCAATTCTTAATTGGTAACTAGTGCCCAACTCAGTGGACACACATAAACAGAAGAAGGCTGGAAATCCAGGGAACAAGGAGAGCCATAGAAAGGTGAAGAACTGAGACAAAATGAAATCCACAGGTCGACAGATGAATTATATCTAACACAAAGCCCCAGCCCAAGTCAAAACATCAGGAAAAGTCTGTCAAAACACAGAAGGAACCATTCAGGGGATCAGGTCCTAAAGGGCACAGTCAAGTTCAATGTGGGCTAATAGCAGGCTGTGTGCTATGTGAGAAGAGAAGTTATGTAAGAAGAGGTGCAAAACAGACATGTTATGCCATTGTATAGTCTCCCAGGCATGTATGCTTAAGCCCTTTGATTAATGCTGCCCCCACACTTGGTTAAAGAACCTCCTCTTTACAAATGATGGAAAATACCAGGGAGATCCAAACTCATCAAAATGACAAGATGAAGAGGGCTCAGCACTGGACCAGTTCATCTCCATCCCACCTGCTAAGGCTCAGGGCACATTACAAAGATAATCATGAAGAGAATATGAGTGCTGCTCTCACTACCAGCTAGGGAACCATCTCTATGGAGATGGTGGTAGACACTGAGGAGACTCAAAACTCAACAAAGTAGAAAATAAAAGGGTGCTAAGAGCACCACACTAAAGACTTCTACCATGCCCTCCAATGCTCAGATAACATTGTGGAAGGGGGGGGGGGGCCATGGGAAGAATGTAAAAGCCACAGACTGCACAGGTTTACTTTGGGGGAATAGAAGTTGGTATAT
The DNA here is from genome assembly GCA_036346955.1 of Dipus sagitta. NCBI lineage: Eukaryota > Metazoa > Chordata > Mammalia > Rodentia > Dipodidae > Dipus > Dipus sagitta. Next base: position 124,499,981 of record CM070779.1, on the reverse strand, counting down.
TCATACCTCCACTGTGGTTAGGATATTCCCATAAGACCTAACGGTTCTGAGCCCATCCACATTTTGGGATGAATGAATGTGGAGGACAAAAGGAAGGAGACACAACAAAGCAGAGGAGGGGCTAGCCTGAAAGAGAGGATCCACAGAGAGTGGGGTGTTGGGGAGAAAGGACAAAAGAGGATAATGGGCCAGGAACATGATCAAATTACCGTATGTTCATATATTAAAGTTCTCAATTTAAAAATAAAAGAAGCATGGCAAGTTCAAAGAGCAGCAATTTAAATATGTATTATGTATATTTCACTTACTCCCTGTCACTTGAAAGCCTAAAGTAGCAAACAATAACCTGGGAGACTAAGGTTGCTCACTTTTCACTGGATAGATTAAGATTCCTCACTTCTCACATTCTCCCAACAACATTGAAGGGTCATTTTAAAGGTACCTTAGGGCTGGAGAGATGGCTTCACAGTTAAGGCTCCTGCCTGCAAAACCAGATGTCTGAGGTTTGATTCCCCAGGACCCACATAAGCCAGACGTACAAGATGGAACATGTATCTGAAGATCATTTGCAGCAGCTGGAGGCCTTTGTGTGACAATTCTCTCTCTCTCAAATAAATAAATATATATTTTTTAAATGTACCTCATATGCAATCATGGCCTACGCTCCTCTAGCCCTTCTTGTCTCACAAGAGATCTGTGCCATTCAAGAGTTGCTTCATGGAGAATCCAGGTCTTTTTCTAAACTGACCATGAACAGAAGAGTTAAGGGTGAGGGAGAATACCAAGGCTTCTGGGCATCAGACACACAGTGGACAAAGTCAACTCTAGTGCCAAGCAAGATGTCTGAGATTTATTCTCGCTCAGTATCAAAGCCCCAAGGGTTGCTAAAATCTTGGCAATGTTCAAAAGCTTCCCAAGCTTCCTGCATGGGGAGGGGGAAATAGCTTGCTTAGTGGGGGAAAAAAAAAAAAAACATAGCTCAAGGCAAATCCACTGGCTAGATCCATCAAAGAGATGAGTGAGAGAGAACAGGTTTTTCTTTTCTGAAGAGGAATGGCTAAGGAGCTTGCTTAATTCAAAAAGTTTCACCCTCCATTGAAGAGAGGTGATTAATGGGGAAACTAGATGGTGAGTATGGCTCAGTTTGCATCAGACAGCTCCCTCCCTCTTTCTCCTTGTCTTTCCCCAGGCCCCCAGACATGATCAATGCCTAGAAGGTGACCCGTGTGTTGCATTTTACACTGCTATCATAACCAAAGCAAACAACACATCTACTCTCTTTTACTTTGCCCTTAGTCCTTTTTGGAAGGAAATGCATTTCATTGCTTTAAAAAAAAAAAGAAAAAAAGAAAGAAAAGAAAGATCAAGAATGTATTGGAATCCAATTGCTTGGGTTCCAATCCTGACTTGGCTAGATTGCAGTTTGTGGAACTAAACAAATTATCTAACTACCCTGAGCCTCTGCTTCTCTGTCTATGAAATCCAGATAATATTACCTCCCTCACAAGGCACTGTGAAGTTTACTTAAGTATACAGGGAACATATCTCAGTGCATTGTTAGTACTCAGCGAATGTGTGATATTACCAAAATTTTTAAATGTTCTTTTCCCACCACAGACCTTTCCCTTACTATTACCATACTATTAACCATAAATGGAATCGTGTCTGTATAGGATAAATGCAATTATTCTTTGGGAAAAAAAAAAAAGATTTTATTCTGGAACTAAGAAGAATGGGGCTTCCATAAACTCTTTTAAAGAAAATGAATATGTTTTTTAAATATAGGAGTATTTCTGAATCTTTCATGAATTATCTTTATGCTATACTTGTGCATACTCAGAGATTATTCTTGATAAATGGGTGGAAAGAGAAATTCTATTATTAATCCATTATTTATTCTTGAGAATGCTGAAAAAAGTGGGACATCAGAGTTTTTCATTTGTGTACATGTAAAAGTTCACAAAAGACAAAAATAAGAAGAGACTTATCAATTGTTCTTGTTCACGTATCTTAGGTCTTTCAAACTTAAGGATGACAGAAGCTGCAGAAAGGACGAACCGAAAAATTAAACACCAGAAGGAGAGCATTTCTTCTTCAATGGAAGACATGCAAACACCCAGTGAATGCATGGGACAATGTCCAACACCCTTAACCATAAAGGAAGTGCAAATGAAGACGGCACTGAATGTCCCAGCTCACCCCAGTCAGAATGGCTCTCAGCGAGGGAGCCGGGCTGGGCACAGAGCTCAGTGAGGGAAGGGTGTGTCTCACGAGTATAAGGACCTGAGTCCAGCCCCCACGGAAAATGCCAGATGTGGCAGCACAGGCAGGTGGTACCAGTGCTGGGTAGAAAGAGACCACAGAACCACTGGGGAGCCCTCTGGCTAGCTAGTGTAGTCTAACTGGTAAGCTGCATACGAAGGAAACAACATCCGAGGTCATTGTCCTCTAACCTCACATGCCCATGTGCACACATACACACACACACATAATTACCCACACACATGTTACCATGCATATGCAAACATATGCATGCATACAACATGCATTGAAAACAAAAGACAGCTGGGCATGGTGGCGCACGCCTTTAATCCCAGCACTTGGGAGGCAGAGGTAGGAGGATCGCCATGAGTTCGAGGCCACCCTGAAACTCCATAGTGAATTCCAGGTCAGCCTGGGCTAGAGTGAGACCCTACCTTGAAAAACAAAAACAAAAAAAAAAGAATAAAAGAAAAAAAGAAAACAAAAGACAAAAGCCCGGCATGGTGGTGCACCCCTTTAAGCCCAGCACTCGGGAGGCAGAGGTAGGAGGATCGCCGTGACTTCGAGTGAATTCCAGGTCAGCCTGAGCTACAGTGAGACCCTACCTCACCAAAAAAAAAAAAAAAAAAAAAAAAAAAAGACAACAAATGTTGACAAGCACAGGGGGAAAAACATGATCTCTTAGACACACTGCTGAGAGGGATGTAAACTGATTCAGTCACTGTAGAAAACAGTAGAGAGGTTTCTTTAAAAAAAAATAATAAGCTGGGTGTGGTGGCACACTTCTTTAGTCCCAGCACTCGGGAGGCAGAGGTAGGAGGATCACCATGAGTTCGAGGCCACCCTGAGACTACATAGTGAATTCCAGGTCAACCTGAGCTAGAGTGAAACCCTACCTTGAAAACAAAAACTGAAAATACAACTACTGATTCAGAAAATTTGGGGTTCCTTATTCACCAATGTACTGATCATCTGAGGTATTCCTGGATCCTTGTCTTATGAATCCAGAAAATGAAATCCAGAGACTAGACGATAATGTTCCACAAGATTTTCTTATAGCTTAAAACTTCTAGGAGGGAAAAGAGAAGGGAAGCTTAAAGCCAGAAAGTAAGAGAAGGAAACAGGCAGAGCTCTTGCCCAGGGATACTAAAGAGGGATCGAGAAGCCCTTGTCAGGGCTCAGGTTGTTGATTTTTTATGGAGAGTAGCACGGATTATGCCAAGGACCAGATTTACAGGTTACTATGTGACAAAAACCAGATTTCACAGTTTCTAGAGGAAAAAAGACTGTGCTTCTGTATTTCCAGAAATCTTAGGTAGGAATCAGAGTTTCTGTTATCTAGGAAAGGTGCAAACTTAATCCAGAAATCTTCCTTGGTGGGTGTAACTTTCTAGGGAAGAAAGAAATAATATGGTGCGGGGGGTGGGGAGGGGGGGGGGATCCAGGTTTGCTTTGTAGGCCCTAGTGACATTCATTTTCCATTTTAGTCAGGGGGAAAAATTCACTTTGGGGTTCTGTTACCCTAACTGCTTAGCCAATTTCTGTCTCCGACCACTACCATATGAACTTGTTATATCAGCTGAGGTGCATGTCTGAAAGAATCAAAGTCAACATGCAGTGGCGGTGATTACACATTCACAGCCATTGTGTCACTATTCACAACAGCCACGTTATGCACTAAGCCTAGGTGTCCCCTGACAGATGAACAGATAAAGGGGAAATGCAGGAGATATAAGCAATGGGATATTATTCAACCATAACGAAGCAATGGGATATTATTCACCCATAACGAAGAAAATAATGTAATTTACAGGTAAAATGATGAACCTGGAGACCATCATATTAAATGAAATTAGTCAGGCTCACCAAGATAAACACCTCTTCCTTTCTCTCACACGTGGAATCTAGTTTTAAAACAGGTATGAGAGTGTGAGGGCCTGTGGAGGAGACGGTAATACAAAGGCGAGGGAAGAAGAGAGAGAAGAATGGGAAATTAATCAAAGGACATTGCATACATGTGAAAATATTAGAAAGAAACCCATTATTTTGTATAATATACACTGATAAATTTTAACACATTTAAAGGATATGAGGTGCTTAAAATTTCTCCTGCTGTACATGAAGAGGATTTTCCAGCGAGTAAGTTCTAACTCCTCTTAGCATGATGACCGCTTACCTATTCCAGTTTTAATGAAGTGAGGCTGAGTTAGTTGCTTTGACTTTAGCTGAACTACGAAATTCCTCTCCTATATGAACCTCCAAATCCAGGTGATAAAAAATAATGTCCACTTTCTTTGCCGTGATGTAGAACACAAAAGAAACATAATGTGCAGCTGGGCTAGACTTGATGAGGTCTGCCCGTGTTTCATCCCATAGCGTGTTTTACTCACTGGGTAAAATCACAACGTCATCCCCAGGCCCTGGAATGGAGTGGTTGTATCCTCCCCAGCCCTCTTCAACATCTTGCCATGTTTCAGGGGAGGACCACTTTAAAGCTGCTTCAGGTGCCAATGTAGAAGCTAGGACACAAAGGAAGTAACAAAGGTAATTAGAAAAACATATTATTTGAAAATATGTAGAATAAAATGCATAAAAGTTCATTATTATAAGTTCAAAATTCGATTGCTATTACAAAAGGCTGGTGGTATTTTGGTCCCCACCAACATAGCTGCTTTTGATTATCTTTAAAGTTTCTATAAAAATATTTTTAACAAGAAAATAAGTAATAATCCAATCTTTACACTTTTGGAAATATATATTCCAATCCTATTAAACACATGTTTTGCTTTAGTATCAATATTAAAAGGCTTATCATGTATTATTTTGAAAATGCAAATAAAGAAAAGATAATAATTGCCCAGAACCTTACCACATAATGATAACTGCGATCTTTTATTTGTGTTTCCTTCCAGATTATCTTACCATTATTATATAATTGAGATCATATCACATTCACTCTTGTTTTGCTTAGTGTAGCCATTTTTCTTACAAATTTCCTAATGACATTACAATTCCTTATAAATACATGATATTCTATCATATAAGAAATCCATTACTTGCTTAACATGTAATGTCTAATTTTTAGACTCTTCCTAGTTATGATTTGAACTATCTCTATGAAAATTTGTCAAGAAACCCCGATTTGCTCCTTAAAAGAGCTCTCTTGTTGGAATGACTGAGTCAGAGGGTGACCTTCTCAGAGCTCTCCATGCACACGAATTGTAGAATAACTGGGCCTTCTCAAGGCAGTAATTTACATACTGGCTCTTATTGATTCTGCTTCTGATCATTAAATAGCATTTTCTTTTCAGTCTTTCTATTGACAAGTCCATCACAGAATTGATAATCACTATTCATTTCCAACAGAGACTTCTATAACCATATGCACAACAGCATGTTGAACTGCATTCACTTGCTCTTTTGAGGGATTATTTACATAGCATCACTGGTACACTGGGGGTTCAGAAAGGTTGCCTCAAAAGGAAAGAGGAAAATACTTCCTCTTTTGACTGGGTGAGGGGAATCTTACCCATTATTCTATTTTGAAAATATAAAAAAGAAGTATTTTTCTAAATTAAAACTTCCCTGGAGAGGTATTAATACCAAAATGAAAAAAAAAAATGCCCCTTTGATCCAAAACATCAAATAGCTAAAGAGATTACTCAGCAGATAAGGTTCTAGTCAAATCACCAAATAGTGGTATGTTGATAAATATTTGAAGGATAAAACAATATGTTAGCATAGAAGTACATTTCATTTTCTTTAATGATATTCTGCCAAGAAAGGAAACAAGACTTAGCTGGGAGAAGTGTCCTCAAGGTTGTAGTGCCCAAGGAGCATTTCAGAGTTGTGCAGGTAAAGGGTGGGTATGGTGAAGGTATGGCGAAGAGCTCACAATCCCAGAGGAGGGATAAGAATGAAGCATACACAAAGATGGGGAAATGAAATGCCAAATGTAGGAACCTCAAGAAGGTTAATGCTGATGAACCACGGATCTACAAAGAAGTAAGGATGAGTCTGGAGAAATGATTAGTGGCCAGAGTGTGACAGGTAATGAAAGTAGAGACGACAAGGGTTTCCAGACCATTAGGACAGAAGTTTATGACTTCTGTCAGCTTCTAAGTGAATTGGAGATAGAGGTGGGAGTGTCTCTGAGATCTCCAGGTGGAGATGCACAGCTAACAGTGGGTGGTTATGATTCTGAAGAGAGAGAGAGAGAGAGCGAGAGCACTGAGCAGGTGAGACAGATATTGACATCATATGTGTACAGGTCATACCTTTTGTTTTTTTATTATTATTTTATTTACTTATCTGAGAGAGAGAGAGAGAGAGAGGGCATGCCAGGCCCTCTAGACAGTGCAAATAAACTCCAGATGCATGTGTCACCTTGTGCATGTGGGTACTGGGGAATCAAATCCAGTTCCTTAGACTTTGCAGCCAAGTTCCTTAACTGCTAAGCAATCTCTCCAGCCCATAGGTCATATATTAATCTTTAAGGGTGTTGTAATGTCCCCGAAGGATTTCACCATGAAAAGATAAAATGCCATTGGTCAGAATCGTGGGAGCAATTAGTTGTTTTTCTATTACAGACCAAATCTCTTGTAGTCTACTTAGAGCCCTAGGATAAAATAAAAATGCATAGATAGTGGTCAAGAAGAAATCATGGACAATTGGCATGAAAATATCCCACACAGAATGAAAATAACGTCATTCTTAAAATAAAGTCTCAGAAAAGGGCTTTATAAATATTTCGAAAACACCAACATAATAATTTCTTCTAATGTTTTCCAAATTTTGCATCTTTTCCATTAATGGCTAAATACTCCATGTGGGTTAATGTAAGGACATTTGTTTGGGTAGGCAAAAAAAAGGATATGCCTATTGTTTTATTTCCAACAATATTTCCAAGAGAGTGACTAAGGTTCTTTAAAACTTCACCAAGACTGAAAAGCAGTTACTCTAAATTTATATGTCAGAAACATAGATTTCTCTGCTATCCCCTTCACTCTAGTTTATAGGAAGATGGGATGCTTAATTTCTGGTTGTCACCTTCACAGTATTTAGAACCTCACCATGAAAGCAAATTGTTGGGGATGTACATGAGGTGTTTTCTACAGTAGGTTCATTGAGACAGCAGGACTCATCCTAACTGTAGGTGGCATCATGCCATGGGCTCAGATCCCAAAAAAGAACCTCAGGAACCCAAAAGGAGGAAAGAGATGAGCAGCGGAATTCACAGCTCTCTGCTTCCTCACCGGACTGAATGCGAACAGCTGCTTCAGGCTCCTGCTGCCATAGCCTCCCTACTGTGGTGGACTGTGACTTTCACTCTAAGCCTAAATGCACCCAACTTTGCTACTTTCAGGTACTTCTGTCACATCAACAGAAAAGTAGCTAATACAGACCTTAAGATACCTACTTTAATGAGGGAATGTTATGTAATGTTATGTATAAATTTGATCGTCCAGACTGGAGAGATGGCTTAGCAGTTGAGGTGCTTGCCTGCGAAGCCTGAGAATCGTATGTTCAAACCTCCAGGTCCCACATAGCCAGATGCAGTGATACAAGCATGCAATATCGCACATGCACATGTGGGGGAGCATACATCTGGAGTTCATTCATAGCAGCTGAAAGGCCCTGGCACACCCATTTTCTCTCTCTCTCTCTCTCTCTCTCTCTCTCTCTCAACCTCTCTTTCTCTTTCTCCCTGTCTCTTTCTCAAAAATAAAATAATAATAAATTTAATCATCCTATACCAGCCTCTTTGAGTTGTGGAATATCTATACTGTTAATATGAGTCTTGTGCATAAGTATTACTGCAGTGAAAGTTGCAGAAAGATAAAGAGTTCCAGCCAGAAATGCAATGCTTATCTTTTCTAGGAGGCTTAAGCAATAGAACACATCCAGAGGGCAGACATGATCTAGTTAACAGGACAATTCTGTAAGAGAGAGGATTAGAGGCCAACTATTGAATTTGGCAATCGGGGCTTGAGTGATAAAGATGAGAACGGTCCCAGTGGAGGAGTTGAAGCCATGTTACAGTGAATTGAAGAATGCGATGGAAGTGAGAAAGGGAAGGGAAGACATTGAGTCACATTATCCAAAAGGCTCATTAGTGTGGAAAACTTTGAAATTGGAGACTCCCAGCCTTCAATCTGTCTCCCCGATCTTTAGATCAGTTTTGGTCACAACCAACATGTTTAACGAGGTCTCACCCTACCCTTCCTATTAAAATTTGTCAGTCTAGAACCTGGGAAGATAATTCAGTGAGTGAAGCACTTGCCATTCAAGCATGAGTTCCAACTTTGACCTCAAGACAGAAGGATCCCGGAGGCTTACTGTGCAGCCAGTCTAGCCTACTTGGTAAGCTCCAGGCCAATGAGAGATCCTATCTCAACAAAGGTGGATGGCATTCCTGAGATTCCTGAGGAATGACACCTCAGGTTATGCTCTAGGAACATACGTGCACATGCGTGCGCGCGCACACACACACACACACACACACACACACACACGCAATGAAAATGTATCACTTGAACTTGACAACAGTCAAAATCTGAGCTGGTCTTAATCAAGTTCAACATATGAGCTTAACATATTGCCCCCTACTTCATTCTTCATTCACCGCACATTTTTTGTGGCTCTGAATTAAGAGCGTCTATTCTCTTCAAAAGTTTCCAGAGTAGATATGAATCAGAGGAAGATACGTTAAACAACTATATAGTATACAATTATTTGTGTAGAGGCTCTTAACTGGTTGGTTTAAATTGGCTTAGGTGGCATTTCCTCCAATTTTTCCTGCCCACGGTGTACTCACAATAGCTGCAAAAACTTTGTACACAGAACACTGTCTCTACTAATAGAGTCGACTGAAAAGTTCTCTGAAGCAGAACACCAAAATGTTCCATGTATATTACATTAAATATTTGAATGGGTTAATATATAGTTAGGATTCCATTAGCCATTATACCTTTGTTTATAGCAAACAATCGTAGATATTACAATATTATTGTTTTCCATAGAACACTTCATTAAGCAAAATACATGCTCATATTTAAATTTTACCATTAGCCTGTATATACACTACACCATGGGAATAAAACAATGTCTTGGAATCACATTATTTGAATTTTTTTTTTTCCTGGAGAGTGGTAATGAACTAACTCTGTAACTTCTTATGCTTTGAAATAGTTTTCTTTCTGGTAATATTTATAAATTAATATTATGTACCCCAAAATAAACTTAGGAGCAACTACATTAATATAGGAAAATAAGAATTTTGGACTGAGTTGGAATATGTTGAGTTTTCACCTAGGCTCACCCACTGTTGATAGGGTTTTATGAATGCTATGCTTTCATGTCCCATTTCTGAAATGAACAGAACCAGATAGGATGGTCTCCAGGTCCCTTCACTTACTAAACATCTTCTATGCTACGAAGCACTGGATGCCTCTTTACTTAATCCACTGTCACTGGCAAACCAAATGAGGCACCTCCCACTGAACCTAACCCTTTCTGAAAACCTCCGAAGACTTGCCAGCTGTGGTGTCCTTCCAAAGAGTCCTGAGAGCAGACATCATGCTAAGTGCGGAGTAACCTGACTGAAACGAGTTGAACCAGAGAGAGCCATCTGTATGTAGCCCAGTTCTCAATGAGGGGAGCAGACCTAAGAGCCACACCAGCTGGTGTTCATCTATGAAACAAAAACTGACCCAGCCCATCAACGCTCTTGTGGAATGTGAACATGACTTTCAGAGAGGAAAGAATTTTGGGGCACTTTTCCTCTCCTTGGTAACAGTTGTTTTATTATTTTATTTATTTATTTATGAGAGAGTAAGATAGAGAGAAACAGAAGGAAAGAGAGAGAGAGAGAGAGTGTGTGTGTGTGTGTGTGTGTGTCAGGACCTCTTGCCACTACAAACAAACTCTAGATGATATATGTGCTGCTTTGTGCGTCTGGCTTTACATGGGAAATGGAGAAATGAGCCATTAGCAAGCAAGCACCCTTAACTGAGGAGCCATCTTTCCAGCCCTAGTAATAGTTATTTTTAAGTACAGGTTTTAAGTAGTCAATCATTTATTTGACATGCCCAAGAGACAGTAAGAATACTTAAAGCCAAGGAACCTTCTCTTTCTCTCACGGCTGTATTCCTTCCCACCTCACATGGAGGCATGTTGGAAGCAGGGCATTTTGAGCCACCTAAAGGGACAGATAGAACAAAGACGAGAGATACGAAGAATGAAACGTTATAAAAGATTGGGGCTGGAGAGATGGCTTAGCGGTTAAGCAGTGGACCCCAGTTCGAGGCTCCATTCCCCAGGACCCACGTTAGCCAGATTCACAAGGGGCAGACATGTATGGAGTTTGTTTGCAGTGCCTGGAGGCCCTAGCACACCCATTCTCTCTCTCTCTATCTATCTATCTATCTATCTATCTATCTATCTATCTATCTATCTATCTCTAGCTCTCAAATAAATAAATAAACAGAAAATTAAATAAATAAATAAAATTGTTACAAAAGCTCAAAAGCATGAAATCCATCATAAGTAGAACTTGTCATGGGGCCATAACCATCTGTTCCCATGTACAATTTCAGTCCAGCAACTTTACCTCATTCAGTTATTAATTTAAATGGAAGAATTAGACCTTGTCCTGGTTCGTATGACTTTTCCCCGACACAATGCAAAAACACCCCTATTAATGAAGGAAAGCTTCCTCTGAAAGGATTTTTTTCCCCTTCTGAAAATGTAGCTAAGCTGACTCAGAATAAACTAAAACAAGCTAAGAGCTGAATTAGAAGGTTGCAAGGTGTTTAGCCTTTGAGAATTTGGCTCTTTGGAGTGTAGCAAGATTTCCCAGAACATCCGACTTTTGGAGAGGGTTTGTTTACCCTGATTTCCTGAAATTACCAGGAACAATTAAAGTTTAGGGGTACACTGGATTTTCATCTCCATGTGGATGGGGCTAATAGCCCATCTGCAGATCTGGAGTCCTGTGTGCACATATGGCCCATAATTTATGAAATGTGCTTATTTACATGTTTCCATTATTTCTATTGTTGGGGAAAACAAATGCACTCTTATATCTTCTCTTATATCTTACACTGACATGAAGACATAGATTTACTTATGGGGCAGCACAACAGAGAGTTGTCAGGCATAAAAGCAGCAAGGCTAAACACTTGCCTCTTTCAACACAAAGAGGAGGAGGAGGAATTTGTAGAATGCCTGGAAGGCATTCTGTTATATCGGGGCACTTCCATTTAGTGAGTTAATACTCACCTGAAATAGTTGGGGGCACAACTTCCTTCACCTGGAGAAACACTTGAACTTGACCTTGACCTGAAACTTAACACAAAATGGCACAACATGAATGTGATACGCAGAACATCATAATACTAAAGATATGCACACAAGAGAAAGATGACTTGATTTTATATTCTCACCACCAGACTAAATAACACTTGAAAACAAATTGCTGGCTGACCTAATAATTTATTTCTAACATTTGATTTTGATTGCTTTTATTTGATTAAGTTTAATTATAGCAAGGTTCTACAAGAAAAGTCATATAAACGAGGAAGAGGAAAAAAAAAGAAATTCTAGCCATATGCTTTTTGGAGACCACTAGTGTCCAACAGAGCATGCCTTATACCCTGTTTCCTCTCCATCATTTTGGAGGCTCGGTTTTAGAATTCATCTGTTTTTTTTTTTTTTCACCAATAGAGTTCAGATCACCCATGAAATGTATTTGCCTTACCTTTATCCAAACAAATTGTCCTTTTAATGAAGGCTTTTCCCCAAAACCACCTCCTTCTTCCTCCCATCTTCCAAACCAACTGAGCACATTTAAAAGGCCTGGGGTTCATTAATTTTAAGTGTTCAATAAATTAGTGGAAATAATCAAAAGGCCTGATTCTTTCTGATAATGACAATTTGATGTCAGTATAAACCAGTAGATTAAGCTGGGAACATATGCTCCTTTGCCAAGAGAGGCTGCTATAATTAAATAGTGAACACAGCTACAAGGTGCTCTCACGCCTGATTAATTAGTAATCAGGTGCACAAACTCTCTCTTTCTGGTAACACCTTGTCTCTTATTGGTTAATTACCTTTCTGCTTTGTTCCATGTCACGTGACCCGTCACCTCCCACCACTGGAGGACCCAATGCCACAGAGACGATAGCCTCAGGGCCCTGGCCAAACTCGTGCTCTCTCCATTTCTGTTTCACTGGGACCCTAAACTCTTTCTTCCATCACAGATGGGAATACACCAAACATCATTCTTTTTAATTACAAAGCATACGCTTCAGAACATTACAAAGGAAATAATCCCTAAAGAGATCCAGGATGAGACCTCTCTAATTCTTCTACTCTGATGTTGATCATTTTCTCATTTTTTTTTCAATTATAAAAATGCATGAGTTTTGGCTTTGTTCTTAAACTGCCGCATCTTCAAGTCAGGCACAAGAGCAACATTCTTTGGACATGTTCCTCTTACATGTCCAAGGCCACACTTAAATTATTCCTCTCTTGTTATTATACGTTCACTTATATTTCCTGTTTTAAAAACTAATAATAAAGTCACCAACCAACCATCTCATCTTTCCTTTTTCTTTGATGTCTAACACATCCACCTCTGTTCACATCGGTCTTTGCCTTTTCTGGAAATTAACAGCACTTCCAGTTCTGTACTGGGATATTTATCTCAAGTGTGTTTGAATACAATAACTAATTACTCAGTAGAAACTAGTCATTTGGGACTGCACCAATAACTACCTTTGTCTGCAACTTTTTTTTCTCGGTATTGAGAAACAAACCTGGGGCCTCTCACATGCTAGGCAAGGACTGTACCACTGAACTACATTCAGCTGGCAACCAGAAGGGGACGTTTTTATTCTCTTACAAGAGACACTTTTCTCATTTACCTTCTGACTCTAGATTTGGCTGAAATCTAGATACTTCATCCTCATGGGCCACTTTAGAAATCCAAAGGTAGAGGGCTCTGTCTGGCTACCCAGTACATTACTGACAGTCAAAAGACATTCAGCTGCACTTCTCTCATAAAAGAACACCAACGACAATGGTGATGGTGACAAAGTTAGCTTTAACTGAAAGGAAAAGCAAAAGCGACAACTTGGACACAATGGCATCAAGAAACACGCGAATGATGACAAACATTAAATGCCCTTCCGCAAGACACAGGCATTAAATATTGTCTATGAATAAAAAAAATCTAAGAAAATAAAATTAGAATAAAAAAAAACTCCAGGAAACATTTGGAAAGAGAAATAACATCATCTAAAGATGTTATAGTCGTTCCTGTCTAATGACCTCCAAGAAGCATATAATTCAATATGTTTGTATGTGTTTCTTCTGACAGAGTCACTGAGGTCAGGAGAGGAGTGACAGTGACACGCCAGAAGTCTTTTGCAAAGTGGAACTAGCCATTGTATGATGATTCACTCAACTGAAAAACAGCAGAACTGTGCCAATCACAGGAATGGTTGTGGAAAGTAATGGATGGCGACACAACTTCCCACAGATAGATGGAAAAAAAATAAGGTGAAAATGATAAATGCGTGTTAACTCTCCCAAATGAAAGAGTCTACTGCACGGATCCACGCACTGGAGTTACCACTGTGCAGATTCATCCTAGGACAGAAGCAACTACTCTTAACACACCCAACCTCCACCAGAGGCTGTTCCAGATTGCCTTACAATCCTTCATCCCTCACGTAAGTCTATCCTTGCTACATGGAGGCTTCTGGGATGACTCGCAATGAGTAGCCACGGATGCTTTTCAGCCTCTACACACGCACCAATGTTCTCCACCTCCAGTGTGAACCCTTCCTCAAAACAAACATTGGAAAACTAAAAAGTATACTGAAAGTCTACTGCTCACTTTAATTAAGTGTGAGAATGCCACTGAGAGAAGAGAAGCAGTTTCAGGGTATCAGAGAAAATTAAGAAAGTTTATTAATAGTTGGAAGAGCTGGCGGAGTCTAACTTCCTAAATTACCACTTGCACTGAACCCTCTGGGGCTGTATCTGAGCATGTGTCTAAGGATCAGAAAGATACACATCCCCAAACATTTATGAACCAAGAGAGGCAGCGGAGAGTTCTCTGGGACATTTAGGTGCTAAACCCCAACACCCTGGATTGAATCCTGGCTCTTCCAAGTCATTGCTAAGGACATCTGACACAATAAACAAGTTAGTAAATTGTCTGATCCTCATTCACACATAATCTGGAAATGGGAAAAACTGTATTATCTACCCATATGAGTTATTGAGTGTGGGGGGGGGAATGTAAACTAGCCACTGACCATGTTTAGTACAGAGCCTGACACGCAGGAACAACAAATATAGCTGTTATTTACACTGTTATAATGGCAACCTTGCTATCCAATGCATCAGCCAACAAGATTCTAGAAATTTATCTTACTTGCTTTGTGCTTTCTGAAGTTGCACCTACTCGTGAGGAGCGTGTAAGCTTTAGGAAATCTGCTCAATTTTACTGGTTTGAGACAAAAAAAAAAAAGACTCTCAATGTGAAGTGCCATTTCTAATTTGAATGAATAGGGTGAGGATGATGATGATTTAATCACAAAGGGATTGACTAGAGCACAGTGTAAAGGCCTTATTGCGAGCTGTTTTCTTGAACACATTTTCTCTTGTGCTTATGATTTGTGGTTTCATATTTGTAATATGAAAATGGTTAATCTTTCTTGTTTATAAGTAAGACCTCATTGCAACTGATGCCTCCCAGAGTATCAGAAGAACTCTGTAAAAAGGAAAACAAGGGCCAAGTGTGGTGGCACATGCCTTTAATTCCAGCACTCAGGAGGCAGAGGTAGGAGGATCTCTGTGCGTTCAAGGCCACGCTGAGACTACATAGTGAATTTCAGGTCAGCTTGGGCTAGAGTGAGACCCTACATTGAAAAATCAAAAATGAAAAAAAAAAAAAAAACAGGAAAACAAAGGAGGCTGGAGAGATGGCTTAGTGCTTCAGGCACTTGCCTCTGAAGCTTGAGGACCCAGGTTTGATTACCCAGTACCCATGTAAGCCAGATGCACAAGGTGGCACATGTGTCTGAAGTTCATTTGCAGTGACTAAAGGCCCTGATGCCTCCATTCTCTCTCTCTCTCTCTCTCTCTCTCTAATAAATAAATAAATAAATGGACAAAAATTTTAAAAAGGAAAACAAGTTTTGGTACAATCATTTCCAAGTTATTCTGGTAAATGTTATACAAAGTAAGATTGATATAAACACAGGAATCTTGGTGAAGAGACTATGGTAACAGAAAAGAGAGTTGCACACCTAGATGTGGCAGGAGCGCCTGCCAGATTAAGTTGGTGTACATGGTAAATGCATGCTAGGGAAGAGGAAAAATTGAGCTACTTCCCTTCCTAAGCAAGCCAAATGCACCTCTGGAATTTTGTAGAATTCTGTATTAATAGTAGGAAAAACTGGAGGAGTCTAACTTCCTCAACTCCCACTGCACATATCCCTCTGGGAAGAGACAAGAGAGTTGCACACCTAGATGTGGCAGGAGTGCCTACCAGATTAGGATGATGAATTAACAGAAAGGAAAATGGGTCAGATTAGAAAGTCATAGGCTTCTTCCTATTTCACTCTTCCATTTATATTCCCTGTTCTTTTTATTTGCAGTCTCCATTTACTCACATGTCAGAACTCCTGATTCAGTTCACACTTTCTCTTATAAGCCACTCACTCTACAGGAAAGAACTTCAGACAAGCACAAGTGGACTCTGCAAATTTTTATCAATTTCCACCCTGACATGTGGCTTCGCTTTCTGCCTTCTATCTGTACTGGACTTAGCCTCCAGCTCTGAGCTCCTGTGACAGTTATCGTACGTGGTCCCGTCTGAGTGTTTCCATCTTAGCTTGCCATCTCTCTCCATCTCTTCCTCACAATCTGCTCCACCTACCGGCAAACTCCTGCTCTGTGTTGTCTGTCCTGCTTGGTGAACTTGACCTCAGAAGTTGGCCTCTTTGACTTAGCTGCAGAAGAGCATTGCTTTCGATGGGAATGTGGGCAGCTGATTCATAGGGTACTAGTCCTGTCTCATTCCAGTCTCACAGAGAGTTACAAAAGTGTCCCTGGCACTTATAACACGTGATCCTTTAAATATCTCCACGGAAATAGTAGAAAAATAATAGAAAATTCTGTGGTTACATTAAAGTCTTCTGCCATCTCCAATAATATTAGTATACATAGTAATATTTACAGGTGTAATTATGTTAAGTGTAAGAGTAAAACTCCTTAATCAAGAGTCTGACTGCGGCCTGGGAAGATGGCTTAGTGGTTAAAAGTGCTCGCTTGCAAAGCCTGCTGGTGCAGAGGTGATTCCCCAGAGTCCATGTAAAGCCAGATACATAAAGTGACCCATGCTTCTGGAGTGCATTAGCAGTGGCAAGAGGCTCTGAGGAGACCATTCCCCCCACCCACTCTCTGCTTGCAAATAAATAAATGAAGGTTTTAAGAATGACTCCAACCAATATATCTACATTAACCACAATCCTGAAAATTAGCTCAGTTAAACCATCTTAATTAACTTACACAATAATAACCATTGTGGTTCTGGCTCAGAGCAATGATTAGCACCGTGTGTATGATGGCATTTGCAATAAACCAGGCCCTCTGACCTACAAAAAGTAGAAACTCCACGATGGACCAGGGGAGTAGTAGTCTATGTGTTTGCCAAGGAAGTAAATTTAAAAATTATCGCTTACAGAATTATAGAACTTCTCTTTATTATGCTGACAAAACAGTTTATACTCAGAACAGGTATGTTTAGCAAGTGAATAGAGATAAACTTACCAAAGAAAACAAAATCAGCCAAAGTTTTTCAGACATTATAGTTCCCAAATAGAAATGTCTTGTGATTCAGTGGCATAAAAGTTTATCCTAGTTGCTATCAATTTTGAAATGAGTTTAGAAAAAAAAAAATACCAACTAGCTTATTAATTCTTTTGTTTTGTTTTGTTTTGTTTTTTATTTATTTATTTGAGAGTGACGGACAGAGAGAGAAAGAGGCAGATAGATAGAGAGAGAATGGGCATGCCAGGGCCTCTAGCCACTGCAAACAAACTCCAGACGCATGCGCCCCCTTGTGTATCTGGCTAACGTGGGTCCTGGGGGAATTGAGCCTCGAACCAGGGTCCTTAGGCTTCACAGGCAAGTGCTTAACTGCTTAGCCATCTCTCCAGCCCTAGCTTATTAATTCTATGTTTTTATAATTAGTATTAAGTTTAGAAAAGTTGGGTTTTAAAAATAAGACAATATGAGCATTTATTTTTAAAAGGCTAAAGAGATAGGTTAGCAGTCAAAAGTGTTTACTTGCAAAGCCTGCTGGCTCAGGTAGAATTCCCTAGCGCCCACATAAAGCCAGGCACAAAGTGGAACATGGTTCTGGCATCTGTTTGAGGTGGCAACAGACCATGGTACACCCATACACACATGCATCCATAAGATAAATAAAAAATAATATCATGCAAATAATAATGCAGGACCCATTTGGCTATGAGAAAAGTGTTGGGCATGGTTGCTCACATCTATAATCCGAGAACACAGGATACTGAGTAAGGAGGATCACTGCAAGTTCAAGGACAGCCTGGGTTATAGAGTGAGACCCTCCTTCTATATATGACAAAGTATAAAAACATGGTTCACATATATAAAGTTTAGGAAGCATAGCATTAGGAATTAAATATGGGATCTTCTCATAAATGGATAAATGGATGGAATATAAGCTCAGATTTTTCTAGAAGAGGAATTTAGTATACTAGAAAAAAAATGTTCAACCTAGAGTCAAAAGAAATACTGAGTTTGAATATGGATTGCACCATCCATGACTTGTGTCAATCAAGGTTAACCACTTAGCATTACTAAGAACTAGTCCCTAAACCTGGGCCATTTCTAAAACATCCATTTAATTCTGAATTCTACATTTTAATTCCTCTCACCCTCCCTCTATTCCTTTCTCCCTTTCTTCCTCACTTCCTTCTTTCTTTCTGTCATACCTCTCTCTCTTTCTCCCTCCTCCTTTCAGATTGTACTTCTAACCAAGAGGCAAAAATTAAAAAAAAACCCTCCCTTTTCACCTCCCAGCTCCTGTTTTATGATCTATATTTTTTTTTACTGTAAAGGTTAGTGTATTTCCCTCAAGTCAATCATCTACATTACTGCTAAAAGTCCTTGGGGATCTTTGGGGAATGAGTTTTCTATAAGAATGTAAATTAATTTATTAACTAGAATGCTATAGATTGCCTTAGAGGGCTTCAGTATGGGAATGGCTACAATGGTGTGAAAGATTAGGATTCTGCCCTGCCTACAAAATCCTCCCCAGAGCTCTGGTGAAGCAGTTCAGTCCTATCTCCCTAGATCCTAACAGGATTCCTTTTCAAGGAATTCCATAGGCTCACCCAGACTCACTGAGGGACAGAGCACTGCCCTCCCTGTTTTGAGAAGAGGAACCCCAGACAGTAGCCACTATCTCCTAGGTTGACATCCATTCTGCCGGTCCATCTGTGTCATGTCTCTCAATGAAGTCCATCTGTCCTAGCCATAGCAGGTTTGCTTTTGTAGAACACGTCCCAGATCCTCAACACATAGCCAGCCTTTTATCTTGGTGAAGGGGACCATTCGGACATATATGCATTGGAGAGTCTGCCAAGATGGTTTTTTTTTTTGCTTTCGGTGTGGCAGGAGCCTCTGAGCCTCGCAGGTGGGCCCTCCTCAGCTGCCGCCTCACACAATATCCCAACTAGGCTGTGTCTCCGCTGCGTGAGTTGGGGGGGGGGGGCTGTGTGAATTCAGGAGGGCAACCGTGAATGGTAGAGCATCTGATATGAATTTATCACAGGCTGCTGGTTGGGTGGGGGATAAAGCAAGAGGAGAGGCTCTTGAGTATTTAATACACCCCTGCCACAACCCAACAGTTTGCCCTAAAGAGCCTTTTACCAATATGAAAGGACAGGGTCAAAAGTAAGTTGACCCCAGACAGAATGTACAATTATTAGAAGAGGGCTGTGTACGAGCAGCTGTCGGAACCCCACTGGCTCCACATTGGGCTTCCAAGAGTCAGAATATGAATAATCAACTCAAGATTGTGTTCTCTCCCACCCCTCTCAGCCCCCCACCACCTCCAGCCAACCTTCGCCTCCTGGTTTGGGCAAGTCCTATTATATTCCTACAGGAAGAAGTATAGCCGTCCCTAGCAGCTGCAATAATTGTGCCCCCATTGTGGCGAAGACCTCCTCCAGACCACCCCCCTACAAGTGGCCATTGTGAGTGTGGAGTCAGTGATTATACGCTTGGCCTGATGCTTTGGGGGACCCAGCTGCCTAAGTGCTGACACACGAGCCTGCAGAAAGGCCAGGGTCGTGTGGGTGGGGGGGTGCTGGTGAAGGTGGAGGCAAGAGATGGTTGGTGGTGGTTGGGGGGGGGGACCTCACGTCTGTGAGATGGTCTGACATACCAGACCTTCTGCATAAGTCAAACCCAGAACAAATGAGGCTTTATCGGGGCCCCAGTGACGAGGGGTCTCATCTCCCTTTGAAGTGGGGCTGAGCATGGGGCCCAGCAGTCTTTTTGCTCCTTTGGACCAAGCAAACATCCCTTCTTTTGATATGCTACATGCTCATTATCTCTGCCCCATTTAATGATTTTTGATTGAAGGGTGGCGGCTGGGCTACCGAGAGGATCGTTAGAGAGGCTCCATACATCCAAGTCTGTAAGAAAGGCTTTCCTTGTGTCTGGACCTAAATTTGGAATTTCTTAACAGTGTGTGCTTGTTCTTAGAGGCAGATAAGGGCTGAGCGTGAAATTCTTAATTAAGCAATAAATAGAGAGTTGGGTGTCAGCAGATGTAGCCAGTAGCCATGGCAACGAGAATCACATGGGCAGGAGAGCGGGAGGCTAGAGGGAGGCCTCGGGCCTGGGCCTGACTGACAGCTGAAGAATCCTACAAAGCTTGTAAACTAGGTTAATTAGCTGACTAATTATTTCATAGCGTTAATGTAACTAAAAAATAAAAATAGTTCACCATGAACTGAAACGTCCCTGGAAGAAACAGCAGGGGAAAAGCAGTATGAAAACGCCTCTGTGAGGCAGAGACTCGAGCCGCCATGGAGTCCAGTCAGGTGGACTGGAAAGTGGGCTCGCTGGGTTTCAGTGCCGACCAGCACGTATGAAAGAAAGAGCACTTGTTAATTCACAACAGTAGAGGTTCCCAGGCACGGCATAGGACATACAGCTGGGAATAGCCATTCTTAACAGTTTGTCACAGCCAGTATATCTTCCACGGGGCTAGACACTAAGCATCGCACCTGTACTGTGCTGCCTTCTGTCTAGAGTTCCTTGGGCAACATTCTCAGTGGCCTTGGAAGGGCCCAGAACCCGTCTCCTCAAAAGCTATCTTGAAGCGAATGAATAGTACCTGTTCAAGTGGTATTCTCAACCATGCCAACAACATACCATGTGTGGTATGTCCTAGACCTCAAGTTTCTAACAAAATCTAATTTTTAAAAAAAAAAAAAAAAAGGTTATGGAATGGACACTAGAATGAAGATATGCAACACTGTTAATTGGGAAGAAAGAAAGAATCCAGAGAGTCTACTGAGAAAAATATTCATGACATAACAGGGCATGCTAAGCAAACTTTAATATATGTGAGTGCTTTGTATTCCATTTCCGAGAGACGAGTGAGTATTCTTAACCTTGTTGTAGAAGTGAAGCTATTGAGGCATGGGGCAATTAGAATGCCATGCCCTAGGTAAAATAGCCAGCCAGCCACTGATTAAAACCCTAAGCCCCAAGCACTGGCCACGAGCCTTCTAGAGAACCAGCATTCCATACAGACATTTGCTGAACAGAGACAAAACTTGCCTTGCTGGAGAAGAGAAATGTAAGGGTCAAAACACATCCACAAACTATTTATCTCTGTCGCTGGGGACCAGTGAGAATTTGGCTTCCCCAGCCTGCCTGGAAGTTCACCCCACCCCCAACCCTTTCTGGTCAGTGACCAAAGGATTATTTAGCGTGCAGCACACTCTAGTGGAAGGAACCGTAGCCAGGAGCTGGAATGCCTGGGTTCCAGCCAGTCTTTCTGGGCTAGGTGTAAGGTTGGTTCTTAAGGCACAACATGATGTAGCCAAAAGGGAGGCAGTGTTGGTAATTGTGACTTTTTAGAAACTTCCTACTGGGGAATGTGGTCAAGTTGCAAATGAAAAATGCAAAAGGAAGGTCTCCTTAGAAGTGGTTAGCAAATGAATGAGTAGCAGAATTGTCAGAGAAGTGGCCTCTGAGGAAAATAGCGACTAAGTGAAGAAGGAACGCCCCTAGAAAGTCTGGCATAAATCTGAGGGCGCCTCAAAAGGTCAAACGGTTTCCTTTAATAAAGACTTCTATATACACAAACTTCTGATTTTTTTTTTCCATCACAGCTTATGTCCAAATGGACTGTGAAGTCTTTCTTGACATACATTTCATATAAATTATTCCAGTCCTAACCCTATACAGTCACAGAATCAAAAGAAAAAAAAAAAACCCACACAAGAATATCAATCCATCCAACATGTTAAATTCACAACACAACTGGAATTCTGCTTCCTAAGGTTTTGTCGGGATAGCAGCTACAATGATGGGTCACTCCACTGTGATCATAGCATGAAGGAATGTGGACAGGTCTACGGAAACCATGGCAGGTGATCTTGGACCTCACAGAGCAGACACAGAGCCATCAGCAAGCCTACAAGCCCAGAGTGGCCGCAAGGGGCAAGACTGCAGAAAAGCCACCCACCCCTCAGGTCCTCCAGAGTCCTCATCACTCGCTGGCCAAGCCCAGAATCAAGAACACAACTGGCTCTGGTCACTCATCTGCTCCCCATGCTTCGAGGACAAAGAAGGTGACGCTGGTCACACAAGCTGCTACTGGGAATCCTGTTCAAGGATCGAGGGCATCTGAGTCTCGTAGACATTTAACCAACCTTCTGTGACTTGCATTGCTTCACTAAAATCACATTTTAAAAAGGAGCTCTATGGATGTTCTTGCACAAAGTAATTTTTATCAATAAGAGCTGTCTGCCTAAGAAAGTGCAGTATTGAGACAGTCACTGTTCTTGGATACATGCACGTGTGTCCTTGTCAACGCACATCTATATGCAAGCATATCTATTTGCAGAGGTCCTTCCTTATACTCCTAACATGGAAACTTACCACACAGCTATATATATAAAGCATAATAGTAAAGCTTGATGTAAATGCAATTAATGATACTGTTGAAATGGAAGGAAATCTGTGGCTTCATGATTTGATTTGATTTTTTTTTCTTTACGTCATAAATGCCCTGTGTTATGTTTGGCTTATGTGAGTATTCAAATTAATTTCATTTCGTGACCAAAGTCAGACCAATGGGCAAGATGGCCTTTGAAGAAGTATGCTAAGTCATAGAAAGAACAATTAAGGGCTGGAAATATGGCTTAGCAGTTAAGGCACTTGCTTGCAAAGCCTAAGGACCCATGTTCCACTCTCCAGATCCCACGTAAGCCAGACACACAAAGATGAGGCAAGCACAAGGTCGCACATGCCCACTAGGTGATGCAAATGTCTGGAAGTTCCATTGCTGTGGCTGAGGCCCTGGTGTGCCAAGTCTCTCTCTCTCCCCTCTCTCTCTTTCTCTCTCTAAAAATAAAAAAAAAATGGACAATTAAAATTCTCAAAGACACACATCAAGTGGAAAACCATAAAATTAGTGAAATTTATTGGTTTTTATATGAGGGTTGAATTTGTTTCTAGTGTTAAACAGATTCAGTGGTGTCTGTCCATCTTGAATTTTCACAGTTTTATGCTACAATCATGATTGGATAAAATTAGAAATAAAATGTGAATGGTTCAATTCATTGAAAGGAATTTATACAACAATGCTTTTGTCAAAAAGTTTTTTTTTTAATACCAGGAAAAGATGCTGGCAAGATAGCTCAGTGGCTAACACACTGGTCTGCAAAGTCTAACAAACTGGGTTCCATTTCCCAGTACCT
This sequence comes from Dipus sagitta, assembly GCA_036346955.1. Lineage (NCBI taxonomy): Eukaryota > Metazoa > Chordata > Mammalia > Rodentia > Dipodidae > Dipus > Dipus sagitta. Next base: position 124,476,651 of record CM070779.1, on the reverse strand, counting down.
ACATAAAGCCAGATGCACAAAGTGGTACATGTGTCTGGAGTTCATTTGCAGTGACTAGAGACCCTGGAGTGCCCATTCTTGCATTCATATTCATATTCTCCTCCACCTCTCTCTCTCTCTCTCTCTCCTCTCTCTCTCTCTCTCCATGCAAATAAATAAATAAATAATATTTTTTTAAATACCAGGAAAATACCAAATCACTCTCTGTTGCTATTAAAATTCAATAATGGCCAGGCTTCACTGTAAGTTAGACCCAGTTTTCATCTGGTTAGGCACCATGGGAAAAGTAGATGACCCAGGACAATTTCCTACCATCTAAGTTGTTAGGACCATGTCTGGCATAAACCAGTGGCTAAGCATTGCTATACAGCCCAGAATTTTACCAGAATCCATTACAAACAATATATAACAGAACCATTACTGTGTGAACCTATTTTGTCAGAACCTTTTCCTTGAAGACCACCATAGGAAGCAGTCTGAGGCTAGAGAGATGGGTTAGTGGCTAAAGAGCTTGCCTGCAAACCTAAGGACCCATGTTCGACTCTTAAGATCCACATCAGCCAGACACATAAAGTGACACAAGCACACAAAGTCACACATGTGCACAAGATGGAGCACACATCTGGAGTTCAACTGCAGTGGCTGGAGGCCCTAGTACACCAATTCTCTCTCTCTCTCTCTCTCTTCTCTCATAAAAAAAATACAAAAAAAAAAAACCATAGAAATAGTTTTATGGGTCAAGCGTGGTGGCACACACCTTTAATCCCAGCACTCCAGAGGCAGAGATAGGAGGATCACTCTGAGTTGAAGCCCAGCCTGAGACTGCATAGTGAACTCTAGGTCAGTCAGGGCTAGACTGAGACCCTACCTCAGAAGAAAAAGAAGGAGGAGGACAAAGAGGAGGAGGGGGAAGGGGGCCGGGAGGGGGAAACAGGAGGGTCAGGAAATCTTGTGCCTTCCCGGATCCCCGCTCCCAACCCAAGGCCGCAGATCTGCTCCCTTCTCCAGGCCACACCACCCTCCTGACCCTAGCTACTCCCTAAGGTTTCCCTTCTCAACTTCCAGGTCCATGTTAACCTTCGTTGTATCTCTCCCCATCATTTGCTGGGTATTCCATTATTCCCTGCATCTGTGGCCACAATCAGCCTCCATGTTTATAAAGGGGGTTCTTGCTTTTAAGTTTTGGTTTATCGTACAGAGAAATGGATTTGTAGATGACATTTGCATATGTGTGTATCATTACACTTTGCACATATTGACCCCTCACTCTCCCTTGCCCCTCCTCTCCCTCTCGTGCTAGTCTCTAACTCCCCCCCAAATAGTTCCACCTTCTTCTTTCATGACATATATATTCCATTTCTCCTCACTCCCTTCTTTGTTTCCCTGTCTCCCCTCTCATGTCCACTTTCTACTTTCATGTCTCATATACATACATAAATATATCATACATATATATTATAAATAAATAAATATATAAATATATATACATACATAAATATATCATACAAATAAATAAATATATATATATACATACATAAATATATCATACAGATATATATGATTTCAGAGAGTCTGCTGAGTTAACTATAATATACAACTTGCCCCTTCACTTACAGCACAAATGTCTCAAAACAAAGAATATATGGAGATTGCTTACTATATATCCTCAAATAGTTATACATATACATGCATCACACACATACACATATACATATCATTTAAATCTAGATTCCACATATAGGAAGAAATATGCAATATTTGTCTTTCTTAATCTGACTTATTCCATTTAACATAATAACCTCTAGTTTCATACATTTTCCTGTGAATGTCAGAATTTAGTTCTCTTCACAGATGAATAAAATTCCACTATATACATATACATGCCAGATTTTGTTTCCTTTCAACTGTTGATAGACATCTAGGTTGGTTTCATTTCCTAACTATTGTGAATAGTGCAGAAATAAATATGGATGTGCAAGTATCTCTGTGGTGTATTAACTTAGAATCCTTTCAGTACATATGCTAGGCCATATGGTAGTTCTATTTTTTTGTTGTTGTTGTTTTTCTTTTAAAAAAGACTCACACTTATTTTCATAGTGACTATACAACTTCCTTTATTTATTTGAGAGTAGGAGAAAGAGGCAGATAGAGAGAAAGAGAATGGGCACACCAAGACCTCCAGACACTGCAAACAAACTCCAGATGCATGTACCACCTTGTGCATCTGGCTTATGAGGGTTATGGGGAATTGAACCTGGGTATGTTGCACACACCTTAACCACTAAACCATCTCTCCAGCTCCCTGACTGTACAACTTAACATTCTCACCAGCACTGTATAGCATTTCCTCTTTTCTCACATCTTTGCCAACATTTGTTGTTATTTGATTACTTGATGTTAGCCATACTAACTAGGGTGAGATGGAATATCAAAGCAATTTTCACTTTCAACTACAGTAATTTTACTACAAATGCAACTCAAATACTGCCTTAAAATAAGTTTCAAATATTATGCAACTCAAATACTGCCTTAAAATAAGTTTCAAATATTAACATTGCCAGTATGTATTAAGCACTTAGTATAGATTGAGAAATCTGATAAAGAGGTTTACATGTTTCACTCAATATCCTATGATATGATTGTTATCCCTTTATTATTATCCCTCTTTGCAGATGGGGGTGAAAATTAACAAGAGTACCTGTTTAGCGTTTCCTATCTATTCAGTCTTGAAACTGGGACTGGAATCTTGATTTCAGAGAGCCCAACGGTTAAGAAGAACATATAGCTTTCCCCTTCGCTTATTTGCTTCATAGCGCAAATGTTTTAAAACCAAGAATATATGGAGGTTACTGACTAAATATCCTCAAAATATTTATGCAGCTGGACACTTACCCAGATAGGTGAGTTGCCTCAGCTGGCTGTTGAAGAACCAATCACAGGCTTTGTCCTGACCAGGCGACGGAAGAGCTTGAAGAGACTGGCCCACCTGGCTCCCACAGCTTATGAGGATGGTAGGGTAAGGTGGCAGGTTTGTGTGCACCAGCCGGAGGTAGTTCCCAGGACCAAAGCTGTCGAGTGTTGCTGAGTACTTGCAGTGGGGGGGGGAGGGGAAAGCACAATGATGCTCATTCAGGAAGGAACATCTCCCACCAAGGACAATAGAGGCAAAGAGCATAGGTGGGGTAATTTTGAAATACAGCAGTTCACGGACATGCAAGACCTTTCTTATGGGAAGTGGCTCAACTTGACTGTCATTCGTAAGGCATTCATAACAGAGCTACAAAAATCAATGAATGTGAAAACTGAAAGAAGCCACAAGGCTCTTCTTGTTTATACAAACATTTAACACAGTTGGAAACCAAGGCCCAGGCAAGGGAATTGACTTGTCTCAGCTCAAATGGCTGCAAGAGCTGGATCCAGGTCTAGAACTCCTTCTCAGCTTTACCCAAAACAGGAAGAGACAGGCAGTGATCAGAGCAACTCCTACGTGCAGCAGCAATGTCTGACACTTTAGGAGCCGTCACTTCACTGCCAGGCACTTGTCATTCGGTTTATTCCGTGCCCTGTGGCCGTCACTCTTACTGTCCCATTGTACAGTGAAGGAGACGAAAGCCCACGAAGATTTAGTAACAAAGTAGGACTTAAATCCAGGGTGCTCTGCCCATCTCCGGAGCCAGCCACATCCACATCCTACTTCCTTCATTTTGCGAAAATTCCCTGGAATGTTCCCAAGGGAACCTCAAAGTAATGAACGAGGGGCATGTATCCTTCCTGAGGGCCATGCTGAGAAGGTCAAAACAAGATTCTGTTCTGAAACCTTTGTCACCATGGTATACCTAAAGCAGCGTCTAGCTCTCGAAGATCGGCTGGGCTTTTGTGACTATATGGGGCAACACTGTGACTCGGGAAGAAAAAACTGTGTGGGAAGAGGAAAGATAAGCTTAAAGAAGCCCAGTGGATTACCTTTCCCCCCCTTAAATTGTTCCTAGTTTCGGTGGAGCTGTTACTCTTCTCTGCCCTTAGCCATTTCACAGCTCCCCTCCACCCAGCCTGGTAGAGATCTGCTTGCAAATTAATCCTTGACCACAAGGTGGCACTGTGAAATGTACGAGTGCTTTGTCACCACGGTTTCTCTGGCTGCTAAAGATTAAAACAGGACAAGTTGCTCATCCTTGCATATAAACCTAAAGGTCGGAAGGTACCAGGGTCCCCAGATCTCTGCACTTCTCTTCTTTGTATGCAGAACTTACAATGAGAGCCTCAAGTTTGAAAACTTGAAGTTAAGTTTGAAAACTTAAATGCAATGGATATAATAGGATCCCAGAGCAGTAAGAGTCATATGGAAGCATTCAACTGCCAAATCCACAATTGTGCACTGACTTCAGTGGAGAGCAGAGGCAGAGCAATTATCAGATTGGTCTGATTTCATAGACCGATAGGGTCATTAATTAATCATGATTTCCAGAAGCTAAATAGATAGAAAACCATTACTTGATCTGTATGAGCAGAACAATTGCAGAAGAAAAAAAAAATAATGTAATTCGAAAGAATACTTACCAGCAGTGTTTCACTGAATTAATAAATTTAAAATTTCTAGCAGAATACTTTACATTCAACATGGGATTAAAATAAAGTGTTCAAATTAATAGACCAAATCTCATATCCAAGTTAAAAGTCATCTAGCAAAAAAGAAAATATATCATGCTGGAGAGATGATTTAGTGGTTAAGGCACTTGCCTGCAAAGCCTAAGGATCCAGGTTCAGTTCCCCAGGACTCACGTAAGCCAGATGCATGGGGTGGCATAGGTTTCTGGAGTTTGTTTGCAGTGGCTAGAGGTCTTGGCATGGCCATGCCCTCTCTCTATCTGTCTCTCTCTCTCTTTCTCTCATCTCAAATAGCTAAATAAATATTTAAAAGGTTTCACTGCTGTTTTCTTCAGAGAATCATTTAATGCTAATATTTGTGACTAATTATATCACGGGGGGGGGCAGATAAAGATTTACTGAGGTTAGGATAGACTGACGGATCGTCTCCAGGTTACCTGCAAGGATTTGTTAATCCAGGGAATCTCGAAGTGTAGACTGTAGGTCTCTTGATCCAAGAGCAGAGCCATCCAGCCATACTGGTTTGACAACGTGTCACGTACGTAATTGACAGTGGTTGTTTTATTTCTGCTGTCAGTCAGGGTTAAGTTGTTAGTAAAACCAAGGTCGTTAGCTCTAAAATGAGTTAAAAGGAAAAAAAGAAAACTTGTTATTTGCTCGTTCTGAATCTAATCCCTTCCTCTTCCACCAACTGTTATCACCTTTCTGTCCTCTCTTGTATGTTGTAGGCCCTTTGTCTGTGTGCCTATGGAGGTTTTCACAGTCAAAATGAGTCAAAACAGCCCAGTGGGAAATTGCCACACTGGATTGTTTACATATCATACTGGCATGGTAGAAACAAACAGTAACTACTCAAGTCTGAGGCCACTAAGAAATACCACCTAAATGAGTTCATGTGGGCCAGGGCTATACGCCATTAATTTAACAAATAAATGTCTAAAGTAAGAATTTTGCCTCAAGTCAAGTTTGTTATCCACAGAAAACACATTCTTTTGGGCAATCTAATCTGATATTCCTATAGGGGGAAGTGACATAGGCAGGACCTGATGTGGCCTAGACTTCCCAGGACAAAGGCCTTTCTCCAGATACCCAGTAGACTGGCATCAGTAGCCTTCCCTAGGATGAAAAGATTCTCCAATGGGGAGTGAGAACAGCATGGGCTAAAGGGGATAGACATAGTTATTTCTTAGGGGAGATTTTTAATGGGCGTATTCTCGTTTGGGCCAAAGACTATTTCTCATTGGAGTCCACGACTCTCATCTCCAAAGGATTCTGACTTAGTTCCCTGTACCAGCTATGAGTTCCTTTGCTTTGAGTGGGTCGCTTATCCACTAGCCTCAGCCAGGGTCCAGGGGAAACCACAGCGGAGCTGGCGAGGTCAGCATGAAGGCTGCTCTCATGGCAAGCCTGACAACCCGCTCCACGGTGACGGCAGTAGATGCTGAGGACACTCAAAACACATCAAAGCAGAAAGCCAGAAGTTGCTAAGAGCTGAACACTAGATAAGACCTATAACACGCCTGCCAAGGTTCAGGGAACATTATGGAAGACGGGGACTAAAATAAAGACTGTAAGAGCCACAGGGTGGGAGGGAATATCCAGAGGCATGGCCTCCACCACAGTGACTAACTGCTACTCCCCCAGCTCATGACCCACGACCCCATGGTGAATAACCTCACTAAGGAGGACCCTCAGTGGAATGGGGGTAGGGAGGGGGTGAATGGGATCAACATACGATTTGTTGAAACAAGAAAGAAAGAAAGATTTGTAGAAACACGAAAGTTTCTAATAAATAAACAAAAATTAAAGAAAGCACTATAAGTGGCTCAAAATAGACTTACGGAATATAGAGACAGTTAAGAAAATCAATAGATGTTATGAGTCTTTCCTCTTTTAGTTTAGATTTCATGAAACTTTTAAACTGACATTTTGCTACTGGCAGATAATTAAACTCGGAAAGCAGAGGAAAATAAGATTAAAGTTGGACTTCACAGTGAAGCCAGTTCATAATCCGGTGGCATGAAATGAAAACGAAACATTTTGTGTAAGACAGGTCTCACCAGTCTGCCCTGATCACATAGGCTCAAACACCCACTTGCCTCAGCGTCCCAATAGCTGAGACTATAGGACTTGTCACCATGCCCATACTATGTTACCAGGCGGCTAAGAGACTTGAGTTCCAGAACACTCTTGGCCACAAAGAGAGTCAAAAACAAATAATGCTTGGGCAAGTTAGAGTTGAAAGAGCAAGCTGGAAATGGAATCTGCAACTAACATATCTAAAAATAAATAAAATAAAAGGACACTTCTGCAAAATAAATGTAAAACAAACATGGTAGTAGGAGATAGACTGAAACTATGAAAGATAAGGTGGTAGATAGGTTGGATGGCGTAGGCACCAGGGTCCATATCTAGGCTATGAGTTTACAGTCCAAAGAATGGCCCTAAATGTTTAAGGGTTTTTGCTTTGTTTGTCAATATATTTTTATTTATTATTTGCAAGGAGAGAGAGAGAGAATGAATGAATATGAATAGAATGGGTGCATCAAGACCTCTAGGCCCTGCAAATGAACTCCACATGCATGTGCCAGTCTGTGCATCTGGCATTATGTGGGTCCTTGGGAATCGAACCCAGGCCTGCAGGCTTTGTCAACAAGCTCTTTTAACTGCTGAGCCATCTCTACTGCCCAGGGCATAATTGTAAATGCTAAAGGTTTTGAAAAAGCATCTTTCAGCTTCTACAGACTCTGAATAATAAACTCTAAGATCTAATACAGAAGAGACTAATTGATGCATTAGAATTCCCAACTAATGGTTTTCTGCATAAAATGAAACTGTCTTTAGGGCTGGAGAGATGGTTCAATAGTTAAGACACTTTCCTGAAAAGCCTCAGACTCACGTTGGATTCCCCAGTACCCACAGAAAGCCAGATGCACAAAGTGGTACGTGCATCTGGAGTTTGTTTGTTGTGGCTAGAGACCCTGTCATACCCATTCTCTCTCTCTCTCTCTCTCTCTCTCTCCTGGCAAATATATAAATTTAAAATTTTTTTAAATAACTTGTCTTTAATAAAATTGAAGTTCAAAAACTACTTATTGAATTAATAAATAATTGTTAAATGTGCCAAAGTACTCCAATAGCTACTTTATGGCATTTCTCACCAACAAGAAGTCCACATAGAAAACCAGTAACAATAACAATCACAACAGTTTCTCTTTAGGAGCCTCAATTTTTCCAGCTGCAGCCAAGTGACACCGTTGTCATCCACAGCCTTATGAAACCAACAGATGTGGCTCTCCATAGTTTGGCACATGACCAGCTCCATCTCATACCCAACTTTGAAGTTACGAGAAGTAAGATCGGCATTATCGGTCTACAGAACAAGATGGCACTGCCCACAAGTTGTGCAAATACTGAGCACCCAGCTCTTTGGTCATCTTAAAATCAACGCCCCCAGTCTGACTGCTCCTCTGTTATTCTGCAACTTTTGCCCTTCAGCTTTCAGCAATCAGTCTACAGGTTCCTGGGGGAGACCAGGCAGTCTTTTGGCTCCTGCCTGGTTTCCACACATTCCCACTCAGCCCTCTGCTTTCCCCACAGTCAAGTCCCTGGACGCTCAGCCACCCTGAGATCCTGTGGAGCAGGAACATGGCCATCCAGCCATCTAAAGCCCACATAACCTCCATACACATCATCCATATTGTGGGACAACCGGGCTTGGGCTTGGATGTGTGACTTAGCCCGCAGAATCACAGTTGTTGGAGAAGGGAATAAAGGCCACATTGTCTGAGGACAAAGGTCAGAAACCACAACTCAGGTTTGGGCCACCAAAAATAGGTTAATTAATGATAGACCAATCAAAAAAATATTTCAGTCTAATATATCCAACTGTTCACATGCAACCTCTCTCCCCATGTCAGCCTATATTTCTCATTCTTTTCACTATCTTTTATACCACCTTAACAGTTACTTAAATATTACCTCATTATGTGTCAACTGGATAGTCAGTTGGATAGATATTTTGAGAAATGTTTCTTAATTCCAGCAATGTGGCTCCAGGAATTCTCCTAGATTTCTTGACTGGATATAAATATTGATCAAATTACTATCATTATCACATGTATTAATCAACTTTAGGATATTGTGCCTCTTGATTTATTTTCTATATATTATAACTTCAGTTTCTGAAAGAAGCATGTTATTTTTTTTTTCAGGCTATTAGCCCAGTTTCTAAAAGCCCTCTCTTTAAATATTGTCAGATCCATAACGCTAACTGCAATGAAGTCATTTCCTTCCGATTGTTACCTAATAATGTGATGGTGGACACTAGAGACCCACCACCCTCTCACCTCCTCGTGCCTGGCCCAGTCCTATGAAGTCTTGCCTCTATCAAGCTACCCTTGTCCAATTCAGCCAAGGCTTATTTAGTGTGCGCTTTCCCAGATAGTCGTGTGCTTTCTGTTGTGCAGGTCGAGGAGGAGATCCCACTCATACCTTCATCACGGCAGCTGGTAGAAAGTGTCACAAGGTGCCTCTAAAGAGCAAATCAAAGGCTGAAGGGACGACTTAGCAGTTAAGGCGCTTGCCTGCAAAGCCAAAGGACCCAGGTTCGATTCCCCAGGACCCATGTTAGCCAGATGCACAAGAGGGCACACGCATCTGGAGTTCGTTTGCAGTGGCTGGAGGCCCTGACGCGCCCATTCTTTCTTCTCTCTCTCTCTCTCTCTCTCTCTCTCTCTCTCTTTCTCTGTCAAATAGATAAATAAATTAAATATTAAAAATAAAGAGCAAATCAAAATGTAAACAACTCATCTCCCTTGACCTACAACCTTGACCGCAAGGATGACCATTGTCAGGGGCCTAAAAAAATTCCAAGTCAGATCACCTCCTGTCCTTCTAGGCCAAATGCCAGCCTTGTCAGTGGTGGGCTTTTCTGAAAGGTACCCAAGGAACAGGAAGAGTCAAAGAACACCAGGAAGAGAATTTACCAACCATAATTACTACAATCTTTGTTTGCCCTAAATAGCCACCAATCTCCCTGTGCCCTAAATAGCCACCAATCTCCCTCTCTTTACTGTTAATGAAGCAAAGGAGCACAAAAGTATTTCTAATTTGGAGGAGCCAAGGGAGTCTGCATGGGCCATTAGCAGCAGAGAGCTTCATTACTAGGGGAGGAAGTCTCTCCCTGAACTTCTCATGGCTTTATGTGCAAGGAATCAGGAGGCAGCCAGTCCGTTTTAAATGTTAACCCTTTACCACAGCATCAGCAACAGTTCCTGCATACAACCACAACGAGAAAACGCTGCAAACCCGATGCCTCGCCCATCACCTGGGACTGCTTCATCTTGTTCTTTTCAACCCAGGGATGCCTTCTTTGAGGAAGACACTATCTATTGGCCAAGATTCCCAACCAACATTCCACTTCACCATCCTAGCTTGCTGGGAAGTTACATACTTTAGTGGCCATGGGCTGTGTAGAACCCTTGAATGTATACGGCCCACAAAGGATTTGTTAGGTAAGCCACAATGCCAAGGGGGACAGATACTAACTCCCTGGCTTGTGTTTACTCTCAGTGTGCTTTTCCCAAGGGTCTGTATGTCTGTTAACAAAAAAAAGTCTGCATTGAGCTCTAAATGCTCTTGATTCCAAATAAATGAGAAATAAAGCCTGTATAATTACATATTTTCTTGGCTAGACATAGCATAATTGCTAGGTTCAAACGATGCTGCAAGCAACTTGTGGATGTTTATGCTTAATGCACTCATGCCCATATTTTACTGCAGAAAAAGGACAAAAATCAAAATTTTGAGCACTGTCAACACTTTTGTGGCATGGTTTTATTTTTATTTATTTATTTATTTTGTTTTAGAAAGATAGAGAGAACATGGGTACACTAGGGCCTCCAGCCACTGCAAACGAACTTCAGACGCATGTGCCACCACCTTAAGCATCTGACTTATGTGGGTCTCGGTGGAGTTGAACCGGGATCCTTTGGCTTCCCAGGCAAGCACCTTAATCACTGAGCCATCTCTCCAGTCCAGTTTTCTTTAACAATACACTGAATTCGTAGTAGTCCTTGTCATTATCCTATCAACTTACGTGCCACCATTTGATTATATTTTATGCCAGTTAGCCATTCTTGTCTCTCTCTCTATGTGTGTGTGTGTGTGTGTGTGTGTGTGTGTGTGTGTGTGTGTGAAAGAGAGACAGATAGACATTCAGAAAAAAAAAAAAAAAAAAGATAGGTATCTCACTCTCTGAGTAAGGCAGCAAGCTAAGAAAGGAAAGAAACTACAACACTCAGCCTTTCCCCAAACTTTTAGCAACTCTTAAACCACCAGACATGATGGAAGTGATCAAACAGAGTCTAATCATATGACATAAGAATCCTTGTGTTTCTGGAGAGCACGCCCCACCAAAACTGACTGCAGAAGAACCCAAGAATGCAACCTCCTCCGAGGCAGACTTGTGTCACGTGAGGGCACTGCCTGAAGCGGCCCCTCCTCTTTGAGCCTTATGCAGGACCACCTGTCAGGCGACCCAGGACAGTACTTTCTACACCGTGGTCTCTCTTCTCATCTTCTGAGTCCAGACGGTTAAGCCTCCCTAGGGAAAATACCATCCTTGAAACCACGCAGCCAGAAGGTAGCCAACTGCTTGTCGGGAATACTGAAAGCAAAGGTGGATAGGCACTAGGTAGGAAGGTATGCCCAGATACCAACCTTCTCCGTTATGTGTATACACCTAGTGCTGACCGTGGCTGGTTGACGGTAACTTATAAGCACCCGTCTTCCCACTCCGTACTCAGTTACAGTTTCAAATAAGTGAAACGGAAGTCTATTCTCCATCAGATTAAGCCACGGCTACAGATTGAGGACTTTGGCTCTGGAGTGCTGGCTGCTGAACTGGCATGCCACTGCAGCCTTTGATAATTCATTAAACGAAATCCCTGGCAGTACTATTGATGGCGTTCTCCAGTTCAGAGTCCATTATGCCTTTTTTTTTTGTTGGGTTTCCTCTTTTACAAGGCTGTAACCTCTGCTGTCGAGAGAGAGTGACATATCTTGAAATCTTCCTGTCTCACAGCGTGTTTTGTTACAGAACTGAAAGATGTCATTAGTGACGCTATGCTTATTTATCCCTAGGAAAGGGCGCCAGGCGGTCATCAGATGGAAAGCTAGGCCACGATTTCCATTTGAACTCCTCTTCCCTTCTGCATGCACGGTGGCAGGGGGTGCCTCATACTCAGAAGGCTGACACATTAAGAGCAGCTACACAGGTAAACGCTGAACGCGAGCACGACAGGAGACGATATTAAAGCGGGATCTAAGAACCAAAGCGATCAACAAGAACATTAACCTCCTCTCTTCCAGAAGTAGGAAGACAAAGAAGACGAGCTAACGGGATGCCTCCATCAAAACCTGAGTCCAGGCTCATTCCAGCCACTATCACCATCAGGGAGATAGTGCTTAAAGTCATGTGATGACTGGATATCCCTTCATTCAAGGAATGAGATGGCTACATTTGAGCACTACTAGCTGGTTCTCACAAACATAGAAATCTATAGCATTCGATTCAATTCACCGTATGCCTATGTGTTGTTTTGTAAATAACAACAATAAAGTATAGATTTTATTAAGGCCCATGAGAACTAGATGGTAAGACTATTGCTGAAAACACCACACGCATCAGTCTTTAGGACCCTGAGAAATCGAGCTGGGATCGAGCTGGAAGCCTGTTGGTTAGCTATCAAAATACTAGAAAGTGGGCTGGAGAGATGGCTTAGTGGTTAAGCGCTTGCCTGTGAAGCCGAAGGACCATGGTTCAGGGCTCGATTCCCCAGGACCCACGTTAGCCAGATGCACAAGGGGGCGCATGCATCTGGACTTTGTTTGCAGTGGCTGGAGGCCCTGGCATGCCCATTTTCCTCTCTCTCTCTCTGTCTCTCTCTCTCTCTCCCCCTCTCTGCCTCTTTTTCTCTCTGTCTGTTGCTCTCAAATAAATAAATAAATAAAAGTTTTTAAAAAATACTAGAAAGTGCTGTGCAGGCTGCTGGGGAAGAAAAGTCATCAACAGTCTTACCCAGTAGTGGACACTGCAAGCCACACAACTGTCTAGATAGGCAACATGTGCCCATTGGTACAGCAGTAGCATGATTATCATGGGGGTAACCAACTGCTCACTGATTACGGCCCTGCCAAAGAACAGAATTCGCCTTGCCCTGAAAACCTAGTCAAAAGCCTGTGGCTACAAATGTCATCGGCCATAGGAGGGGAGCTACTACGATTATTTAGCTAAATGGTTATCTTGTGCCTAACAAACTGCCCTCTGAATACTTATGCCCATAAATTAGCGCTGCTTTCACCATGCGTTACAGAATCTTCTTTATGCAGATGGTGGACTATTGGGGAAACTCCAAACTTATCAAAGTGCTGAGAGTAAGTATCTGTTGCATGTTCAGCACTACACAGGACATCTCTATCTAGTCCTTCAAGGCTCAGCTGACATTGTAGAGGGGGGGGGGAGAAAGAATGCAAGAGCCAGAGGAGAAGCAAGAGTGCTTTGAAATGTTAACACTGTTTCCCAGACATGACATGTCAGATGTAGTGACCTCACAGCAACTTCCATGACTTGCACAAGACCTGCACATTATTGGGTCCACCAACACTTCATCATGGATTATAGAGGAGGATACAAAAGGATAAAACTAGAAGGTGGACTATTTGGAGAGAAGATAGGATTCAATGGAAGGATGATGAGAAAGGAGAACAAGGGTTTAAGCTAAAATATATATGTATATTCATATATATATGCAAATATATATAAAGGTAAAATATAGGTGCTGAAGAGATTGCTTAGTGGTCAAAGCACTTGCCTGCGAAGCCTACGGACTCAGGTTTGATTGCCCAGTGCCCACATAAACCAGATGCACAAGGTGGCACATGCATCTGAAATTAGTTTGCAGTGGCTGGAGGCCCTGGTACGCCAATTCTCTCTATATATTTTCCCCTCCTCTCTCTCTCTCAAATAAACAAAAGTTGAAAAGTCTATATATGGTTGACTAAAATGTACTCTAATAACATAGAGAATAAAACCAAGAATTGACAAATAGGATTATATGAATTTAAAAGCTTCTGTACTACAACAAAGGGAACAGTCACCAGAGTGAAGAGAGAGAGCCTCTAAGGAGAAAAGAATTCTTTGCTGACTATACCTCAAACAGAGGATTCATATCTAGAGTATATAAACAACTGCAAAAATTAAATAACAAGAAAAAAATTCATCTACTTTATAAATGGGCCAAAATAAACTGAATAGAGTTCCCATAAAAGAAATACAAATGGATAATAAATATATGAAAAAGTGTTCAACATCCTTAGCCATCAGGGAAATGCAAATTAAAGAATAACTATCATCAAGAAAACAAATGGGGAGCTGGAGAGATGGTTTAGAGGTTAAGGTACTTGCCTGTGAAGCCAAAGGACCCAGGTTTGATTGCTCAATACCCACGAAAGCCAGATGCACAACGTAGCACATGTGTCTGGAGTTCATTTACAGTGGCTTAAGACCCTGCAGCACCCATTCTCTCTCTTGCTCAAATAAATTCAATAAAACTTTATTTTAAGCCAGGCATGGTGGCACACGCCTTTAGTCCCAGCACTCAGGAGGCATAGATAGGAGGGTCACTGTGAGTTTGAGGCCAGCCTAAGACTACAAAGGGAATTCCAGGTCAGCCTAAACTACAGTGAGACCCTACCTCAAAAAACCAGAAAAGAAAAAAAGTAAGACAAATCAAGGCCTTGTTTCACCACCATATGTTGGGAGTTTGGGGCTCCTATCACTTTCAGGATTGTATCAATTTTCAGATGACTTGGGAGATAGTTTCTGAGGCTTCAGTATTTTGTCAATGGGCCCATCATAAAAGCTTAACTAAAAGCTTAACTCAGTATGGACTCCCAAATCTTTTCTGATGTTCTGTGATGAAAATTCCTCTGATAATTCAGCAGGCTGATGTCCAGAAATGTTGTTAGAGGACCTGCACAACTTGACCCTCAACCCTAGTACCAAGCTCCTGTCCCCTCCAATAGAAGGTTTATCCCCAAGCAGAAGTGAAAGGATCTTGAGGGTGACCGAAGGTGGCTATTTCCTCCAGGCAGAGAAGGGGTCTGGACAGAGAGAAGGAGGTATCTCCTGAACAGAAGATATTCCCAGCTTGAAAGAAGAGAACTAAGTGATGTTGGTGTCAAGGCAAATCAGAGCGAATTAGAAAGTGTGCCGTTCAAATGCAGTCTCTGCATTTCTTGTAAATGAGATCCTTCTGAGAATACGCAAATAGGGAATAATTATGACAAAAAGTCAATTTAGGCCTCAGTTTTACACTGTTCTTTCACACTGGTGATATCATGCAGCAGACAAGAAAGCTATTCTGTGCGGCTAGACTGTACAGCAATAATTATGAATAACCTCTATACGTATTCTGTGGTGTATTTCTAGTCTCATATTTTTTCTGTGTGTATGCTAGGGATGTCTTCCAAAATTGTCACTAGCAATATATAAGGAATCTGTGTGGTTTGAATGTATATGAATGACTTCATTATACGTTGATTTGGGCCAATGAAACAGACACCAGGGAGCTTCATTCCATGTGCTTCAGAAGTCTCAAGTCTGAGATGAAATACAATATGAAAGAATATAAAGACACTACTGGGCTGTTTTGTTAGAGTGTAATATTTAGGGTAGATAATTTGATTTTCTAGTTTTCACAGATTTATAATATAGAGATAACTTACCATTACTTTAAGTTTAGTAGCAAACAAATGTGTAGATTAACTGATTTGAAATTGGCCTATTTTCAAACAAGAAAGAAAACAAATAACAACAAATGCTGATGAGGATGTGGGGAAAGAGGAACCCTATGCACTCACTGGTGGTGGGAATGTAAATGAGCGTGGCTACTATAACAATCAGTGTGGAGGGTCTTCAAAACACTAAAAGTAGAATTAACATACGACCCAGTTACACCACTCCTTATTATACATCTAATGTACTACAGAGATACGTGCTCAGCCATATTTACTGCTGCTCTATCCACAGTAGGTAAGATGGAATCAGCATACATGCCCATCAACAGATAGTGGCTAAAGAATATATGGTACATATATACATATATACAATGGAATTTTATTCAGCTGTACAAATAAAATAACTTATGACATTGGCAGGAAAATGAATGGAGATGGAGGTTATTGTGTTAAGTACAATGATCCTGACTTGGGACAACTCTCACATGTTTTTCACATTTTTTTTTTCCTCAAATGCATAGTCAATGTTTTAAATGCTCACGTGGATATGTGTGCCCTCTATGGCTTGTTTATACTTTTTGTCACAAATATGCAAAAGTTTATTGTCTTTAAACATGAAATCTCTTGTAAGAAAAAGATAACACCTCATAGGAAAGGAAGGAAAACCCAATGATGAGAACAGGTGATTATAGAAAAAAGAAATATCATCAGCAATAGGAAGATTGAATTTATACTTCCAAAAGATGTAACCGCCCATATGACTACCTGTGTCCTTTTCTTTTTTTAAAAAAAGTTTTCATTTTCATAAGTGTATATACTGAGACTCACTGCTGCTTCATTGGTTCAAATCAAAGCATAGAAATATAATGAAGTCATGCATATATATTCAAACCACATGGATTCCTTAACTATGACTAGTGACAAGGTTTGAAGAGATCCCTAGCATCAAAAAGAAAACAATATAAGAAGAGAAACACATCACAGAACTCATACACGGGTTATTCAAGATTATTGCCATGTACAGTCTAAGCTTATTGTGCAATTTCTATAATATGCATAATGTATTTTGACCATAGGCTCCTTCCTTTACATTTTTGCCCTTTCTCACTCACCTTTTCCCTGCTGAACCCCTTCTTTCTAACTAGTCCCTTTCTGTA
This sequence comes from Dipus sagitta, assembly GCA_036346955.1. NCBI lineage: Eukaryota > Metazoa > Chordata > Mammalia > Rodentia > Dipodidae > Dipus > Dipus sagitta. The sequence goes on along the minus strand of CM070779.1, from coordinate 124,460,086 downwards.
GCTCTCTATTTTTTAAAAAAATATTTTATTTATTTATTTAAGTGGGGGAAGAGACAAATACAAGAGAGAGAGAATGGGTACATCAGGGCCTCTAGCCACTGCAAATGAACTCCAGATGCATGAGCCACCTTTGTGAATCTAGCACTATGTGGGTAGTGGGGAATTGAATTTTGGTCATTAGGCTTTATAGGCAAGTGCCTTGACTGCTGAGCCATCTCTCTAGCCAGCCTCTCTATTTTAACGTCATTTTTCTTGCCCTCCTCCATCACGCATGACAATATCATGAGGATAAGCTCAGTATTAGGAAGATCCCACACAGGTAACCATAGCTACTGTGAAGTCATTAATGCAGGGGCCACTTCACGTCCAGAAAAGAGCATTCCTAAGCATCCAACCCCATGCTTTGGCTCTTGCTTTCTTTCTGCCACCTCTTCCCTAGTGAGACCTAAGCCTTGGAGGGTATGATAAAGACGTCCCACTTAGTGCTGAGCACTCAACAGACACTTATTCTCAGCACACTGATGAGTTGTGAATTTCCTTAGTATTCTACACCACCTACACACCAAAGTGTGTGTGTGTGTGTGTGTATGTGTGTGTGTGTGAGTGTGTGTGTGTTGAAAGTACAAATAAGACTATGACAGGGAGGGAAGAAATTTTAAGAGAAGAGGAGAGGGAGATACAAAGAGAAGGAAATGGAATATATGTGTCATGAAAACTGAAAGGGGAACTACAAGAAGGAAGGAAGGGAGGGAGGGAGGGAGGGAGGAAGAGAGGGAGGGAGGGAGTGGACCAAGAAAAAGGGTGTGGAAGGATAGGGACAAGGTACAGTAATATGTGTGTATGAAAATATCATGATAAGCCTATTACTGTGTATGACGACAAAATTTTTAAGTAAAGACAGGTGAGAAAGAGAGAGAAAAAAAATACAGAAGTCCATGTTTAGACAACCATTTTCTGTATGTGGGATTATAAATACCCTGAGAAGAATAGGAATAAAGTCATTGGTTCCATATTGTCATACTGAGTTTAAAATGGGTATAAAGACATGAGTGCAGGCCTGAAGAGATGGCTCAGTGTGGTTAAGGTGCTTGTTGGCAAAGCCAAAGGACCCACAGTGTGGGAGGGAATATCCAGAGGCAATTCCCAGCCCCCAACAATGATTGACTGCTGCTGTCCTAACTCACAACCCACAACTCCGTGGTGAATTCCAGAAATCCCATTAAGGGGGCCCCTCAGTGGAGTGGGGGCATGGAAGAGGGGAGTGATTATACCAATGCTTGATGTATCCATACAAAGTTTGAAATTAATGAAAACAACAAAAAAAAAAGGATCCAAGTTGGATTCCCCCGTACCCACATAAGGCCAGATGCACAAGGTGGCGCACGCATCTGGAGTTCATTTGCAGTGGCTAGAGGCCCTGGCACACCCATTCTATCTATATACTCTCACCCTCTCTCGAATAAATGATGATAAATAAAATATTTTTAAAAACATGAGTGCAAATATGGAATGGATAAATATAAGCAACCCATAAACACACAAAGCACAGATCACATTTTCTATTTTACAGAAGCCATATTTTAAAAGAAGCAATGAAGTTAATTTTATTAATATAAATATCACTTCAATATAGCCAGTAATAGCAAATTATTGAAATATTTCCTATTATTTTTTTCATAAGACCTTAAAAATATGTTGTGTAACTTATCCTTACAGCATACCTCAATTTTGATTGTCGCCTTTCATGTGCTCAGTAGTCATGTGTTCCTAGTGGCTGTGATACTGGACAGTTCAGATTCTGAGGGCAGTTGAATAAACAGATCTGGACTGTTATACAGCAGCATAGATGAGAGGAAAATATAGGGAATTGTTGGTGAATGTGGAAGTAACTCAGGCGTCTTTGAAACATTTAGGGAATGAAAGGAAAGGAAAGCTCATAGAGCTCAAAGGATACCAGCATTTAAGAGACAGAAAGAACAGGGACTAGAGAGATGGCTTAGTGCTTAAGATGCTCACCTATAAAGCCTAAGGACCCAAGTTCGATTCCCCAGTACCTACATAAGGCAGATGTACAAGGTGGAGCATGCATCTGGAGTTCCTTTATAGCCGGAGGCCCTGGTATGCCCATTCTCACTCTCTCTATCTGCCTCTTCCTCTCTCTCTCTCTCTCAAAAAAATAAAATAAAATTTACAGGGCTGGAGAGATGGCTTAGCAGTTAAGGCACTTGCCTGGGAATACTAAGGACATAGGTTTGATTCTCCAGCGCCCATACAAGTCAGATGCACAAGGTAGCATATGTATCTGGAGTTCATTTACAGTGGCTGGTGCTCCCATTCTCTCTCTTTCTATCTGCCTCTTTCTCTTGCTCTCTCTCCCAAATAAATAAGTAGAATATTTTTTAAAATTAAATTTAAAAATTTACAAAAATGAGGGCAGGAAAGATGGCTTAGCGGTTAAGGCATTTGCCTGCAAAGCCAAAGGACTTCGGTTTGATTCCCCAGGACCCACATAAGCCAGATGCACAAGGTGGCACATGTGTCTGGAGTTCATTTGCAGTGGCTGGAGACCCTGATGTGACCTCTCTCTCTCTCTCTATCTCTCTTTCTCTGTCTCTCTCCTCTTCCTCTCACTCTCTCAAATAAATAAATAAATAATTTTTTTTGAATTTACAAAAAAGAAAAAAGAGAGAACTTATAAATGAGACCTAGAAGAAGCCTCTCTCTCTCTCTCAATCTCTCTCTCTCTCTCTCTCTCTCTCACACACACACACACACACACACACACCTCCTGACAATACTATTCTTGCTGTGTGTGATAGTACACAAACGCAGAAGTTATTTACATAAATTTGGAGACAGTTGCATCCAACAACTTTATAAACGCTGTCATTATTAGAGGACTTCTCAAGAAAAATATCCGCTAACATGCTTTTCTAAAATGAGGTCCTCGCTTAGACATCATCACCCTGATCTCCTCAGGAAGACTGGCGTTCATAGGATGAGGCTGGCAGAACCCGACGCTGTGGCTCCTACAGAAAGCAAGTTTCCAGACAAGGTAAGAGACAGCAATGTAAGAAGCAGCCACGCACATGAAGCACGACGTCGTTTTAACAGATCATGGGCCTAATTCTGCCTTGTACAGGGCGGCAGTTTGTTCTCCATGCGAACATTAAACACTATCACCAACTTCCAGTGTCTGTGTGCTTCTGTCAACCAAGCTGCTGGCTGAATCCTGGGTACCTTAGAAATCTGACCTACCGCAAATGCTGACACCAGCCAGATTCAGAAACAAGGAAGTGAGGTCCAAACAGAAATGGAGCTCACCTACGTCCAGGAACTTATCTGTACTGAAAATGAACTAGGAAGGGCACCTATGAAAAAAAAAAGTAATCACACCCCAAGGGCTTGGATTTTAGGGAATGGTGGTGAGGCCTGTTTTGTTTCCCCTGCTATCTAAAGCCTCACTCCCTGCCCTCTGGGGACCTCTTGCTGAGGGAGGAGAGAAGCAGTTGAAAGTGAAGACCACGGTGCTTGCCCAGGGGCAAACGGCACCACAAATTAATCCTTTCTCCATGAAAAGCGACAAAGTTGGTATCTACGCTGAATTCAAATTGCTCATTAGTGGTGACATGTTCCTAATGAAGTTATAATGCTCTGGGACAAAGATCAAGGCACAAGAACACAAATAGCTAGGGATGGAATGACAGAGGGTAAAATGAGAAGGACCCTGGCTCAGGGCCGCCCAAAGGTTAGTATGAATCACCTGGGCTGTCTGATTCAGGACGTCTGAGGAGCAGCTGAGAGATGACATTTGCAAGAGCGCCCTGGTGGTGCTGAGAAAGATGTTTCTGAATCCCGAGGTCTTAGAGCTTATCTAACCCCACTGCCTTATTCTAGAGATGAGGACAGAAAGGCTCAGAACTTACGACTGGAAGCTAGCTGAGGTTTCCTAGACACTAATTTGAGTCAAGTTAGTATTCCTCCACAGGTCTGTGGATTGGTCTGAAAACTGTAAATAGAAGCTTCAGGAGTTAGATAATTAATACTTCTAGATTTCATACTACTAAAGAGGTTCCTAGGCTGGGCGTGGTGGCACACGCCTTTACTCCCAGTACTCAGGAGGCAGAGGTAGGAGGATCGCCGTGAGTTTGAGACCACCCTGAGACTACCGAGTGACTTCAAGGTCAGCTTGGGCTAGAGTGAGACCCTATCTCAAAAAAGACAAACAAAGAAGAGGTTTCTAGGACATGGGATTTTCTATTTTAAAACCCGAAAGATTTCTTGAAAATCCGCAGTGAATTTTTCATCCTACTAGGAATCTCTTGAGTCTACTTAGAATATAGTATGAGGATAATTGTCTTTCTGACCTCATCAGAACCCAAAGGGTGAGATCCTAACTTGCTGCTGAGGCAAGGACCGGAGTATCCTGCTCTGGAGACCTCAGAGGTGAGATGCTGTGACAAGGCGGAGCTCTGCAGAGACATCACCAGCACCCTGGCAGGTGTCCCCCACCCCAGCAAGGTGTCAGAGTAAAACAGCAAAATGAGAGTGCTACAAGCACCTCCAAATAAATGTAATAAAAGTGCATACAAGCACCTCGTGTTCCTCTTAACTTTGTAAATATATTTCATTTTCTTTTTTAATAGATAATACAGGACATAAATCACTAACTTTCATAAATCTCAATATTCTAGAAGGCCATTTTTTTGGTAAGAGCACTAAAACAACAACAACAACAAAAAAAATGTCAGGCTACATTCCAGAGAATGAATAAAAAGTTGTGCTCTGCACAAGTAAAATTAGAAATGAAAATATATGCTTCCACCATTGTCATTTCACTCAGTGGAACTGGGCCCATTAATATTTGATAGAATAACGAATAGTTTGGAGAGGAGAAGGGGAAAACTTTGGAACTATCCGAAGGTAGCTGGATTATCAAGCCTTCCGACACAGCAGGACAAGATGTTGGTTCCATGTGCATTCAAAGCGCAGAGTTATTACAGACCTGGCCGCAGAGATCCTCACTCTCTAGTGCTTCCCTGTTCCACTAAGCAGCCAACGTGCTCTGACTGAATTACTTGGGTTAATATTCATGGAGTCAGGACACTGATAACAAAGGAAGGAAATAAGTGTGGCTAAATATATACAATGCATTTGAAATAGGTAAAGGAGAGAACCCTAGACACTCAGCCATCATTACCTGGAAATTAAAGAGGGCAGAAGCAATCTTATTATGCATTATAAACAGCCCAGCTGCTGACTTAATGGTAGTTTGAGTAGCATAACCAAGGAGTCCTTGCTCCAATATTAATAGGAAAGGTATTGTAGGAATCCAATAGTTCATGAAATTAACAAGGAAAATGAACCAGAGGGAAGCAACCTGGCAAGTAATAGGAGACATCAGCAGTTGCTTCCCCAGAGCATACCGAACACTTTAAAAGAACTTGGGGAGATAACATGTATATAAATGAGAGTGGGCATTATTGGAGTTTTTAATAACACTGCCTGTGTAAATGTTTCAAATTCCTTGTTGGTTTCTAGTCTTTTTTTATTGATAATTTTTTTATTAAAACATACTTTGGAGGTGAGGGGATTTTCCACTCACACCAGAGCTCCTCGCAAACTCAAGAAACATGAAGGGAGGACCGCAGCGACCAACGGAGGAGGACCAGATCACGAGGCAGAGGATCACGTGGACCAGCCGGAGAACTAGAGCCACCATCTATGGCCTCCCCTCCGCCACCGCCGGCACAAGTACCAGCAAGCACCAGAGACCTGGGGAAGGGAGCTCACAGCACCCAGCACCGGTGATCAGAGCAGCGATCCAGCGACCCAGCCAGTCTGCTTGAACCCACAGCGCACCAAAGAGGGACCCAAGCAGGAGCCTAGCATAACTGGGACAAAAATCATCCCAAAAGGTAACTTGGGATTACACCAAGAACATACTTTGTAAGGACACATCACGTGTCCGTACCATCCTTTCCCTCCTCCCTCCCCCATTCCACAGGGACCCTCCTCAGTGGGGTTGCTGGTATTCCTCATGCTAGTCTTCTAAGGAAGAAGATGTTCAACTACAATGTGAGTAAGAGGTCACAGGCTCTGAGTCTTGGTCCAAAGATGTCATCTGACAGCTGCCATCTGAGTCAGCCTAAAACCTCCATAAATTAATGATTTTACAGTTTGAAGATGGTTGCCACTTCACTGTTGTAGAACTGCATACTTCAACTCATGGGAGAAGCTTTCCTTCTGTAAGCTCAGGAGCCTGAATGACATACAACCACTCTTTGGCAAGGTGCAAGAAATAGTTAATTCTCAGCTGGAGTTATTGCCTAGTGGTTTCAGCACTTGCCCATGAAGCCTAAGGACCCACGTTCTATTCCCCAGGACCCACGTAAGCCAGATGCACAAGGTGGCACGTGTGTCTGGAGTTTGTTTGCGGTGGCTGGAGGCCCTGGTATGCCCATTTTCTCTCTCTCTCTCTCTCTCTCTCTCTCTCTGTATATATGTGTGTGTGTGTGTGTGTGTGTGTGTGTGTGTGTGTGTGTGCATGTGTGTGTATAATCTGCCCCTCTCTCTCAAATAAACAAATAAGGAAAGAAATAGCTAATTCTACTTACAAACCAATAGACATGCGATGGAAGAGAACACCTTCCCCACAGACACTGCCTGGGACAAGCTGACTGAAGCTGGCATTGGTCAAACATGTGGACGCAAGGGTTTGCATAGAAGCAAGAATGTGACTTCCACTTTGCCCAGACACAGATCCATCCAGGTCTTCCAAAACTGCCGCATGAGGAAAGGGAAATGCTACCACATTTGAAGAGTTTGTGAACTTCAACTGCTGTGTCGTCACAGAAAATCCACCTATAAATGAGGAGACAGGAAAGACTGCTGTTACATCATGATACATGACTGTGACCACAAAAGGCCACTAACTTCATTAAAGTTCTTTCAGACCTTTAGTTTGAACATAACATAGTTTTATAATTCATTCATTCAATCATACATTCAGGAAAAAAAAAGCATCACTAGTGTTCCCTGTTTGTCAGACTATATGTGCTAGAGATATCAAAAGTGTCAAGAACAGCATTGATTGACCTAGTGATCAGGTAACCTGTGCTTTAGAGCAATGATTTTCTACCAGAGTGATTTTACCCTGCAAAGGGTAAAAATATTTGACACTATTTTTGAGCCATTATTTACTGTTACAACTGAGGAGTTGGTACTGCTATTGGAAACTTATAAGTACAGCACAAAGATGCAGTTAAATTTCCTACAGTGGGGCTGAAGAGATGGCTTAGTGGTTAAGGTGCTTGCCTGCAAAGCCTAAGGACCCAGGTTCAATTCTCCAGGTCCCACGTAAACCACAAGCACAAAGGGGCACACACATCTGGAGTTTGTTTGCACTGGCTGGACGCCCTGGCACACCCATTCTCTCTCTTCATCTCTCTCTCTATCTCTCTCTCTGTCTCTAATAAATAAAAAAAATAAATCTTTTAAAAATTCCTACAGTGGACAGGACTGTTCACATAACAACAACAAAAAAAGACACTATCTGGCCTACAATATCAAAAGCACCAAGAGTGAGAAATTCATCTAGTAGCAAACAGAAACAGCAAGTATGAATTTACTAAATACTAAGCACAAAAGTGGTTCTGCTCCTGTCTTCCACTTTTGCCTTTTGTTCTCCTATGGTGATGTCAGAATCACCATTAATAATTCCTATTATTTTGAGATTTATACTTTAAACATTTACCTTCAAAAATAACATTCAATTAATCATTAGTGTGAATACTATTATTAACACATCTTAGCTCTAAGTCCCTAACACAACCACCACTAGCAGGCCAGCTGCCCAAAGAAAAAAATATAGCAGTGATTGTTTAATTCCAACATCCTTATCATTAAGAGAAACACTGACTACATGATGTGCAATACATACATTACCATATTGTTTTGTGAAGTAAATTAACAAATATAGAATTTTTTAAAAACTGAAAAGAACTTACACATAGCATATCTCACATTTTTGTTCTGCACATGGATAGAGTACATACAGTGCATTTAGTCACGTATGAAGTCCTTTACAATCCCACTTTTTGACATGTACGGTGTTTACCTAATACCATAGCCACTTTCATCTCTTTATAGTTTGGTAATATTGGTCTTTTTTTTTTAATTTCCCAAACAAATTTGGTCTCTGCTTTATTTATAAGATAGAAATTTTCCCCATTTCCCATTGAAGCATCTATTTGCCAAGTGTAACATTGCTCAAAAGCCCCCTTTATGAGACAATAGCCATCCCTTGTTCCTTCACCCACTGTGGTCACTTCTCCAGGACTCTATTGTAACCATAGGCTTAGACATTTTGTTTTTTACAAGTAGGACAGGAACTGTGTACTTGTGATTCCTTATGGATACTATTAAACAAGTATTGTTGGCCAACATCAGCCAGTAAGGAGAAATTTTTCTCAATGTCTTATAAAAGAGTGAAACTATGCACTGTGGTTTGATAACATGAGGCATTGTTATTCTGATATTTTACAATCTTAAACTCAGATGCCCCCCCCCAATAAAAACAATTGTAGTTCTACATACATAGAGAAAAAATGTAAAGTGGAGACTGGCTGATTATTCATTTAATTAAAAAAAACAAACAATTATCTAAATTGGTGATTCAAACCACAAGAGCATATTTACTTGAATTACTTGGTTTGGCTGTTTACAAGCTCAGATCAACTAGATTGCTTTTCACCTTGGCCCATGAGTCCTCAAGGTATTTCCCACCACTCAGAGAGAGGTGGTTAACAAGTAAGTAAGCAAGAACTCCCAGGGTTTTCTCCTGGCATACATCACGGTTTAAGCTGTTGAGGAAATCATTAAGTACCTGAACTCTGGCTCTTTCAGGAGAGGTTTGATGCAGGCAAGGTTAAACCCATGTATCTATCCATACCCATCTAATGCCACTTATTGATTTTATCAATGAGCTTCCTGCTGGGCACCAGGCTCTCTGTTGTGTTCCAGTAATATAGCAGTGAACAAGAGAGCTACGATCTGCACTTTATCAAGCTGAATCTAGATAAGCCATAGTCACACAATGACAGAATGTGATGATTGCCATGACAACAGAGGAACAGGAACAGCAGGTGACGCTTGCTTTGGAAGCAACTGATGTCCCCTCAAATTTCTTTCAGGAAGTTTGAACAACTGTTTTTACTGATGCAATCTTGCAACTGAAGGAAATATTGACTCACAAAGGCTTTACCACTGTTTGTCATATTCACCCAAGCACTGGTCATATTTATTAACTGTCCTGTCTATTCAAATTTACCTTGTCCTTGGGAACAGCCAGAACAGGTTCTGATGGCCACACAGTTGAGGAGATCGAAATTAACAAAAGTAGTGTTAGAAACCATCAGTTCCCATCTTTTGGGAGTTTTAATCCCAGCTGACATGCATGAATTTCCCTGTGATTAACAAAAACAAGGAGAGAAAAGAGAGAAAAAAAAAAAGCAAGAGAACTAGTTAATAAATACACAAACAAAATAAATAACAATAAAATTATAAGAAAGAGACTGGGAGAAAATACTTGCTAATTATAATTATGAAAAAGAACTTATATCTAGAATTTAAAAATGACCCATTGAAACACAATAAAGTAAGCAATAAAATGAAATTCAAGAAAAAAAGCATGTAAAAGACATTTCCCTAAAAGACTATATGCATGACAAATAATCCATGGAAAGAATGATCAATATCAAATAAACAAGTGCAAATAAGACACAGTCTCTATCTATTAGAGTAGCTAAATTTTTAAATGACAATAACAAGCACCTTATTATTCTGTATTGACTGTGAAGAAATACTTTTTTGAGTTTACTTGTCTGCATTTTAACATATTATAAATCTGTGTGACCACCACTCTCACAATCAAGGCACACAATGATTACATCACCCCCAACTCTGTGTCTCTTCATCTTCTAGTCACAACCTCTTCTCACTCCTGACCTTCACCACTCTGTCACTATAGTTTAAACCCTTCAATAATTACATAAGTGTGATCATATGGTATGCAATCTTTTGGGACCACCTTCTTTCATTTTTAAATGCATTCGGAATTCATCTAACTTGAATGTATCAGCATTTTCTTTTTTTTATTATATTCTGTTTACAAATGTGACATAGTCTGTTCATTTGTTGGCTGAAAACCATCTGAGTTGTCCTCCAAATTTGGTGATTAAGATTAAAAATGTTGGGCTAGAAAGATGGCTTAGGGTTTAAGGTGAGAAGAGGTTGTAACTAGAAGATGAAGAGCCACAGAGTTGGGGGTGATGTAATCATTGTGTGCCTTGATTGTGAGAGTGCTGGTCACACAGATTTATAATATGTTAAAATGCAGACAAGTGAACTCAAAAAAAGCATTTCTTTGCAGTCAATATAGAATTATAAAGTGCCTAAAATGAAGTGTAACTACTTTTAATATTTTTTCTATAAGAATCTGTTCTACAAATCTCATTCAATCAAGGTGTTGAAGCTTTGTTGTCTTATAGTTAAAAATAGTCATACAATTGTGAATCACTAGGGTTTTTTCAAAAGCCTCCAACAAGAAAACTAGCAACAAATATCAACAAACAGTAGAAAGGAAGCCTAAGGGAGATGAAGTTATCATAAAAATCAAAGGAAAACAAACATTTTTATTAATAACCACTGAGAAATAAGCATATTGCATGCATAAGTAAAAAAGTCTAAAAACAGATTGCAAAGGTGGAAAAAACTGGGAGAGTAAGAATAGGAAATTCCATTTTAAAAATGGAGAATGTATGCTAGAAAGTAGGACAAAAAGACAAAGACATGGAAAAATCAGCAAAAATTAAGATTAGGGGCAGGACAGATGGTTTAGTGGATAAAGTGCTTGTCTATGAAGCCTAAGGACCCAGGTCCAATTCTCCAGATCCCACATAAGCCAGATGCACATGGTGGCACATGTGTCTGTAGGTTGTTTTAATGGCTAGAGGCCCTGGTGTGCCCAGTCTCTCTCTCTCTCTCTCTCTCCCTCTCTCTGTCAAATAAATAAATAAAAATAAATCTTTTTTAAAAAAAGAGTTAAGATTAGAACAGGAATCCACAATGTCCAATATCAAAATAATACACTTTTACATAAAAGAGGAGACAGCTGCCAAAGAAATAGTGGAGCAAACCTCAGAAGGGAGGTGTACAATTTTTGAAACTAAAATGTTATACCCAACAACATGGTTGTTAAAACCAAGAGCTACACCAAGGTACAGAATATTAAATTTTCAAAATCAGTGCCACAGAACAAGGTTTCAGAAGCTACGAAGGAGGAAAAAATAACTTATATAGAAAACCCTCATAATCATAGCCTCTTAGAACAATCTGCCCATCCATAAGACTAGAAGAACAGTAAACTATTGACTTCAAATTTTCAGGGCAAAGTTAGCTTTCACCTGGCTTTCTGTAACAAATGATATATCAAGAAGGAAGTCTTTTTTTTTATTTATTTATGAGTGAAAGTATAGGTGTGCCAGAGCCTCCTTCCACTGAAAACAACCTCCAAATATAAGCACCACTTTGTGTGTGGGCTTTAAGTGGGTACTGAGGAATCAAATCCAGGTCATCAGGTTCTACAAGCAAATGTTTTAACCACTGAGAAACCTCTCCAACCCCTTGAAAGACAAGAAAAAAATCTCCAGGAAGCTAGTGAAGACAAATTCTGGGACATACTATGAAATCCTCCTGGTAATCTGCTGGTGCAGGGATAAACACTTTGGACTGTGGCTTGGCACTATCTGTTACAGATGAAGGATAGACTATAGGACAGTGATTTGACAATTACATATGTTTTTCAAAATTAATGCATGCACATAGACAATAAGTGGAATACAGAAGAATGTTTGCAAAAGATAAGCAAAAGGAAGCCCTATAAACAATCAGATGCCCATCAATAGTGACATAGCTTGAAAAATTGTAATACAGGAGTTATAGGTAAGATGGCATATTAGAAGCTGCCTGTCTGTGAGTCAGTGAAGGGAAAGGCTCACAGTAAAGATAAAGCAAAGAAAAGGGAAGAGGGGGAGAGGAGAGGAGAGGAGAGGAGAGGAGAGGAGAGGAGAGGAGAGGAGAGGAGAGGAGAGGAGAGAAGAGAAGAGAAGAGAAGAGAAGAGAAGAGAAGAGAAGAGAAGAGAAGAGAAGAGAAGAGAAGAGAAGAGAAGAGAAGGAAGAAAAGAGGCAAGGCTATTTTCCCAAAACAGAAATAGAGGAGTGCATGAGACACCCATTCCTTCCTGGGGAATTATAGATAGTGAATAGTGGCTGTGGAGAGGGAGATATTTTCTGAAGTAGTATAACCACTGGTAAGACCCACATGAACAGGTAAATAATCTACCATGGTACTCATGTAGTAAACCCTAATTAAACCCAGTGGGTCATGCCCACATGCAAGAAAAGAGGGAAAAGGGAAGATATCAAAATAGAAGAGAGACTTGGAGCTGGAGAGATGGCTTAGCAGTTAAATGCTTGCCTGTGAAGCCGAAGGACCCCGGTTCGAGGCTCGATTCCCCAGGACCCACGTTAGCCAGATGCACAAGGGGGCGCACGCGTCTGGAGTTCATTTGCAGTGGCTGGAGGCCCTGGCGCACCCATTCTCTCTCCCTCTCTCTATCTGCCTCTTTCTCTCTCTGTCTGTCGCTCTCAAATAAATAAATAAACATAACAAAAAAAATTTTTTTTAAAAAGAAGAGGGACTAGTTGGAGAGAAGTGGTTCAGCAGAATGGAATGGAGAGTGGACTCAAGAGAAGGTAATGGGAGGGAATTGTGTTCAAAACACATTAGATGCTTGCATTAAAATTGTCAATATATTTAAAAAATTAAAGTAAAGGAATAAAAAGCTAAAATGTCAAATATCCACAATTCCTATAGTAAACTAAATATATACAATTTGATGATAAAATATGTGTGCCAGGCTGGAGAGATTGCTCAGTGTTTAAGGCACTTAACTACAAAGCCTGATGACCTGGTTTCAATTCCCCAGTATCTAAGTAAAGCCAGTTTCACAAAGTGGCACTTGCATGTGGAGTTCATTTGGAGTGGCTGGAGGCCCTAGTGCACCCATACACACATTCTCTCTCTCTCTCTCCTTGCAAATAAATAAATAATTTAATACATAGATAAAATTTAAACATATGAGCTCCATAGAATACAATGGAATACTGCGTAATGTATGCAATAATAAATTATTATAACATAGAGACATAGATAAAGCTCACAGACATTAGTTGCCAAAGAATCCAGGCACAATAGAGTTATGTGCTCCATGACACTGTTTATACAAGGTCCACAAGAAGAGAAATCAGCCCATGTCAGGAGAATCTGAATAGTGATTCCCCTTTATCCACAGCTGTAGGTAGGGCTGGAAATGGAATAGGGAGTGAGGGCTATACAATTGGTAGTGTTGTCATTTTTAACCTGAGTGGTGTATACCTAATGGGTTTGTTTTATAAAGCCCATTGAGGGCTGGAGAGATGGCTTAGCAGTTAAGGTCTTCCCTGTGAAGCCTAAGGTCCCATGTTCGACTCTCCAGATCCCACATAAGCCAGAAGCACAAAGATGAGGCAAGCGCAAGGTTGCACATGCCCACTACGTGGCACAAGCATCTGGAGCTCAATTACAGTGGCTGAGGTCCTGGGGCACCGATTCTTTCTTTCTCTTCTCTCTCTCTCTCTCTCTCGCTCACTCTCTCCAAATAAAAAAAAAAGAAAAATATATTAAAGCCCATTGAGCTTTTCCCTTGTGATTTATACACTTTTCTCCATAAGTAATATATTTCCATAAAACATTTATTTTGAAAGGTGGAACCAATACTAGAGAAAAGTAGCAGAGGGGCTGGAGAGATGGCTTAATGGTTAAGTGCTTGCCTGTGAAGTCTAAGGACCCCAGTTCAAGGCACGATTCCCCAGTACCCACATAAGCCAGAATCACAAGGGGGTGCATGCATCTGGAGTTCACTTGCAGTGGCTGGAGGCCGTGGCAGGCCTAGTCTCTCCCTCCCTCCCTCTCTCTCTCTCTCTCTCTCTCTCTCTCTCTCTCTCTCTCTCTTCTGTCTCTCTTTCTCTCTGTGTCTGTCTGTCACTCTCAAATAAATAAATAAATAAAAGTAAACAAAAACATTTTTTAAGTAGCAGAGGATGAGAAGGTAAAGAAAGAAGACAAAAGCTTGAAGGTCCTTGAGTGACTCGGTAACGTTTACAAATACTGCTGTGTTTTTCACATGACTAAGATGAGCAATATTAAAAAATTTTAAGCCCAGTAGCTAAACTGTCAAAACAGAATGAGCAACTTCGAAATGAGAAGACATAAAAGAGATACAAGGCAAGACAAACCAAGTTAGAAAGGAGAAACAAAGAAAACTGATTGCAAAGGGAAAGTACAAAATAAGACGGTAGGAACAAAAAATGCAAATAGATGGGAGACATCAGCACGGATGGTAATTGAAACCATGAGAGAAAATGAGATTTCTCCCAAGGGGAGCAAGTGCACTGAGGGGGGAAGGGACAATGCAGCAGAATTTAGAGAAAGAAAAAGATGAAAGGTCTAGATTAGCGTAGACAAATCCACAATTGCAGATGGGATGCAAACCTTCGAGGAAAAGGAGGGAGAATGAAGGATTCCCAACACACCGGCACCCGTCTGAAAAAGATATTTTTAATTTACATTTTGTTATAAACCCTTCAAACATATAATAAATTAAAAGCATAGGGAATTTTCTGTTTACTCGCTATCCAGATAACTGCCATCATAAACTTCGCCACTTTTATCTGTTGATTCATATGAAATTTGCAGACATTATATCACAACTAACACATAAATGTGTATCACCTAAGCATGTGTCTTATATAGCCAAAACACTATTATCACAACTGTAAAAACTTCTAGTGACTTTTTAAAATATCAAATCCATTACAATAGCAACAAAAAAGATAGCGAGCCCACAGACAGTGGAAAGTAAGGTGAACACAATTTGAATCTGAACCAACATACTTGCATGTGTGCAAGGGGATGATGATTATGCAAAACACCAAGACATCAAGAATAAGTAAACTTGGGCTGGAGAGATGGCTTAGTGGTTAAGTGCTTGCCTATGAAGCCTAAGGACCCCGGTTCGAGGCTTGATTCCCGAGGACCCACATTAGCCAGATGCACAAGGGGGTGCACGCATCTGGAGTTTGTTTGCAGTGGCTGTAAGCCCTGGCGCACCCATTCTCTCTCTCTCTCCCTCTTTCTCTGCCTCTTTCTTCTCTGTCTCTTGCTCTCAAATAAATAAATAAAAATAAACAAAAATTTTTTTCTAAAAAAAGTAAACTTGCTGACCAAACCAAGGTACACAGCAGTGTTTCACCAAATCTGTTTTTCCTGAATAGTAAAATTATTCTACCGAACTCAACATAAAGATCATATTGGGTATAAGAGTACCAGCGAGTGTGCTTCAAGGGAAAAGATTCCCTTCTAACAGTAAGATTCAGCGACTAATATTTATAAGGTTCACTGGAGGATATGAGTGACTGCCTGATTCATAATGCTTGTATGCTGTCAATTATGTAGGTGGAAGGTCTATAAAAAGTTTAAAATCTCTGAAGACCTTAATTTCTGAAACTGTAGCATAGATGAAAGATACAGGCTAAAAGCTCATTTTCAGAGCCAATATAACATCCTCCTTGTTATTTATTTTCTAAAAACAACTGATGCCTGACAATAAAGTGATTCCCAAATTAATCTGAAATTTGTTAAGGATTAATTGGCATTTCTCTTCTTTGTGTTAATTATCAGATTTTCCATAGCCTTTATGTGTTTTAAGTCAACTTTATTGTATATATTTCTTTTTTCTTTTTTTTTTTAAGAGAGAGCGAGAGAGAGACAGAGGGAGAGAGAGAGAATTGGTGTGCCAGGTACTCAGCCACTGAAGTCCAACTTGCATCACCTAGTGGGCATGTGCAACCTTGTGCTTGCCTTACCTTTGAGTGTCTGGCTTAAGTGGGATCAGGAGAGTCAAACATGGGTCCTTAGGCTTTGCAGACAAGCGTCTTAACCACTAAGACATCTCTCCAGCCACTCTTGTATATATTTCATCTCTACAGCATGATGTCACCGGACACATGTAAATAGTAAAATGCTTACTATAGTGAGGCAAATTATTCCTCATCTCATATGTCTATCATGTTTGTGACAAGAGCAGCTGACATCTACTTAGTTAACAGAAGATCATAAATATGAAACATTTTTGTTAAATATAGTCCTTGTGTACATTAGACCTTTAGACTCGTTTGAGATTTGATGGATCACTCAAACACAAGGGGCTAGACTTTCACAGAAAATACTTCAGAAAAAATCATGTATATCTTAGTAAATGTTTACTGTCAAAGCTACCTTACATATGTCATCAAGACTGTTTGATGCCAAGATGGAAAGACAGGAAAGGGGCCCTAGTTCTCCCACACCATGCATGAATGGAGGTTATCATTTTTCTTTTGGGGTTTTGTTTTTTCAGGCAGGGTCGCACTTAAGGTAGGAAGATCACTGAAGTTTGAGGCCAGCCTGAAACTAGAGAATGAGTTCCAGGTCAGCCCGGGCTAAAGTGAGACCTTACCTTGGAAGAAGGAAGGAAGGAAGGAAGGAAGGAAGGAAGGAAGGAAGGAAGGAAGGAAGGAAGGAAGGAAGGAAGAAGGAAAGAAAGAGAGAGACAGAGAGAGAGAGAGAAAGAGAAAGAAAGACGGAGGGAGGGAGGGAGGGAGGGAGGAAGGAAGGAAGGCAGGCAGCAAGGCTCAAGTGGTTATCATTTGATTTTACAAATAATAGCTCCATTTCTTTATCTATAAATTCAGTCTTAATACATCATCTTTCAGGTTGCACTTAGCTATAACATTGTATAGTTTTATCATTTAGATGACTAATCGTTTTAGAATTCTCCAGAACAAAATTGCTCAACATTTTTCTCTAGAAAATTCTTGCCCTACACTTATTCACAGTTTCACAAGCCTTCATCTATACTGTATTTCTAGTGAATCACACCCCCAGGGGTGTGATTATCTCATGATAAGCACCCGTTTGTCATAATTTGCATCTTAATTTATGTCACTTTTCAACTAATTATGATGTCTATTTAACATCAATTAAGATCCTGCAACATTAATTCACCAGGACAGTTACTCAGTTTGATGGACATCTTGTTTTCAGCATCTCCTCTAAGGTTGTTTCTGGACTTTGGGTTCTAGCAGCATCAAAGAATCTGAGTGTGAGCAACATCCCGTCTTGGAAATTGTACGGTCTTGAGTCAAGACTTGCCTGTAAGTGAGTAATCCTCTCAGAAAGAACTAATCACTAGGAATTTACCTCCTGAAAAGCATCATTCAAAACAGAGCTAACTAAAAACAAATTGGGAATCAAACATAGAAAAGTACAGGCTCAAAAAGTAAAACAACAATTTATAAATACTTAATATATTTATCCACATCTTTGAAATAACCTTCAATGCAAGTGAAGGAGTCAATCATATGAAATTCAGTTGGAGAGCACATTCAGGAATACACAGAACACAGTATTCTTCCCATGGTTCCCAGGGATCCTACAGGTCTTTTCCAGCTACAATTTTTTTATTTATGTATTTATTTGACAGAGAAAGAGGCAGGGAGAGAGAGACAGAATGGGCATGCCAGGGCCTCCAGCCACTGCAGACGAACTCCAGATGCATACGCCCTCTTGTGCATCTGGCTAATGTGGGTCCTGGGGAATCAAACCTGGGTCCTTTGGCTTTGCAGGCAAACACCTTAACCACTAAGCAATCCCTCTGGCCCCCAGCTACAATTTTTATGACAATATGATTACTGATATGCATGTGACTCTTAGAAAAAGGACTTAGGAGGGCTGGAGGATGGCTTAGCAGTTAAGAAAAAAGAACATAGGGCATTGCTAGCGACCCGAAGCCCAAGAGGCCAAGAGTACTTAGCAACTCTTTTAGGGGGAACTAGCACTGTTCACTGGACTATACCCATTGCTTGGTCTACATTCTGGTGTGCTAGGCTTTTAATCTGAAATTATCTTCACAGGGTCGTATTTTGAGTGCTTGTTCCCCAATGGGTGGTAATATTATTGGAGACTGTGGAAACTTCAGGAGGTAGGGTCCAGCTGGTAGAAGTTAGTCACTAAGGGCAGAACTTTGAAGGTTATATCCACCCCTGGTTCCTGTCATACTCTGCTTTCTGGTCAGCTTCCCCTACCCTGATGGACCTAAAGGTCTCCTAAAAGTGTGAGCCAAGATAAATCTTTCGTCCTTTAAGTTGTTTTTGTCAGGCATTTCGATCATCAGCAAACTATTACAAGAGCTGTACAAAGGTGGAGAAGTGGAGAAGTCACCTATAGTCTGATTTTTACCATATAGAACCCTACACTCAGCAAAGGGAACACACATCGAAGCAATCACATGCAAAATCGCTCTACCATAAGAAACTATGTGAACCTACACCACCCGGTGGAACTTCTTTTGTTGGGGGCCAAGCAAACATAGTAAGGATCCTCCTAGGAAAATTTTAATAAATTTGGAAAAATCTTGGAAAACCATAGATCGAGGGGATAATATGGATTCATCTACCCTGTAATATTTTCGGGGTCAGAAAATTAAATTGAATTATTATTATTCAATTCATTACTATTATTAGTACATGTTGTTATTGAAACAAGGAGTCATTCTGTAGCCCAAGCTGCCCTGAAACTCACTGTGTAGCCCAGTCTGGCCCCAAACTTGTAACAATCCTCCTGTCTCAGCCTCCCAAGGGTTGAGATTATAGGCATGAGATGTCACACTCAAGTTATTAGACTTTATATATAAAATAAATCTATATCTATATCTATATATATATAATATAAAATCTAGGTTTTAAATCAAATGAGAATTTAGACATACACACACACACACACACACACACACACACATATATATATAATTTAGGTTTTAAATCAAATGAGAATTCTTCAAGCTATTAGTAACTGTAACAATTTGTATGGACTCAAAACCTTGAAACCCTATGTGTATTTGAGTTTTACCATAAACATCCTTGCTGTTATAAATATGTTCTTTTTTTTACCAGCTATATGCAAGAGTCACTAAAATATTTCTATGACACAGGTTGGAGAGCTGGCTCAGTTTTCAGGTGCATTTCCTGCCCAAGCCTGAGTTTCTGTCAGGCCCAGATTCGATGCGGCCAATCCACACAGACAGCTGAGCAAGTCCACGCATATCCGTAAACCTGGTTCTGTGGGAAGCAGAGACAAGAATTGCTGGGGCCAAACAGTAAGCCCTGGAATCAATAAGAGACTCCATTGCAAGGAACAAAATAAAACAAAAAAAAAAGCAGGGAGGAACGTGATGGAGGGGGCCGCTTGATATGGTCCTCTGGCCACCACAAACAAGCCCGTGGGGAGCTGTAGGTGACCGGTGACCTCAGCAGCACCTGCTCATGCATACACAACACCCCCTACACACCACCACCACCACACCTACTACACACATGCAAAACGAAAAGTTATTATAATTACATATCCTGGGCCACCAGGGAGCCCAATACATGTGATCCTTCTTTGACGGATATGGAAATCAGCCACGCTAGAGCACTTACCTGGTGGATAAAATGACCAAGAAATACACTGTCAGTCACTGAAGTATTGGCATCGCTTTCCACGATGTCAATTCCAAACTCCCTGCATGAATAAACTTGGAAGTTTTTCAGGTGAAGATTGCTGCTTCTAAAAATCTAGAAAGTAACAGACTACGTTATAGCGAAAGACTGAGGCTTGATTTTTTTTTTTCATGCAGACTTCCTAGCACTTCTTTTAAAATCAAGTCTAAATGCACACACTATGTCGTATTCAAGCAGGTTGTGTCCACCAGGATTAGTACAGATAATCAAGGTTGCCAACAACACCCCTCTACTTTTCATCTCTCCTGATGCTAACCAATGCATTAGAAAGGTCAGTGTGAATTCTCTGCACATTTAAAACAAATTATAGTTGCCAAATTACAGAACATTAATTCATAAAAATAGTATTCAAGAATTTCAGTGCTTAACATTTTAATACAGCATACATTAGCTTCTACAGGCAGAAGAATACAAATAGAAAAAACAATAATTAAGCACAACTATGTTTTTTATTTTTATTTTTTAGAGAGAGAGAAAGACAGAGAGAGAGGGAGAGGGAAAGAATGTGAGGGCTCAGCCACTGCAATCAAACTCCAAATGCTTGCACCACCTAGTGGGCATGTGCGACCTTGAGCTTGCCTCACCTTTGTGTGTCTGGCTTAAATGGTATGTGGAGAGTTGAACATGGGTCCTTAGGCTTCACAGGCAAGTGCATTAACCCCTAAGCCATCTCTCCATCCCTCATCTATGGTTTTTTTAAATGTAAATTTAACGTGTCATATGTGCATTTGCATTTATGACTACTTGGGTAAGCTTACCTAAACAGGGATAATGTAGTAACAAAATCAGTTTAATAGAGTTGAAACAAAATCCCATTGTTGGGATGGAGAGATGGTTAAGGCACTTTCCAGCAAAGCCTAAGGGCCCAGGTTCTATTCCCCAGTACTCATATAAATCCAGATACACAGGTTGGCACATTTATCTGCCATTCATTTGTAGTGACGAGAGGCCCTGACACCCTATTCTCTCTCTCTCTCTCTCTCTCTCTCTCTCTATTTGCCAATATCTCCCCCTTTCCCTCTCTCTCAAATAAATAAATACATACATTAGACAAATATCCCATTTGGGATATCCCATTTGGGAGATAGGGCTCTTGTTTTTCACTTAGCCATCATATTTGGAAAGTAATCTTAAGCAAAACATTTAACCTGGATGTGGTCAGATCTATCAGCTAAAATTATAGAGCTGCCCTTTATTTATTATACTGTGTCTTACCTACATTCACAATTGAGCTGGGAGTGTCCCTATTGTGGCCAAAGAATCTTTGATTTGTCATGTGATCCTACTTCCATGTGTCGTTTAGGATTTTGTTTTCTGCACAAGTTTCCCATTATATATGCACCTAAACTTTATGATAGTTCTTTGAAGGCAGAAATCTATATGTACAAAGTACAATCTGAATGGCTAACTTGACACTGCTACCTAATTGCACACACGCGCACATGCGAACACACACACACATACACACACACACACACACAAATATACTTACACATAATAACACCTAGCATTAGCTAAAGAAACCCACTTGCACTAACACAGCGCACCTATTCATGGTACGAGCACAGCTTTCATAAGGTGAGTTCATCTTCTAGTCTTCTGGAAGAATTGCTCTGTATTTACATATCTTTGTGAAAAATTAATTATTTTTCTCAACTATTATCTAACAGAAAGTGAACACACCTTTGGTTGAGATCCAATAATTCTTACATGAGGGTTTTTTTTTGTTAATCATTACATATTTTTATGCAGGAGTCAGGAGGAGTGAGGGAGATTCCACGGACCAAGCAGGGGGAATGGATGCACCCACGTGGTCCGAGAGCCCATGTGTGTAGTGAGCGTGGATGAGCCTGAAATGTGAAGAGGACATAGAGAGGAAAGGAAAGAAAGTGTAGTGAGCTTCTGCCATGTGGAGGGCAGGAGGGGGTAAAGAGCCCATGTGGGCACAGACATCCCCCCCTCGTCTCAACTCAGGCAGGCTGAGACTACGGAAAGCCTACCAGGACAAGAACCTAGACGTTCGAGAGAGATGAACAACCAAAAAAGAAGAAAGGAAAAAAAAAAGGCTACCTGAGGGACTTTAATAGGTATTTAACCCCACAAAGGTTAAGATGACTAAATTTTAAAACAAAATATAAACACCATTGTGAGTCCACTAGTTATCCTTGTTATCCATTTTGGGATTTCTTCATTAAAAATTGTCTTACTCATTACACATGGAATAAATGTTTGACTTTTATTGTGATTTCATTATGTTTCTTTTCTATTCCCTTCATGCTCTGTAAACACATTTACTCATCCATGTATGCTGGGATTCGGTTTTCTAAGTTGCAGAGACCAAATGCACGTAATCGTCTCAGTATAGCAACAAACACTGAACCTATATAATGTTTGGATGCTGCTAATTAGCAATGGGCAGGCAGAACTTCTTCCAGGAAAGTCACTCACTATGATAATTGAAATAAAGAGTGATAATGACTAAACATGAATCCTTTTATTCTCTTTTAAATTATCTTATTAATTGTGTGGGGGTGTGCATGTCTGTGTGTGTATGCACGTTCACGTGTGAGAGTGTGTGAGCACAGAAGCAAATATGTCACAGATTGGGTGTGGAGGTCAGAGGACAGCTTTCAGGTCAGTCCTCTGCCTTTCCCATCTCAGTTGAGGCGGGGTTTCTTGCTCTGGATCCTTGCTCTGCCATTACCCTGAGCTTCCAGCAAACTCCCCTGTCTCTGCCTCCCATCTTGCAGAGGGGGTCAGCATTAGCAGCATGATGGGACTACAGAAGCCCCCACGGCTTCCAGCTTTTTGTGTGGGGTCTGGGGCTTGAACTCTGGTACCCCCACTTGAGCAGGAAGCACTGGATCAACTGAGCAGTCTCCCTAGCCACCCCTCCATTTCTTTTCAAAAAGAAAAAGAAAGGGGGATGAGAAGCAAACACATTTAGTTAAGGTCAATGGCAGTATGAACTGAAATTGTGTTCCAATGATGATTCATGCTATTTGTCCCCCAAGACAGAAACCGTACTGTTCAAGATACTAGAATATCAACTGCACATTCATGCCTGGACTCTGCATTTGATGCGAGTGACATTTAACAAGTCCCTTTACTTTCAGAGCATTTATTTCCTGGCAGCAGGAAGGATCTCAAAGAGAAGAACACTTTAACCTCTGCAATCTAGCCCTCCTGGTTGTAACTCTCTCTAACCCTGTTCTCAATTAAGATCCATGGGGAAATGATCTTAGACGAGGAATTTCTTCATCGAACATCTTTTCCTTACATGATGTCATTGATTCTCTAGTGGTAGTGACATTACAACATGCCCTTTAACATAAATTCCCCTTTAGATAGAGATACATATTAAATGTCATAAGAGCCAAGTTAAGGCGGTTTTCTTGAAAACTGATGAAAATTACCTGGGCACCACCTGTACTTTCCCAGACCATGAAGTTCTGCAACACAGTGGGGCCAGTTTCTTTATTCCAAAGTGGCTGAAATTTTGGATATACAAAGAGACCAAACCTAGAAAGTGAAGTAAAGAACGAAATTGTTATAATCGATGTGCTTCTAAACTCCCACCTTTTCACATTGGAGTTAGAAAAGTTTTTCAGTACAGTTTTTAGGATCACACATTATTTGTTGGATAATGTGTGATGCTCAGTGTGTGTATACATTGTGTGTTACTCAAAGTAGGGCAAGTACATCTACCTTCTCAAATATTTACCATCTCTTTTTGCATATGCTTGTGCATGTACGTGACGTGGGTACGTGTGTATATGCACGTTCATGTGTTTGGGAATACGTGTGTTCAGGTGTGTGTGCACCTGTGTGGGTGTGCATGTGGGGGGCACAGGTTGACAGTGAACAGCTTCTATCACTCTCCATCTATTTTTCTCAGTAAACTGAGAGCTCACTGATTTGGTTCAGCTAGCCAGACAGCAAGCCCTGGGTATCTACCTGTCTGTGATGCCCCAGCACTCAGATGACAGCTTGCCACACCTGGCATTTTGCATGGGTGCTGGGATCTAAACATAGGGCCTCATGTTTCTGCAGCAAGCACGTTTCCAGCTGAGCCATCTCCCACTGAGTCAGCCCCTACCATTTCTTTATACTGAGGATATAGTAAGGTCCTCTTTAGCAGCTTTTGAAGTATACAGAGCATTGCAGTTTTCCATAGTTAATGTACTCTGTAAACTACCAGTACATTAAACAATACTGCTGTCTAATTACAACTCAAGTTCACCAAGCATTTTTCACACCTCCCTATTCCCTCCAGCCTCTGGTAACTATTCTACTCCCAACTTCTATAAGATCAGCCATGTATGATGCGCACATGGATGAGATCACATCCTCTGTGTCTTTCTGTGCATGGCTTATTTCACTTAATATCATGTCCTGAAGTCCTATCCATGTTGTCCCCCCCACAAAAAAAGGATTTCACATTTTCAGGCCAAATCATATTTGCATGTTTGTCATGCAAGATTACTGGGTCTATTAAAATAACAGTTCTATTTTTAAATTTTTAAAATATTTTATTTATTTCTTTGTAAGGATGGAGGGAAGAAGGGAGAGTGATAGAGAATAAATATGGGCATGCCAGGGTCTCCTGCCACTCTAAATGAACTCCAGATATATGAGCCATTTTGTGCATCTAGATTACATGGGTGCTGGGAAATTGAACCTGGACAGGCAGACTTTGCAAGCAAGTGCCTTTAACCACAGAGAGATCTCACAGCTTCTATTATTAATTTTTTTTGAGAAATATCCATAATATTTTCATAATGACAATAATGAAATATAATCCTACCATTAATGTACAAGTTTCCCTTTTCTCCACCTCAGTGCCAATATTTTTCACTTCTCTTTCTAGATATTTGTATAATGAAGTATTATTCAGCATATAAAAAAAAGAAGAGAATCTTGTGATTTGTGGCAATGAAAATTAAACCAGAGGACAGTCACCAGACACAGAAGAAAAAAAGCACGACCTTAAGTTATAAATCTAACACACTCAAAAAGTGCAGAATCAGAGAGTGACCAAATTGTGGAGGGGCAAACTGGAAGAGATGTGTGAAAAGGAACAAAACTTTAGCTATGTAAGACGAGTAGTCCTAGAAACATACTGTGCACGACAGCACCAATAATTAACAATGGCTGCATTAGATGCCTGAAGTTCTGCAAACAAGTTATATTTTTTTTGTCTAGAGTTCTCACGACAATTAATTAATTAGTAGGACAGGAAGAAAATATTTAGAGGTGATGAGTAGGCCTGTGTACAAACTGGTGTTGGTCTCACATCACCTCCAAACTTATGAAGTATTTTTGTGTGTTGTTTGGTTTTACATATGTATTTGTGCATGGAGTGTGTGCATGTGTGTGTGTGTGTGTGTGTGTGTGTGTGTGTGTGCGTGTGTGTGTGTATACGTGCACATGGGTGGGTGCATGTGGACACCAGAAGACAACCTCTGTATGCCACCCACCACTCTTTGAAACAGGGTCTCTCATTGGTCCAGAGCTCACTGATCAGACTTGACTAGTTGATAAGTGAGTTCCAACGATCTGACTGTCTCTGCCTCCCAGCATTTGGATTCAGGCTCATATGACTACACATGGATAGTGGGAACTGAACTCAGATCCTCATGCTTGCAAAGTAAGGACTTCACCAACTGAGTTACCTCCTCAGCCCCTCAAGTTTTATATATTAAGCACAGTCTTTTGTATGTCAACCAAGTCCCAATAATATGGTTAATAGAGCACAGACTGTAACATCACCAAATCTTAAATAGATACCAAAAGTTTTTCATCCTTTGGGGTGTTCTATAGGAAACTCTAAATCACAAACATGACACTCCAAATGTAGATGGATTTTTTTTTCTCCATTTTACCTTGTACAAGAATGCGCAGTGTTCTGAGCGAATGAGAGACTGGCGCTTGTGATGCCCGGCTGGTCACGAGGTGAAAGAAGTACCCATGGCCAGCAGCACACACTCTGTTCCCCTACGGAAATTAAAAGAAGTTTGAGAAATAGCGCTCCGCATTTGTTAACGTTGCTGGAAAGTAAAATTGTGATTTGCACCATGTGCTTTCTTATTCTCCCAGATCCAAACACTGGATCAAACAATCCTTCCAGTCTCTGGCCTCCATACAGTTCAGTTGCACTGTAAATTGCCTTGTCTCTCCAACTGGCATCTTGTTTTAATTCTTCCCTTAAACTCCTAGAGTGAGACTGTTACCTGTGACAACTCATCCAAGCCTGTCCCCTTTGATGTTTACAAGGACACACATCCAAACCAGAGAAACATCTCAAAGCCAAGGCCACTGTACCAATTATCTCCATGTTGCTGGGGTAAAACACCCTACCAGGAGCAGCGTATGACAGGAAAGGGTTTATGTGGGCTTACAGTTTCAAAGGGAAGCTTCATCATGACATTGAAAGCGTGGTTTAGAGCAGACAGCTAAGTGTCTCACCTCCACACATTCGCAGTGAGGAATCAGAGAGACTGAGCTTGCGGAGTACAGCAACGAGAACTGGGCTATAACCACACAACGACACACCGCCTCCAGCAAGGCTCCATCTCCCAAAGGCTCCACCCATTGAGGACTAAGTGTGAGGCTTAACGGCAAACACATGAGACTCTACGGGGAGCATTTTGTATTCAAGCCACCACAGCTACTCAGTTCTTCTTGATCCTTTGAATAAATCAGTGATGTAGCTATGTGCTGAAGGCCACACAACTGGACTGGGCATGTCTTAGTGCTGAGACCCACCCTCTGAGTACAGTTACAAACAAAATCTCTTTAATACAGTCTTGTTCTGCTTACATGAACAAATCACTTCAATATTTCTCTATGGGGCTTACTCTCTATAATTTAATATATGATATGCTTTCATAAAATCTGGATCCTCCATTGAACCCTAGATGTTTGGAAGTCTAATTCTGATCACACTGAATATAGTGAGGCTATATTTTTAAAAAAAAGTTTTGTTAATTTTTATTTATTTGAGAGTGACAGAGAAAGAGGCAGAGAGAGAAAGAGAGAGAGAGAGAATGGGCGCACCAGGGCCTCCAGCCACTGCAAATGAACTCCAGACACGTTTGCCCCCTTGTGCATCTGGCTAACGTGGGTCCTGGGGAATCAAGCCTTGAACCAGGATCCTTAGACTTCACAGGCAAGCGCTTTAACTGCTAAGCCATCTCTCCAGCCTGAGGCTATCTTTATAAATTTTATAATTCATAATATATTCATTGCTATGTAATACACTAAGACAGAGTACAAAACTAATTTCCTAAAAATTTTAGTACATTATGAAGTTGTATTTTACTTGGCCTACAAAATATTTGCAAGTTTTTAAAACTGGTACACACTGTTCACACCTGTATTTCTAGTTTGGAAATGCATATTTGAAAGCAGCACTACAAAAGTATTCATGATGAATGCATAATCTCTGAAAATCATGAAAACATGCCTGCTACCAATACATTTCTAAACACAAAGCATAGTTGTAACTTCTGTGTAGCGAGAGAAGCACATTTTCAAAACAGATAAAATTCAGTCTTTAAGTGTGAATGGTATGAATGATAGTCTTTTATTTTTTTTTTTTCATTTCTTAATTGTTTGGGATCCTTAAGCATGCAAAAGCTTTGAACAGGAGAGCCCACTAAGGGACCAAGATTGCATCATGGTGCCCAGTTAGGCTAGAAGTGAGAACGCCTCTGACCATCCTGAGGTGGATGACCCATTTCTCTTTATTTTGTCACAAATATCTTAAAATCAGAAGACAATTAAGAAAAAAAAAAACAGTGTTTCAGCCTTCCTGAGCCCCAATTCCTAGGGAGTATGCCGGGGATCGGGTAGAGGTAGGAAGGGCCTACTTTCAAAGACAACCTTTCCATAATGTTTTCACAACCTCCTTCGCTTGCTCCTAATACCTGCCTAGCTATCACAGGTGCCTGAATTCTAAATCAAGCCTTAACTCCAGGCAGTCAAACAAGCGGGCTGTTGACTGTTCTACGGAAGTTCCCATGTATCCTTTCCTGACTTACGCCTGAGTTCTGTCACTAGCATACCACCACGTCTCAGAGGAGCCTTGTGGTGGTTCACTTTTAGTTGACAGGATTTAGAATCCCCATGGAAACAAATCTCTGGGCCTGTCTATGAGGAATGATCTAGACTAGGTTAACTGAGGTAGGAAAGACCTACCCTAAATTTAGGTGGCACCAGTAGCTCCCTAGGCTGGGGGCCTGGACTGAATAAAAAGGAGAAAAACATGCGAAGCACATGCCTCCGTGTCTCTGGGCTTCAAGACTGTGTGCCGTGAATGTGACCCGCAGCTTGATGCTTCTGCCGCGCCATTCCCCTCATGATAGGCTGTGTGCTCTCAAACTCTAAGTTAAAATAAAGCTGTTTTTCTTAGATACTTTGTCTCTGCAATGAGAAAAGTAACTAACACAGGGAGGAAAGTAACGCCACCAGTAGAGAGACAGATCATGGATAAACACCGAGCTCCATAACTCTGCTGCATCGAGATGGCATTGTAGCGGGAAGAATGAAGGGCCAGGTGACTGAGTCCAAGCCCATCAAGAATGGCTCCCAACATCTCTGCACACATCTGCTTCTCCCAGCCCGAGAAGCTGCTGTGCGGCCAAGATGTCCACCTGGAAAACAGTTTAGCGACAGATTTCTCAACCAGAGGATCCCATATGCTTCATGCCTGTCATCTAGGAGCAGGGGAGTGACTTGGCTGAGCTGACGTAGGACAAAGAACACCCAGGACATCATCACTGTAAATAGCTTGACCTCAAGAGCACACACTATGAGGCTTGGAGCACTCACCCTGAGCACACACTATGAGGCTTGGAGCACTCTTCCTGAGCACACACTATGAGGCTTGGAGCACTCACCCTGAGCACACACTATGAGGCTTGGAGCACTCTTCCTGAGCACACACTATGAGGCTTGGAGCACTCACCCTGAGCACACACTATGAGGCTTGGAGCACTCTTCCTGAGCACACACTATGAGGCTTGGAGCACTCACCCTGAGCACACACTATGAGGCTTGGGGCACTCTTCCTGAGCACTAGCATCCGGCCACAGCAAGCAGCACTGGAAGCTTGAAGGATCATGGCACTCTGACACTCACCAAGGTACTAAATTTCTTTCTGTATTAAACAACACTTCTGAACAACGGCTGCCTCTATATGGGGCTCAGTGGGGTCAACACTATGAGCATCGTTCCAGAAACATTCTTCACCTTTAGTGAGTATCAGGATGGAGCTGTCAAATCACATACTGTACAATGAAATTGAAATTTGAATTTTCCTTATTGCAAGCATATTCCACATACATACAGTATACTTCTACTAAAACTTATGTTACATATTTAATCACACCAGAAATCCAGACTATAAAATTCCCTCTGCAGCCTTCACACATTTTGAGGGAAAAAAAAAAAAAAACTGCTCAGCTCACAGTGCACAGAGATGCACAGATCTGGCACTCATGAAGGGCAAGAGGAAGACAAAATATCATACACTCACACTCTTTAACATGCAGCTGTTCTTCATGTCTCCTAGGTTGAGTAAACTAACTTCATCCTACAACTTCAGTCATTCTAGGGCAACATTTTATTTATTTATTTATTTACTTTGAGAGAGAGAGAGAAAGAGAGAGAGGCAGAGAAAGGGAGAGAGAGAGAGAATGGGCACACCAGGACCTTCAGCCCCTGGGAACAAACTCCAGGTGCGTGCGCCCCCTTGTGCACATGTGCAACATTCCATGCTTGTGTCACTGTGTGTCTGGCTTACGTGGGACCTGGAGATTTGAACATGAGTCCTTAGGCTCCACAGGCAAGTGCCTTAAGTGCTAAGCCATCTCTCCAGCCCTGGGGCCATATTCCTATTGACTTTAATTCTGAAATGAAAGGATGATTTTAGGTCTTATTAAACTCTGAGTCTGGGTGACCCATTGACAATGTAACAACTCTCTAGAGGACGGGGGTTTTGACGACCCTAATTCTTCCCTGGATGTTCCTTGTGTTCCACTAGGAACATGAACTTATTCAAACACACAGACACACAAGCATACACATCCCACACACAACAAATCAACAATTACACCAAGAGGAGGACAAAACAACAAACCTGAGTAAATTGTTTTAAACCAGCCGTTCTCGACTCCATGACCCCAGGAGAGGAGGGCACAGTTGCTCCACGCTTCCTAGAGGACGTCAGTCTGGGGAAGTGTGAGTCAGGGCTAGATTTCACCCCAAGCCTGGCAGCCAGGTAAGCAGACAGCAGCCAGGACATGGTCAGGGGCCAGCACATGTTGACACAGTCAGTCATCATGCCATTTACTTAAAGCCAGCTTGTTGTTCACTGTAGGCCGCGAGGCCTCTTCGCCCTGAGTATTTGTGGACAGACAGCCATTCCTCATGTCTTTATGCAGTTACAGAATGTTTTATTCACTTTGTGGACTAGTTGGCCAGGTCTCTACCACACTTCATTACTCTGAATTCTGAGCAGTTCTCCCACTCCCCCGGGCCATTTACAATTCTAATCACACATCTCACCTACCTCATTGCACTCAGTAAAAGCAACTTCTCAGTATCTGAATATTGCTGAGTATTAACTTAAATTCATATTCAAAAGGCCACAGGACTTCAGAGAGTCAAGGCCAGCTTCAGTGATCTTAGAACATCACAGTCTACAATACTAGTTGTCAACTAAGGAAAATCTTGGTCCTAGGAAACAAGTGGAAATATCTAGAGACACGTTTATCACAATTCACAGGGTGAAGGAAAGTGCCACTGGTACTCAGTGAGAAGATACAAAGCATGGGATGCCATCCTGCAGGAGACACCTGCCACTATCCACCACAAAGGGCTCTCTAGTTCAAACTGCCCAAACCACCTCAACGAGAAACTTGGTCTATAGTCTCCTTGGGACCCATATGTTATCAAAATGCCATATCCAGGGTTAAAGAGATGACACAGTGGTTCAGACACTTACCTGCAAAGCCTAGTGACCCAGGGTCAGTTCCCCAGTATCCACAGCCAGGTTTGATTATCCAGTACCTGTGTAAAGCTGGATGCACAATGGTGCATGCATCTGAGGTTACTTTCCGGTGTCTAGAGGCCCTGACACGCCTATTCTCTCTGTCTATCTCTGTCTCTTTCTCTGCTTGCAAATAAATAAATAAAAATATTGGGCTAGAAAGATGGCTTAGCGGTTAAGGCATTTGCCTATGAAGCCTAAGGACCCAAGTTCGATTCCCCAGTATCCATGTAAGCCAGATGTACAGAGTGGTGCATGCTTGTGGAGTTAATTTGCAGTGGTTAGAGCCCTGGCATGCCCATTCTCTGTTTGTCTCCCTGTATCTCTCTCTGTGCTTGAAAATAAATAAATGTAATTTTTTAAAATAACATATCTTGGCTGGAGAGATGGCTTAGTGGTTAAGGTGCTTGCCTGTGAAGCCTAAGAACTCATGTTCAACTCTCCTGGTCCCACTTAAGTCAGACACACAAAACGATACAAGCACACAGGGTCGCACATGTGCATAAGAGGGTGCACACATCTGGAGTTTGATTTCAGTGGCTGGAGGCCCTGGCACATCAATTTTCTCTCTCTCTCTCTCTCTCCCTCTCCCTCTCTCATAAGAAAAAAAAAGACCAGTCTGTTGGGTTTGCCTCAAAAAAAAAAATCATATCCACTTTCCACTCTCTCCTATCCAAATTTTGATGGAAATCCATAATTCTTAACTTAAATATGAAGACATGATAAATTATAGCAACACTTTAAGTTCACATTGAGTATATGTATATGTGTGTGTATAAATATACATACATATATTATATACATTTATAATATAATTTCTAATATATGTATATGCATTATATTATATATAGTATATACAATCAAATCTGGCATTAAGCATTTCCACAAAGAACATTCCCTGGCTTTAAACTGTGCTAACAATACAGGTTATGCATTTATAATAATAATAATGAGTGAAGATAAGTGACCAATATATCTCCTCGACCCTCAGAGACCCACTATGAACTACATAGCTCACAGTCATGATCACACAATTGAACCCTACTCCAGCACAGTACATGTGAACCTCCACCTTCTACACACCTGCAATTAGCGACTGTGTCTCAACCACACCTATGGACACACCTGCAACCCACTTTTATGATCCACGGGTAAGTGAGAACTGAAAGATGGAAAAGGAGACGGTTGCGCATTGACCCACTGTTTCTGCAAGCGTACCATGAGGATGTATACTAGAAGCTGAAAGTGACACTCTCAACTGGACACACACCTCTAGCTCATCATCAGTGTAACGCCAACGCATTAGTGAGACTTTACAGGCCGCATCTTTTATCTCTCACTATTGCCAACATCAGGGCTCAGAACAGAATGCGTGTTCAATGTTGTAGCGTCTCTCCTAGCACCATTAGTATTTATGGACCATCCGAGCGATGGCATGTAAACACTTTCCAAGGGCATTCATAAGTGGGCAGGTGACCGCAGCTTCGGTCCCATGTTAGGTGACAGGCTCACTTTTCTTACAAAAGAAGAAACCCCATCAGCAGTCAGATCGCATTACCTCCCAGCCCCTTTACTCTCAATTCCAATTGGGTATGCTACAAACGATTCGTGAGGAAACCACGTATTTATGCAGGCAAGCCAGCAACTTGGAGGGAAGGGTTTAAGGCGAGCAGGGAATTTTGTGTGGAAATCAATTCTTTGCGGAAGTCAATGTATTATGGACATTCAAGCAAGAGAAATTCCAGAGAGAAATTAACTGTGCAAGCAAGCCAGCTCCTTGAGGTGTGCATCTGCAGTTACTAAAAAAGAAAAAAAAAAAAGTGAGTTAACCCTTCAGGCAGGTCTTAAATATGCATTGCCGATTGAGTGGGAAGAGCCAGAGAGCTGGCGTTGGGCCTTTAAGCACGGAATTCCTTACAAAATTGATTCACAAACCAGAACAAATTCCCTTCAAATTAAATGGATATCGCCGACAGGCTCTTCTTTGGGGTTTTCCGTGGACTAACCTATGTAGGAGAATGCGCACAGGAAGTTCCCCACGCCCGTGTAAGCTTGGAGGCTCCAGAGCTCTAGACGTGAACTGTCTGCTGCTATTCCAGAGCAAGGACTCTCCAGCCCGAGGCGGTGGGGACCATAGGTTCACAAGGTTGTGTGAGACGTAAGGAATTTCTGTGCAAACGGTTGGAGGGTTAGGTGCTGGAGCTGTTGAGAGAAGGCAGGACTGACATGAAGTGCTGCAAGAATCTAAGGCAGTGCATGGAGAGACTGCCATGAATCCGTTTCTGAGAGGTGTAGCTATGGCTAATGAAGGGGTACATAAAGCAATGGGTCAAGACCCCTGAGCACTCCAATAGAATCGGATACAAAAGTTCTTGTGGCTGAAAAGGCACAGAAATCAGACTGTGCTTTTCAAAGGAACTACCCTTCACTTAGATTACTACAGCCTGGGCGGGGATACAACAGGTCACCTGTAGATGCGAAAACCAAAAGGAAATATTTGGGATTTCCTTCATCCTGTGTGGAGCTGAAATTGAGCTCACTCACGGTAAAGACCCTTGACTGAAAGCCCAGGTGAATCCCCTACACTGTGGCTGACAGTTTGGCCCTAGGTTCTGTGTCAGGACAGGTAGGGAGAAACACAAAAACCACAAACCATTGCATAGACCTAAGGTCTTTCCCCACCTGCCAAGTAAAGGATTTCAAAGCAGACTCGTATGTCTGGAGAGAGTATAGTTTTCTGGATTGCATATGCAAACAGGAATATTAAACTACCTTCTGCAATTCTAAATGGTTTTTTAAGACTGACAGTATCATGACATTGTAATGTAATGTTAGTATTTTACTGGAGGAAGCTGGGTAAGGGAGTAACTATTCTATAGCAATTTCCTCTAAATTGAAACATTCCATTCTGCAGGAAGCACTCCGGAAGTAAAGGAAACTTACATGGAGCAGGAAGAAAACAACTCACACCCCCTCCACATAATTTTCTTTGT
Source organism: Dipus sagitta (assembly GCA_036346955.1). Lineage (NCBI taxonomy): Eukaryota > Metazoa > Chordata > Mammalia > Rodentia > Dipodidae > Dipus > Dipus sagitta. The sequence goes on along the minus strand of CM070779.1, from coordinate 124,426,276 downwards.
TGTTGTTGTTTTGGATAATTTTTGTATAGTTGGCAGAGAGAGAAAGAGGAAAACAGCGAGAATGAGTATGGGTCCACCAGACCCTCCTGCCATTGCAAACAAATTCCACACACATGAGCCACTTTGTGCATCTGGCTTTATGTGGGCAGTGGAAACTCGAACCTGGGGGTTCTGGCTTTAAAAGCAAGCATATTTAACCACGGAGCAATCTCTCTAGCCCTTCCACACGATTTTCTAAGCAGGTGGTAACGCCAGGGTGGGGGAGGGGGGCTCTGACCAGCTGAGCTGCCTGCATGATGTAAAGTTTTCATGATCCCATTGCCCATGATGGGGTGGGCTTTCCCATGATGCAGCTGCCCGTGAGTCACCCATGCCCCTGTAAGTCCAATAAGCTTAGTGGCTCACAAAGTCTGGCTTTGGTGGAATCATTCATTTCTTTGGTCTGTCATGGGTGCCCTATCTGTGATGAATATACCAATTTGTTGGCATCTCCTCAAGGAGAGTTAACACAACTAACACACAGGAACACTCTTATTTTATTTTTTTTACAGCTTCTTGTGAGTCCAAATTGTTTCAAATTCAAAAGTTTAAAATGACAAGGACAATCCTCATTAATCACAGTAACATAGTGATATACAAAGCTTCTATACAGTCCACTGAGGGGCAACCCAACTGATCCAAACATGCAGAAAGACATAAAACCCACCGCCAATGAAACAGGTCCTCAGAACAGAGTGACATGTGTCTTGAGCTATCTGGAAGGGGACCATCACTTTCTGATCCACATATTAAAAAATCCACATGTCCATATTACTTTTGTAATCTTCTTGTAATCCCTTTGGAAAACAGTTATATTTCTAGAATATATTATTCAAAATACTCTGGGCCTATCACCCACCCAGTGCATACACACTACCTTACCATTTAAGGGCAAGAGAAACTCCTAACTGTTAGATTTTTCCACATATGTTCAGTTAACATCCGTGTACTCCAGCAAGGGAACATTCGAGACAAAAGAATGCATGAGACACATCATAATAGAAATCCAGTGACACAGCCAAACTCTGTGAGATTTCACATTGATAGACGAACTCAATTGCATCTAAAAACACCAAGTGAGAGCTGGAGAGATGGCTTAGCAGTTAAGCGCTTGCCTGTGAAGGCTAAGGACCCCGGTTCGAGGCTTGGTTTCCCAGGACCCACGTTAGCCAGATGCACAAGGGGGCTCACGCGTCTGGAGTTCGTTTGCAGTGGCAGGAGGCCCTGGTGCGCCCATTCTCTCTCTCTCTCTCTCTCTCTCTCTCTCTCTCTCTCTCTCTCTGCCTCTTTCTTTCTCTCTCTCTCTCTCTCTCTCTCTCTCTCTCTCTCTGCCTCTTTCTCTCTCTGTCTGTAGCTCTCAAATAAATAAATAAAAATAAAAATAAATTTAAAAAAACAACAAGTGAATAATTCTTATTATTCCTCCCTCCTCAAAACGATTCTTGAATCTTAGGATCTAATCTTTCCTTTTTCTTCCTTTCCTATTCCCTATTCTTTGATGATAAAATTATACCTACATTAGTTTGTTACATGTATTTTATTGAGCAGATAAGTTTTAGACACTATGCTAAAAGCTAGTATGGTAATGAAAAAAGAACTACAGGCTTTTAAGGTCACTAAAGATAATACCCACTGTGTCTATCTGTACTTCCTGCTGATCCTAAAATCACATATATATTTTTGTGTAAAGTAGACATAAAAGTAAAAAAGTAAATGGATGGAAACAGAAGGCATCTGAACAGGGAGTAAATAACTCCATTTTCTACTGTTGACTGAGCATTGCTCTACAACCATCTACAAAGGCCCAAGGGACACACTAGCTTTTCCTATAACCCCTGGTTCAATGAACCTACAGTCAGCACAACTTTTCCATCCACACAATGGACTGGACATCTGTCTGGGTGACAATGTATGTCACCTATCTAGTGATGCAAGGGCATTCCGGTCTCATGCAGGAAAACGAGTAGGAACCCATGGAGGTTCACGTTTCTCTAGGAATTCCGGTGCAGATAACATTATGCTAGCCAAATGGGACTTACCTAGAATTTAGTTTCTGACAATGCAGGCAGCTCTGCGTCTTTCCTCGTTGGCATATTAGCCACCCCTATTAGGCACCTAAAACAGTGTGTAAGTGCTATGCTTGGAGTAAACACAATTAAGACTCTAAGGAGAGTTGAGCATCAGATAGCCAGAACTTTTGTTAGGGATTACTCAACTGAAGGTAATTAAGAATAGATGCTTGGTGAGAAAGAAGCCCCGTCTTCTGGGCTTTTCACTGGTGTAAGTGTCGGGGCACCCCAGATGCTGCAGAGCAGAGCCCTGGAAAATTGAGGGCCTTGACTCCTGACATAGCTAATCTGGAGGATAAAATAACTGGAGAAGGGGAAACGAAACCGCCGTTCCTTATTCTAATATAATTCCTCACTTAACAAATCTGCGGTTAACTGCATCCATTAAAAAAACAAACAAACTTATTTCACAAGATGGCTAAAATTTACCAAAAGAAATTAACGTTAAGTTGTACTAAATAATGGGATGAAAAATAAAGATCATGACAGTTCATTCTCTTGAAATCTAATATCATTGTGTGTATACTTCATGATTCAGTCAGTTTAGAACACTCTTAAAAGGTAATGTGATGGCCATATTTTTTGTTTTTTCTTTAAATATTTTATTTGTTTATTGGAGAGGAAGAGACAGATAGAGAGAGAATGGGCACACCAAGGCCTCCAGCCACTGCAAACAAACTCCAGACATGTGTCACCTTGTGCATCTGCCCTATGTGGCTGCTAGGGAATCAAACTTGGGACCTCAGGCTTCACAGGCAAGCGCCTTAACTGCTAAGCCATCTCTTCAGCCCTTGTTTTGTTTTGTTTGGTTTGGTTTTGAGGTAGGGTCCCACTCGTCACTCTCACCCAGGCTGACCTGGAGTTCACTATGTAATCTCAGGCTGGCCTTGAACTCATAGTGATCCTCCCACTCCTGCCTCCAGTGTGCTGGCATTAAAGGTGTGGGTCACCACACCCCAGCAACAGTCGTATTAATATGGTAAGAGAGTGAAAGTTCAAGAATCAAAATCATCAAGATCTTTTAGTTTGCATTATCAGAAAATGACTCAAATCTACTTTTTAGCTAGATGACCTAATTATTGTGCCAAAGAGTTTTTATTGGAATCTTGAGGGAAAGTGTTAAATTTATCTACCCTAAGGTGTTCAACATAAAATCATGAATTAATTTCCAGATGCTAATGTGCATCAAGCAAACAGTTCAAACAATACATCTGATGCTGTCCCCGTGCGCTTTGGGGAGGGGTTTTACAAGCTCTTACCTCTATCACATTGGTGGGACTACGAACATAGATGCCAGATGGTGCCAACATTTCCGGATTGGAGAGTCCCTCAGCCCCAGAAACACTGATGATCACATTGTTTCTTATTATATTTCCCTGTTCTGACCAGTCTAAATTAAAAATAAATAAATAAATAAATAAATCAAACCCAGGGGATTCGTAATTAAAATTAAAATTTTCACGTCAGCATCTTAACTCTACAAATACACATTATAACTCATGGAATGTGTGTTCTCATATCCATGTGTGTGTAGCTCTAGAGAACATTTAGTATGATCAGCAAATTTAAGATAACCAACATGGCGCCATCAGGTCTGCAAATAAAATCTGTGAAAATTGTGGGTGCACTACTAAAGATTTAAAATCAGTTTACCATTTTCTCTGCCAGCAACAGTCTTCCAAGAGCTATAACTTCCTTCCATATATGTCCCTGCAAACAAACAAACAACAAAAAAAAAATGTCAGGGCTGGAGGGATGGCTTAGCGGTTAAGGCATTTGCCTGCAAAGTCAAAGGACCCAGGTTCCAGTCCCCAGCACCCACATTATCTAGATGCACAAGGAGGCACATACATCCAGAGTTTGTTTGCAGTGCCCTCCCCCCGCCTCTGTCTCTTTCTGTCAAATAAATTAATTAAAATAAATATAAAAAACATATCACCTGTACAGATTTGATACCACTCAGGAAAACAAGGGAAAATACAACATGATTTCTTCTTTGGGTGTTTGTTACTTCTTTTATTTTTATCTATGAAGCATGCAAAATTATATAGGTAACATGGACTTTTTCACTCTAGAGTATGACAAGTCAGAAGTTCACTTTAAATATAAAGTACAGAGTAGCAGATCTATTTTAATTCTTGGGAAGAGTCTGAGTATCTTCACTGTCAAAGGCCATACAACCTATGTCAGACCCAACTTCGTGCTTAGATGCTCAAATTGGATTTTCCCCCTTTACCCTTTAAGATCTAAAATGTCTGGTAGGGAAAGGCTGGACAGTATCAATGACCCCCATACTCGATGAGAATGGAGTACAAGAGCAGAGAATGCCTTGACCACAAGATACAGGAGGTTTTAGTCACTCAAGTGACGACAGGGTTCAGCCCCATAGGACCCCCTCAGTTGCAAGGACTTTATATAGCTCAGTTCCCCATGGCATTTCATGGGCTTGAGTTTGCAAAACACTATTCTTTTGGAATCTGATGGTAAAACAATATTTTATAAAATATTTTTGCAAGGAGAGGGAAGAGCATTCCAGGGCTGCTTGCTGTTGCAAACACTTAGGATGTGCAAGCGACTTTCTCACTGTTGAAAACAAATGCCAGATACTTGTGCTGCTGTTTTTTTTTTTTTTTTTAATCTGGTTTTATGTGGGTACTGGGGATTCAAACCCAGGTTGAAAAACTTTGCAAGCCATAACTTTAACCAGTGAACTGTATCTCCCCAGGGCCTGCAGAGTGGACTTCGTCAACAGGCCGCAGGCGCACACAAGCACCAACTCAAGATGTTCACCCAAGTGTGGCCCCCTGTGAAACGGTAGAAGGACAAATATATGTGACTTAGAAATACGGTGAAAATGTTCAGGACTGTTGATAAAATTTAGTATGCCAATCAGAGATGACTAAATTTAAATTGTGAATTTTAGCTGTGGCCAAAGATTATATAAATTTGAAATTTGACAGTTTGGATTGGGGGCGGGGGCGGCGAATTCTTTATGAAAAACTAACAAAACGATATCCTGGCTGGAGAGATGGCTTAGCAGTTAAGCACTTGCCTGTAAAGCATAAGAAGCCAGGTTTGATTCACTAGTTCCCACATGAGCCAGATGTGCAAGGTGGCACATGCGTCTGGAGTTCATCTATAGTAGCTAGAAGCCCTGGTGTGCCCATTCTCTCTGCCTGTCTCCCTGTTTCTCTCTCTCTCTCAAATAAATAAATAAAATACTTAAAAGAAATACAGACATTGACCAAGCACATTTACTTACCAACCAGCAGTGCATGGCCGAATATCTTGTAAAACACGTTACTGTCCACCCTCAGGCCCCAGGTCCTGAACATGCTGAGGCCTCGGCTAAAGGAGCCCCACACTGTACAGCCTTGGATGTAAGAACCTGAGGTGGACAGAAGGTGACAGTTATACCTGCAGCTCAAAGTCTCTTCAGAGTCCACTGACCATGTCCTAACGAGCTGTATCTTCTTGACTGTAAAGCAGCTTCCCGTACAATAATGAACCTCGGGAGTTTGGGGAAAAAACAGTGATCAAGTTAAGTGACTTGGCAACTTGTGTTAATGGTTCTTCATGGTAAGTTGGTTAAGGTCCAAGGACAAAGGGCTGGAAACATCGTCTGAGAAAATCTGATGAAGAGAAAGTATGGCCAAACCACAAACACCACTTGACTATCAGGTGGCACATGCCTTTAATCCCAGCAGTCAGGAGGCAGAGGTAGGAGGATCGCCATGAGTTCGAGGCCAGACTGAGACTACATAGTGAATTCCAGGTCAGCCTGGGCTAGAGTGAGACCCAACCTCGAAAAAACAAAACAAAACAAAAATTCTGCCTGGAGCTGAGGAGATGGCTGAACAGTAAACGGCCCTTGCTTTCAAAGCCTGCTGGCCTGGGTTTCAATTCCTCAGCACCTACGTAAATCCAGATGCAAAAAAATGAAGTGCAAGTATCTCGCATGTGTTGGCATCAGTGAGAAAGCCTGGCATGCGTGCATGCGTGCGAATGAATAAATCACACACACAAAAAAAATTAAAGCTTGTTTTCTGGCCACTATGCCTCGTTATAACATGATAAACAAGAGGTAAAGCACATCAGAGATTACTGCCTAGGGATTAATCCTGGTCTTTGAATGAAAATTGTATGCTGCATAAGGAGATATGGTCATCATTTTTTGTGCTATAAATAATGTTGGTAATAGGCAATGACATTCTCAGCCCGAGACAGCCTGGTATCCCTATTCCACATTGGTGGTAAAGCCAAAAGTTCACCAGAAGACCAGGTTTATGGAGCTAAATGTTAAGTTGTTCCAATTTTAGTAAAAACAACTGATATTTGGGGAAATAATTACTCTGACTCAATATCTGGTCTCCGTATCTATCACCCCCAAATACTGTTACATCGTCCAGGTCAGTCAATTAAATATTCACTATTAACTATAGCTATACACTCAGATAACATTCCTTTTTTTTTTCCCAGTGGTGAACTGCATATGTGAAGATGGCCCTGTGAAATTATAATAAAGTTGAAAAGGTTTTGTCACCTGGTGATGTGGTAGACATCATAACACTGAAGCCCAACCCAACATTCATGCTTGCTGGGGTGCTGCTGTGAAGGAACCTTCTACACTGTTACATAAAAGGATAACATACATGTTTTATGTAGCCAGAACGCTGTGCTAAACCAGCAGCAGCCTCTTACGTTTCAGTTTTACTTCGCTTTTTGTAAATATTTTATTTATTTATTTATCTGAGAGAGGCAGAGAATGAGCATTCCAAAGCCTCTAGCCACTGCAAGTGAAGTCCAGATGCATGAGCCACCTTGTGCATCTGGCTTACTTGCATACTGAAGAATCAAGCCTGGATCCTTAGGTTTCACTGGCAAGTACCTTAATGGCTTAAGCCATCTCTCCAGCCTGATTTTTGCTTCTCTTGATTGCGCAAAAAAGCCATGCTCCACCCTGGTGTGGTAGCACGGGCTTGTAATTTTAGCACTTGGGAGCCAGAGGCCAGAGGACCGTCTATAGCCAACCTAGGCTATACAGTGAGTTCCAGGACAGCCTTGTCAACATAGTACACCTTGCCTTCAACAAACAAAGTAGGAAAGGAGGAAGGGCAGGAGTAAGAAACCAGGCAGCATGATTTGACCTGCCCCATAAATACACTCAATAATACTCTCACAATGAGAAAATGGTCTAAGTCTGAAATGGCCCTCACAGGATTATGTGTTGAAATACCTAATTCCCAGCTGGTGGCACTCTTTTGAAAGGTCATGGATCTTGGCCAGTTGAGGTAGGTCACTGGGGACAGCTTCTGAGAGTTATAACCCTACTCTGCTTCCCTATCCTCCATGTGCCCTGCCTGTCATGACGTCATCAATAGTCCTGTCAACTCAGACAGAGCTGCTCCAGGTGCTTTCTCTCCTGACACCATGAGTCACTCCCGCTCACCCCCAAATCATCCTCTCTCAAGTTGCTCCTCTCTTCTACCAGGTATTTTGTCACCATGACCAAAAAGTACTGCTGAGTTTTCTTAGATGGTGCCAAAATAAATAAATAAATATCTCTGTGCCCTACATTCTATTTATCTTCCTTTAGACCTTTTAAATGTTAATATACTGTTAGGTAGGTCTAAATATTTACATCTGCTTTTGAAAAATAGATATCTCAAAACTATCTTCCTAATTGTTGGAAGGAAGAAAGAAAGAAGGAAGGAAGGAAGGGAGGAAGGAAGGAAGGAAGGAAGGAAGGAAGGAAGGAAGGAAGGAGTCTTTCTTACATTTCCTAATTTTGAAATTAAAAGTAATAGGGCAAATCTGCATCAGTGTAAAGGTATGTCACTTCACTATGCTGTAGTAAAAGTTAAATATGTCAGCTGACGCTGACATATTCAGTATCTTTTGGAGGGTGCTGGGGATCAAACAGATGCTCTTGAGAGGTAAGATGTTAATATCTACACTGTAAATACTTGGTTTGTTTGGTAATATTATAAATTATGGTTTTACACAAAGCTTTTGTTTAGTTGATTATAAATCAAAATGAAAACTCATTTCTAATAAGAATAAAGAACCCCAATAAATCAACCCACCCATAATACTTCTTTCAAAAAGGTGCCTGCTGTAAGTTTGGTCTCACTTTGACTCCCCGCCACAAACATCACCCCCATCAGATGTGGTGTACCTCTGAACAAATAGTACATACTATGTGTCTAAACAGTTCCTGTGTGTGCAGCCCAGGGATTAGTACCTTTTAAAGCACAATGAAAGCCAGGTGTGGTGGCGCACGCCTTTAATCCAGCATTCAGGAGGCAGACGTAGGAGGATCGCCATGAGTTTGAGGCCACCCTAAGACTACACAGTGAATTCCAGGCTGAGCTAGAATGAGACCCTACCTCGAAAAATCAAATTAATAATAATAATTATTATAATTATAATTATAATTATAATAATAATATACAATGAAGGACCGGAGGGATGGCTTAGCAGTTAAAGCGTTTGCCTACAAAGCCAAAGGACCCAGATTCGGTTCCCCAGGACCCATGTTAGCCACATGCACAAGGGGGCACATGTGTCTGGTGTTTGTTTACAGTGGCCAGAGGCCCTGGCATGCCCATATTCTCTCTCTCTCTCTCCTTCTTTCTCTGTCAAACAAATAAAAATAAAATATTTAAAGTCCAATGAAAAGACTCCAATGTGGCCTAATTCTAATGCCTCTGGGCACAATAGCCATAGAGGGCATGAATGCCTTTAAGGGCACAAAATAATGAAAGGTGCTTCAGGGAACATGCCAGAAGTCTCTAACCTCTGGGTTAATGTGTATATTACTTACTTTTCTTGTTATTGCAACAAAATACCTGTCAAGAACAACTTAAGGCAGGAAGGATTTATTTTGGCTTGCATGTTTAAGGCACAGCCCATCATGACTGGGAACGTGTAGCAGGAAGAGTATAAGGCAGCTGATTGTATTGCATTCACAGTGCAGAAGCAGAGAGAGATGTATACCAGATACAGTTGGCTTTCTCTTTTGTTATTCAGTCCAGGATCCCAGTCTTGGAATGGCACTGCTCATATTCAGGGGAATCTTACTCCTTAAACCAAACCTTTTCAAAACCATACTCACTGACACATCCAGAGAGGTGTGTTTCCATGGTGATTCTAAATCTTACCAACTTTGACAATCAAGATTAGTCATTGCATTATATTACTTACTTATTATGATATGTACATTTAGATAATATCTTGATCCAGTGGTTTCCATGGTTTTTTTTTCTAATTGTTGTTGTTATTTTATCCAGGTAGGGTCTCACTCCCGCCCAGGCTGACCTAGACTTCAATATGTAGTCTCAGGGTGCCCTCAAACTCATGGTGATCCTCTTACTTCTGCCTCCCAAGTGCTGGGATGAAAGGCATGTGCCACTAAGCTTGGCTCAAACTTTTATTTTTAAGCATTAAACCCTTTTTTCAAATCTAATCTAATATGTAACAATAGATTCAAGTGCATCCATCCTGTAGCACAGTTGAAACAAGGTAAATTAGGTGAATTTGAGAAAGGGAGGTTTTTCAGTCCATCCAGTTGGTATGTCATCCCTAACTATTCTCCTATCTTTTACTGGGGATGGCTCCCACGTCAAACAGCAGAAGGCTTTAACTGAGCCATTGTACCGTGGAAGGGCTCATCCTAAAAACCATCATCCCAAATGGCCACAGTAAAGAAATAAACAATATGAAATAAATATGTGAAAAATTAGGACAGCCGTCCTTGACGTGCACATGTTTTGAAATGAGGAAAAGTAACGCACTTGGTCAGGAAGGACTGCTGCCCTTAGTGACTCAAGGATGGCCCACTGAAACCCTGGCATCAAGGATGACCTTCTGAACCCCCTGAGCACCACCCTTTAAGCCGAGGCAGTGTTAGCATGTGTGGGTGTTGGAGGGGCGGAGGGATGCAAGGGCCACAAAGAAATGAAGCAGCTTCCGTCCTCAATGAGAGCCTATTCCCCTTGTTGCTTGGTCGCAGAGTCTTGACCTGCAGGCTCCTCCAAGACTCTTACCCTGATTTTCAGAACTTTTGCCGGTACATCTGTGGAGGTTTGAATGCGAAACGTCTTCCACGGCCTCATGATTTCTGAACACTTGGTCTCCAGCTAGTGGCACTTTGGGGGGTGGGGAGGAGCCTTCCTGGAGAAGGTGTATTGCTCCGGGCAGGCTTTTGGCCAACATATAATTGGGTCAGAGCCCAGTCTCCCTTGCCAGTAATAACTCAGCTTCCTCTTGCTGCTTTCTGCCAGCTGCTGTGGTGAGATGCGACGGCCAGCCTCAGCGTGGGTCATCCTTTCCTGCTGTGGGAAAGCTTCTCCTCCACGTTGTAAGACCAAAATAAACTCTTTCCTCCAACCAGCTGCTTTTAGTTTTGTGTTTTGCCACAGCAATGAGAAGGTAATTACAACATGTGGACATATTTTTGTTATACTTCTGATCTTGATTATTTTTTGACCTTTTATTTTATTTATTTGAGAGGGAGAGAGAGAGAGAATTGGTGTGCCAGGGCCTTCAGCCACTACAAACAAACTCCAGAAGCACGTGTCACCTTGTGCATCTGCCTTACGTGGGTCCTGGGGAACCAAACCTGGGTCCTTTGGCTTTACAGGCAAATGCCTTAACCACTAAGCCATCTCTCCAGCCCTTGATTTTTTTAAATCTGGTAATTCTCACTTGGACTTAGTGAACCTTGTTCCTTTCCTATACCTTTTAGCTTTGGACATGATCTGCATACTTAGCTACTCCAGTTCCTGTGGCAGGCACCTGGGTCTTGGCCCATTCTCCCATATCCCTAGGATGAAGATTCCTCTGAGGACACCTTCACATTCTTTTGTGTCTGGACTCCCACAGTGATGATGATTATGTGATTAGATTTTATTTGCTTTCAGTCACAAAGCTAGTGAATGGTTCACTCTATGTGTGTACTGCTCATACTGATGATTCTCAAAGTTACTCCATGAGTCATTTGTTTAGGAATGCTAAAGTTTGAAAAGCACTCATCCAAAAAGTGCACAGTTATCTATCTCTGAGTTTCTAAGTCACAAACCACCTACCATGTAGTAAACACAGGGCCAAAGTGAGAAGTCATAGGACCCCTTACCTTGCAGAGCTCCCACCAGCGTGAGCGAGCTCACATGCTTATGGAAGGCCTGCCCCATGTCTCGGAACTGCACTCCCTTTAGCTGGACCAGACTGGGCTCCTCCAGGAAGGACTGAATGATGACTCTGGCCCCAAGATCCCTGGATCCCAGCGTCTTCTCACTCTTGGAATACAAGCAGTGCTGCAGATCACCTGAAACATATATAATGAAGTCTAGGTGACCTTGACTATATGCTTCTAGATAAATCCTCACTCCCTATTTGCAGGCACTATTAGTACAAAAGGCAAACCGATGTTCTTTATTTCATACAGTAATCTTACTTCACTTTTACTTTTAATCTTCTCTGTAGATTATGATCCAAAAGATCTGATAACCAGGACACAACATTGCACTTAACTATCCTACTTCCGGAAATCACTCAGTCACCTTAATTGTTGTCCCAAAGTGGAAGATTACAACCCCAACTCAACAAAATTGATTATGTTAATTTAAAACCAAAAGATTCTCTGGAAAAAAGTCACAGTAACATGACATTTGGTTGATAACTGTAGGGGAGAGCTGTTAGTACTAAATGTTGTCACTGCATCTTTTAGTCTGGAACTGTCCACTGGGGCTTCCCCTTTACTCCCATGTTTTAGGCCTGAGGGGCTTAGCAATAATACCACTACTGAGATGGCAAAGGGCTCCAGAGAAGTAACTGACCATTCCCTGCCCACCTCTTCTCCCAGCTATGCCACTTTCAATGGTAGAAATGAACCTGAACCTAACACACAACTGTTACTGCTACAGCGTGGAGACTGCAGTATCCAGAATGTTCTCTGTTGGCATGTGACATCTGGTGGTGTGAACTAACCTCAGGTGGAGAAGCTGCTTCCTGAGTTGATTCATTGTTTCTCGTGCTAATGAACCAAAAAGAAGCAGACATACAAAGCAATGTGCCCTTCTCTGGTTCAGTTCAGATCCAGTCCTTTACTAACACTCAGAGAATTAATCCATCTATGAATACAGAGATGGTCTGTATTTGCATGCTTTTGGCGGTGTGTGTGTGTATGTATGTATGTATGTGTATGTGTGTGTGTGTGTACAGTATATATACATGTTCAGGTACACAGCAGGCACAGACATGCCATGGTGCACATGTAGAGGCAGAGGATAACTTCAGGGATCAGTCCCCACCTTCCATCTCACTGCAGAAAGGCTCTTTCATTCTCATTCATTGTCGTTCACTGTTCAGTTCTCCACTTGGTGGCCTGTGTGCTTCCAGGAAACCTTCCTGTCTCTGCCTCCCATATGCCATCAGAGCGCTGGGACAACAGAAGCCTATCACAGCTTTTGGCTTTTATATGAGATCCAGGGATCTGAACTCAGGTAGGCAGCTCGTGCAGCAAATGGTTTCCGCACTGAGCCCTCTCCCTAGCCCCTGTATTTGTAAGCTTTATCATCGTTTTTAGTGAAAATGATTCACAATATTTTCAGATGACCAAACCTTATATTTTGGGTTTAGCTAGCTTCTTCACACATATAGGGCCCTCAAGAGGGCTGAGTGACTTTAGGCTAGAGAGATGACTTGGTGATTAAAGTGTTTGCCTGTGAAGCCCAAGGACCCAGGTTCGATTCCCCAGAACCCACATAAGCCAGATGTACATAGTGGCACATGTGTCAGGAGTTCGCTTGCTAGAGACCCTGGCTTATCCATTCTCTCTCTCTCTCTCTCTCTCTCTCTCTCTCTCTCTCTATCATAATTAAATTAAAAGAAAGCTGAGTGACTTGATCTGAAAATATTGTAGTTACATTTAAGATTTTTGATAAAATTGGGAATGTTTTTTTTATAGAAGCTAACAGATTTATAATAGATCAAACCTAGAGGTGTGCTCTTATTCACAGCATGATCAATTCAATATTATGCAAAATGTGATCTGGGAAGCCCTGCATGAGAACTATGGGGAGAGTTTAAATGGAATTCAGAATTTGAAAGAATTGCAAAGTCATCTGCCAACTCACTCTAACCCACTTTTACCCATACATTTTTTTAACCAAATTACAAATTTGTCAGTCAGATGACTTTGACTGGAAAAGGGTGAGTCAGGATCCCTCTCCATGATTAACAATCCCCACCTCACAACACTGTAGCTACCTATACCTCTTTGCACATATCTCTCAAATCGTTAACTCTAGCCTGGACATTTCTGCTGGGTTCCAGAAATTGCCATACATCTCTACTCAGTCACTGGCCTACCATTTCAGTTCCAATGTGTATAAAATTAAAGCTGTGTCCACCACACCCCCCCTCCTATCCCAAAGCGTTCTCCTCTTCCTAGCGCAGTGAAGGGGCCTCACTATCCATCCAGAGCTCATGCCTGGGAGTCATCCTTGACACTCACACCACCCTGGACCAACGTTGACAAATGATGTCTTCACAGTATGTGAAAACCTCATAATCTACAGCCTGGGAAACCCAAACATAACCTACTAAACTACCCATCCCTGAAATAGATGTTTAATAGGCACATCAGTGCGATTCAGGGCTTTCTATGCTACGAGAAGATGAATAGGCTTCTCCCACCACCTACCTATAGCATGTGGTAGTTCACTCAGAAAACAAACTCCGAGAGTGAAGGAGACACAAGTGTAATTGATAAGAAACAATAAATTGCCCAAGCCTATCATTGTGACATTATGGCTTTCATTAGAATAAAACAAGAAGCCTGGAACTATATATGTTATGATAATATTCCCACTCTCCAACTATGATTCCTTAACTTATTTCTTTTTTTTTCCTAGAAAAAATAATTAAATTATATTCCCTTTTTCCATTTGCTTATCTCGTTCCCAGCATTTTTGCAGGGTGGGGCATGAGATTAAAAGATAAGTTACCAAGAGCATTTTGAAACTTGCAGAATATTATGGATCTGGGAAGATGAAGAGCTTATTCTATTTGATAAGAGACCAAGTAGAGCATTGCCACATATCACTTGCTGGTGGGAATATTCTTTTCAGCCATTAGAGTGTCCATTAAAATACTTTCCTACCTTCTGAAGCACTGACCTCCAGGCATGAAGTGAAACACTGCACTCTCTCCGTGGTGAGGTTTCCTCTTATGGTAATACTCCTACTGAGCAAAGCCACAGTGGCCTTGAACACATGGCGCTTTCCAGCTAGCACACTCTCAGTAAAATTATATGAATATCTGGAAAAAAATAGAGAAAAAGATGAAGATACATCAAAGGACATCCCTCCAAATCTTATTAGGCACAGTAAGCTATTAGATTGTGCTGATTCTTTTTGGAGGCCTATTTTTTTTTTAAGTCTTCCTTCAGGAGCTTCAGGAAATGTATTTCTTTTTCTATTTTTATTTTCTTATTTTTGAGAGAGACACAAAGAGAAAGAGAGAATTGGTGCACCCAGGCCTCAGCCATTGCAATCGAACTCCAGGCGCTTCCACCTAACGGGCCTGTGTGACCTTGCACTTGCCTCACCTTTGTGCTTCTAGCGTACACGGGATCTGGAGAGTGGAACATGGGTCCTTAGGCTTCGCAGGCAAGCGCCTTAACTGCTAATCCATCTCTCCAGCCTGAGGTCTGTCTCGTTAGAAACTTAAATACAAAGACTGAACTTTGTGCAAAAGTAAGTAAAACATGTGAACAGAATTAGGGACTACACCAATTATTACACTGACCACTTGCTATAAGACAAAAGTACTAGACTCTTACAAGAGAAACTTGGTTAAGAAGCCTGAATCTATTTATAATTATTTAATGTTTAGACAGCTCATTGAGAGACAAATGTCCTAAGCCCAGCCCACTTAAAGCCACATCTTCCTCCATGTCAACCCAGCCAAACTAACAGGTACCTCAGTGGGGACCTGAGGCGGAGGTCTGAATCGTACACGCTTTCCACGGTGACAATCTCTTCTGCCGGTTTGGCATCTCCGGCACCTGTTCCACTGATGATCACAACCTCGTCTCCAGGATGCCAGTCCACAGCATCTTCCAGAGCCAACACCATGTCTCTGGCACGAGCAGCTGCTCGAAGATGGGTGACGATTACTTCAGGTGTCGAACCTAAAGCATCCCAGAGGAAACGTGTGTAGGTACTTTAATTGCTAATGGGAATGTGAAACTTTTCAAAGTCCATGAGAGAAAAACCGAAACCCTGGGTTAGTAAGCACCAAATTTTAACATTCATTTGTGTTTTGTTTCTGAATATGTTTTTGGTTTTGTTTTGTTTTGTTTTGCTTTTTGAGGTAGGGTCTCACTGTAGCTCAGGCTGACCTGGAGTTCACTCTGTAGTCTCAGTGTGGCCTTGAACTCATGGCGATCCTTCTACCTCTCCCTCCCGAGTGCTGGGATCAAAGACATGCACCACCACACCCGGCTCTCAGAACATGTTTTTAATGTTGTCTTTTTCTCATCTATAAAAGGTACTAATAAAATAAATAGAACAACACAGGACGGAGATGTACAAACCAAGAATTATCATGGGATCAAGCAGAATTTTGAGCCATCATCTAACAGGTTCCTTTTGGAAATGCTTTAGTTTCATTACTTACATGCAGGAAGGTGGACTTCTATTGAGGGTTCTAGGAGGATGAAATGAGATACTGCCTCATTAAAGACATCGACTAGCACACATCAGGTATTTGCTGTTCCTTCCTGGCATTACATTATGTCTTGGGTGTGAGCTTTTTCCACTTATCTCTTATTCCAAGTAAGAATGGATATTAAGGGCTGGAAGGATTGCTTAGTGGTTAAGGTGCTTGCCTGCAAAGCCAAAGGACTCAGGTTCTATTCCCCAGGACCCATGTAAGCCAGATGCATAAGGTTGCACGTGTGTCTGGAGCTCATTTGTAGTGGCTGGAGGCCCTGGTATGCCCATTCTCTCTCTCTCTTCTCTCTCTCTCTCTCTCTCGTGTGTGTGTGTGTGTGTGTGTGTGTGTCATCTGCTTCTCTCTCAAATAAATAAATAAAATATTTTTAAAAGAATGGATATTAAATTCTGGTGTGGAAGTACATCACCAATCTCCAACATGAAGAGTTGACCCCACCCCACCACACAAATGATGTGAGCAGAGTGGGAAAGGAAAATTACTTCAGAACGGTTGTCCTAAGTCTGGGTATTATACTGATGGATTCCTTCAAACTGTAAAAATGTGTACATTCAGGATGCGCTTATTAAGCTAGGCTGAAGCAAAGGAAATTAGTGACTAGATATCATAGTTTGTACTGACTGTACTCTGCCATATCCTTCTTACCAAGCATGTAAGCCCTTAACTATCGAAGATTTAAGAAGCTCGTCTGTTTCACAATTTACACCAGGATTTTCCAGCAAGAGTCAAAGCAAATATTTTTTAAGGCATTACCGAAGCAATATTGCAGAAAACACATTGCCTACTCCCAACTCCTTCCCTTTCCCTGGAGCGTTTCCTCCCTCCTTTGCCACAGATCATGATTTACCTTTCGCCCACAGCATGGTGCTGTCCTCCTTTGTTGCTCCAAAGTAAAGTAATAATACTTGAATTTCTAACTACAGAGGTGGCTGACAATAAATCATTTTCGAATTATTTTAAACTTCCCTCTTTATTTATTTGTCTCTGTGTGCAGAGACACTTGTACCAGTCATGTTGTTCTGGCCTGAGAAGGTCTCTGGGTTAATGATGTAATTTCCAAAGTTTACTCAGGCAATAATTTTATCTTAGAAAAAACTTTACAGAGTTCAAAATTTCTAATTATAGGGCAGGTGAAAATTAAGACATAAATCATCCCAAAAGAAAATAATTTTAATTTTATTCCTTGTTTGTGTATCTTAACCTTTGGGAATAAAATTAAATAAGATTCATTTATATGTATACACATATATGTGAATTTCTCCAGCCTGTTTCCAGCAGTTAGCACTGAAAAATCTTTATGAATCATTAAAAAAAAGTTTATCAAAGATAGAACACAATCAAGATTGGCTAGGTGAGGATGATGATAAAATAAAATAGATTATATATATATGTATATATATACATATATATAATATGCAAATATATATGAAAACTGTCAATAAAAAGTTTAAATAAATGGCATCCAATGTCTATAATAATCAGTCTGCAACAAACATTTAACATGTATATACAAGCTACATATGGAAAAACCCAGAGTAGAGACATCAAAGGTAATACTCAACTACTAGTTCTTGAACTTTGCGGAAGAGGGGGCGGAAAGATTGTAAGAGCCACAGGGTGAGACATCATGCTGACAGGCATTCCCTCCCCTCAAAAATAACTGACTGCTGCTCCCACGACACATAAAATACAACCCCATGGGGAATGCCGGAAACCATACTGAGGAGTGTCCCCAACGGAATGGGGGCAAGGATGAGGGAAAAGAGGGTTCCAACACACGATGTAGATATATTAACATTGTTAATAATCATACTAAAATTTTTAAACTTGCAATGGTTAAGTGGCTGGTGAGATGTCTCAGTGGATAAGAACACCTACCACACAAGCATGAGGGCTTCAGAGAGCTTGAGATCAATCCCTAACACCCACGTAAAAAGCCAGGTGTAGCCATGCATGCCCATAACCCCAGTCCTGGTGGTGGGTAGAGGCTGGAGAACTGCTGGCACTCACTGGTCATCCAGTCTTATTTAAAACAAAAGGGGGGGGGAACAACTCCAAGCGCAGTGAAAGACTATACATCAAGGAAATAAAGTAGAAGAGTCATAGGGGAGGAATCTCAGTGTTCTCCTCTGGACTCCAAATTCATAGGTGTGAGAAGCAAGCATCTACATACACACACGTATGTGTTATAAACATGCACACACCATTCCACACACATCACATACATGTGCATAACCTACACACACAAACACATCACACATACCACACCCACGCATAAGAAATCCTTTTAACTATTTCTTCTTATATTATTTTTTTAATTGCTGATCATTTAATTAAATCTTTTCTTTTTCCATTAACCTGCAGTATTTCCCTACAGTACCCACTAAGAAGCCCCAGATTCTTTTCCTGACTCCCGAACTCTCTGTAAGTCAATCCTACTGGGTGGTTTCTGACTTTGTAATAAAATAAAAGCAGCTTGGGTCTTTTTTTTTTTTTTTTTTTTTTGAGGTAGGATCTCACTCTAGCCCAGGCTGGATCTCACTCTGTAGTCTCAGGCTGGCCTTGAAACTCTTCATTTCATAGGATCTACCTCCTGGACAGTTCTACCTCTTCCACCCATGTGCTCCGCCGTTTTCCTTACACCTTCCTAATCAGCTCAAGGCCTGCCTCCTCCTCTGCACCTCAGGGAACATAGCAGCTACCTTGAGCATAAGCTAGAGGTACATCTGGGATTTAAGCGTGAATGCCCAAGCACATCCAGGTAGTGGTGTGCCATTTATTTTTCATTGCTTTTCATGAGATAAGAAACCTCTATAAGGCTGGAGAGATGGCTTAGCAGTTAAGTGCTTGCCTGGGAAAGCTTACAGGTATATAACTTATAGTCATTACCAGATTTTAGCACTGGATTGTTTTGTAACTATTATGATAAGTCTTATCTCCTGTCTTAGCAGTTAGCACCACGAATGTCAGGCTACTGCCTTCTATAACCTTTCTGTGCATCACAATTCCCCATCCAATTTGAACCCAGAATCAACATTTAACTCATAGTATTTTAAATTAGCTACTTGAAATTTTTTTTTTTTTCCATCTGGATAATCACTCACAAAGTCCCAGCAGACATACACATAAGTGAGTGTTTGACATGTAAAAAGTAGAATAGCACATTCATTACATTTATTGAGAAATTATGACAAACCCAACCTATGCTAGAACTGGCCCGGTTTTTGTGGTGATGTCAGTGGTTGTTTGGGGTTTTATTTTCACAGGTTGTGCAGATAGTGGACTAAAACTTCTCAAGGACATAATTATGTAGTAACGAGATAGCAATACTGAGTTCTGTAGCTGGGACGTCTGAATCCGGGACCAGAGAACTAGACAGGTAGCACAATTCCCAACCTGTGGACATAACTGTACTAACTGTATGTGAACCTGTTGTTCTCAAAACGCCGGCGCAGTACTTTATAAATGTTCGCAGCCGCACAAGGTGGGCTAATAGACTTCTCTGGTGAGGAGAGCTGCTCACACTTCAAATGGGAGTCATTTGTCTTCACTGAACTCTTGGAACTCAGGTTAAGCAGCTCCCACCACACACCACAAATCAAGAATCATATAAAAATATAGTTTGAAAAGCCCAGTAATTTGTAAATATGTTTAAATGACAAAGAACAATGCTCTTAGCCTGTAATTTAATACTATGTTTAACCACTGTGGGCTTTCAACATTGACCTTTTAACCAACAAACTATTCATTTACTCCCACTAATGACTTCCCATAATTGTACTTCCTACCAATTACTGTTGAAGCATTTCAGCGTCATTCATCTGTAATTATGCAGTCCTGGAGAACCACTTTTACCAAATGGGCATGGGGTAAAGAAAATAATCTTTGTGGGTTGACACACTTAAAGTCACTAATTGTCCTTCGTTTGTTTTACAGGACTTAAATACTTATTCCAAGTGAATAACTGACAAGACTTTTCCCAGTCACATAGATGGAAGGGAGAGAATGTGAAACAGAGAGAGAGAGAGAGATAGGAGATGACTCCATTAAAATGATGTTCACACTAGAAAAGAAATACGAAGGAACTCACGAAAACAAAAGAACAAGAATTATTGTTCTAAAGCAATATCCACATTATTTCATTTTAATTTCTGGATGCATCTTCCTCATAGTAAAATAGTACAAGCTCTGCTTTCTTATATATTGTTCAAGCACTGGGAAGATAAAGTGAATGGTCTGTTTTTTGGCTACATCTATTCCAAGTACCCAGACCAAAAAAAAAAAAAAAAAAAAAAAAAAAAAAACAAAATCACAAGCATACCATGCTGAGTGTAAGATAAGTGACAGCCAAGCTCAACCAGTTTACAGAAAAGAAGTGTCATTTCTGAGAATGCTTCCAGAAGAGTGACAACTGAGCTACATTTTGAAAAAGTCAGCAAAAGCTGCCCAGATGGTGAAGTGGGTAGAGATGGAACAGAGGCCTTTGAGAAGCACCCGCTGCGCTACCTTCCTTAGATAAAGGCGCAACCTGGCAGGGCATGCGTGTGTGCTCTGTGGCATGGGTGCTTTGTGAGCCTCCTATATCACTGGTCCATCTCCGGGGGTCCTGACTGAGCACAAGAAACAAGAAGAAGGTGAACCAGACGAGCCCTCTGCATGAGCAGATCAGCTCAGTCCGTACCCAGCTGATCCCACTGCTGAAAAGGAGTCCACTGTTTTGTTGACACAAGCATTTATAAAAGTAAACTATGGTTATTGGATGGTACAATGAAGCCTCATTTCTCTAAAGATATCAGAGAAAAGCTAAGTTTGTTTCCAAACAATTGCAGCCTGATATTTTCTTTTTTCTACTTTGATTAAAAATAACTGAGAAGCAATAGTGTAGAGTCAGATAATTAGAAACAGCTGGACCCTTGCTCTAGCTCCAGTGAGATTCCAGACCACATCAACCAACGCCACAATTAGGCCACACAGAATTCTACTGGAACATCCCTTAATGAGAAGTAAAACCTCCTGTGGTCAGAGGCTTCTATGGAATTCTGGAATACCCTCTTATAGTCGTTGCTCCAATAATGCACCAAAATTTACATGCAGTTTGTTCAGGAAATAATCATTTTGGTCATGATAAGGGTGGAGTTTACGCTGTTGATTAGAAGTGTCAGTAAGGCATAATAATAGCATGTCTCCTTATCTTTTTAATATTCCTTTTAAAGTACAATTATAGAGAAGGAAAAAGATAATAAAATCACCGTCAATCTTATTACAGCCAATTAGCATGTGTCTTTACTACTCTTCCCTTTCCTGTGTTGATATGATGACAAGATTTCATATTTATTCAATGTTATAATTCTGCACACATCTTTTTGTTTTTTTTTTAATTTTTCTATTTTTACTAGAAAATAATACCTACATACAAGCACACACTCCTCCACGAAGAGATTCTTCTTTCCCTTGCTTTGCTGATCTCTCTGTCAAACCTCAGATTTGGGGATGGAGAGATGGCTTAGTGGTTAAAGCGCTTGCCTGAAAAACCAAAGGACCCAGGTTCTATTCCCCAGTACCCACATAAGCCAGATGCACAAGGTGGCGCATTTGTATGGAGTTCTTGTGCAGAGGCCTATTCTCTCTCTCTCTATCTGCCTCTCTCTCTCTCTCTCTCTCTCTCTCTCTCTCTCTCTGTCAAATAAATAAAAACCTCAGATTTTGATCTCCATAGCTAGTGAATCAGTCATGTCTTTCAGACATGTGCACAGGGGGAAATGGTCGCAGACTGCCTTTCCTTCAAGACCTCCTTTCTCTCTGTTGTCATTACCCTCACCCACGAGGACCTCCTAGTCTGTCCTCCTCCTCAAGCATGGTCTGTATCTTTGCACAGCTTCCAGTTGCTTTGTGTAGTTTTAACTCCCTGTTTTCAAGTCTATCAAAATACCTCATGCTTTACCATCCTTGAGACAATAGAGGACTTGGAGATGGCAAACTCCCATTTGGAGAGCCGTTGGAGGTAGGTAATCTATGCTGGACAGAGCCCAGGTCAAGGCTTTCCCAGATGCTCTTGTTATCACCATGGCCTACTGACAGGTCATGCTAAAGTGAGCAGTGGAGTCAGTGATATAGATGTTCACTTCACCACCTGGCTCTAAAGGAATGATCTGAAATGGAGAACAGGACCCCGGGGCGGAAGAGAAAGTGTTTGAAGAGAGACAGGAGAAACTTGCTTGGTTTCTGTTCAGTGTTCTGGGAGATGGCCAACTGGATTCACTCTCTGGGGAAGAGGGATTTCTTATTAGAGCAAAGAGATGAGAGATGCCATCTATCATGGGAACAAAATATGCTCAAATACTCACTGGGCATGGTTTCCATAACATGTCCATCCAGTAGGGTATTAAATTCTTGCTCCTTCAGGTCTATTTTACTAGCGTTCTATCTGTCTCTGAGACTACCTCCTTGCACATCTCTGAGACACTGGCAACACACCCACAGCCTGCCATTTGGAAATAGAGCCTTGTCACCAGAGTGCTCATGAGATCTGAAGTGCCTGACCACCTTACAATACTTATCTAAGAGACCTAAGCATTCCTCAACCCCCAAGCCCAACTGGCAAGGAAGGACGTCAAAACTTCATCCATGGCTGGAGACAGAGCTCAGCAGTTAAGACGTTTGCATGCAAAGCCTAAGGACCCAGGTTCGATTCCCCAGCACCCATGTAAGCCAGATACAAAAGGTGGCGCATGCATATGCAGTTCATACTCCAAGCGCTTACTCGTGAATTGTTCCACAGCTAGGTCGAGTAGGACACAAATTCCTTATTCTTTTGGATCTAGGCATTAGAATTCTGACACTGGGGTAAAGTTAAGGTGTTGTCAGTGTTGCTTCCTTCTGGAAGTTCTAAGAAGAAAATCCATTTCTTTCTTTTCTCAGTTTCCCTGGTTGTATATAGTTTTTGGATTGTAGTTTACTCCATCATATTTATTTTTTCTTTTTTTTTCTTTTTTGGTTTTTCGAGATAGGGTCTCACTCTAGCCCAGGATGATCCGGAATTCACTATGGAGTCTCAGGGTGGTCTCAAACTCATGGCAATCCTCCTACTTCTGCCTCTCAAGTGCTGGGATTAAAAGCGTGTGCCACCACGCCCAGTTCTTCCATCATATTTAAAGCATATCACTATGACCTCGGTTCCCATCATTATGTTTCCTGTTCGTCCAACTTTTCTCCTACAACCTTCTAATGAGAACCAATGTGATTACATGGGATCCACCTGGGTAATTAAAAATAATCTTGAATTTGGTCTGGGAGGACTGAGGCCTTCATGACTCCACAGTTAATACCGTAACCACACTGAGGAGGGCCTCCAGGGTAATTGGAGCTGGGGCAAGGGGATGAAAAAGAATGACCTGCTATAATTTATACAGAATTTAAATTAAAAATATAATCTCTTTGTTCATTTTCATTTCATTTTTCATTGCAAGGCCTTGAATAATATCTTCCAATCCTCCCCTTCCCCCAGTTTTTTTTTTTTTCTTTTTGAAACAGGCTCTCACTGTGTATTCCAGGTTGGTCTCAAACATGAGATTCTCCTGCTACAACCTCGTGTGTGCCACCATACCTGGATTTACAAGTTTCTTTTGCCTAATAATGTAGTAGCATTCATGAGTTCTGACAACTGGGACAGTAACATAGCTAAGGTTTATTTGTGAGCTTATTACAACTGCATTGTTGAATAGGGTTGAGAAAGATGGCTAGCCACTGTGAAAAAAAAATAGATAACTGAGTTACAAACTTTATCAGAGTAAGTTCTATATTGATTAGAGGTCAACAACCTGTTCCTGTAAGGAGCAAGATAGTAAAGGTTTAGAGGCTTATGGGCCACCACTGTGTTACCTACCTGCCTCTGCTGCTGTCATGCAAAGCTGCCAAAGACATAATCTAAACAGACAAGCATTTCTGTGCTTCAGTAGAATTCTGTGTAAAAGCAAACATTGGGCCAGATTTGGCCCATGGGCTGTAGTTTGCCAACTGCCATTAAAGACACACATGTGAAAAGAAAAAGAACAAGAACAATTAAAAATTATAATTAGAAACCAAAAGGTAAGTGCTTAGATAGTCTCTCTTGTGTAGGGAAGTTTGTAAACACAGTATCAAAGACAGAAATCAATTGTACAAGAAAATAGTTTTCCTTTCTCTATTAGATTTACCATTAGAGAGAAAACACCATTAAACACTGGAAGGTAAATAACCAATTGGGGTAAAGTAATAGCTTCTTCCTGTCTCTATCAAGAATGGAACAAAGGTGGGCTGGAGAGATGGCTTAGCGGTTAAGAGCTTGCCTGTGATGCCTAAGGACCCCGGTTCGAGGCTCTATTCCCCAGGACCCACGTTAGCCAGATGCACAAGGGGGCGCACGCGTCTGGAGTTCGTTTGCAGTGGCTGGAGGCCCTGGCGCACCCAATCTCTGTCTCTCTCTCTCTCTCTCTCTCTCTCTATGTGCCTCTTTCTCTCTCTGTCTGTCGCTCTCAAATAAAAAAAAAAAATTAAAAAAATACAAAAAAAAAAGAATGGAAAAAAGGAAGTCATAGGAATAAAGCTTTCCTTGAGATCTCAAAATAGCATGAAAATAATTAAAATGGAGAAGTCTTTTCCAGAACCCAGAAAGGTTGGCTTCCTTTTGTCTTTCTGCCAACAGGAACTACAGCTATGTGTACGCAAGGCAGAAGTAACTTCATGTGACCCTGGTGCCCACAAAGAGGGTGGGGAAAATGTCACGGCCTCCCCTTCCGGTGCTAGCTTTATCGTCTCTAGTGGGCAAGTCATCCTGTTAACTCCAGGCTTTGCTGTGTCCCAGAGTTGTTGTAGAAACAGATGAAAGGGCGGGAATCAGCAGCAGACTAAGTAGCCAAGATCTAGCTGAAATCCAATTTTAACAAATACCGAGTACAATGCCCAAATTCAGTGATAATGCTTCTCCATGACCAGGCTGTTAACGAAAGTGTTTTGATGATGTGTGGGGAAGCACAGGCTTTGATGGGCAAATCATAAGTTTCTGCTATGCAGCGTCCCATCTACTTAACACACTTGAGTCTTTTGATACTCCAAAATTAAAAAAAAAAAAAAAAGTTGAAAGCTGGTGGTGTTAACCCATTAACAAATGAAAAGAAGGTGACTACTGGAGAATGCAGATGAGGTTGTAGGAAGACAAGGCAGAAGGAATGGAAAGGGATGTGAATCAGAGCGTGAGTGACAGGCTGCAGTAGAAACTTTGGGCTTTGTGGTAGGAGCAATGGGAAATCTCTGAGTTACGAAGACTAGTATTATGCAAATGGAGTTGGGCTTTCAAAAGACCACCTTGGGTCCTAGACATGACAATGAGTTGGAGCAGTTACAGAAGTGGTAACTCACACTGGGCATGGTGCCACTTTGTGCCACATGTACTCCTTTAATCCCAGCACTCAGGAGGATCATTGTGAGTCAAGGCCAGCCTGAGACTACACAGTGAACTCCAGGTCAGCCTAGTCTGCAGCAAAATGCTACCTCGAGATTAAAAAAAGAAAAAAAAATGTGGGTTGGAGAGATTGCTTAGTGGTTAAGTGCTTGCCTGTGAAGCCTAAGGACCTCAGTTCGAGGCTCGACTCCCCAGGATCCACGTTAGCCAGATGCACAAGGGGGCGCACGCGTCTGCAGTTCGTTTGCAGTGGCTGAAGGCCCTGGCGCGCCCATTCTCTCTCTCTCTCTCTCTCTCTCTCTCTCTCTCTGTCTCTCTATCTGCCTCTTTCTCTCTCTGTCTGTCACTCTCAAATGAATAAATAAATAATTTTTTTAAAGTGCTGACTCAAAGGTTAACTGGAAAGCTTACACAGGCACAAGCTGTTGAAGTTATAAACTAAAGTGACAACAATGGAAGTGGGAAGAAGTGCATGAGGTCACACGTTACCAAAACTCAATAAGACTTAGTGACAGAGAAAACATGAGGACTGACAGGGAGGGAGGCACCAAGAATGCTGATGCCGAGGTTTCTCACAGACAGGTTTCTAGGAAGCGATGGACAACGTTGCACCCTTCTTGGCTTAATAATGAGTCAGTTTCACTACATCGAAATGTTAATCATGTAATGTAACAATATGAACATTCGTTGAGTAGTTGCTGGATTCTTGTTATTGTGGGCAGTATTCTATTTTTTTTAAACATTTTATTTATTTATTTATTTATTTGAGATTGAGAGAGAGAGAGAGAAAGAGGAAGAAAGAGAGAGCGAGAGAGAATGGGCGCGCCAGGGCTTCCAGCCACTGCAAACGAACTCCAGACGCGTGCGCCCCCTTGTGCATCTGGCTAACGTGGGTCCTGGAGAATCGAGCTTCGAACCGGGGTCCTTAGGCTTCACAGGCAAGCGCTTAACCGCTAAGCCATCTCTCCAGCCCGGCAGTATTCTATTTTGCATTGCCTCATGTGCCACCACCACGAGAAAGGCTTCGGCACCATCTCTACATATGGAAGCTGAAATATTAAAGAGTTGACATTATTAACCGCCACCATCTTCTTAGTGGTAGAGGTGGGATTTGAATCCAAGCGATCAACTTCCGTAGCCCAAGTCCCAACACTCAATCACTTAAGGTGAGTGCTCCACGAGTGAACCTCTGCTGGATTCTAGACGGAAAGGTACATTATGGAAATCTTGAGAGGATGAGATGGTTCTTGGAGCTGGTTATTTCCCCTTGAGAGCTTCCAGATGCCTTCCCGGCTCATGTGTCCAGAACATGATGTGGAGTTGTTTGGGAAAAAAATGCTGTCTCCTTTGGTAACTGTGATAGCTAATTATACTTCAACTGGTTTGGACGTCAGGGCTCCCCAACGTTCACCAAATGTTATACTGGTTGTGTCCATGAGAGTGTTTTCTGGATGAGATTCACATTGCTATTTGTAGATTCAATGGTGAATTGGGGATGGAGAGATGGCTCAACTGGTAAGGTGCTTCCCTGCAAAGCCTAAGGGCCCAAGCTTGATTCCCTAGTACCCACAAAAGCCAGATGCACAAAGTAGCACATACATCTGGAGTTCATTTGCAGCAGTTACAGGCCCTGGCATACCCATTCTCTCTCTCTGTCTCTCTCTCTCTGTCTCCCTCTCTTTCTCCTTTCAAATAGATTTAAAAAATGAAGTATTTAAAAAAGAAACTTGATTCCTTCACTCATAAAGGACATAGTCAAGTGAATATATTTAGGACTATAAGAAAAGATTAGGGGCTGGAGGGATGGCTTGGTGGTTAAGGTGTTTGCCTGAAAAGCCAAAGAACTCAGGGTCACTTCTCCAGGACCCACATTAGCCAGATGCACAAGGAGGTGCACATGTCTGGAGTTCATTTGCAGTGACGGGAGGCCCTGGCACACCCATTCTCTCAATCTCTCCCTCTTTCTCTGTCAAATAAATAAATAAAGTATATTTTTAAAAAAGAAATGGAACTCATGTTAAAAAAAAAAAGAAAAAGAAAAATGGCCTGGTGAGATGGCTTAGCTATTAAGGTGTTTGCCTGCAAAGCCAAAGGATCTGGGTTCAGTTCTCCAGGATCTACATAAGTCAGATACACAAGGGGGTACATGCATCTGGAGTTTGTTTGCAATGACTGGAGGCCCATCTCTCTCTCTCAAATAAATAAATAAAATATATTTTTTTAAAAAAAGAAAGTAAAGATTAGGTATTAATTTCATTACTTCATTCTATCTATAGTTGGGACTTTAATAAGGAAATCATTCACAGTTTTAAATGTCTATTGTTGTAAATTAAGAGTCACCTATTCCAGCCAGGCATCGTGGCGCACGCCTTTAATCCCAGCACTCCGGAGGCAGAGGTAGGAGGATCGCTGTGAGTTCAAGGCCACCCTGAGACTACAGAGTGAATTCCAGGTCAGCCTGGGCTAGAGTGAGACCCTACCTCGAAAAACCAAAAAAAGAAAAAAAAAAAAAAGAATTACCTTCCCAATTTAACTTTTGATGGATCTAATGTTGTTCTATAATACCAATATGTGTGATATGACAATAACTCTACCTTTGATATAAAACAGAGGTTATTAGTTAAGAAATGTTCATAGCTCTCCTAGGGCCTACCTTACCTCTCAATTCCACAATGGGACATAGTTGGGCTATTAACAAGTTATTTGTAGGAAATTCTTGGCACAGTCTTAGGAAAGAGAATATTCATCAGACTACAAAAAGCGAAGGTCTCTGTTTTCATTCTCTCACCCTCATAATAATAAGAGAGGTGTCTTGAAAGCTAGCTTCCTAGGAATCTTCCCTCTAAAATACAAAAGCCAAAAATAGTTAAACCAGGTGAGCTCATACGATCATACAGGAGTAATATTCACTTGACTTCTTGGAATGGCTTAACCGATTATCCCTTAAGTGGTGAAAGCCCTAGCTTTGTGTGAGGAAGGGAAGGGAAGAGAAGTAAAGTGAAAAGAAGGGAAGGAGAGAAAAGAGAAGGAAAGGGAAGGGATTCAAGCTACTTGTCTACCTTTGTATCTTAAACAAGAATTAGAGACATGATACTTCATTCCTTAGAGGCAATTCCTTCTTGTGTTGGAACCAAATTCTAATGCTGTGTGGTGTCTTTCCTTGTATGTAAACATCTCTACCAAAGAGTGTCCAGTCAGGTTAAGATTTCTGTGCTCTGAGATCCTCCCACCAAAATTATTCAAATCAATCTCCTCCTTTTAATGCCACTTTAAAAACATAATCAAATCTTGAACACAGCACAATGTTATTATATTAGTATACTTTTAACACTATTTTTTCTATTTATTGTGTTAAGGACTTTAATTTTGCAGAGTGCTTTTATTGGTGGGGTTTTTTTTCCTAGCCAAATTAAACAAGTCTTAAATAAAATGATGTAGACAACCCAGCTAAACCTTATTTAGCAATTCAAGATTGCCAACAATTATTTTTAAAAGAAGAAATTATCTTCCTTTACTCCTTTTAGAAATTATTTTTTAAAAGAAGAACTCGGGCTGGAGAGATGGCTTAGCAGTTAAGCGCTTGCCTGTGAAGCCTAAGAACCCCGGTTCGAGGCTTGATTCCCCAGAACCCATGTTAGCCAGATGCACAAGGCAGCGCACACATCTGGAGTTCGTTTGCAGTGGCTGGAGGCCCTTATGCACCCATTCACTCTCTCTCTCTCTCTCTCTCTCTCTCTCTCTCTCTCTCTGCCTCTTTCTCTCTCTGTCTATCGCGCTCAAAGAAATAAATAAAAATAAACAAAATTCTAAAAAAAAAAAGAACTCGCTGGGCGTGGTGGCACACGCCTTTAATCCCAGCACTTGAGAGGCAGAGGTAGGAGGATCGCAGTGAATTTGAGGCCACCCTGAGAATCCAGAGTGAATTCTAGGTCAGCCTAGAGTGAAACCCAACCTTGAAAAAAAAAAAAAAAAAGAACTCATCTTCCTTTGCCCTCAGGTATTACAGTCTACAAAGCTGTCTACAACTATAGCAATTACCTTCTCATTGCTGGGGCAAAACACCGACCAGAAGCAGCCTGATGGAAGGAAAGGGATTCTTTCAGCTTACAATGTCTAGGGGAAGTTTCATCACAGTGGAGAAAGCATGGCATAAACAGGAGGTTGACTCACTTGATCGTATATCAACAAGAGACAGTAGATAGAGTAAGCTCATTATACCTCGTGGGACCGAATAATAAAGCTCAGTGTCCCCTTCCCCACAGCAACATATCTCCTCCAGCAGTGCTCCATCTCCCAAAGGCCCCACAAATTCCCCCAGTTGTCACCAGCTGGGGATCAAGTATTCAAAGTACATGAGGCTATCAGTAACATTTTTTAAAATTTTTTTCTTCATTTTTTATTTATTTGAGAGCAACAGACACAGAGAAAGAGGCAGATAGAGAGAGAGAGGGAATGGGCGCACCAGAGCTTCCAGCCACTGCAAACGGAACTCCAGATGCGTGTGCCCCCTTGTGCATCTGGCTAACGTGGGTCCTGGGGAATCGAGCCTTGAACCGGGGTCCTTAGGCTTCACAGGCAAGTGCTTAACCACTAAGCCATCTCTCCAGCCCACATTTTACATTCAAACTATCACAACAACCTTGCTCAAGCAAGGTCCTCCTGGCTTACCTGGACAACAATAGCAGATCCCTGATCACAGACAATGACTTCCAATAGCATATGACTGACACAAATGTAGCCAAAGTTATCTTGAAGCTTTCGTTAAATCTTTCCACTTCGCTATTCATTAAAAGAATATTTCTCAGCATCCAATGTAAGTCTAGTCAGCATCCTGGGCAATAGAATTTTGCCATAAACCAAATAAATAATAGATAGATAGATAGATAGATAGATAGATAGATAGATAGATAGACAGATAAAAAAAAATTCCGCCTGATGAGTACATTTTCAGAGAGGCAATGAAACAAAAATGAAAAATATACTCTCTGGGGCTAGAGAAATGTCTTAGTGGTTAAGGCACTTGCCTGTGAAGCCTAAGGACCCAGGTTCAATTCTCCAGGTCCCATGTAAGCCAGATGCACAGGGTGGTACATGCATCTGGAGTTCATATGCAATGGTTAGAGACTCTGACATGCCCATTCTCCTCTCTCTCTCCATCAGAAAGAAAGAGAGAGGGGGAGGGGAAAGAAAGAAAGAGAGAGAGAAAGAGGAAGGAAGGAAGGAAGGAAGGAAGGAAGGAAGGAAGGAAGAAGAAGAAAGAAAGAAAGAAAGAAAGAAAGAAAGAAAGAAAGAAAGAAAGAAAGGAAGGAAGGAGACGAAAATATCCTCCCTGTTGCATAGGTAATGTTAAGACCTAGGGGTTCAGGACACAGAGGAAGGAATGTGAAATGGGAATGGTGGGGCTATTAACTCGTGCTCAGGGGCCAAGTAACTACTTGGAAAGAGGTGCTCTCTTCCACCTGGAGCCACAGAGTTTGATTTCTGCCCCTACAAGGGATCAGTATTATTGAAAATGAAGCCAACTCAAGGGAAAACCAACCGCGGAGTTGCAGACAAAGCGTTTAATGTCTTTACGAGAGCACCTGGAATCGGTTGTGCCTCGTGTTTTTTCAGTTACATGAGGCAATAAATGCCCTGAGTTGTTTTTTTTGTTTGTTTGTTTCAATTGAGTTTTCTGCCACTTACATCCAAAAGCCTGAGTAATACCAACACTTAAAAGTATATATAGAAACTCGAAGTACCTTACAATGTGTTTCTAAGTGGGGTTCCTGCTGTACTCCGATCATTGGATAGCTAGAACTCATTTCTAATGAGCAAGATACACTTACATGCAAACACTTAAAATTAAAAGACCTTAAAAACACTTTCAGTAAAGCAAGTTCTTTAAAGTGCGAGCTCGACTAGTAAATTAGGGAAGCCTTTCGTATAGATTGTTCCCAGGTCATTCTCACACACATCCGGAACGCAGAGCAGATGTGTGTTTTTTACCATTACCTACAGAATGGTTGTATTCAGAGCCTTTTGAAAGCAGTATTAGACAGAACAGAGAGAAACATCCACCTTAACTTTATATTAGTGATGTTGATCATGTTTGAGAAGTCATATAGCCAAGAACAAATATTTACCCACTCTAAAGACAGAACGGGTTGTCCATTCAAGGACCAGTTCCCAAGCTAAGGTAGACTCAAAACAATTACATTCACTACTATGAACCTAACCAAGTAAAGATGACTTGCCACAGCATGCCAGCTGTCCAAACCTCTACAGCCCTTCTGAGGTTTGTCAATTTTAACACTATAGGGGATAGGCTAGTCCGTATCCCAGCTACTTGGAAGGATGAGAAAGGAAGATCATAAGTTTGAGGCCCACTTGGGCTATATAACCAGTTCAAGGCTAACCTGGGTAATTTGGTGAGACCCTATCTCTAAACAAAAATAGAAGGAGACCAAAAGATATAATTCAGTGGTAGATCTCTTGCCTAGTTTACACCAGACCCTGGGTTCAATCCATAATACCAGACCAACACGAACAACAACAAGAAAAAGATTATGTGACAGGAAGAAATTATTGGGTTTAAATTTTTTACCCATCTCCTATATTTCCCTACTTAAACTCCCTTCAAGTCCTCATTTTTCACAGTGCTTTCTCACAATTATGACAGAGCAAGACTTTTAGTCCTGTAGAATCTACCAGAAGAACCCACGCATAGGACAGAGGGTATAAGCATGCCACCTTTACGAAAATCATAAAACGTAAGAGTATATGTCTCCTTGGGGCTCATTAAAAAAGATGCCAATATAACAATGCTTAGCCATTCCCTGAACAGTCTGCACCCCGGGCTATACGAGTGACAGTAAGAGCAGAGTCAAAGGAATCCTTTAGGATGTGTAAAGAATCACGTGCCTGGGTGACCCTGCCCTGGCTTAAGATGAGTCAAGGCACTTCTTTCCATAAGAACAAAGTGTTCTTGAGAGATATAATTGGGAAGCTTCCAGGAAGAAGAGGAGATCCCATGCCTGCCTGGGCACCGCGTGTGTTGAACTGCTCTACAGTTAAAAGCTGAAGTGTGTAGTGTGTGCAGAGCGGAGAAAAGGGTCGTGTGTGGAAAGAGTTTAGCATGGAAGGATTTGTGAGCTTACTGGAGACCAAGTGAACTCTGGGGAGAGTAACTCAGTTTGAACCAACTTTTAGGCATCCTATCCAAGGCCAACCCCCAAGGTGAAAATGAGGGCAAACCCAAGTGGGGCTTCCAAAATGGGAAATCGTGCAGTGGGGTATCCTATAAAAGCTGGGTAAACTTTTGGCCTTACCCCTTCTACTGGCGCAGCAGCAGTAGAATGTAAAATGAGTAGGATGGAAGAGAAATGGAACAGAAGACAATGTCCCTGTCTTTCCAAGTGCTTCAAGCTAGAATCGTGGAGTGAGAAGAAAGGGAATGTTAAGAGAACAGAAGACTGAACCTTTAAAACAGGACTAACAAGGACTGCAATTTTTATTTCCGGAAAATACTGGACAGCTATGCACCCAAGGTGTTGTGGAAGGACTGTTAGAATATGGATAGCATGGGCTGGAGAGATGGCTTAGTGGTTAAGGCGTGTACTTGCAAAGCCCAAGGACCCAGGTTCAATTACCCAGCACCCATGTCAAAATGGATGCACAGGATGGCACATGCATCTGGAGCTCATTTGCAGCCTTGGCATCCCCATTCTCTCTCTCTCTCTTTCTCTCTCTTCTCCCTCTGTAGAAGACAGCTTCAGGTTCACTGAGATGAGCTTTCAGACCAGACACAGATATGGGGGAAGGGATATTTATTGAAGCTTACAGATCCAGGGGAAGTTCCATAATGGAGGAAGAAGCTGGCCTGCCTTCACAGGCCCAAGCAGAGAGAGAGAAGTACAAGCCAAAAGCCAAAAAGCCACACAGCACAGCACACTTCAGGAGCTCCTGCTAGGCACACTTTGCATATCTTTAGATTGAAATCTGAAACCCACCACCACACCTTAAGATCCACCCAGCGACACTGCCTCCATCCAGGTGGCTGCAAGTGCAAACTACAAACGATAAAAAACTGAATATGTTGGGGGCCATGTATCCAAACTATGACATTCCTCCCCTGGCCCCCAATAGATTTATAACCATCACACATTGTAAATTATACTCAGTTCAATTTCAAAGGTCCCCACAGTCTTGACCAATTTAAGATATTAAGACCTGTAAAATCAAACAAGTTATACATTTCTAACATATAAAGGCACAGAGTAAACATTTTCAACTGGTATAAGACATAGCAAGGAGAGACTAAAACAATGCAAACTCAACCACCATCAAACAAACATCAAACTTCTGCAGTTCAAGTTCAATACAACCAGGGACTGACAGTCTCCAGATTTTACAATTCTGCCCCTCCAGCTAGGCAGAGTAGCCAGGGAACACTTCCATCTTAGGCCAACAGTGCGCTCTATGGTAGCCCTTGCACAGTCCTGGTATATACAAAACATCATCACATCTTCATGCAAACCACAGTCCATCTGCCAAAGGCTCTTTCAGCCTATCAGGGCATCAGGCCCTGATCTGCATCTCAGCAGCAACTCCTGGAACCGTGTGCAATTCATGACCACTCCATGCATTTTTCATGCTTCTGAAACCAATACCAGTTGTGCAGGACACAGCCATATTCTTAATTCAGGGACAAAACAAATCATAGCCTTGAAAAGCAGGTTCCTTCTCCAGTCAACTCTTTCCAAAAGTGTTTGCATTTCTATGATAGTCTTTCCTCAGGCATTCTTTCCATGGTAAAGCAATTGGACCATCTTCCTTTAAGATTGCTAATGTGTTTGACAATAGCAGGTTCAGTAACCTAAAAACAGTCTCAGTGCCTGTAATTTTAACTTGCTTGAGGTTTTCCAGCTTAAAATCTTAAACCTCTCAGTCCAATATCTTTAGCCAAGCACATCAGCCCATAACAAATGTAACCTTGATCAAACTCTCTGGGCCTCAGCAGCAGAACACAGCCAGCCCTCATGCCAGTAGCCCAGTTCCAACAATGTCCTCTGCAGTCTTTCCTTCTCCTTAGAAAGCACATAAGGCAAGCCTCAAAGTTCAATACTGTCTGCACTTAGCATTATCAAACTCTCATCAGAATAGTCCATAAAACTTGGCTTACAACTCCAGAAGGCATCTTCAGTTGCAAGCACCAAATCCATGCCTATTCCTCAAAAACAAAGGTTCCAAAAGATGAACATCCACATGGTCAGGTTCATCTCAGCCCACTCCTTGGTACCAAGTTCTGTAGCAGACAGCTTCAGGTTCACTGAGATGAACTTCCAGACCAGGCACAGTTATGGAGGAAGGGATATTTATTGAAGCTTACAGATCCAGGGGAAGTTCCATAATGGCAGAAGAAGCTGGCCTGCCTTCACAGGCCCAAGCAGACAGAGAGAAGCACAAGCCAAAAGCCAAAAAGCCACACAGCACACTTCAGGAACTCCTGCTAGGCACACTATGCATATCTTTAGATTGAAATCTGAAACCCACCACCACACCTTAAGATCCACCCAGTGACACTGCCTCCAGCCAGGTGGCTGCAGATGCAAACTACAAACAATAAAAAACTGAATATATTGGGGGCCATCTATTCAAACTATGACACCCTCTCTCATAAATAAATACAGTAAGAGTGAAAAGTTGGCCTGCCTAGGGATAATCACAATGTACTAATCTCTTGGGTGCTAAGGAAAGGCCTAAGACTTCAAGGTCAATCAAGCAGACCTTCCCTGGTTTGTTCTTAAAAAGAACAGCGACCTCCTCCCTTTGGTGGTAAAAAAAAAAAAAAAAAAAAACCAGAAGTCTAGCGCTGCAGAGATTGCTTAGTGGTTAAGGTGTTTGCCTGCTAAGCCAAAGGACCCTGGTTCAATTCCCCAGGACCCACATTAGCCAGATACACAAGGGAGCCCATGTGTCTGGAGTTCATTTGCAATGGCTGGAGGCCCTGGCACACCCACTCTCTCTCTCTCTCTCTCTCCTCTCTCTCTCTCTCTCTCTCTCTCTCCCCCTCTTTCTCTGTCAAATAAATAAATAGAATATTAAAAAAAATAGAAGTTCATGTGAATCCAGGATTCACAATGACCATATGAAGAAGCCAATAAGGAACAGTAGAGAGTGAGACCTAGAGATGCAGACATGGGCAGGTTAGCATGAGTCCTAGAGGCATTTGGACCTCTAGAGGCATTCCTGTCCAAGGCCAGTTACCTCTCTGCCCACCCTTCAGTTTGATGACAAAAGTTAATAAATCTTGTTTTTGTCTAAGGTCATTTATACTGACCTTTGGTCCCTTAAAGCCAAACAATCTTGAAAGGAATAGAGCTACATACAGAAAAATGACATATCACAACAGAGGTTTGTATTCTGTCCCAAAGAAGAAACAAAAAGAAAAAAAGATAGAGAGAGAGAAGAAATGAGGCTGGAGAGATGGCTTGGCAGTTGAGGCACTTGCTGGTGAGGCCAGAGGATGCAGCTTCCTTTCCCTGGTGCCCATGTAAAGTCAGGTACACAGGGTGGCTCACATGTCTGGAATTCGTTTGCAATGGCTAAAAGCCCTAGCATGCCCATTCTCTCTCTCTCTCTCTCTCTCTCTCTCTCTCTCTCTCTCTCTCTCCCTTTCTCTCTCTCTCATGAATAAATAAAATATTTTTTTTACAAAAGAGAAGAAAGGGGTTAGAAGCAGAGTCAAGGAGAGGTGTTATGTATGGATGGGGAAGAGGCAGGTCTGGAAACGATGGATCAGATGGAGAACAGGTGCAGAAGTAAAGACACATCACTTGATGAAGAACTTGTGAAATTAACATGGGGAAAGTTGAGCTCCAGAAAATTCCATCCTACACTAACGAGCAGACTTGACAGAAGCTGTCTCAGAGCTTAACAAGTCCCGAGGAAACAAGAAATAACACAGAGGGGCCTGCAGTCCTCAAAAGGATCTCTACAGGACAGAGAAAAGGACAACCTCACAGAGATTTTCACTCACAATTTTTACAGTGGATCTCTTATTTCCTAATGAGGTATCACTTCAAATGCAAGTGTATTGTAGCGATAAAGACAATGAACTGATTTCATGAGCAATTCACCCCTTTAATGCTTGACCTCCAAATACTTCTGTTTATGGAGCCCCTGAAACCCCTCTAGGTAAAGTGGGTTTTGTGAAATACAGTCTGAAAATCGCACTCCTCGCTGCAGACTGCTCCACCAGCCCTACTCTGTGACTAAAGACACAAGCCTTACATGCTAGAAGAGGCAACAATGGAATGTAATATGAAGCTTATAAAAAGCATGGGGTTGAAAAACAGATATTTGGAAGTTTTAGAAGGAAAACAACCCTTGTCTCAACATGCTGATTTAGGAACCCCTTTTCCTGCTTGTTCCTAGTAAATCCTAACGCTCATAAGAACTGCACCAACGTTTTCCTCCATCATGACCCACATACTAGTTTTCTTCAGAAATTTCCATTTACATTTAATGCCTGTATCCTGCAATTTTTTTTTTTTTTGAGAAGGACAAAGACAGAAGTCCACTCAAGGCTGGAAAACTGCTTTTCTCCTAAGAAACTGTCAGCCAAATTTCTCAGGGAGGAACTGGAAATGAAATGAGAGACATTGATAAATTTCCCTGCTGAACAATCAATAAAAACCCACCGTCCTGCTCAGACTCCCACTGTGGAAGCAAGAACCATAATTACATTGTCAAAAAACTCAAGTTGCCCAGGCTGACACGACCCTTTGGAAAGTGACAAGTGATTGGCACTCAGTTTGGCTGGTGAACCCGGATTGGCAGACGTGGTGGCCAAGGCAAAAAAAAAAAAAAAAAAAAGGCAAGGGCGATATTTCTTTATTGACTCCAAACACCAAAGCGCCACACCTCCACACTGGACCCTTCGCTCATATTAACATATCAAAGTGAACAGGCGACAGAACGTACTAAGCAATGTGCACTCCTCCTGAGACACAAGACGTGCCTGGTCCCAATCTACTCCAAGCACAGAAAATGGAACACAGCCATGCACGTGAGGGTGTATGTGTGCGCGTGCGTGCATGCGTGTGTGCACATGCGAGAGGTGTTTGAGTGTGCTTTCCTGTATTAAAACAAAGACATGAAATGTGCTTTCACCTCCAGCTTTCCTTGTGATAGCTGAACACCAAAGCCTGTCTGTACACTGTGTTCTGTTGTTAATCTATGATTAAAACAAACAAACAAAAAAATCAGATGGAGAAGAAGGAGTTCCAAAAGGCAATAATAAACCATGAGAAGGGAGGTGGGAGCTGAAGCCAGTGACATTACTGATCCATTTGTGTGATCCTGTGTGGCCCAAGCTGGAATTCAATTAGAATCCATCAGTCCCCCTTAGAACTGAGGTTTGCAACTAAGTCTGCACAGGGCCTTGTCTGCTGGACGGTGCTCTGAGTCTCCCTGTGGTCAGCCCCGTGCAGCTGGATGCTGAGGATACTTGGTGGTACCCACGCCTAGGTGGTCCTGTGCTGGGAAGCAGTGGTACCGGGAGAGATTAAAATCTAAACGTGTCCCACTGGGTGGTGGGAACGGAACAGAAGGTGTCTAGCCACCCCGTTGCCTCGTGCGCTGCCTGAACAATCAAAGGAGATAGGTACAAAAAGCAGTAAGATGGAAAGGGCGAGGAAGAACACATGGGCCACGTGCCAAATTTTGAATTAGAAGCCTCTGTGCCCCTCAAGATGTCCTCACCTCTGAAAGGAAATATGAGCTGATTGGCACTGCATCCTACGTGACTGTTTAAAAAAAAAAACATAATCAAAATGATACAAATGAACACTATCTGCGACTTATTGAGTGTCCAGTGCTTTGAATCACTTCGTAGAGGTAAGTGTTGGGTGGCGACTACATTTTCTGGTTTTACAGAAATTAATGGGTTCAAAGTCACCGCACAACTGCAACAAGTTCTGAGGGCACAGCTACCAACCACTGAACTCAGTGGTATCAGTGTACCTGTAAGTTGAAGTCATGGGTTCAAACTCAGATGAAGAGAACATTGTCAGATCCCTGGGATTTCGTGGATACAAACCCAGTAAAACCTCACATCATTGGGCCACATGAGGATCCACAGTCCTGCCCTCTCCCCAAGACCATTCAGCCACAGACTCAAGGGATAAAAGTCAGAAATTGAGATTTAGGGTTGGAGGGATGGCTTAGCAGTTAAGGCGTTTGCCTGCAAAGCCAAAGTACCCAGGTTTGATTCCCCAGGACCCACATTAGCCAGATGCACAGGGGGTGCATGCATCTGGAGTTTGTGTGCAGTGGCTGGAGGCCCTGATACGCCCATTCTCTCTCTCTCTCTCTCCCTCTCTCTCTGTCTGTCTCTTTCTCCCCCCTTTCTCTGTCAAATAAATAAACAATAAAATTAAAAAAGATTGAGATTTATAAACTCTCCCTGGAAGATATTTTTGGGAACCAAAGCTATTGAATCACCTCACTGATTTTTCCCAGGAAGCTGAGTGAAGCTTGGGTCATCAGGGACTTTCTAGGTACAAGGCAGGCAATCGAGTTGCTCCTTTTTTGTTGTTGTTGCCCATTTGACAGTCAGAGAAAATTAGTTTTCCTCTAAAGCCTCAGTGTCACCAGGCCCACCTTTAGCCTTGAGAAAAGGCCAGTGAAATCACATAACGATTTAACCATGATGCGCCACCATGCCTGAGGGGAAATCTGTTTGGGGCCTCAGGTGTTGAGAACTGAGATGGAAACAGAGGATCGAAGAGCCACACATGGATAGTTGCTTCGGGAAGGAAGCCCTCTCACCCTGATGGCTAAGCTCTTTTCTACACAGTATTGCTTTCATACAAATGACATGTGGCAGTACTGCATCAGAGAGGAGATGGCTTAACTTCATCCATGTTCCATGCTCATTCTCCGTGGTTTACATGAGAATCCTGATCGGTGTTTTGTGGGAAGGGCTTTGCAGAATGGTATAAAAAGTTGTTGATGTCAGGTCTGAAAATACAAAAAAAAAAAAAAAAAAGAAAAAAAGAAAGAAAGAAAAGAAAGAAAAAAAAGAGAAGAGAAGGTAAGAAGGAAAAAAAGAAAGCTAGAAGATGGGAGGAAAAGGAGAGGAGAGAAAAAAGAGAGGGGGGGAGGAAAGACACTCCTTTTTCAATTTCCAGGGACATCACATGGCTATAAGAGCAACATCACCTAGCTTACTTAGGGTACCCAGCCTCCTCCCCAGCCCCACCACATTGCGCTTTTGCGTGCCTTCTGAGGCTCTGAATTCAGGCCCTCACATTTGCATGGCAAACATTGCATTGGCTAAGCCGCCCTGCCAGCACTTCTTTATAATTCCTGTCTGTCTGGGTACTGGGGACAGGATGCTGATAGAGACAAGGCTTTCTGGCCCATTAACAGGATTTGCAAGAAGTCTATGGCCAGCTTGCAGGTTCAACCTGGTGACACAGGAGCCTTGTTTTTATTGCCCCGTGAGGAGCAGTCTCAGACCATGAAGGAGTAAATTCAGAGGCTCAAGACGCAAGTGGTCTCTGGATTTCTTCTGACCATTTGTTGTGGTTGGGTATGGTGTGGTTGGGTCTTGGGAAATTTTTTTTGTCAAAAAAAATCTGCTAGGCCGTGCGTGGTGGCACGCCTTTAATCCCAGCACTTGGGAGGCAGAGGTAGGAGGATCGCTGTGAGTTCGAGGCCACCCTGAGACTCCATAGTAAATTCCAGGTCAGCCTGGGCCAGTGTGAGACCCTACCTCGAAAAACCTCGAAAAACAAACAAACAAACAAAAATCTGCTAGTTTAGCTCTGGGTCCATTCCACTGGAGCTGAAAACTAAAATAGACAGGGAATTGGGCTGAAATTCCATCTTCTTTTAGACAGCAGTCACGCTGACACACACGATACATGTGAAAAGAAGAGGTTGGAGCTTAGGAGGTGACTCCGCAGGCATGAGGATTTGCTGTGCGAGCACAAGGATCCGAGTCCAACCCAGAGTATATGCAAAAAGCCAGGATGACCACGTATGTCTGCAATCCAGCGCTGCGTAAGACAGAGACAGGATAATCCCCAGGGCTCGCTGGTCACCCAGTCTAACCAAAACCTCACTCTTTAATGTCCATTCATTCTCAAAACATATTAGAAGTATCTACTTTAATTTTACCATGTTGATGATAAGCAATGGCACTGTGGATTTTTTTTTTTTTTCGAGGTAGGGTTTTAACTCTAGCCCAGGCTGACCTGGAATTCTCTATGTAGTCTCAGGGTGGCCTCGAACTCATGGCAATCCTCCTACCTCTGCCTCCCGAGTGCTGGGATTAAATGCATGCACCACCACACCTGGCTTGGCACTGTGGATTTTAGCTTGACATTCTCTTACTCACAAAGGATCACAAGCATGGAGAGCATTTAAAATACGGGCGCACAGAAGCCTATTTACAAACCTTCGCTAATGATTCATGCTTGAACAAGGAAGTCCAAATGAAAGAAGTAAAGGAAACTAGGAAAGGTTTCACTGTCCCTCATTTGAGTTCCAGTTTGGAGCAAGAGCTGAGAATTCAAGGCTTCATAGCACAGTGGCTCTTAAATCTGAGGACTTTTTAAAACCTTATTTGGATGGTCTGTAGCAAGAGTTACAACCGTGAATCAAAGCACATTGGGTTGGTCGCCTAAGTATCCATCAGTCTAAACACTTGAAGACCATGGCTAATGTGTGACTAAAGAGAAAAAGAATCAAGGGTCTTAGACTACAAAATGAATAAAAATAGGAGAAAAAAATGTCTTGACAAGAATATAAGAATCAATGCAATGTGACCTTTAAGTAACTGAGCAGACAGGGGTGGATGTGAGAGATGGCTCAGCAGTTGAGGCACTTTCCTACAAATTCTAACAACCCTGGTTTGATTCCCCAGTACCCATGTAAAGCCAGACGCACAATGTGGCACATGCACTTGGAGTTCATTTGCAGTGGCTAGAGTCCCTGGTGCACCCATTCTCTCTCTCTGATTCTCCTCTCTCTCTCTCTCTTTCTCTCTGTCAATAAATAAATAGATGTATTTTTTTTTAATCCAGTGTGCCAAGTAGATCAGAAGCAAATTAATGGGGGGTAGAGCTACAGTGTAGCCTAATCTCTGTGTTCTTCTAGGAACCCCTAACCACCCAACCCAGCTGTAAGAGGATGCCAAGTAAGTATAATAGTAATTGAACTTGGCACACAGGGAGGCAATGGGAAGAGAAGGATCACAACGATAAATACGAAATGAATTTGTCCTTGTCTGGTTTATGAAGTCGGGATACGGCTTGTGAGATGTCAGTGTCTGCTAAGTAACAAATGAG
The DNA here is from genome assembly GCA_036346955.1 of Dipus sagitta. Lineage (NCBI taxonomy): Eukaryota > Metazoa > Chordata > Mammalia > Rodentia > Dipodidae > Dipus > Dipus sagitta. The sequence continues at coordinate 124,384,646 of CM070779.1, read as the reverse complement.
AATCCCAGCGTCTGGCTTCAGCAAGGATCTTGCTCCTCACGCACATTCGCTGCAGCACTCATGAGCTCTAGCCCGTGCTGTCTTCATCCAGGTTCCAAGGCTGAAGCAACTGCCCCATTTTGACACAGACTATTCTCAAGTGGGGAAAAAAAAAGTCAAGGGCTGGAGAGATGGCTTAGCGGTTAAGCATTTGCCTGTGAAGCCTAAAGATCCCGGTTCGAGGTTCGATTCTCCAAGACCCACGTTAGCCAGACGCACAAAGGGGGGCACGCATCTGGAGTTCATTTGCAGTGGCTGGAGGTCCTGGCGTGCCCATTCTCTCTCTCTCTCTCTCTCTCTCTGTCTGTTGCTCTCTAAATAAATAAAAAATAATAAAAACAAAAGGGCCCTGGCTGAAACTAAGAAAAATTGGCGAAACAAGCAAGGGTGCTGATTTCCTGATGAACCGGATACCAGCAGAAGGGGGAAGGAGATCAACATAGAGAAAAATCAAATCCTACCAAATCAGAGAGCCAGAGCCTCAGAGGCCCCCAACACCTCATTACTGAAGCAGACCAAAAATGAACCCAACATGGCTCAGGGAAATTTTGCGGAAGAGGGGGTGGAAAGAATGTCACAGCCATATATTGGTTCATGATATGCAGAGACATTTGTCTTACCCATAACTGTGGGCTAACTCCACAATGCATGACCCATATACCTCAACAAGGAGGGGCCAAGGGGACAGGGTAGGTCACGGATGAGCCTAATAATGGTACCAAACTGACTGTATTTGCTGAATACAAAACTAACTAATAAAGAAAAAAAGAAAAAAAATGAAAAAAAAAACTGTGAACCAAAAAAAAACCCAAAAAAATTTAAATAAAATTTTAAAATTTTTTTTAAAGTCAAATGGCTAAATCATCACAACAGCTTTTACAGCCTCCACTTGACCATGAAGTACATCACATCTGTTCACACTCCGCAAACCACAGCAAGTCCATGGCTAAGTTCACCCTCAGCGGGAATGGGAAAGGGGTCCATTCCCCTTACAGGAACCATCGCACAGTCAGCCAGAGGACTCCGCAACGATTCCATTTGTTATTTAAGGAAAATAATACCATGCTCTAACTGACCTGTTGCCTCAGCAACGAATTACCAGGTTTTTAAATGTTGTATCAATTTTCACTGTGCATACGTTTGGTAGACACAGGCTGATTTAATTTTTCTCTAGTCAGCTGACTCACTCACCATGCAGGGAAAGTGTTCCATTCCTCACAGCCAGGAACTTGATTCCATATGGAAAGAAGGGGGGAGAGTGGGAACTCCCATAGAGCTTGATCTGAGCTCTGCCATGGAAAGGCTTGTCCTTGGATCCTATCTGGAGCTCTCCACCATCAGTAACAAGAATGGAGTGGGCCCTGAGCTCAATCGGTCCTGGTTCCATGAAAATCAGTTTGCCACCTGATGGACAAAGAGAAATTTAATAGCTCATATGAGAATGTTTTGGCAGTCCCAGTATATGGTCAAATCTCCTTTATTGATAACATTTCTTCTGGAAGTCAGACTAAGTTTATGCTGAATTCCCTTCTAGAAGCACAGTAGGAAAGATCAGACACACAGGGGTAGAAGAACTGTAAGCCAGTTTAGGCTAGATACTCACTATAGTTTGTTGATGATTTTCATAGCAACAATTCAAATGCCCAGCAATTTAGAAACAGCCAAATAAAGGGTATGCAGTTCACTAACTTTGCCATTTACAATGAGTTAATACAGCTGATAACCTTACTAGGAAACAAGTTTATAAGAAATGGGGGTGCTGGAGAGATGGCTTAGAGGTTAAAGTGCTTTCCTGCAAAGCCTAAGGACCCATGTTCAACTCTTCAGATCCCACATAAGTCGGACACACAAAGGTGAGGCAAGCAAAAGGTCGCACATGCCTACTAGGTGGCACAAGTGTCTGGAGTTTGATTTCAGTGGCTGAGGTCCTAGCACACCACTTCTCTCTCTCTCTCTAAAAAGAAAAAAAATAGAAATGGGGATAGAAGAAAATGTGCCAAAATGATAAGAATTATGATAAAAGGAAGTACTATTAGGATTGACATAATGGCACTTATAAGATGCTACCTGGCCAGCCACCATTATACTTTCCTTTTAATAACAGAATGTAATTGCCTTAAGAAATCTGCCTCCATGGAATAAATGGACTGTTAATCAAGGCTTCTTGCCATACCATAGCCTGAATAATATGCCGAGTTAAGAAAGGAATGAAGAGCAAATGAGAAGGCTGGAAGTGTTTAAGTCTCATTAAGTCCAGTGCTGATATTCTGTGGAGCCTGGGGTATGGCCCTGCTCCTGACACCCCAACCTCCCTCTATCGCCACCCTCAATGCCCTGGTTCCTATTTATTTCTGTCCCTGGTTTCCATTGATCATTAAGATACCCAATGTATAAATTTGCTTTCCTTTTTCTTATGTTATTTGTTTTGCTTATGTGTATAGTGTGTACTTAAATATCAATGGTATGAAGAAGGTGGAATTTTAATCTAAGTATTGTATTTAGAGATAGGGCCCTTGGGGATGTAATTAGATTAGAATAGATTAGATTAGATTAGATTCCCTCCTTGAATCCTCCTTGTTTTATAAGGAAATGGAAAGCTTGCACACTTAGTCTTACCATGATAAGATACAGGAGGGGGTCACCTACAAATGCCTACACATACTATATGGACATGAGCCAAAATAAATCTATTTTCTTTGTTTAAAAAATCTTCGGCCCCTCCTCTTTCCCTCTCTCAAATAAATAAATAAAATGTTTTTAAAAAGGGGGGTGGAGAGATGGCTTAGCGGTTAAGACACTTGCCTACAAAGCCAAAGGACCTCAGTTCAATTCCCCAGGACCCACGTAAGCCAGATGCACAAGGTGGCACATGCATCTGGAGTTCGTTTGCAGTGGCTGGAAGCCCTGGTGTGACCATTCTCTCTCTCTCGTTCCCTCTCTCAAATAAATAAAGAATTTTTTTTTTTTAATCTTGCCTCCATCTACCTAGGTTCCCTCGATCACTCTCCAAGGCCTAAAAGTCTATGAGAATGAGAACCCTATAGGTTTGCAGTTTGCTGTGTGCCCACTTCCTGTTAATTCCTTGCTTTTATTCTTTGTCCCCCAACATTTTCTTTCAGGACTCTCTTCTTGCACTTCACCAATACACTTTCAGGGTCCCTTAGGTGGTCCCACTGGAAAAGTCCCACACCCAACAACCCCACTCAGCTCAAACAGGCCAGATGGCTCTCCACCCCAATTCCCTAACAGCCGTTTGGGTTACTTCTTCAGATGGGGAGTCTGAGACAGTTAAGGTGACTGGTTTCTGGTCCTATCCTTGCAGAGTCCATTATGTTAGAGATCAGAGAAGTATCTGGCTTCTCCTCATCTCCACCAAACAGACTTCCTAGATCTGTTTTTCCAGGAACAACCTGAACCCCTCCCCAGGAAGGAGCATTCATGGAAGGTCTACAGCTGATCCTGGCATTGGTGTTGGTTAGCCTCAGCCCTAAAACTTGGTATCACGGCTGGTTAGCTCAGCCTCCATTCTGAATCTATAAAAGACCCCAATTTGGGTCACAGGGTGGGCTTTATGCCCTCTCTTCCCTCGTGGTGGGAGCTCCCTGTACTTCCTCCCCTTTCCTTCTCTTAATCTAATAAAGTCTCTGTGAACCTTTAAAAAAAAATCCTGCCTCAAGTATTTCATATTAACAAAAGTGACTAATAACATACTCATACTCTAAACACACTGGTCCAACTGCTGTGTTTTTGCTTTTGATCTGTTTTTCTTGCTTTGTTTTATTTTTGCTTTTTGGTGCTGGGGGTATTTAACCCAGGGCCTCACACATGCTGGGCAAATGCCGTGCCTCCCATCTATATCCCCAGCACTCACCCGCTCATTTTCAGACAAACCTTATGACCTAGGCACCTGCTCTTCCTTTTCATAGAACGTCCAACCCTCTCTTGCCTATACAAAACTGCATGCCATAGCCTCTGACACATGTATCTGCCTTTGTAACGTTTAACACAAGAATAGTACGTATTTGCATGTTTACTTTCTGTTCTCTCTGCGCCGGAATGGAAGCCCACGGAAGCACTCGCCGGTGCGTTCACTTCTAAATGTCTAGTGTCGACAACAGCAACTGGTAGGCTGTGGTCTTAATATGTTAGCACTGGGCAAATGAATACATGGTCGTATTTCTGTAGAGAACCTGGTGTAAATGTCCAAATTTCTTTATTTAAAACATATGCATATATACTCTCATTCCCATTGCTCTCAGGAGAAAATGTAATTACACTTAATCTCAAAAGTAAGACATTTTGGGAGCTAGGGAGAAGGCTTAGTGGTTAAGGCGCTTGCCTGCAAAGGCAACGGACCTTGGTTCGATTCCCCAGGACCCATATAAACCAGATGCACAAGGTGGCACATGCATCTGGAGTTTGTTTGCAGTGGCTGGAAGCCCTGGTGCGCCCATATTCTCTCTCTCTCTCTCTTTCCCTCTCTCAGATAAATGAATTAAAATAAAATATTTTTTTTAGAAAAACGTAAGACATTTTCTCAATGAGTTAAGGCAAGAGGTATAGAGAGAATGCTATTACAAATGGTTCAAAGGTCATACCCTACCACTATGGGAAAGAAATCAGTGAGGTTCTATACACAGCTAAGACTCTCCACTAACTAAATTTAGCCCTAAACCCAGTGTGCTGAATTATTAAATTGAATTGTTGTTGCCATCCAGAAATAACAACTGGAATTGGTTTAAAATGCACCGGAGGACTGGAAGGGAGAGAAGGCAGAAATTCCTTCAGTTGCTTTTGTTTACCTCCATCTTAATGCGTAGATAATAATCAATGCATGTTTGAGCAACAGCCAAATGCAGGGGTCACTTCTTCCTCGACCTTCTGTCCCAAAGGTTCCCTTCAGCTCTCCTCATCAAGCGCGAGAAGCCAAGGCCTCTCTCACTGGGCAGTCTCCAGGCTCAGTGCCAGAGAACAGTAGTGCTGTGTTTACCAGCAGGCTTCCAAAAGACCCACGAGCAAGTCTGACTTTAATTTTTCCCTCCACCGTAATCACACACTGTGCCACAATTCACATCTGTGCATTAACGAAAACATTTTCACGTATGTCATTAATGTCCTGACTATTTATGTTCAACTGATGGACTGTGAATTTGCCTGCCTGGGCTCTCCATTATAAACGGGACATCTGTACTGAATTGGATGAGTGAGTGGTGAGGACCAGGTAGGGTAGGGAGGATGGCTTCCTGGCCTGGCCTGTCTGCTATCCGCATCTGAATGACACTCAACAAACAGAACCCACAACAAGCTGGGTTTAAGTACTCAGGAACAGTCTGCTTTTCCCACTTGCAAAAAAAAAAAAAAAAAAAAAAGGAAAAAAAGGTGACATCATGCATTCAGAGGGTTCTTCTAATTTCTAGAACATCTTTAAGGTGTTACAGAAGTTCTTTGGTTTTGCATTCTTTCTAAGAAAATCTCAATAAGATACACAAGGAGTCTCAATAAAAAAAAAGTTATTTCAAAGTAAGATAAATTTTATTAAAGTAAAAAAAAATGGACATGCATTTGTACAGACATGAGTGGGCCATCCAAGAGTCAGGATTTTTTTTTAAATACCTATTTCTGTGTCATCTAGACATGTGGCTTTAAAGTGGTGATTTTTAAACATTTTACTTATTTATTTGCAAGCAGAGAGAGAAGAAAGAGAGAGAGAGAGAATGAGTGTGCCAGGGCCTCCAGCCACTGCAAATGAACTCCAGTGCCGTTTTGTGCATCTGGCCTTATATGGATACTGGTGAATCGAACCCAGGTCATTAGGCTTGGCAGGCAAGTGCCTTAACTGCCGAACCATCTCTATAGTTCCTAAAATGGTAATTTTAAAGTTCATCTTTCCCAGGGTATGTTCCTACTTGTAACTGGCTCAAACCAGGTTTGTTCACAAGCTTATGAAGGAGGTCTCATGACCAGGTTTCATGACCATCTATGAGCTCAGGTGTCCTCTTTCCACGTAGGTAAGATTATCATACAGCTCTGCTCCCCCAAGCCCCTTCCTCCACTGCTCATATCTAAATTCTACCTAACAAAACTGCAGTGAGTCTTGGGAGGAGGAAAGGGACTAGTGGGAGGGAGAAAGTGAGAACAAGAGAAGGTAATGGGGTGTGGCTATGTATATCACAGTATATATGAAATTGTCATAATGAAACCCATTCTTTTGTACAATGACCCCTTCATAATGTTAAAAATTAGAAACAAAACCATGCAGTTAGAGATGCATTTGACAATAAAGGAGACAAGAGGCTCATGCTTCTGAGGCCAAGTCTGGTGCAGGGCATTTAGAACTGAGAAAAACACATGCATGGGCAAGAACTCAAATAGGACTGTTACAGGGATCATTTAGGCTTTGGCCACATTTGGGGCAAGGTTATGTTATTAATTTCTGCCATTTATTTTATTTTTTAAAATTATTTATTTATTCATTTCATATAATTTATTCATTTATTTATTTATTCATTTATTTGCAAGCAAAGAGAGATAGAGAGAAAAGAGCTAGAATGGGAGGGCCACAGACTCCAGCTGCTGTAGACGTTCTCCAGATGCACACGCCACTGTGCATCTGGCTTGACGTGGGCACTGGGGAATCAAACACAGGTTGTTCAGTTTTGCAGGCAAACACCTTAACTGCTGAGCCATCTCTCCAGCCCTGCCATTTATTTTCTAACAAAGTTTATTACAATTCATTATAACAAATGAAAAGACAAAGAAACGAGAGTTGACACTTACTAAGCACTTAGCATGAGCCAGACTCTTTGGACATTTTGTCTGAAATGACCTTCACATCAGCCTGTGAGGTCACCACCCATGGTGTGTTTTACAGAACAAAACGTGGGATTAGAGACACTCATTCCTCTTCCAGCCCAGAGAGGCTGAGCAAGAGATCAGAACCCAGACCCACCTCACAGAAAATCCCATCTTGTATCTATCCATTTCCCCAAACCTTCCCTTCTAGATTTTTCATCAACTAGGATTGTTTTTTATAGGTAGAGTTAAGGGGAAAAAAAAATGTGTTAACTTTAGCAAGTCTGCCCGTGGCTTATTTAGATATGTGTTGTTTTAATTCTGTCAATGAAGGTATATACCTTGCCCATGCCAAAGAGGGCTTATAGAAGAACATACGAATTAGTGGGTTAACATATAAACCTGGGCTTTTCCCCTTGTGCCATTAAGCAAAATATTAAATATGCTGAAACAAAACTTGGTAGAGGTTTTGAAACATCACTTACTGACAGGAACCGATAGTGATGCTAATGAGGAGAGAAAAGTTCGGCTCAAGGAGAATGAATGGTTTGTATTGTGGGGAGTGTTCTAGACAGAATGGATTAATTCATGGTGAACATCGTTAACCTCTAAAAAGCACATCCGCTCCTCATTTTATCAGTGGCAAAGCATATCAAGATACATGAAGAAGGGAGCTGGGTGAGAAATCTAGTTATTGTTGCCTGAAATAACTATGCAACACCCACAGTGAAAGAACCTGAAGTATATATTTCATCTAGGACTGTAAAAAGGTCTCAAAATTACCATCCTTACCCACACTGTGAGCTTAAAATAAATCTACACTGGGCTGCCTCACAGGACAGTTCCTTGAATGTGGGAGGAAAGTGGGAGAACTTTATTGTACTTTATAGATCTTGTGCCCATTTCTGAAAGCTAAAGAGCAGGGCTCGAAACAGCCCTTTTGTTGTGACCTTATGATTGGTTGTCACGACTTTCATGAAAGCTGACTACATCCCACAAGTAACCTTGGGTAATTCTACAAAAACCAATCAACCATCATTCTTACTTCCACTCTAAAATAAATAAACACAATTTTTGTAATATGTAATCACTTATTTCCATTAGCCATCTCTTTTTATTATTGTTTTTTTTTACAGGGAAGTAAAACAGACCTTTAGCATCTAATGTTACAAAACAAACTCCATAATCTACTCTGGCCAATCCTACAATTCACCATGCTCTGTAATGACCACAAAATAACTTACTGTTCATTTTTAAGAAAACAAAATACACAGTCCTAAATACTTTCTCTCCTTATAGAAAACAAAAATTAGAAATATTTTGCTTTGTAACAATAGTCTTCAGAACAACTGGCTTTCCCTACTTTTTTTGTTTTTAAGCAACAGAGGATTTATTGAAAGAGAGTATGACACAAATTAAAAGTAAAGCTGAAAAGCTTCTAAGCTGGGGAACTGAGAGGTGTCCTGAGCAGAGAGCCCCCGCTGTCTCTTTAACTCTCCCTTTCCACTGTCTTTCGGACCCTGCAGCTGGGACTGCGCCTGACTTCTGAACCACGACTCTTCCTGTCGAGACCACAAACTGCGTGCACATCGGTAGATCCAGTCCTCACCTATCCTGAGTGATCTGTAGCTTTTTTTTTTTTTTAACCTGTTCACTCATTTTTTTTTTTTTTTCCTAGAACTTCTTCCCCTCGTTTACCCAGTGCTATGTCATCCTGGTTTCCCTCCTACCTCCCAGGCAGCCCCCTTCTGCTGACTGCTTTGATCCCTCTAGCCATCAACACTTGGTGTGTCCTACGACCCACACCTCTGGCCACTTTCCTCATCAATCTATGTAGACTGCCTTGGTTGTCCCATCTTGTCTCGAAGTTTTACACGACCTCAGCCCTCAATTCAATTCACATATGCAACTGCCTACCCAGTAAGTCTTCTGCACACTGTCTTATGAGACTTCTTAACCTAGTGATCCAAAAGCTGACCTCCAGATACCTCATAGGTCTTTCCTTTGTCATTCCTGGTCTCAAAACTATAGTTAACTTTTACTCTCAGCCTCCAATCAACTCCTCAAGAAACTGTATGCTTTCTACCTTCAAAATATCCCCATAATCCAGCCACCTTTCACTGTCTCCATACGTTCTTCATAGGTACCATGCTCGCCGCAGTCCAGGGTTACTGTCACACCCTCCTTACTCAGACCCTCCTCCTTTCCCACCTTCCTCTGGAAGTCAGCTCTCACAGCAGCGTGATTGTAGTTGATTTTGCTTGCAATGTAAATCATGTCATACACCTCTCTGTTTAAAAACCCCACAATAGGGACTGGAGAGATGGCTTAGCGGTTAAGGCACTTGCCTGCAAAGCCCAAGGACCCCTGTTTGACTCTCCAGGATCCCACATTAGCCAGACGCACAAAGGTACGGCAAGTGCAAGGTCATACATGCCCATTAGGTGGCACAAGTGTCTGGAGTATGACTGAAGTGGCTAAGGCCCTGGCCAATTCTCTCTCTCTCTCTCTCTCTCTCTCTCTCTTTCTCTTTCTCTCTCATAAATAAAGAAATAAATAAATAAAATCCCACAATAGCTCCTATCATTCTCAGAGACAAAGCCTACCAGAACGTTCAGGGTTGGTCTTCTCTATCCCAGTCCTTGTTCCCAATAGTCCTGTTCACACTGACTTTCTCACTCACCCATTTGCCTCGACGAAGGCAAATCTCCCTAGCCACGCCTTCTCAGTGTGCGCTGCCCACCCATCCACGTCCACTGAGCAGTGTTCTCTGTGGTAGCAAGCAAATCTAACAAACGTATGTTCCGTTAGCATGTTTGTTGTTTCTATGACAAGAGTAAACTCCAGGAGCAGGACTTTGATCTTGCTCCTTCACAGCCATAGTCCCTGCTGCTAGAAGGATGCCTAGCCCATGGGAAATGAGGCGACTCATACTTGTCAAATAAATAGAACTTGAAGCTGTGGAAGTATATCAGTTCTCCCACAGTGGACAAAAAATAATAAGAAGAAGAAGAACAAGAAAGAGGTAAGAGGAGGCTGGAGACATTTATTAGTGGTTAAGATACTTGCCCACAAAGCCAAAGGACCCAAGATCGATTCCCCAGAATCCATATAAACCAGATGCACAAGGTGGTGCATGTATCTGGAATTTGTTTGCAACAGTTAGGGGGACCTGGTGTGTTCATACTCATTCTCTCTCTCTCTCTCTCTCTCTCTCTCTCTTCCCCCACTTTCTCAAATAAATAAAATTTTTCTAAGAAGTCATAACAGAGAAAATCTGTCAAATATCCACATTTAAAGATTAGGATGAGAAATATCATGACTCTTGAGAATTAATTAAAAGAATCAGAAAGTTGCAAAGATATGGGCTCTAGGAAGTTTTAAGAGAGATGAAGGTAGTAATGAGTGTGTCAAGGACTTATTATCAGCTTTAGGGGGACCAGGGGAGAAAGGGGGCAGATCCAGTTTGTTGAGTAAGTGAACCCAATAATCAAATCAGGATTCCATCTGTAAGCAGAAGGAAGGTGAGTGATAAATAGGAAATAAGACCCACACAGGGGTGGGAGGGTCCCAATAAATAAGATAATCTCTCACCAAACTAGATGATTTCTTTTCTCAAAGCTTGAACTAACCAAATTTTGGCATGTAAATTATCCAGTTCACTTATGTGACTAAGGTCCAGATTTTCTTTAAATGTTATCTTTAAAAAAGTGTTTAAAAGCTTACATCTCACCTGTGGAATTGCCTCGCCTAAATAATTACAGGAAACCACACATCAAGGTAGACAGATACTGCTCTGCATTGGTAAGGGGTGCTGGCTGCGCCCTGGATAGCACTGAGGTGCCTCTCTGTACTCTGAATGCTGTGCCACTTTGGGGGTGGGAGACCCAAGGAGGTGAGAAAAAGCAGAGGAGTAGCATTTAGGGAAGGCAGCCAGAAGCCTGAATTGTGATGGGATGCAGTTTCCTTTGTTGGCAAGATCCGGATTAGACTTGTGTCTGATGCAGTGGAGCAGAGCCTGGGAAGCCTTCGAGGTGGGCTTGTCCCCAGCCAGAGAGGCGGAAAATCAATTTGGCTGGCAAACGAGAGCCCCCGAGAACTCAGTCCACGCTCCATAATCCTGTCCACTAGCAGCTCAGGAAATAGAAGCCTGCGCTCTCACATATTCATGGGGGATGTGAGGCATAAATCAGGCTTTAAGGATTGGGGGCAAAGGGAATGGACTCTTGGGCTGGCTACTAATTAATCAAGCTGGAACACCTAAGTTTAGCAACCTGGGACCGCGCCACACACACACACACACACACACACAGAGAGAGAGAGAGAGAGAGAGAGAGAGAGAGGCAAGTAAAGGCTGCTGCCTGCCACTGTGTCGCTCATTTCTTTTTCATTTCAATTAAAACAGATATCGGATGAAAATTTCCCCTTTAGCTGATGTTGCTTATGCATCACCCCCCCCCCTCCGTTCTTCCTTTAATTAAAACACATGCTCATTGCAATCCTTGCCAGAATCACTTTAACGGTATTTTAATTGTAATGTCTCTGCCTGATTAAAAAAAGAAAATATGAACTAGAAAGTGTTTGGAAAAAAAAAATGTTCTCAAGATGCAGGAAGAGAATCATACACCTTCCCAGAATGGGTGTCACATACAAATTCTTTCATTAGCCTCACGCCACAGTGAGACGGGCAATGTAGAGGGGGAGAAACATATCTGAAATAAAATCACTGAGTCCCCTGACTCCGAGCCACAAGCAACGCTTGGGAGAGATAGTTTTCATCAGCTCTGATCTCCCTGGCAGTATGGAGAACCACAACCAACTAAAGACGCTGTGTTCGGGATAAACCCATTCAAAGACCCCAGCATTTTTTTCCACAGTCCTTTGCTCAGACAGGGTCAGACAGCCACTGGGAAAAGAGCAGCTGCCTACCATTGATTGCTGCCATCCAGCCCTAACACTTCAACGGGGGTTCCTTTATTGTTTTAGGTGAATTCTCAAATTTGAGGGGGCATTAGAATCACCAGCATGTCTTAAAACAGAGATTGAGGGGGTCCTCCACACCCAGTTAGGTTTGCCATGGAAACCAACACTTTCTGTCTCATATTAGTTCCCAGGTAACAGCAGGGTGCTGCAGACTGGGAACCAGACACTGAGAACGATAGGTTTTCACCTATAGGATAGGGAAAGGTAAGTGACCCGCCTTAGGTCCACAGTATTGCTGTGTTTGCTTCCTTCCAAAAGAAGCTCACAGACATGATTATAGAATAATTCCTAAAAATCACTGAACCAACATTCACTGTTATCTCCAGTCTCTCTGTAAGATCTCAGTCTCTCTGTAAGATGTTGACGATACAAAATGCAAAACAGGGCTGGAGGGATGGCTTAGCGGTTAAGGCATTTGCCTGAAAAGCCAAAGGACCCAGGTTCAATTCCCCAGGACCCACATTAGCCAGATGCACAAGGGGCACTTGCGTCTGGAGTGGAGTTTGTATGCAGTGGCTGGCGCACCCATTCTCTCTCTCTCTCTCTCCCTCTGTCTCTGTCAAATAAATAAAAATAAAAATATTTTTTAAAAGTGTAAAACATACAGTCTCCACTTCCAGGGTTTGCAGTAAGTTTGATCTGGTCCAGGTAACTGGACATAGCATAATGGGAGTGAACTGGTATACCTACAGACTGCAGACAGGGGGTAAACATGGTTACAACGCAGAGTTTTACTCTTTCTACAGAATATAAAACTCATTAAGTTAACCTCATCTCTCAGTCAACTCTTTACCAAGTACAAAATATGAGCACAGTTGTAGAAGAAGGCATTCAAACACAGAGATATTAATGAATATATCTGCCATTATAGCTTATCAATTACCCCTTAACTACACTTTGATTTCCTTTCTCCCTCAGGAAAATCATCTTATCCTTTTACTAGTAAAGGTCCTTGCGGTGAAGTGCTCAAAGCCCTCATCTGTGCCATAGGTTCTAAAATGTCACTGTAGACTTCAGAAAGAAAGCTATTTCTAAAAGAGAATAGCAAATAAACAAACAAATAAACTCCTGTTTTTCTCCCAAATTCTGCCCTAAGCAGATAGACATCTGCCAAATGCATTCAAGTAATCTTCCTTCCCCTTATCAAAGCTCCTTTAGCATTGACCCAATCATATTTCTGACAGACCTACAATCTAATACACTTCTCTGAGCCATCTATTCTTTAAAAAAAATGCCTCTCCTACCCCACAGAGACTGACTGAGGCCTCTTGTTCCCCCAGAATACCAATAACCCCACTGAAGAAGACCCTCAGCAGAACCGGGCTGGAGGTGAGGGGGTCTAAGCGAACACCTTTTTTATATAAAAAATCTAAAAATAATAAAAAAATATTTTTAAAGTATTTAATACTTAATAAAAATATTTCAAATATTAAGAAATATTCTCTGAATATTATTAACCTTATTTGGCATGGTTTTAGAAATCAATGATAAATAATGTCTTATAGTAAGTTACTTTTATTTTTGGTGTTTGGTGGTACGTGTGGCATGTATGGTGAAGGGGCACGTATGTGTAGATGCATATGCCTCAGCCACATGCTGCAGAGGCAAGAGAAAAATGCCAGGTATCTGGGCTGGAGAGATGGCTTAGTGGTTAAGCGCTTGCCTGTGAAGCCTAAGGACCCCGGTTCGAGGCTCGATTCCCCAGGACCCACGTTAGCCAGATGCACAAGGGGGCGCACGCGTCTGGAGTTCGTTTGCAGTGGCTAGAAGCCCTGGCGCGCCCACTCTCTTCTCTCTCTCTGCCTCTTTCTCTCTCTGTCTGTTGCTCTCAAATAAATAAATAAAAATAAACGAAAAAAAAAGTTAAAAAAAGAAAAAGAAAAATGCCAGGTATCTTCTTTTATCATCCTTTCAACCTTATCTGCTTGAAAAGGATCTTCTCACTAAACCTGGAATTCCTCTTTTTTAGTTACACTAGCTGGCCAGGCAGCCCCAGCAATCTTTCCGTCTCTGTCCCTCTCACCCCTCAGAGCTGGGCTTACAAACATGCACAGCCATCCCGGGCTTTTATCATGAGTGCTCAGGATCGAACTCAGTTCCACATCCTTGGACAGCATCCACTGAGCCTGCTCTCCTACCCTTCTTGTAGTCATTTTCTAAAGTCAATAACTCTTACTTTCATCTGGCCCTTGAATATATAGTGCATGAGAATCGGTAATAACGAAATGTTCAGTCTCCAATATATTTTCGTCTGCACAAGAATCCCAGATACAAAAGAATCCCGAATGCCTAGCTCCATTCCTGGTCGTGTTCAATAGGATCTAGGGATCGTTAATCAACAAATGAGATGGAGAAGTAAGGAGAGGCCACGTCCTAAAGAACCCTGTAAGCCATATTAAGTTTAGACTTGAACTTAAGGGCTAATGGAAAGCCAATGAAGGGTTTTAAGTAAGGAAGTTTGAAACATTTATCTTTCATTACTGAAAATACTGTGCTAGGAATGGACTGCTCCTTTCCAGTTGCATTTTTCATATTACAATATCCAAGTTGTCAAGACATAAACTGTAAATTGTGAACTATCTATCTATCTGTCTGTCTGCCCATCTATTGAAAGCATGTCCTTTCTCACAGCAGTGGCTTATCTTCCATTTAAGGCTAATCAAGTGTGTCTGGGACGGTTCTCTGGAGGTAAATAATGTAAGTCATTGTCTGATTGGAAGAAATCACGGGTTTCAGAGCCAAGTGTCCCCCACATTAAAAAGCCTTTGTCTCTGATCATATGATATACAAATAGTAAATGAAATTGGTCACTGTCTGGATGAATCCAGTAACATTTGAATGTACCAGGAAGGAGTCTGACTATAGAAAAATTCACAGCAAACATTAATCTAACTCTGCAAGTCAGAAACTTGCAGATTAGTTCACTCATTCTATAATTATTTGAGTACCTCGTACCTACCCAGGAACCTATGTGTGCAAAATAAAAGTAAACAAAACCAGGTCTGGAGCCTGTTTTTCTTAATATATAGCCCAGATCTCTGGAAGCTTCCATAAGGGTAGAAGGAAAAAAAAGAAGCATTATATTTGTGAAGAACTAAATATCAAATCAAATCAAGTTCTTAAGTAAAAATTCTACCAATGGTTCTATAAGCTTCATTTTAATAGGTGCCCCCCCTTAAATAAATAAACAAAATATCTTAAAACATTTTAAAAGTGGCTGTAGAGATGGCTTTGCAGTAAAGGCACTTGCCTGCGAAACCTAAGAACCCAGGTTCAATTCCCCAGTACGTAAGCCAGATGCACAAAGTGGTACACGTGTCTGGAGTTCTTATGCAGTGGCTAGAGGCCCTGGTGTGCCCATTCTCCCCCACGCCCCCTCTCTAAAATAAATAAATAAAGTTGTTTTTTTTTTTTAATTTAAAAAAGTCTTCCCATAGGCTGGACATGACTCAGCAGTTAAGAGCAATCCCTGTGTAAGCATGAGGACCTGGAGAGGACTACGGGAGGAAGTGCTGGAGTTCAAACCCCAATACCCACTTAAGCAGCTGGAAATGGCCACACGTGTCTGTAACCCCAGTCCTACAGGGGAGCAGAGACCAGAGAATCAGTGGAGCTCATAGGGAAAAAAAAAATACTGCAAGCTCCGGGAACAGCAAGATATTCTGGCTCAGGTGGCAAAGAGAGGAAGTGGGGTGTCTGGTGATCCACTCTGGCCACCACAGGCAGGCTCACTCCACTGTCGTCCCAAGCAAGTGTGGAACTGCACGGGCACATGCAAGTGCACATAACACACACACACACACACACACACACACAACAAAAATAAGTCTTCCCATAATATAAGTAACACTGATCTTCCACCAGACAAAGGCTGAAACAGGCAAGCATGCAGGGTAAAGGGAGATAAGGATAGATTTCAGAAAGACTCACACTAATTCTTGCTGATGTAAACATCGTGATCAAACCTTCTCTTTGTACTATTGCATGGACCAGCCTCTCATAGAATACCTTCTCGCAAAATGTAGGAAAAAAAAAAAAAAACTTCAGTCTCTCCTTCACTACTCTTTCTCTACAGGAACACACACAATGGCAGAGGTTTCTAGAAGCCATTTTCTTTCTACAAACAGAAGAGAATTGCCATTATTCCCATTTTGGGATGATGAAAGAAAACAACTCAAGAACCTATATAAAGCCTCTGAAGACTTGGTGATGGAATCAGACTTGAACCAGGTTCAAACCTTGACAAATCATCTTTTTAGTATTGGTCGTTTATAATCATCTTATCCCTGACCTGGAAGGATAGCTATAGTTTGAATAAGAAAGGAGGTAATTCAATCTTCTTTTTGTTTTTTTTTTTTTTTTTTTTTTGGTTTTTCGAGGTAGGGTCTCACTCTAGCTCAGGCTGACCCGGAATTCACTAGGTAGTCTCAGGGTGGCCTCGAGCTCATGGTGATCCTCCTACCTCTGCCTCCCGAGTGCTGTGATTAAAGGCGTGCACCACCACGCCCGGTAATTCAATCTTCTTTCACAGGCAACATGCAGTTTACCGATTTGAAACAACAGATTTTTTTCAGCCCCATAGAACCTCATTCAATATGACACTCTATGACTACAAAAAAGAAACATTTGGGGCTGGAGAGATAGCTCAGGGGTTAAGGGTGCTTGCTGACAAACACTGCCCAGGCCCGGGGTTCAACTCACCATCCACCACATAAAGTCAGACGGCATTGCTTTGCAGTAGCAAGAGACACTGGTGGGCCCACTCACACTCACATGCAAATAAATTTTCAGGGTTTTTTTTAATTAATGCAAAATGTTTTAATTTTATCAAAACTCTAAGCTGTGGTCAGATCAATGTCCTCTGAATCTAAGCTGCTATTTCCAAAGCCTTGACACCTTAGGCTCAGAGTAATCTTCTGAGGAACTCACACAGGCTTCATGTCCACAGAGACAGGTGGGGTATCACAGAAGCCCTCTTCCCCAGCATCCCAAGACCACTGAACTGCATCGTGTCACTGAGGCACACACTGACTGAATCCGAGGCTGGCCCGGTGCTAACTAGGAGGATGGAGGTGGACAGTTCCCTGGTGACATGGTTAGTCTTCACAGTCAACTTGATTACACGGACAGACACACCAAGAAGATTAGTAAAGCACTCCTGTGGGCATGTCCGGGAGGGCATTACCAGGGACAGATCCTGAAGACTCTGTTACAATGACTGGATCGGCCTCTTAATGTGTCGTAACATGCCGGCGTTATTAGGAGGAGGTAAAAGGTAGAAAGGGGCACTCCATTGGAGGAAGTAGCTGGGGGAGTATGTTAGAGGCTACATCATAGTCTGGTCCCTTCCTGTCCCCCTTCTCACTTTATCTGTTTCCTAGTCACCACGACATGAACTGCTATGCTCTGCCACACCCTCAGTGCCATGATGGACAAGTACCCCTGAAACTACGAGTCAAAGTTATTCCTCCATTTTCATTGTTCTTTTGAGTACTTGGGCCACAACTACAAAAAGCTAATAAGCTCATCTGAGAGTTTTAAAAAGGCTGTGGTGGGTACTGTCCTTGGTGCCTCCCACTGAAATCCTCACCCCTCTGCCAAAGATGCAAACACTTGACATCGGACACGGAAGTGGGTCAAGAAATGATGTTTCATCTCAATAACCAAACCATAACCATCCCCGTGCTACAGAAATGCCAAATATAACAGACCCAGAAAATCTGAGTGTCCTTAAAAGTCTGTGGCCTGAAAACAACTTCAGAGAAAACGAAGCCCCTTTCCAAGCTGCACCAGAAAGATCGCATGTCCAGGAAGTTCAAGTAACCACAAGAATGGAGGCAGCCAAAGGAACAGATTCCGCTGCACCCACCTCTGACTCTTCCTTCCTGGAACAGAAGGAAAAGCACTTGAGAACGTGTTCTGTAAGATCACAGGGGCAAAGGCGATCCATGGTCCTTATTATCCAGTTTACTTTCTACACACTAGCAGCCACTGTCTGTAAAGGAAACCGTAACTAAGGTCTGATATTCTGCCATCTTTTCTGTTATCTCTGTTTGTTCAGAAGAAACAACTGAGCCGGACGTGGTGGCGCACGCCTTTAGTCCCAGCACTCAGCAGGCAGAGGTAGGAGGATCGCCATGAGTTCGAGGCCACCCTGAGACTACATAGTGAATTCCAAGTCAGCCTGGGCTAGAGCAAGACCCTACCTCGAAAAAAAAAAAAAAAAAAAAAAAAGGAAACAACTGACATGAATTGAGTTCTTCCTCTGGACCAGGCTAATGGCTTTAAAAAATGTTTCCTCATTTAATACTCAACCTATCCATATGAGGTGGGACAATGCATTGTGCTGTTGCCACACACAATCAACAAACACACGCTCTCATCATAACTCGCTGTCATTACCATGAGGCATTGTGCCAGTGAAGGAAAACCTGAAGCTTACAGAGGCTCTCAATTTGCCCAAGGTCACAGAGACGGTAAATAGTGAAGTCTAGAACAGACTTGGTTCCTTCTGGCTCAAAAGCCTGCCAAGCATTTCACTGTCGTGGTATACACCAGTAGACCAAGAAATAGAAAATCGTATTAAAGGCAACCCTTGTACTGTTAAACAGTAATACATATTGGAGGAGAACAGTTTCTTCTCAAGCATGTTAAAGTAATGGCATTGTGAATAATAAGAAACTACCAAATGTTCTCTTTATAGGACGTGTATTTAAAATATACAAGTTGATGTTTATACACACATGATGAAGTGATTAATATAGCCAAGCAAATATTTAATATACCCATCATTATTTTCTAGTTGTCATAATTGTGCTTGTGAAAGAGAGAGAGAGAGAGAGAGATGAAGAGCCAAAGATATAAATGCTCAATACCAACTCATAACTATCATAATTGTGTGTGTGAAAGACAGAGAGAGTGGAGAGAGACAAAGTTGAGAGAGGAAAAGAGAGAGAAGCTAAAATATAAACACTCAACTATCAAGGGGATAGTCTATCCTCCCCTAATTAACTCTTTGTTAACTATTATCTCCAAGCCACTTCACACCAAGATCCTTGACCACAAAATGAAAAACAGATGCATTGCTTCATTCAGAAATATAAATGTTTCCTCAGTTACAGTTGCCAAGCCCAACATCCTTGCCTGGGACGCAGAAGGCACTGACAAGAGTGCAGTATTTCCTCTTAATTATTATAGGTCCTCATAATCAAGTGCAAAAGCTAACAAATTTTAATTTGCCAAGGCTTATGGGAATTGGGCATCTTAACATAAAAAAACAAAAAAAATTAAATGAAAGGAGTATGCTTATTTCTATTCCAACTCCATAGTAATAACTGAGTCTCTTTTGTGTTTAACAGTATCATCAAAATTTTTTAAACAACTTATTTATTTAAAACCAATCCTTTCAAAGTGTAAAATTTGTCAAAGCATGCATTTTCAATATTCAAATGACCAAGAAAAAAAACTTGTGCCAAAGTGCTTTAGATTTTCTCACTCAGGTCTCTTAAAGAAACAATTTTACCTTGAAATTGCTCACAGTTTCTACCACCTTGTTGATGGAATCAGAAAAATAAAGAAAATTCCGCTCAGTGATTTCTCTGATACAATGGCTAGATATGAAAAATGAAGGCAGTAACAGGTATTTGGAGAGTGAGTTGTTATGACTAAGAATTATAATTATTTAGCCTCATGTTAAAATAGATCTTTATTGTCCTCCAAATGCTTCCATGTTGTAGATCAAAAACGGATATTTGAGGCTGAGCACTATAGTATATAAGACACATATTTGAAAGTTGGTGTTCCTCACCAGTTAGACATTGTTTTCAAATGCTTTTTGTAATCAGAAAAAACGTAAGTATCTTAGGCTGTTATACACTCATAATATGTATCTACACATATGTGGGTGTGTCTATGAAATATATGTGTGTGTTTTACATGTATGTGCATACATATACATATATGGGTGGTATGTTATGCATGTGTGGGCATATATATATATTTGGAACAATGAAGGGCAGTGAAAATAAATGAGTTAAGAGAGATGATATTTAAGAGAGCAAGGTTTTTTTCTCAATGTACTTAAATCTGCACCATTTGCTTGGCTGTTCATGCAACAACCAACTTGTACCTCTGAACCTTCATCATATGTCCAGCACTATTCCAGACCTTGATTAGAAAACAGTGAATAAACTGGTGGTGTCCTTTCCTTTTGAGCTTAATATTAGTAAAGGAAAAAAAAAGCAAAGTTATAATATCATGGTGGTAATAAGAACTGTGAGAAAAAGAAAAACAAAACAAGATAGAGATTAATAGTAAGTGGTTGTACTTTTGGGAAAGATGGTCAGGAAAGGTCTCTCTGAGAAATTAATATTTTCTCCAAGAGCAAATGAAACAAGTGAGCCGAACACTCGAAATTGCAGGAAAAACATCTCAGGCAAAGGTCCAGAGGACAGGTACATTCACAGAAGGGCTGATCTGGAATGAATGAGAGAGACAAGATCAAAGAAAGAATCTGGGATTAAATAATAATAAAAGCTGTGGGTTTTACTCCTAGTGAGATGTGAAGCCATTAGAGGGTTTTGAAGATAGAAGTAACAAGGTCTGATACATTTTTAAAAGGACATGGGTTAGAAATGGATAGGGTTAACCATAGAATATAGCACAAAAGCAAAATAACAATGACTTCAGGATATAGGGTCTTGATTTTCTATCATAGTAAGTAATTTCAGAAGCAAATGGTACAATGATAGCACTATGGGACTCCACAGTCATCGGGGTCCTAAGTTTCTCCTATCTTCCTTCTTCCCCACCCTTAAGAAATCACATAATGATCTGATAATGTGGGTTAAACTGTAGCCATCACATTTACATGACAGGAAGTAGGAAAGATGAAGGAGGAAACATGACTATGCTTCCTACTGGAAATGCCTCATTTGCCTCACACAATTTCCTCCGACATCTCACTGGCCACCAGTTAGCCACAAGACTAAGTCTAGCTTCAAAGGAGGCAAAAAACAAAACAAAACAAAACAGTGTTTTAGCTCTCCTCACTGCTACCCACAAACAAAATTGGGGATCTGTCTACAAGAAAGGCAAAGAACTGGAAACACTGGAGCCAATTTAAAGGCATTTTGTAGTAATCCAGGCCAAAAATTGTAGGAATCGTGACCAGCATGATGCCAAAGTAAGCGTTGATAGATGGAACATATGTTGAAGATACAGCCAACAAGGTTCATTGACAGATTGGCCATAGGATGTTAGACAAAGAAGAACGTCCAGAGTGCCTCTACTATCCTGAGTGTGGGCCTCTGTGCATGTGTCATCCTAGTCAGTGAGATACGGAAGTCTCTCCAACCCTGACTTTGTGTGTCTTATTGATATCCACATGATCTACCCTACAATCTGACTCTAATCTCATATCCTCCACACCCTAACTATTCCACACACTTTCTCACTGCTCCTGTTATATATTTTAGAACTAGACATTTCACTCTTTTATGATTACTTGCCTAGTTATTTTCTTGTTAGTAATCTTATGTGTTACTGACATTAAGTAGTAGTCCATTTTTCTTGTGCCTCACAGAGAATTCCTAGGCCACATTCAGAAATTATTGAACAGAATTTTATCTCTGCCTTTTCTTTTTTTATTGTGTTAAACATTTTTTATTATTTTTTTTATTTTAGATAGAGAGAGAGGAATAGAGGGAGATAGAGAGAATTGGCACACCAGGGCCACCTAGTGGACATACACTTGCCTCACCTTTGTGCGTCTGGCTTAAGTGGGATCTGGATAGTGGAACCAGGGTCCTTGGGGTTTCGCAGGTAAGTGCATTAACTGTTAAGCCATCTCTCCAGGCCCCTCTGTCTTTTCTTTATTCTCATCATTTCTTGAAGCCACAGCCCATATCTCAGCTAAAAATCTCAGAGTTTCTCTGAAAACAACACACCTCCCTATCAACAATTTGTGAGTGTTACTTGTATAAAAAACTACATTCCTACCAAACTCCCTTCTTCACTCACAGGATGAAAGTTTATTTCTCCAGATATAATCCATTTACTCTAAATAATGATGGACTAAAATATTGCTCAAAGCAAGAATATCATTAGTGGGGCTGGAGAGATGGTTCAGTGGTTAAGGTGCTTACCTGCAAAGCCTAATGACCTGGGTTCAATTCCCCAGTACCCACGCAAAGCTAGATCACAAAGTGGTGTATGCATCTGAAGTTTGCTACCAGTGGCTAGAAACCTTCTCCCTCCCATTCTGTCTGCCTGTCTCTCTTTTCTCTATGTCTCTCTACTTGCAAATAAACAAATAATAAAATTTTTAAAAGGATATTATTGGTGATGTTCTCACTTTTGTTTAAGGAAGCTGCTCCTTTGAGAAGATAGTGACTACTGGAAACTTAAAACTCATCAAAGTGGGCTGGAGGAAGATGGCTTAGCGGTTAAGGTGCTCGCCTACAAAACCAAAAGACCCTGGTTCAATTTCCCCAGGACCCATGTAAGTCAGATGCACAAGGTGGCACAAGCATCTGGAGTTCGTTTACAGTGGCTGGAGGCCCTGGTGCACCCATTCTCTCTCTCTCTCTCCCTCTCTCTCCTTGAATAAATAAATAAATATTTTAAAAGACAAATCTCCATTCTTATTATTTGAAAAAAGATCTAAGACAAAATGATAATTCGGAAAAATTTGATTCGGTCTAGAAGAAATTATATCAGTTAAGCCTCTTCAAAACCTCTTCCTCTTCAGGAAGAGACTCTTTAACAATACCAAATGCTTGTGTGGCTGTACAATGCATTTATAGTGAAGAAGTGTGCGTTTGCATCAAATTTTGTAGACATCCACGACTGAGTGTGTCTCCCATACAATTTTCATTTACTGATGAACAAAGGTACTTCGGTAACTATTCCTTATTGTGACCCCCTGAAGAATGATTTTTAATTATCATTTAACAGATAAGAAAACACACACACACACACACACAGAGGTAAAATAACTGACTTAGCCACATGGTAGAAGAGTTGAAATTTGAATTATCCATCCCCTCCAACTTCCTAAAGCCTAGAGCTATGTGGCCAGTTTTGCAATAAAGAAGCCTATTTATATGACTTTCCATGGGACCAAGAAGTCAAAACCACAACAGGATAAAAGCAGGAAGACGTTTCTTTCTTGGCAGGGAATTTCAAAGGCAGCAGCATTAACTGATTTCAGGGTGTTTTGCTGTACTGTGAGGCTGCCTTGGATAAGCATGACTACAAAGGGCTTGAGGAAGGCAGCATATTCTTTGAGAACACTGTCAACTTTCTTGCTTTTGAAAAAAGTTAAAATAATTAAGCTCTGTGCTTTAAAGAGACAAAAGAATGGCCTTTTACTTTGAACCCTCTGACCACTTACTTCTTCCTTTTCATAGCAAAGTCTCAACTTGGTTTCAGGATAAATTGTCAACCAAAATACTGGAAATTATCCAAAATCTCCCCCCCCCCCCCCTGCAAGTGACAGGACTGCATAAATGGTGCCCCTGATGCTCGGACTCCACAGACCTCTAATGTGCAGAAAGTTCAGGATGCTGGAGTTCACGTCAAGTAGGAGCAACTGCCCCTTCTCCACCGTGACGTTGTCGCCATCTTGTGGTGCTCTTCCAGGAAACCAAGTGTGAGCCCGGGACCATCTCCTGCAGAGCCGAAAGGAAAAGTTGCCCTGGAAAACAGACCATATAAAAGTGACCAACCAAAATAGAAACTTCTCAAGGAAAATAAAATAAACTTAAGCTTATTAAATGTCCTAATAAAATCACTCACCCATATCTTCCTTATACAACTAACCCAAACAGGAGAAAAATATGGGGACAGCAAACTATGCCTCTGTGGTCAGACCCTGGAACGTATTCTGACATATTCTGTTTCTCTCTCTCTCTCTCTCTCTCTCTCTCTCTCTCTCTCTCTCTCGGCTCCCTTGTACCTAACAGATGGAGTTTATTCCATTTTTTTTTTTATTTTCACACACATGTATTGAGTCTTGGACAAAAAGTCATAAATAGGGCAGAATGGGAAGAATTAAGATGTTCTTCATGATGGGTGGCATTTTGCTTTACATAACTGGTGTCACTTTTCACTGGCTCTATTGCCAAGCGTCCCTGTTTTATAAGAACATTCCTCTTTCCAAGTGCTCAGATCTATCCTCCCACTTGGCTTTTTTGAATCGTATTGTTTCCCGTCCACTGTGTGAAGTACATCGTGTTGGACAAAGTTGATGCCCGCACGGATGAGAGCCAACCTAACTTTTGAAGACAAGTGAATAGTCATGAACTTTGAGTGAGGGGCAGGACTGAGAGGAGGGTCCCAGAAGAGATGCAGCCCCTCACTGTACCAGCCCTTTGCTTCTCCTCTCGGATCACGTGGCTTACCATAACTCTTCAGCTATGGCCACTCTAAAGTCTCATGTTTTTCGAAATAAAGACAGCTGTATTCAACTCATTCTTGAGGCTGAGAGCACGTCTTGGGGAATTCTAGAGCTATCTGTAGGGTAAATATTTTTTAACCCAGACAGAAAAATAGTGATTTCCTCGAGGTAATACATAGAGCAGGTGTAGGCCTCTCCTAACCCAAGTCCATCCAAATGTGAAACCTGACTGCCTATAAATCAAAGGGCCTTGAAAGTCCTCTAGTGGTGTGGTAAGAGGCAGATAGAAGCCATTCATTGAGAAAGGAATGCAGGAGGTAAGGAGATGGATCAGTGGGTGAAGAGTGCTCTCTGGGCAAGCATGAGGACCTGGGTCTAATTCCCAACACCCATTAAAAAAGCCAGTCATGGGTTGGAGAGATGCCTCAGTGGGTTAAAGGCACTTGCTGTGCAAAGACTAATGGCCTGGGTTCGATTCCCAATTAAATAAAGCCAGATGCATAAAGTGTTGCATGCATCTGGAGTTCACTTGCAGTGGCAAGAGGGCCTAGCACACAAACACACACACTCTCTCTCTCTCCTTAAAAATAAGAAATACAATGTCATTTTATTTATTACTTATACGTGTATTATTCGATGATAGCATTGATATAATAAATGTATTATCTATACAGGCATATGTATAACTCCAATACTGAGAGTGGGAGAGGCAGGAGGACTGTTGGAAGTTTCTGGTCAGCCAGTGTGGCCAAACAGTGGGAAGCTAGAGGTCCAGAGAGAAACTCTGTCTCAGGGAAGTGAGAGAGAGCAACAGGGGAAGACACCCAACTGTCATCTTCCTTTGGCATTCACATTCATGTGCCCAGGATACATGTATTTGCACATACACATGTATACCACATGCTCACACACAAACCACACAGACTGCACACACACACACACACACACACACACACACACACACACACAAGAAGGGAGGCATATTTGCAATGCCAACAACTACACTCTGTAGAGAACATTTCTAAGAGATAAAATAGAAAATGGTACTGCCATTAGAATCTACATATTTTACACAAGAGGGTACTGACCCCAGGGTCCAAAGTTCCACATGGTAGAAAATCAGTGACAACTCTGACTTTGGGATAAGAGAAAGGATGGCATTTCCATTTTCTATATGAACAGGAGAAATAAATAAAAGTCTGTGACAACCTAGTTTAACAGAGAGAAAGGTATAAGACATAGTAATAACCACCCCAAACACCACGGGGGGACGGGGGAAGAATGGGTAGTACAAGACTATCATTGCAAGCTATATGAGCCATGTCCCACGATGACTATCCACTATTGAGAAAAAACAGGTGAATCATTCTACCCTCTCAAGCTGACTTCACAGTAGAGAAATTTGTAGTGAGGTAAAATTTAAAAAAAAAAAACACTAAATAAAAATAACTCTTTAGGAGACTATACAATATCCCTTGATGTGGTACTGGAGATTGAAGCTAGGGCCACACGTATGCTAGGCAAGTACTCCATCCCTGAGCCACATTCACAGCCCTCTCTTCGCGTTTTCCTCTGAGACAGGGTCTCTCTATGTTGCTCCAGCTGGCCTTGAACATGGGATTCTCCTGCCTCAGCCTCCTGAAGAGCTGAGATTTTAAGCTGGACCACATTTGTCCATTTTCAAAAGCCTTTACTTTATTCCTAACAATACAGAAAAAGGGGAAAGGGGGCTGGAGAGATGGCTTAGTGGTGAAGGCGCTTGCCTGCAAAGCCAGTGGACCCTGGGATGATTGCCCCAGGACCCACATAAGCCAGATGCACAAGGTGGCACATGCATCTGGAGTTCGTTTGCAGTGGCTAGAGGCCCTGGCGTGCCCATTCTCCCTCTCTATTCTCTCTCTGCCTCTCTCTCTCTCTCTCTCTCCCTCTCTCTCTCTCTCTCTCATAAATAAATAAATAATAAAATACTTAAAAAACAAAAAGAAGAAAGGAAGGCAAGGAGGAGGAAGAACAAGATTCCAAAGTCTGGCATAACAGAGTGAGCCAGGTTGTCTATAGTGTCCTTTGAGTCCCCAAAGAACACATGAAAAAGCTGGATTCCCAGGTCAGAGATTGAAAGGCTCCAGCAAAGTTCTATCCCTTCATTTCCAGGATGATGTTTCTCAGCTTAGGACTTAATTTTAACTGTCGTGAGACAAGGGGTATAGCCGGAGATACAGCTCAGTGCAATCATCGAACAATGGAATCAAAAAATCACAGGAGGAATTTGAAATCAAGTGATCTCCTCAAATGACAATTCTGCTTCAAAGTTATGGCCCAAGTTGAGGTCAGTGATAGAAAGAAGGAAGATGCATCCAAGAAAGAAAACCAAGAAGCTTCCTCCCAATGTCACTCAAGTCTGTAGTGAGGCTCACTCAGCACTAGCAGTTCAGGCAAAGTGGCGTGTGGGTGGTGTACAAGACACAGGGAGAACTCCCCACCATAACTCTTCCTGAGTTATTAACCTGGTGAGCAGACCCATAGCCCAGCCGCAGAACTACAAGGGAAGCCAGAACGTGTGACTCTCAGCAATAAAAAGACCTGGAACTAGGCAGTGATTAGGTATTTTACAGGCATCAGAAGAAAAGCAGTGTGGGGGCTGGAGAGATGGCTTAGCAGTTAAGGTGTTTGCCTGCAAAGCCAAAGGATCTGGGTTTGGCTCTCCAGGACCCATGTAAGCCAGATGCACAAGGGGCACATGCATCTGGAGTTCCTTTGCAGTGGCTGGAGGCCCTGGCACACCCATTCTCTCTCTCTCTCTCTCTTTCTCTGTGCCTTCTTTCTCTCTCAAATAAAGAAACAAAATATGTTTTTAAAAAATAAAAGCATTGTATAATGTCTTCCATTGATTTGAGGAGTTTTAAAAAAAAAAATTGTTGCAGCTGGGTGTGGTGGCACACACCTTTAATCCCAGCACTCGGCAGGCAGAGGTAAGAGGATCACCAGGAGTTCAAGGCCACCCTGAGACTACATAGTGAATTCCAGGTCAGTCTGGGCTAGAGTGAAACCCTACCTTGAAAAACCAAAAAAAAAAAAAAAACAGATTGTTAAAATTAGAGCTGTCATCCAGCTCTGAGTAAGCTTGGCCTGGCCTGTTAACCTTTTAAAATACCTATTCTCAACTCAGTAGGTGAGAAGATCAAGTATTGTTATCACTATTTTGAGGTTGAGAAGCAAAGGCTCACATTTTGTTTTTTTAATTTTTTTGTTTGTTTGTTTATTTATTTGAGAGCGGCAGAGAGAGAGAGAGAGAATGGGCGTGCCAGAGCTTCCAGCCTCTGCAAACGAACTCCAGACGCGTGCGCCCCCTTGTGCATCTGGCTAACATGGGTCCTGGGGAATTGAGTCTCGGACCAGGGTCCTTAGGCTTCACAGGCAAGCGCTTAACCGCTAAGCCATCTCTCCAGCCCAAGGCTCACATTTTTTAAGCACAGTGATGGAAACACACTGGAGTCACGCAGAGAATCCACCTGAGCTGTTTCACTGCCGTATCCCCTCCAGCGACATCTTCCCCGAGGTATTGCACAGCCCAGTCCATTACTGCATTCCTGCCTTTGCTTGCACATCACCCCCTTTCCCATACCCGTGCCAAAAAAAAAAAAAAAAAAAAAAAAAAGAACTCCATTTGCTCGCTATCATCTAACACTGCTTTTTTCTGCAACGGGATCATAGCACATATATTTATCATTTATTGAACTTACTCAAATGAAGCAAGGACTTTGTTTCAGTCATCGCTATGTCCCTATTCCCCTAGTGTCTCAATACAAAGCTTTAAAATAGTTTATTAAATCAGTAATCTATCTGATAACATAACATTCCTTCCATAGACATTATAGACACACACACACACACACACACACACACACACTCATCTTCCTAATACAATATGTAAGCAACTAGATGCTAAGACCTGAAATACAAAACCTATTACAATCCCTGGGTCTCTTGTTCCATTGAGATGGTCTGTACACGTTCACATTTCATTTCTTTAGCTATATTCAAACTCTACTTAACCAGTCACCATGGGATTGGAGAGAACTTTTACAGCGCTTCAGCTCTGGACTTCCTGTGAAATCTTGTTCCAATTTTTTTTTTCTCTTTCTCCTTAAGTTTTTCTATTTGATGTGGCCGACTTCAAACAAATATAATCAATTATTCCTTTTAAAGAGAACTAAACTGCCCAAATTTCTCCTTAACATAGTAAAGACATATTGAAATGTGCAAATGTTTACTGGTGATTCGTGCTTCTGTATAAAACAAGGACTAAGGGTTGGCAATGAATGCATCCTCCACCGTTAAGCAGCTACCTGGGAAAAGAGAACCACGTAGGCCCATGATGGGAAGATCTTACTGTAATTCATGATGTCATGAGAATTTTAGGACTCCCAGGGCAATGACCTATAGACAGAGCTAGCTCACCTCACCATATCTTCATCCTCCAATCCATCTCACCTTGAGCCAATCAAGTAAATAAGAATGTTGATATTAATAAAAGGATCCTTGTCAATATAGTTGAGAACTTCTTTGTTGATAAAAAATGTGCTATTTCTGGTGAGGGGGTTACTCTTTATCGACAACCTACTTCATAGGTCCATGCAGAGTTCACGTCCACTTAGGGTTCCCGAGGTCCTCAGACTTTAGCTTTACTTCTTTGAGATAAACAGATCAATTATTTCTCTTGTACATATGAAGTGAACCATATTTCCTTCTGAGCACAAGGGGACAGATGTGGAATTAGAGAAATTCCATCCCAGCCCCAAATAAACTGAAAAAAAAAATACATAAGTAAATAAAAGTAAAAAGCAAAAAGTTTCCTGCCTTGCCTAGGAAGCTCATGCAATTTGTTTTCTTTTTACGGCATGTCAGCATTTCTCCGAACTTCAGGGAATGTGCAATGTCTGCAAATCCTGCTTGTCACCTTAAATGTACTTGCAACACCACCAGAGTCATCTTGAGAGAAGTCATTGATCAGCAAGTTGGGACATCAGGCACAGCAAAGACCTATCAGAGCGAACAGATTGAGCTAGTGTGGCAGAGGAGGTGGGGTAAGGGAATTTCTCTAGTCACAGTGTCCCCTGACTGTCAACGACAAGGGAGAACTATTGTGACACCTCACTCGAATGCCTTCCCGCACAGTGTGCAGGTCCTGGAAACAGGAAAAGACAAGTCCCTGTGGCCAATGTTTTCTTCACCTCCTTATTCTCTCTTTGTTTTGTCCAAAACTACTGACCACCACCTAATACATCATGTGGGATACTTTTCACAGTCAAATCAAACCATAACTGACTGCCAAAAAAAAAAAAAAAAAACCCACTACACAAGAGCTTATTTGCTTTCTGCCATAGCTCCAGTTCTCACAATAATGTCTTGGCATATTATGGATATCCCACAAACAGACTTGAAAATATGAATGGTCAACTCCTGTTTGGGCTTATAATAGCTGCAGAGTAGTTTAAGATATTGTAAGAACTATAATAATTTGGTAAGGAACTAATTATTATACTTATTTATTTCATTTACTTGAGAGAGAAAAGGAGAGAGAGAAAGAATGAACACGTCAGGCCCTCCAGCCACTGAAAACAAACTCTAGATGCATGTGCCACTTTGTGCATCCGACTTACGTGGTTACTGGACAATCAAACCTGGGTCCTTAGGCTCTGTCGGCAAGTGCCTTAACCACTAAGCCATCTCTCCACTTCTTTTTTTTATTTTTATTTATTTATTTGTGAGAGAGGAAGAGGGAGAGAGAGAGACAGAATGGGTGAGTCAGGGCCTTCAGCCACTGCAAATGAACTCCAGATGTATATGCCACCTTGTGCATCTGGCTTACGTGGGTACTGGGGAATTGAACCTAGGTCCTCAGGCTTTGCAGGCAAGTGCCTTAACTACTAAGCCATCTTTCCAGCTCCATCCACTGCTCCTATACATGGAACTGTTTTTAGTTTTTTAACTAAATTTATTTACCTTTTCTTTTGAGATTTCATTATTTTTGCACAGAGTTCATTTTTTTTCTCACTCTGACATAAATATCACTCATATGTTCTTCTTAATTTGTACAGTTTTATATTTATGTGTTACTTCTCAACTAACTTAGGTAGAAGCTAAGTTACTATGGGAAATTTTTCATTCTTTTCCTTATTTTTATTCTTTCTTCATCTACCCACACAGTTACATGATTGTCTTCATATCATTTATTAAATAATATATTCTCATCTGACTGTCTTTGGCTACTCTAATGGCTGCATTATCCTGGTGAGTGGTACTAAACCTGTTGGCCAATTAAGATTCCAAACCTAACCAGGTGTGGTGTCGCATGCCTCTAATCCCAGCCCTCTGGAGGCAGAGGTAAGAGGATCACCATGAGTTCAAGGCCAACCTGAGACTATATAGTGAATTCCAGGTCAGCCTGGGCTAGAGTGAAACCCTACCTCGAAAAACAAAACAAAACAAAAAAAGATTCCAAATCTTTTGTGCATGAGTTAGTACAAAGATAATTCTGCCAGAGAAATGTAACTTCCTTCTTGTTCTTAAGATGTTTATAGTATCATTTAGCAAAAGACATCTAGCTAGATAATTAAAGTGTGACTGATTCAATAATTAAAAACATAACCAAGGTGGTATGGGAGGTTGTTAAAGCTTCTAGAGACTGCCTTACAGATGAAATTTAGCCCATTAATAACCTTTTATTTTTAATATGGTCATACATATAAATTAGTATAGTCTGAGATTATTTCATATGATAAAAAAAACACTATAAAAAAACAACCATGTATACATCTTGGATGCTAGCCTGTAAGATGTTAACTCTTTAGGGGGCAAAAAGCAAATTAAATGTGTCATAAATTTATTCTTAGTGAAGTCATGCTGGTCCTAAGTGATCTCTTTTCCTTCTTTCATGCTGTTTAAACCGTTCATGATAAGAAAGTCGCAAGAGAAAGCCTTTCCACAGGTCTGCCAAAACAACTACTCAAATAAATGCCAACAGAATCTTTTACTAGAAACTTATGCCCAGTTCTAGTTTAGCCTTTGTCTCTCTTAGAAAGCTGCACAATTCGTTGGCCTATATCTTGGCTCTACACACTCTTGTCCCTCTGTGAGTTGTTAAAAATGTCTGCTACAGGGATGGAGAGATGGCTTAGTGGTTAAGGCGCTTGCCTGCTAAGCCTAAGAACCCAGGTTCAATTCCCCAATACCCATGTAAGCCAGATGCACAAGGTGGTGCTGATGTCTGGAGTTTGTTTGCAGTGGGTAGAGGCCTTGGCAGGCCCATTCTCTCTCTCTCTCTCTCTCTCTCTCTCTCTCTCTCTGTCTCTCTCTGTCTCTCTGTGTCTCTGTCTCATAAATAAATAAAGTATTTTTAAATGTCTGCTATCAACTTGGTGCTCATAGTTACTGAGTTACTGACACTTTTAAGTGTCAAGCCGGGCGTGGTGGTGCACACCTTTAGTCCCAGCACCTGGGAGGCAGAGGTAGGAGGATCACTGTGAGTTCAAGGCCACCCTGAGACTTCATAGTGAATTCCAGGTCAGCCTGGGCCAGAGTGAGAAACCTTGAGAAACCTACCTTGAGAAAAAAAAAACAAAAAAAAAACAATGTGTCAGAGGACTAGCATGGTCTGCAAGCAGAACAACTTTACAGTCTTACCTTCTCCACTTGAATCCTCAGAATTCTTCTGACAGTCCCCCATGAATTTTAAATCTGAAAATCATTTAACTTGCTAAAGTAAATAGTAATGACAATGATAGTTACTGATTAATGATAGTTACTGTCTCAGGCATGGTACTACTCATTTTATTCACTGGGTCCATAATCATCACAACTGAGAAATGTAGGGTGGCATTCCTTTCTCCACTTAAAGTTAATTTTTTTTTAAAAAAAGGAATAATAATGGTTAATCTCTATTTAGTTCACTTAGCAGGTATTATCTTGCTTAATAATCCCAGGCTCATTTTAGACTCTCTGTGCCTACCACTCCAGAGTGCTGGGTACCTGCATTGAGCAAATACTGATGATTGTGTGTATGATACACCCCAGGCACTCTAACCACAAAGCAAAACAGACCCCTGGTGGTATGCAGCTTATATTTTAGCAGGTTCACAGATAAATATACAAAGCCAATACCCTGTTCTGAAAGAAAAGTAAGTGTAAAGTGGATCAGAAATGTCGAGGCAGAGGGAGGAACTATGATAGCGAGGGGGTGTGTCTGCCATTCTGAAGAGGGATTGGAGAAGAAACACGGAATGTGGCAGTTGCTGTGGGACTGGGCTCGCTATTGCCAGGACTCGCTGAACGCGCAGTGGCCAGAGCAGTAAGTGGGTGAGTGTGCGGAGCAGTCTAAGCTTCCGCACGCAGGGATCAATCGTCGCGCGGTGGTGGCGGCCCATAGCTGGAGCTGGGAAACAAGTCAGAACCATATCCAAACATAAGCCCACTCTCCAATATCAAGCCAGCATCGATCATGGGCTACAAGAGGGCCTACATCTATTAAATTCTCTATTAAAAAAAAAAGTAAGGGTTATCTCATTTGTCCTGATGCTAACTTACTCTCCGTTGGAGAATCTGCTTCTCTTTTTCAGATAGATGTAGATCCTAAGGAGAGAGCCACCCCATCATACTTCAAAAGGGCCCCAGCTGAAACTAAGAAAAATTGGAGAAACAAGCAAGGGTGCTGTTTTCCTGATGAACCAGATACCAGCACAAGGGGGAGGAGATCAACTTAGAGAAAAATCAACTCCTACCAAATCAGAGAGCCAGAGCCTCAGAGGCCCCCAACACCTCATCATTGAAGCAGACCAAAAATGAACCCAACATGGCTCAGGGAAATTTTGCGGTAGAGGGGGCGGAAAGAATGTCAGAGCCACATGTTGGGTCATGATATGCAGAGACATTTATCTTACCCATAACTGTGGGCTAACTCCACAATGCACAACCCGTATACCTCAACAAGGATGGGCCAAGGGGAGGGGGTAGGTCATGGATGTGCCTAATAATGGTACCAAACTGACTGTATTTGCTGAATACAAAACTAATTAATAAAGAAAAAAAGAAGAAAAAAAAAAGAAAAAAACAGAACAATAAGAAATCAAACAACCCAATTAAAAATGGGCTATTGAACTAAATAGAGAGTTCTCACCAGAAGAAATATAGATGGAAAAAAAAAAAGAAACATGGAATGTGAGCCAGAGGCTAAAGGGTGGGAGAGTAACTCTGGGGAAGGAGCCTGCTGTGAGGTCCGCAAGGGCAGCCAGGTCCGCAGTACCAGAAGGAAAGAGCGCCCAGCACTGCTGTGGAGCCTTCCTGCTGATGCGCAGGGAAACACTGAACAAGACCTAGTGGGTATCACATTTGTCACATGCCACGGGGGGGGGGGGGAAATGAATCTGAATCAAGTGAAATATTCAGTAGCATCTAACAGTCCACAGAGTGGTCTACAGCCTAAATCTAGCCTGGCCACCAGTTTGATATTGACACTACAGAACATTGGCAGTTCGATAACACAGTGTTTATGGATGCTCACATGTCCAAGGTAGAGATGGTGTGGGCTGTAGAGTCTGAAAGACTTACTAGCGAAATCTTTCTAGAAAAGGCTTAGG
Organism: Dipus sagitta; assembly: GCA_036346955.1. Lineage (NCBI taxonomy): Eukaryota > Metazoa > Chordata > Mammalia > Rodentia > Dipodidae > Dipus > Dipus sagitta. Next base: position 124,350,800 of record CM070779.1, on the reverse strand, counting down.
GACTCTGGGTATATTCTGATTCATACTATTAGGGTGGCATCTATGATACGCTTAGCATTATATGCTACGCTCCGCCAATACTTACATATGTTCTAAATGGAACTTTGTGTAGCCAAATATAAGTCATTATTACTCAGCCACCAAAGAGCTTCAGGACTGGCAATCAAAAACATCATAATAGGGCTGGAGAGATAATTTAGGGGTTAAGGTGCTTGCCTGCAAAGCCAAAGAACCCAGGTTCAATTCCCCAAGACCCACATAAGCCAGATGCACAAGGTGATGTGTGTGTCTGGAGTTCATTTGCAGTGGCTGGAGGCCCTGGTGTGCTCACTGTCTGTCTGTCTGTCTGTCTCTCTCTCTCTCTCTCTCTCTCTCTCTAATAAACAAATAAATAATGGTCGATGTACATTGCAGTAATGGAAATTGGTTCAGTTCTTATTTTCCAGTAAGTGATAAGACCCGCTCTCAGGACCTGAGCAGGGATGTACATGTGTGGATGTGTCTGTGTATGGATGCTGCCCACATGTGTACGGCTGTATGTCTTACACACACGCACATGCACGCACGCACGCGTCAGATCCAAAGATTGACAGACACGTGCTAGCATTTCTCACCGAGCTGGCACACTGCCATTTAACCAGCGAGAACGCAGCCCGGCTTTCTGCTCCCAGTCACTGGGAAGAGACAAGGTTAACATTTTAAGTGATGGACTACAACATGTTATTTCCCCATGCACCGGCCCCGCGACTGCACCGCCTTCGAAAACACCTAATTTCAGTGATTGAATACACAGGGGCACACCGTCCCTGCTATGAGTCTTTGACAACTTCGCAGTTTCATACACCAGGGGAAGCTGGGGCTGTTTTGTTTTAACCTCTTTTTTATTTTTGCTCCCCCACTTTCGTACCTGAAGAGAAACAAAATGAATATGTCCTGGGAAAGAAAGAAAGAAGGAAAGAAAGAAAGAAAGAAAGAAAGAAAGAAAGAAAGAAAGAAAGAAAGAAAGAAAGGGAGGGGAAGGAAGGAAGGGAGCTCAAAGAATAAAAACTGGATAATAAGCATCAGTGTGTTTTACCATAAAAGTATTCACTACCATCTGCTCTAATTACTTCTAATGTTTGGGCTACCATCTTCATACAATAGAAATAATGATCTCCTCAAGGGCAAAAAAAAAAATTTTTTTTCAAAACAAACAAAAGTTGATTACACTTAGCTGCCAGGCTAGAGAAGTGTCAAGTCACTTTGCAGAGAACAATCAATTAGGAGAATGGGCAGAGCTCTGATTAACCCAAACAAATTGGTTCCCCTTTGGTAGTTACTCCTTTTTTCTTCCTTTCCTGCCTGTTTGGAGGAATTTTGCCCCACATCTTGCACAGGGCAAAAAAATTGACTTGGCACATTTCTGGATCATTATAGAACAATTCCTTATATTGGTACCATAACCAGACAGGGCAAAGCCTTCTCGTAATCTTTTTACTGGCATTGGGAATGTTTCAGCTTTGAGAACATTGATCACAGGGCTTGGTGCTCTTCCAAGATTGCAGATCACTTCATGGTGTGAAACCCTTAAGGGCCACCCCACAGGAGTCTGTAAAAGGAAAACTACAGTCAACTGAGCCTGGGTTAAATCTCCAGGAACAAAGGGACCCAGGCAAGGTCTAGGAGGGCATGTCACAGACACCAGCAACTCCACAGGAGAAACCTGGTGATCAAAAAGGCTGAATATGGGCTGCAGAGATGGCTTAACAATCATGGCACTTGCCTGAAAAGCCAAAGGACCCCAGTTCGATTCCCTAGGACCCATGTAAGCCGATATGTACAAGGTGGCACATGAGTCTGGAGTTTGTTGGCAGTGGCTGGAGGCCTTGGGGCGCCCCTTCTCTTTCTCTCTATCTCCCTCTTTCTCTCTCTTCCTCTTTCTATCTCAAATAAGTAATGTTTAAAGGTGTGTGCCACCATGCCTGGCTTGTTTAAAAACAGGAGAGAAGCTAAATCCTTTGACTTCAAATACCCAAGTCAAACCTGTCCCATGTATTAAGCAGAATTATGGTATGTCCCAACACTCCCAGCCCCAGCATACGCATTCTGCACAATTTGCTCTCCTGTCCAATGAGGAGACATCATTCTCATGATTAGGTTATATTATGTGACATTTTACAGGAATGATTAAGATATCAGTTGACTTTCAGTTAATCAAAGTGAGAGGCTCGGGAAACATCTTGGTAGTAGAGCATTTGACCAGCATATGAGGGCTTGACTTCAATCCTCCAAACCACATCCACACATAGAGAAAGGTGAGACAGACCATAGCCATCAAGGAAAATGCAAATTAAAAGCGCATTGAGAGAGCTGGGCGTGGTGGCGCACACTTTCAATCCCAGCACTTGAGAGGCAGAGGTAGGAGGATTGCTATGAGTTCGAGGCCAGTCTGAGATGACATAGTGAATTCCAGGTCAGCCTGGGCTAGAGTGAGACTCTACCTCAAAAAAAAAAAAAAAAAAAGAAAAGAAAAGAAAAAGAAAAAGAAATAAATAGGTAAAATAAAATAAAAGTGCATTGAGTTTCCATTGCATAATAATCAGAATGGCTGTCAAGTAAACAAAGGAGAGGCTGGGGCGATGGCTCAGTGAATAAAGCACTTGCCCTGCGAGCATGAGGTGCTGAGTTTGGATCCCCAGAATCAACCAAGTCTGGACGCAGGAACAACGTATGGGACACCCCAGTGCTCCTGCGCTAAGAGGGGAGGCGGGCACAGGAGAATCCTCCCAAGCTCGCGGGCCAGCCCGCCTGGAACACGCAATGGCCAACAAGAGATGCAGCTGCAAACGAGGTGGAAAGTGGGGAACAACACCCAAGTCATCCTCAAGTGAACTGTGGCACACCCATGCCCACATTCATGTGCACAAACACGCACACGTACACATGTGTGCACGTGCACACACACACACATCACAGACACACAAAAAATTATAATTTTATAATCTGTTTGTTCAGTTTTTTTCGAGGTAGGGTTTCACCCTGGCCCAGGCTGACCTGGAATTCACTATGGAGTCTCAGGGTGGCCTCGAACTCAAGGCGATCCTCCTACCTCTGCCTCCCCAGTGCTGGGGTGTGTGTGTGTGTGTGTGTGTTCATGCCATGGCTTGTCTATCACAATGAGAGGACAGCCCCAAGGTGCTGGATCACCTCCTCCCATCCTATGTGAGACAGGATGTGTTTTCTTGTTGCTTTGACTGCTAGGACAGCCACACTACTTGTTCCCATGAGGCTTCGGGATTCTTCTGACTACTCCCCACTGACATAAGCATGCTGGGAGTACAGACGCACTCGCCACATTTTTATATGTATCTCATTTATTTGCAAGCAGAGAGATACAGACAGAGACAGAGAGAGGATGGGTGCACCAGGGCCACGTGCCACTGCAGACGAACTCCAGATGCATTCACCACTTTGTGCATCTGGCTTTATGTGGGTACTAAGGAATCAAACCTGGGTCATCAGGCTTTTCAGGCAAGCGCCTCTACCGCGAAGCCATCTCTCCAGTCCCACTTGCCACTTTTCTGTCCCACTTTACCTGAGTGTTTGGGAACCAAACTTCATTGCCAAGCTTGTGGAGCAAGCACCTATGGTCACTGAGCCACATCACCAGCTCCTTGTTAAAATTTAAAAAAAAAAATGCTGGCAAGGATATGGGGGAAAGACATCCTTATACAGTTGTACACTGCTGGTAGGAATGGAGGTAAACTAGTGTAGCAAATGTGGAAAGCAACACGAAGATTTCTGGAGAGATAGCTTAGTAGTTAAGGTGCTTGCCTGGAAAGCCCAAGAGCTCAGGTTCAATTCCCAAGTACTCACGTAAGGCCAAATGCCAAAGTGGCCCATGCATCTAGAGTTCCTCTGCAGCAGCTGGAGGCCTTGGCACTCCCATTCTCTTTGTCTCTCTTCTCTCTATCTCTCCTTCTGCTTGCAAATAAATAGAAGTATTATTATTTAATTAATTTGAGAGAGAGCAAGAGAGGCAGAGAGAGAGAGAGAGAATGGGTGCACTGGAGTCTCCAGCCACTACAAATGAACTCAGATGCATGTGCCCCCTTGTGCATCAGGCTTACATGGGTCCTGGGGAATCCAACCTGGGTCCTTGGGTTTCACAGGCAAGCACCTTAACCGCTAAGCCATCTCTCCGGCCCTAAAACTTTTTTTAATTAAAAAAAATAGGGCTGGAGAGATTGCTTAATGGTTAAGGTACTTGCTTGCAAAGCCAAGGGACTCACATTCAACTCCCCAGGACCTACCTTAGCCAGATGTACAAGGGGGCGCATGCGTCTGGAGTTCGTTTGCAGTGGCTGGAAGCCCTGGCATGCCCATTCTCTCTCTCTCTCTCTCTCTCTCTCTCTCTCTCTCTCTCTCTCCCTCTCCTTCTCTCTCCCTCTTTTTCCCTCTTTCTCTCTCTTTCTCAGACAAATAAATAAAATATTTTTATAAACGGGAACTATCACATGACCCAGCTGTACTATTTCTTAACAGGTAGGCAAAGGAAATTTGTCAGCATTCAGCACAGATACCTACACACTCGTGTTTATTGTGGCAGTGCCCGTGAGAGCACACTTATAGAATCAGCCTATATGTCAGCTCACAGAAGAACTGACAAAGAGAATGTGGTGTCTATACGCAGTGACATTTTGTTCAGCTGTAAAGAAGAATGAAGTTGTGTCACTTACAGAAAAATGGAACTGAACTGAAATAAGTCAGACTGAGAAAGGCTAATATCAAATGTTTTTTCTCCTGTGTGGAATTTTATATAACATAATATAATATAATTAATATGATATAATATAGCACATTGTAGCTTTGAAGGAAAGAAGGAGGCTAAAGGAAGAGGGAAGAGGCTGCAAGATAGGATAATGAGTGAGAGGAAATGAACAGATACCGTGTTTTCTCTACATGTGTCTGGAGTTTGCCCACAGTGGGGCCCTGGCATGCCCATTCTCTCTCTCTCTCTCTTTATAAAATGCAGACTCCTTTGTATACATATGACATGAAAGCAGACATGGGACTCTTTAGGTGGATGGAGGAGGACCAACAGAAATGAGTGGGAAGTACACACAGGGTAATGGGAAGATGGAATTTGAGCAACATGCAAGGATTTACATGTATGAAAATGTCACAATGGGGTTGGAGAGATGGCTCCACACTCAAGGCGTTTGCTTGCAGAGCCTGAGGACCCAGGTTCAATTCCCCAGTACCAACATAAGCCAGATGCACAAGATGGCACGTGTGTCTGGAGTTTGCTCATGGTGGGGCCCTGGCATGCCCATTCTCTCTCTCGCCTTATAAAAAAATAGTAATAAGCCGGGCGTGGTGGTGCACGCCTTTAATCCCAGCACTTGGGAGGCAGAGGTAGGAGGATCACTATGAGCTCGAGGCCACCTTGAGATTCCATAGTGAATTCCAGGTCAGCCTGGGCTAGAGTGAGACCCTACCTCGAAAAACCAAAAAAAAATATAGTAATAATAATATTCAAAACGTCACAATGGACCTCCACATTGTATATGTTAACTTAAAAAAATGTATATAGTGAGATAAACTTCCTCTAATTCAGTGAGTGATACACTGACAGGCCCTGAAAGGGCCCATTGTCATGCAGCTGCAATGACTACGTGGTTAGAATCCAAGAGTAGCCAATGACTATGTGGCTAGAATCCAAGAGTAGCTTTAAGGAGCTGATCATGGTCCTTGGACAATAGCTACCAAGAAAATAAGGTCCTCATTCCTACTGACTCAAAGAACTGGCTTCAACAGACAATGCGAATGAGCTTAGGAGACAGTCTTAGCTCGGGATGAGACTGTGCTTGGGCTGCCTTGATTTCTGCCTGTGAGACCTTAAGCAGGGAACTCAGCCACCCTTTGGCCAGAATCCTGATCTACCAAAGTGGCACAACAAATAAGCATTGTTTCAAGTTGTCTAGAATGTGGTTATTTATGAAGCAGCACTAGAAACCTAAATGCCACCATCATGGCCTTCTTTGGAGAGCCATTTTCACAGAGAGCACGTGTGCTTTTCTCCCTCTTCAGTGAGGTTACTACTGCTCAAAGGGTTAGGTAACAAGATCACATTGGGAGGCCAGTGCTGGGCAAAAGGCCAGGTTGTTCTCACTGCTTAAATGACTGTCCACACACAGGACATTCAGCATAAAATCTCTGAATTTATGACTCTAAGATGTGTAAATTAAGACCTGACGCAGACCTTTAGTTTTCTCAGGAAGAATTATAACTGAAAAAAAAAAAAACCCTGCAGTAAATGCCACAGGACTTCTAAGTTATCACAATGCCTCTCTAGCCAGTCTTAAGAAAGGTAAAATCTTCCTGATCCCAACTGTAGCCATGTTATATGTCCTTTGAGAGACACTGAGAATTTTTGAAAGCCCATATCTGATGATTTTAGCTCTAAAACCATCTGAGTACAATTGGTATATAGAGCACTATTCTTTCATGAGCATTGCTTCCTAAAGAAAGCAAAGGAACTGACCTTTTTTATTCCCTCATCTGAAAGAAGGCAGGCAGGCAGGGAGGGAGGGAGGGAAGAGGAGGAGGGGGAAGGAAGGGAAGGAGGAAAGAGGGAAGAAAAGAAGGAAAGAAGATTAAATAAAAAACAATTCATAGAAGGCATGGAAACCATATTAATCTATCCAGTACCTGGTTCTTCACTGGACTTGACTAAATGACTTTTCTCTCCTTCTTTAAGCTTCCAAGTACAGGTTTATGGACATGATACAGAGAACAAGGGAAATGTTAAGCAAGCTTATAGACCTCTGCAATAGCACTGTGAGGCTGTAAGCATTTGTGCATAGATTGTTTGGTTTCTGATAACGCACATGTTATTCCTATTAATAATTCCAAAAACAAAAATATCAGTCCTGCTTAGGGAATGAGGAAACCCAGAAAGCTATGTTTTCTAGCTGGGATGAAGTCTCAAAAACCTGAACTTGGAGGAATTTGCCTGTTCACTGCAGGGCAGGTGCCTTTCTCACATATACTTATTTTGTTGGTTAAAATCATCACCCTATTTTTTTTTTTGTGAATATCCACTGTGAACCTGCCATTGTGGTACATGCTCCTATATCCATGAATACATAATTGCATTTCTGAGCTCTTAGAGCCCAGTTTCAAATTCACTGTTCTCCTTGGTCCAAATGCATCCGCCACACGTTGTCCCTTTTCTGCCAAACCTTGTTTATCGGTTCCAGATGCAATGAATCATTTAATGACTCGAATGATATTAGAGGTAAACACCAAGGTTAAAACATAGAGGTAATTGAATAACACCAACTACCAGTAACAGCAGTCCAGGCAAAAGAGGAAATAGGCCCAGAGATCTCAGATAGAGGAGTCTGATGTAAACCCTCCACTCTCAAGATCAAAACCACACACCATGTGACATGATGGAGAAATAATCTGCTGGGGTTTATTTTTTTTTCAAATTTTCATATGCAAGTTATCAATATGGGAAGAAGCAGTTGACTGCACAATTTAAATGTTACAGTGTCTAAAACATCCCCAGATTCAACTATCACATATGTAGTCCATCAAAACAGTATACTTAAATTTGTTTCTAAAAATATGTCTATATCCGATTTATTGCTTGGATTGCTGATAAATAAGTTCAATGTACTACATGCATTTTCCTTTGTAATAAACTCTTCTTCAGAGAAAAAAATCTCACAAGGCAAACATTTTTCAAAGCCCCTTCCAAAATCCAAAATTTCCAGATAGACATGCTCTGTATTCATTCGCTTTACGATCACCTGGAATTCATTGTATGCAATTCACATTATGTGTAAACACGGGCATGGAACATACACACATACATTTATACAAACACTGGAAAAATCTATTTCTATCATGTGTTTCTTAAGGCAGTAACTCAGAATGCTTGGTCCCTACTTAACAATCCCCAGGCATAGTTCTCACCAAAAAAAGCCCCGTATGGCCTAGAAGCTCAAAAGCCACAGGAACTTTATGAAATAATTTTTAAAACAACAGTAATCACATACCCAGAAACTGAACTGAATCCCTGAGTTTATTCAATAAGCCATATTATGGTGTTAGCAGAGGCCACAACGCCTCTCAAAAACAAGCACAACATGTGTTTCCCCAGAAATCTTCTAACTTTAGGGAATTACCCTTTTGCTGAAAATCAATCACTCAGCTTGTTAGGAATTAATTATTCATGCAGGCCCCACCTTGGCTTTACAAAATGGGAACTTCTTTCTCCATTCTCCCAGTGGGAAGAAATAAAGCTTCCAGTAGGCCCCCTGTCTTACTTCAGGCTTAATGAAAGTTTAACTATCTGTATCAATAACTCATTTTACAAATGTAAAACTCAATGACCACTACGAGATTACTGAATAAGTGGAGTAGGAATAAAGACAAGAAACGAAGCTAAATCAGAAGCTGAGGAGATCTGGGGATGTTTTAGACACTGTAACATTTAAATTATGCAGTCAGTAAAGTGCTTCCATAGTAAGTGTGAGGGCCTGAGTTCAATCCCCGGTACCCATATTTAAAAGCCTGGGCATGGCAGCATTCACCTCTAATTCTAGTGCTGGGGAGACAGAGACAGGCAGATCTACAGTTTAGTGGCCAGCCAGGCTAGCGTAATCAATAATAAGCCCAAGGCCAACGAAAGATCCTGTTTTAAAAGGAAATAGACAGCATTGCCCTCTAGCCTACACACACACACACACACACACACACACACACACACACACGTACATGCATACCTGCCTACACATGTGCTCCCACACACGTGCAAACATGCCTGCACACCACACAAACCAAGTGATTTTTTTTTGCTGTTCTTAAATTTTCTTGGTGGCACAATCCTTCTACAACCCAGGTATGCCCTTCATCAACAGATCCCACAGCAAACCCGACAAGCACACACCACAGCTTCTCTCATTGCTAAGTTCCAAATAATAGACAACTTCCTGCTACTGCCCTTTAAGACAAGGTTCTCCTTGACTGGGCTCTATGGAAAGTAATTCTCGGTTTTGCTTTTGAAAACTGATGGGGGATCCAGAGAATGCTAGGGAGATCCAAGATCCATCAGTATGAGACAAGATAGCCAACTGTCTACCATGAGTAGTGTCACATTTGTCGGAGCCCAGGAGGCATTGCAAAGGACTCAACTGTTAACCTGACAACCAGCTCCAGGTAGATGGCGACAGACACTGTGGTCACTAAAAACTCATCCTGACAGAAATCCAGAGGCCCCATGGTACTAAAAACAAAATAAGACTTCTACCACACTGACTAAGGCTCAAGGAACATTGTGGAAGAAGGGGCAGAAAGATTGTAAGAGCCACAGAGTGGGCACAAATACCAATAACCACACTGAGAAGGGCCCTCAGTGGAAAGGGGTAGGGGAAAGAGAATAAAAGAGTAAAACCTTTTAAAGACATTATTAAATTATACTGAATTAAAATAAATTTAAAAAGAAAGCATAATGTAAAATAAAGAAAGAAAAGAAAACCAGAAAGTATTAAGCTTTCCTTCTTGCTTGCCTTATCCCCATTATATTCAACTTATCTGCATGTCTTTAAATTTCTTTTCTGTAATACCAAAGCAAACCTGAATCTTACTTAGCTTCAAATGGTATCTCATACCTTTTTAATAAACTTTTTATTAACTTAATTTTTTTAAATATTTTTGTTTATTTATTTATTTATTTATTTGAGAGAGAGAGAGAGAGAGAGAATGGGCACGCCAGGGCCTCCAGCCACTGCAAACGAACTCCAGACACGTGCGCCCCCTTGTGCATCTGGCTAACGTGAGTCCTGGGGAATCCAGCCTCGAACCGGGGTCATTAGGCTTCACAGGCAAGTGCCTAACCACTAAGCCTATCTCTCCAGCCCTAACTTATTTTTTTTTAGAGAGAGAGAGAGTATTGACACACCAGGGCCTCAGCCACTGAAATCGAACTCCAGACACTTGTGTGACCTAGTGGTCATGTGCAAGCTTGCGCTTGCCTCATCTTGGTGCGTCTGGCTAACACAGGGTCTGGAGAGTCAAACGTGGTCCTTAGGCTTCACAGGCAAGTGCCTTAATGACTGAGCTATCTCTCCTGCCTATATCTCATACCTTTTGAACAACTTGAGAACATTTGAAGCCAAAACAATGTGGATAGACCACAGAAATCTTGCCTTATTCCCTAAGAAGTGATAATAATTTTTAAAAAACATATATTGATAGGTGAAAAGGTAAAAGTAGGAAAATAAATGAGGCTAGAAACACTGGAAAACTGAGCTAATTTCAATTTTTTTAATATTTTTATTTTTATTTATTTATTTGAGAGAGAGAGATACAGAAATAGGCAGGTAGAAAGAGAGAAAGACAATGGGTGCGCCAGGGCCTCCAGCCACTGCAAGTAAACTCCAGATGCATGAGCCACCTTGTACATCTGGCTTATGTGGGTCCTGGGGAGTTGAACCTGGGTCCTTTGGCTTTGCAGACAAACACCTCAACCACTAAGCCATCTCTCCAGCGCCCCCCAATTTGAATTTTAATGATAGAACTTAAGTTAAATTATAACTTATACCAAGGTTTCTATTTGTTACATAAATAATTATGACATTGTATTTATTTGATATGACACCAAAAACAGAACAAGAAAGACATAGATAAGTTAGATTTTATCAAACTTTAAGACTTTTATGTGAGTGTGTGTGTGTCGGGTGGTGTGCCTGTGTATGCAGGAGTGTGCATAGCTGTGGAGGCCAGCTGTCATCCTCAGGAATGCCAGCCACCTTTATCTTGGAGGCAAGCTTTCTCACTGGTCCGGAGCACACCAATTAGGCCAGATGGACTAGCCAGCAAGCCCAAGGAATCCCACGTCTGTCGCCCCCACTCTGGGATTACAGATACACACCACCATACCAGCCATGGGTGTTAGGGACTGAACTCAGGTCTTCATGCTTACAAGGCAAGCACTTTGCTGACTAAGCTAACTCCTCAGACTATAATTTAAAACTTCTGCATATTTAAATAAACTATCAAGGGCTGGAGAGATGGCTTAGCAGTTAAGGTACTTGCCTGCAAAGCCTAAGGACCCTAGTTTGATTCCCCAGTACCCATGTAAGCCAGACCCACAATGTGGAAAGTGCATCTGGAGTTCATTTGCAGTGGCTAGAAGCCCTGGTGTGCCCATTCCCCCCACTCTCTCAAATAAATAAATAAAATATTCTGAATTAAAAATAAATTAATTAGCCAGGCATGGTGGCACACGCCTTAAATCCCAGCACTCAGAAGGCAGAGGTAGGAGGATCACCTTGAGTTCGAGGCCACCCTGAGACTCCATAGAGAATTCCAGGTCAGCCTGGGCTAGAGTGAGACCCCACCTCGAAAAACCAAAACCAAAAACAAAAAAATAATTAATTAAATAAATAAACTATCAACAGAGTAAAAAGGCAATCCATGCAATGGGAGGAAAACATTTGCGAATAATATATCTGACTGATGTATCAGTTGTATTCCTGCAACTCAGCAACAATAAAATAACCCAGCTTTAAAAGTGAACAAAGAACTTGACAAACATTTCTCCAGAGAAGATGTATGAATGGCCAAGTAAGCACAAGAAGACACTTTAGCATCTGGAGTCAAATGTAAGTCAAAAATACAATGAAATACACATTGAATCCCACTATAATGGCTATGAATAACATGAAAACAGAAAACAAGAAGTTTATCAAGAATGTGGAATAAAATGGGAATTCTTGCCCATTGCATCTGCACATTAAAATGGTATAATCGCTATACAAAAATAGTAAGGTAGTTTGTCAAATCATTAAACAGAATTATTCTATGATCAAGTAACTCTGGATATATACCTAAAATAATTGCCAGCAGGGTTTAAGAGATATTTGCACACTCAGGTTCTATAAGCGGCATTATTCACTGTATGCAAAAGGTGGAAACAATCTGAGAATCTATCAACAAATAAATAGACAAACAAATGCAGTATGCACAATAATATTATCCAGACTTAAAGAAAGAGATTAGGATACCTGGATGAGTTTTAAGGACATTATGCTAAGAAAAATAAGCCAGACACAAACCGAATCAGTATAACAATTCCACGTTGATGAGGTCCATAGTATAGTCAAATTCACAGAAGCAGAAAACAGAATGGGGAGTGTCAGAGGCTGGGATGAGGAGAACGGGGATGTTACTTTCATGGCTATGGAGTTAGCATTAAGAAGGCTGAGAATATTCTAGAGGTAGATAGTGGTATTAGATATACAACAAAATAAATGTTTTTAATGCTATCGAACTGTATGCTTACAATATGAAAATGGTGAGGTTTATGTTGCATACATTTTACTGTGATTTTTACGACTAGAAAAAGAAAGATTTTTCTTTGTATTTAATAAGATCAACCACACTTATGAGTTCTCTAGAACAAAGCAACAGATTGAAAACAACAAATTTAAGCCTGGGCGTGGTGGCACGTGCTTTTAATCCCAGCACTCGCGAGGCAGAGGTAGGAGGATCGCTGTGAGTTCGAGACCACCCTGACACTACATAGTAAATTCCAGGTCAGCCTGGGCTAGAGCAAGACCCTACCTCAAAAAAAAAAAAAAAAAAAAAAGAGAGAGAGAGAGAAAATCAAACCTATCCAGCTTGGCTAGTACTTCTTTAGAACCTAGCATGATATTGGGGAAATGTAGAACATACAATGTCCTTATTTTAGAGGAATCATCATGGTCCATTGTCTATAATTATGGAAGTTGTCAATTAAAAAAGTTAAAATACAGCTTGAGAGATGGCTTAGTGGTTAAGGTTCTTGCCTGCAAAGCCAAAAGACCCAGCTGGGTTCTATTCCCCAGGACCCACGTAAGTCAGATACACAAGGTGGCACATGCCTCTGGAGTTCAGTTGCAGCGGCTGGAGGCCCTGGTACACCCATACTCCCTATCTGCCTCTCTTTCTCACTCTTTCAAATAAATAAATAAAAATAAAATATTTTTTTAATTTAAAACATTTTTAAAAAAAAGATTCCAAAGCCCAGAGAAGTTAAGCGACTTTTTCAAGGTCCTAACACCAGACGAAGGAATGAGAAAATGAAAAGGGGGTCCCACACACATGTGCCTGTGTGGTGCTCTGCGGGATATTTGCTTGCGCACTGTCTCTGTGACTAATCATGTATGTGGGTACCATGAGCATCTGGGCACCAGTCCCTGCACATCTCTCCTCCTACACGCAACTCCCTGTATGCGGGCACACCCAAACCACGTGTAGTTTTCACACTCGGTCTACTACTATTTCACATTACCGTTTCTTCCTCTGTGGAAGCTACCACTATTCCCTCAGCTCCAAGACTTTGTACCAGGCAAACTCATTCTTCAAACCCCAGGTCAGTCCTCACTGTCTGTGGTAACATTTGCTGCTATACCTTCACCCCAAAGCACAGCTACTCCCAACCACCCCTCCGGTGCCTTCCCTGGGCCTTGCACCTCTGGAGGACGGAGCCGACACCTCTTCACACTATCTGGTACCTTGCTGGGCTTTCTGTCAGTACAGGACATCGAGGGGAACCAATGGTCTCACTCACTGAAAAAGGCACGAGTAGCTCATTTAGACCTGGAAAGTCTACAGGTGAGGGACTGACTGAGCTGGCAGCAGAGTGAGAGAAAACATGAGTTTGGGAGCAAGATGCATGTCACTGCGAGAAGGATGGATTTAAAGGGGCATCCCACCAAAGGGAATAGCACTGGTGTGATTGAAAGGGAAGCTTCTCCAAGAAGTAGACTAGGTTGTTGGGAGAGAAGTGCAGCGCCCATGCCCAAAAGCAGTGTGTCACCAACTCAGAGCTGCAAACCAAAGATCCCAGCGTGGGTTTCCTGCCCACGAGGCGGACAGCCAACAGCTGTCCACCTCCTGGACGGCTCTCACCTCATGTGCCATTAGACTTGCACATGGGCTGTCTGTGCATTACTTTCCCTCCGACAAACTTACTTCCCCGTCTTTCCCCAGAAACTTTCTTACAACATTGCTTAATGGTATCGCTACCCACCCATCTTCCTCTCCCTCCACCTTACTTGTTCTCTCTGTCTCCCTCTCTCTCTTTCCCTCTTTTTTTTCCTCTTCCCTCTCCTTCTCCATCTGCCCCCTATAAACAAACAGAAGAGAAGGCAGGAATGCACACATATCTACACAGTTATATAACTGACCTGTCCCCACCCCCCCCAACACACACACACACACACACACACACAGTGTCCAACTTGGATGAGAGTTTATTCCCGGTACCTAAAGAAAAACAAAAGTCCAAATTCAAATAAACATATAACCTTGCATCCCACAATTGGCCTTCTAGCCTCATCTCTGGCTCTGCCTCAGGCTTCCAAAGCATAGTGCAACTCCTCAAGCTGGACTGAAAGCCACAGTGTCTCCTGACATATCAATTCTGGACTTATGTATATGCCCAATCTCTCCTGAAGGTTTCTTGTAAGGCCTGGCTCCATTTCAGAATCCCATGTCACGACTGTCTTGTGTCCTTGAGAGTCTACTGTCACCTGTCCTGACCTACACTCAACTCTGTCTCTGCACATCATTGATATTCCTTGATAGACTCTGGACTCAACAAGATCGGGGACCTATGTGCATCACACGCTGATAGCACAGTACTTGGCACATAGGGGACGCTTGCCTAATAATTAGACTAAACTCACAATTAGACCAACCAGCCTCATGACTGCTGGAACTGGTAACCAAAAAGCACAGCAAATTGCAATGACAGGAAAAAAAAAAATAAAAACACTTTCTCATACTTGAAATTTCATGATTTCTTTGCCCTCTGTTCAAATGCTTAACGCTCTTAAAGATTATAAAAAATATTCATCCAGGCATAACTCAAACTACCGACCTGTGTCTGTCAGCAGAACACCTGTAGACTTGTTTTCAATAAATTAATATCAGTTCTTTGTAATTTAATGCAGCCCGTATTTGGGTGCAGATAATTAATGTGTGAGAGTCCATAAAAATTGACTTTTCTCTTAAGTTAAATATTTCAAATACAATGTGGTTGGTGTATCAATTAATGAAGTTTCACTAAACTCAACCAATAAGGCTTTGCTGAGCCAGGTACCGTGCAGACCCTGAGGACAGCGAGGTAAAGAACTTAAACCCTGGTTCTTGTGAAGCTCACTGTCAAAAACCCAGTAACACGTGAGGGAGCCCTGACAATAAGGCAGGCTTGTTTCTTTCCTTAGAAAGGCAAAGTCTGGATAGTGACAGAAGAAAGTAGGAAGAAAAACAACAGGAAGACAGTATTTTTAAAAATGCCTCCTGGACTATGATCCTACCTGCAAAAATACCTAACAGATATTTAAGACTTTTAAAATGAACAATACAAAACTCTTAATGTCTGAAACGTATGGTCTGCTCAAGATGGTCTTATTACTAAGTCCTCTAACTGAGTGAAATGTCACTGAAGCCTGTGAAAAATGGGCTACCCAGTCATAGTCCTTGACTTTTGTTCGCACAAGCAACTTGGATCTAAGTCCACCAGCTTCTCGAGCCTCCACAAATTATTGAAAGTGGATTAAAAATGGAAACAAAAGGGCTGGATAGATGACTTAGCTGTTAAGTGCTCCCCTGTGAAGCCTAAGGAACCTGGTTCAAGGCTTGATTCCCCAGGACCCACGTAAGCCAGATGCACAAGGGGGCGCATGCATCTGGAGTTCATTTGCAGTGGCTGGAGGCCCTGGCATGCCCATTCTCTCTCTCTCTCTCTCTCTCTCTCTCTCTCTCTCTCTCTCTCTCTCTCTTTCTCTCTCTCTCTATCACTTTCAAATAAATAAATAAAATAAAAATTAAATAAATAGAAAGAAAAGGGAAAATGCCACAGGATTCGTACCTCTATTAGGAACCTCTGTCGGCTCCCAAGAGGGACTTGATTTCAACTCTCAGAAGAAACCTTTGATAACCAGGACCACCCCACGACCCCTACTGCCTTCTATTACCCTGATGACCTGGAATCTCAACGAGATCCAAGCCCACACTCTTCAAGAGCATGGTGGACACGGAGCCTTCAGAGAGGCCCCAAGACATCCTCTCCGGAGTCACCTTGAAGGCTTCCCGGTGGCTCTTTGCGCCTCGAGCACCAAAGGCAGAAAACATAGCATTGCTTCCTCTGTGCACAGGAAGTCCCTGAAAATTCAGACAGGGCGTGCTGCCAGGGGCCATTCAGAATTGATAGAGAGAGGCTAAGTTGGTGTTGAATTTGTAATTGCTAACTCAATTTTTTTTTTTTTTAACTAGTTTGTGAAAGAATCCAAAACAGTAGCTGATTTACCCACAGTGGCAAGTGTTCAAGTAAATTTAGAGCAGGCTAAAAACAACATCACTTATTTTTCCTGTTAACTCCCCGGTGGGAACCGCGACATTACAAATACCAGGAACGCCTGTTGTATGGACATTGTAGTTTGTAACATCATTACTGTTGGACGCAATCTCCTCTTACATTTGTATTCAGCCGGGGCTGGGCACAGATTCGGAGCAGATCATCATATCACAGTGTGTTTCTGTCTCTCAAAAGCTGAACCTTCTGCCTTAACACTTTCACAGACTCCTCCAGGCCTGCTTCAAACACACAAAAGCCTCCTCCTAAAACTCAAAGAAACATCGCAACACCTTTGTAATAAGCCCATTTCCCAAGAGGGGGCGGATAAAAGGAAAAGGCAAATTAAGGGAAATGTGGAATATAAACTTGAAACCTACTGTCAATAAAACCCAAAACAAACTCCAAGTGGAGGTGGAGGACGCAAGGAGGGGGGCGGGGGAGAGGAAAGGCAATGTTAAATGGTCATCTTTCTTCTCGTTTTATTTGAGGAAGTGAAGTTTGCACAGCTCCTTACAAGCTGTCTTTGGCTAAACTCAGTATTAATGAGCTTTGACATTTGAAAGTTAACTGAACATGAGCTAACAGCTTCCAGCACTGCACCACCCATGAAGGCAACTGGAAATATTTTGCTAGGGCCTAATAGTGTGTTTATTGAAAAGACACAGCTTTCAAGAGAAAGTGTTTATAGCAAGCACTTTACCTGTTATCCCTACACTGTGATGTCTGCCTGGTCAGGGCCTGAGGTGGGTCCACTATAATTCTTTCTAGTCAGTGTTCTAATTGTTTTCAAGTCTAAGAGGAAAACAAAAAATGTGATGAGGTTCTTTGTTCTATAGTAACCTGTACTGAAAGGGCAAGTTTGAAAGCCTGGACTTATGACAGAAGAGGAAACCGCATAGTAACACAGAAATAAGCCCACAGAGACATCACTTCCAACCGTTTCTCATTAGGAAGACATGAAACTGCTCTCATTTTATTGGTAATGCCGTGAAAAGTGTTCTTTCCCAGAGAGAGTATAGTTGCTACATCACCAGAGCCGGGAAGATGGCGGGATTCTTCCTAGCTGAAATCCAGGTCCTATGAACCAAAGTGAATCTATTATTCATCAAGTACTTTCCTCAAGAGGCAGGTCTAGAAGGAAGCTCTTCACTTTACTCCTTAAGAAAGAAGGCTTAAGGCATTTTG
The DNA here is from genome assembly GCA_036346955.1 of Dipus sagitta. Lineage (NCBI taxonomy): Eukaryota > Metazoa > Chordata > Mammalia > Rodentia > Dipodidae > Dipus > Dipus sagitta. The sequence goes on along the minus strand of CM070779.1, from coordinate 124,333,213 downwards.
ACTTGCTTAAGAAGGGAATTTTAAAAAGGAATGAGCTTGAAATATAAGGAAGCCCGTATGTACTCTGCTTTGGTGTAAAATTATACATTGTCAGCTTGCACCTCCGCGATGCAAACATCATTCTGCGCCTCATTCAAGTCCAACAAGCAATGTTCTTTGTGCTCTAACCCTCCACAAATTCCTGACTTTGGACATACCTGCATGCCACTATCGGTATGAAATTCAGAACGGCTACCCTTTCCCTGAAGCCAGAGTTATGCTGGAGAATGTTGAAGTTTCCTTTGCCAGAGGCATTTCTGGACCAAGTAAAAGAAAAAGCAGAACTTATAACCTAATCTAGAATGCCTCTGAGGAATGGGGAGGAAATCTCAGTTACAAAGAAAAGGAAGTTCACAATCTGTGAACTAGAAATAGAATATCATTCCAAGGCTTTCATTAATCAGACAAAGGATAGGCTACTCTTACAATAAAAAGGACAAAAGGGAGGCTAGAGAGATGGCTCAATGGCCAAGGAGCTTACCTGAAAAGCCTAAGGACCCAGGTTTGATTCCCCAGAACCCACATAAAACCAGATGCACAAGGTGGCACATGCGTCTGGAGTTCATTTGCAGTGGCTAGAGGCCCTGGGGTGCCCATTGTCTCCCCCGCCCTCTCTCTCAAATACAGTAAATAAACAAAAAAAAATTTTTTTAAAGAAAGGACAAAATGCCCAAGGATGGTGTCAACTCAGAAAAGATGAGTTAGAGGTACAGCTAGAGAAAGTATAGGAGCAGGAGTCTGTCCAAAGATATTCTTTTTTTCTTTTGGTTTTTCGAGGTAGGGTCTCACTTTAGCTCAAGCTGACCTGGAATTCACTATGTACTCTCAGGGTGGCCTTGAACTCATAACAATCCTCCTAGCTCTGCCTCCCAAGTGCTGGGATTAAAGGTGTGACCACCACACCTGACTCAAAGATGTTCTTTGTTATTACTAGCTATTTACCCAATAGAAAAATTAAGAATCGTTGAATCATAAACTCTTTCAAAATACCAAATAGAATATTTCGACATTCTCATATTTCTATCCACTATATGACTTCCAAATTATTTCTAAAAGTAACAAGCAGTAATTTTAAGTAATTGTTAGCAATCATTAATAAATCATAGTATATCATAAGAGGTTTTAATTAACCTATGATAGTTCACATTAACAATTTATTTTAAATCTTAGCATGTTTCAGGCTAAAACTAAGAAAGTGAAATGAAAACTTAATGGGATAAATAGGAATGGGAACCAGTGTAGCCGTAATTATCTCATGTTAGAGAAAAAAATTCTAGGACTGTAAGTATATATAGCTCTATATTGGCTCTACTATGAAAGTGCCGTATTATGTTCTGATCATGGAGAGACTCAAATTGATCTCTCAGTCCCAGTCATGGAGACCTTTGAGAAAGAGGGAGAGGGGGAAGTGTCACAATATCCACACACTAAACTTCCAGGAAGCATAGAATTCCTTGGAAAGTAACTTCCAAAACTGCACTCAAAATTTTCTATTATGGGGCTGGAGAGATGGCTTCATGATTAAAAGTGCTTTCTTTCAAAGCCTGGCAGACCAGATTCGATTCCCACTACCCATGTAAAGCCAGATGCACAAAATGGAGCATGTGTCTGGAGTCCATTTGCAGTGGCAGGAGGCCCTGGCATGCCCCTACTCACTCTCTCTGTCTGCCTTTCAGTCTGTCTCTCTCTGTCAAATAAATAATTTTTTTCAATTTCTATTATGAATTTTTTATATTTCCATAAATTTTTCACATAAGATAAGTTGATGAAGAGAAGGGTCAGTTGGGTACGGGAGCTATGACAGCATCCAGGCACTAAGATCTGCAGCCTGGCTGCAAATGAAGGAATGAAATGTGTCAGGTTACCATGAGCCATTCAGTGAGAAGTACATATCTTCATTCTTTTTAAAAAAATTTTATTTACTTATTTGAGAGAGCAAGCAAGAGAGAGAGAGAGAGCATGGGCGCACCAGGGTCTCTAGCCACTGCAAACAAACTCCAGTGCATGAGCCACCTTGTACAACAGGCTTACATGGGTCCTGGGGAATCGAACCTGGGTTCTTTGGCTTTCAGGCAAATGCCTTAACCCCTCAGCCATCCCTCCAGTCCTACATAGTCTTCATGCAACTTCAATACTGCTACCTAGGGCACGTAAAGTGGTTTTTTTTTTTTGCGCATGTATATATGTGGTGTTCATGCATGTGTGTGTATGCATGTTTGTATGTGTATGGACAAATATGCACATGTGTATGCATGCATAAGGAGACCAGAGGTGAACATGGGGTAACTTCCTCAATCACTCTTCACTTTATTTTTTGAGATGGGGTCTCTCTCTAAACCTAGAGCTTACCAATTTGGCTAGATTGGCTAACCAGCAAGTCCTAGATATCCTCCTGTCTCCACTTCCTCATGACTGGGATTACAGATGTATGCCACCATGTCCAGTGCTGGGAACCCAAACTCAGGTCCTCTTGCTTACATGCCAAGCACTTCACCCACTGAGAAATCTCTTCAGCCCTACGAGTATTAGTTTTATCTTCTTTTTAGTACTATTAGTCATTCAGGGGCCTCAAGCACACTAGACAAATATTCCACATGGAACTAAATCCCCAGCAAAGAGCATTATTTTGAAACACAAAAAAAACCCTGGAGTTTTGCTGATAGTTATCCAGAAGCATCAAGATAATATTTGCTTTAAGTTTTTTTCAAGATGGACATAAGGAATGGAGAGATGGCCCCTGCAGTTAAGAAACTTACCTGCAAAGCCTAACAACCCAGATTCGCGTCCCCAGAACCCATATAAAGCCAGAGGTCCACAGTGATGGGTCTGTCTGGAGTTCATTTTCAGTGGCTAGAGGCCCTGGCACACCCATTCTTTCTCTCCTCTCTTTGCCCTGTCTCTCTCTCTCTCTGCATGCAAATACATAAATAAACATTAATTTAAAAAACCAAAAATGGACATAAAAGCTTTCAATGCTTTATAACATAACAAACATGGCTTGATATTTTAATGGAACTTTTTCATTTACCTAGAAAATTAACTCCTGTGATATTCCCCGTTCCTCAAGAAAAATGTAAGATTGAGATGCTATGAAAGTTTAAAAGAGGGGGGAAAATATATATATATATGACATCATCGGGAGTTTGGCTGAGCAAGGAAATCTGGAAATGCCATTCATCAAACAAATGGGGCAGCATCTACTAAATGCCAGGCACAGAACTAGCGTTTGGACTACCCACTGGGCACAGAGTCTAGATGCAGAACCTAGCAGGAAGCAAGTTTAATGACAGGTAGGAACAAGAACAGCAGTAAGGAGGTACGATCCAAGGGCTCCAGCTAAAACATCTCAGTAAGTGTCCTTGTCTGAGCTTGCAAGACACGTGCATGGCACAGGCTGAGCCTGGTCATTCTGTCACTCCCTCCCTCAGATGCCCCCCGTTTTGGTAGCACGTTAAGCAAATCCACCAGAATTTGGAAATATTGAAATGCAAAGAAGAACAATGATCACACTACTCAGAGCTGAAGGCATAAGGCTGCAAGGGATGATGATGATACCGATGAGGAGGAGAACACCGCCCCCACCCGCCCACCCCCACCCCGCGAGCATCTGCTCACCACAGGCATTGCACGAAAGCCTCTGCTTCTGTAACCGCTTAGGCCTCGCAGCTCTACGACGATCTCCGTTACTGGCCATACTCACAAGGAAGCCCAGCCTCACACGTGTAAGGTGACATGCCCACAGACGGGACACCGGCAGGCAGTGAGGCCGGGGCTCTGCTTTCTGATTTGTACGCTAGCAGACCATGGCCTGAGCACTTTAGAAACTAGTGTTCCTAATGATAATGTTTTCATCAATCCAAATAAGACTGACAGAGCCTCAGACATGGAAAGATGATGAGAACAGACTGAATCTCCAGTCAGAAGATGTTTTCTCACCTCATGGGAAACCTTTTATTTCTTGAGGTATTTTGATCTGAAAATGTGGACTTTCAATGTTCCCCCGTTTCCAGAGAAGACTCGAAAGTTCCCAAATCAAGCCCAGCATGGTGGCACACGCCTTTATTCCCTGCACTCAGGAGCCAGAGATCTGAGGATCACCATGATTTCGAGGCCACCCTGAATTCCAGGTCAGCCTGGGCTAGATAGATAGAGCAAACCCTAATTTGAAAAAAAAAAATGCGGTCCCAAATCATGGTTTTATTTTTCCGTGTGAAGAAAGTGGGCCTTGGAAACAGCTCCTTAGTCTCAATCCTCCCCTTGCTCCACCATACACTTGTTAGGTGGCCTTTAGCTGTCCTCTAAGCTTGTGGAAGCTCAACTCTATCCATAACATGCAGGGGTTTCCCCTACGGGCTCTCAAGCCGAGTTAATTCATGAATATGAAGACTAGCCTGTAACAGGTGTTAAATATAATTGCCCACTTTTTGTTTTTCCCATACCAACAAAACAAGGAAAAAAAAATAGATTCCTTAAGATTCAGTTGTCAACATCACCTTTTATGGTAAAATACACACACACACACACACACACACACAGGGTAAAGTAGGCAATGAAAGCAAACTCGACCTTCAAAGAAAATTTCCTATATCTTGACTTTGATTGTGGGTTTCCCAGCACTTGCACATGAGTGAACGAGACATGTAACATCATAGCCTTTTGCCGTATCTAATTTAGGGCGGCCTCCGTGAGAGCAGCAAATTCTCGACAGAAATGAACTTTAATTTTAGATTTAGCATCTCAGACCTTTCGCCTGCACAAGTAAATTAAGTTACACAGCATATATTTCTTGTCGTTGCCAATTAGGAATGATAACGGTACAAACAAACAAACAAGCACACACAACATATTATTCACCTAGCCCCAAATGTCACCCTGCTCCCTTATTTCCACCTTAATCCTAAGGAAAACTTCCAAGAACCACTGTTTCATTGCTCTGCTATTCAGGGAGCATACTGCAGCTTTTTGTTTTGTTTTTACAGGTAGGGTCTCACTCTAGCCCAGGCTGACCTGGAATTCACTATGTAGTCTTAGGGTGGCCTCGAACTCACACTCACGACGATCCTCCCACCCCTGCCTCCCGAGTGCAGTGATTAAAGGCGTGCGCCACCATGCCCGCTCACATACATGGCAGCTTTCCGTGGAGGTAATTTGGGCACACTGCAGCCAGCCTCCACCACCCACCACTGCCACAGGCCACTGGAGTTCACTCAGGTCTAAGACTTACAAGTTGAATGATGTTCTAGCGCTTTCTGAGGCTTTTGTGTTTGTGCCACTGGAGTTAACTCAGATCTAAGACTTACAAGTTGAATGATGTTCTAGCGCTTTCTGAGGCTTTCGTGTTTGCACACCTGTTACACAGGAAGGTATTGTTAAACATTTTACTGCCTCACATATACTAGAGGGGAAAGTAAGTCAAACAAAGACCTAGGTACTCTGTCACACGGTTCTTGGTTTGGACTTGGACTCAAGCCTGTCAGCAATCACGGCTCACACTCTGTCGAGTACTCTGACGTCCTTGACAGAGGCAGGACAGGACAGCAGGCCAACAGTCAAACCTGTTCCAGGTGTAATTGAAGCCGTGGTCTGAAGCAGATGTCCCGCGTAAACTCGTGTGTTTTGAATGCTCGGGTCCCAGCTGATGGTAATCTGGGAGGTGCAGCCTTGCTGGAGGGGCTGTGTTGCTGTGGGTGGGCTTAGGGGTGTGGTATCCAGTGCCTCCTCTTTGGAGCTTGGCTTACTGTCCTGCTGCTGTTTGCCACGTGCTATGGCAAGGAGGTGATGTCCAGCCTCTGCTCCCCCATCTTTCTCCTGCCATCAAGGAGCTTCCCCTTAAGGCTGTAAACTAAAATAAATCATGTCTTTCCATAACCTGCTTTGGGTCGAGTGTTTCATCCCAGCAATGAGAAGTTAACCGCAACCGTTGGCCTTGAACAGAGATCGAGTGAAGTGAAGCCAGAGAGTCACATTACTCAGGTCCTGTAGTTTTCAAAAAGGATGGTTTGTCCTCCCCACCCCCAATTTCTCTACTCATCACACATTTGTCCTGGAGACCCATACTTCAAAGAAGAGAAGAATCCACATTGCAGATCCACTCAGCGGTCAGGCCTTTACCCTGAACCACATTTTACTTTCTGCATAAACTCCATGTGGGCCGGGCGTGGTGGCGCACACCTTTAATCCCAGCACTCCGGAGGCAGAGGTGGGAGGATTGCTGTGAGTTTAGGCCACCCTGAGAATTCTAGGTCAGTCTGAGCTAGAGTGAGACGCTACCTCAAAAAAAAAAAAAAAAAAAAAAACAAGGGCTGGAGAGATGGCTTAGCAGTTAAGCACTTGCCTATGAAGCCTAAGAACCCCGGTTTGAGGCTCAATTCCCCAGGACCCACGTTAGCCAGATGCACAAGGTGGTGCATGCGTCTGGAGTTCGTTTGCAGTGGCAGGATGCCCTGGTGTGCCCATTCTCTCTCTCTCTCCCTCCCCCTCTCTCTCCCTCTCCCTCTCTCTCTCTCTCTCTGCCTTTCTCTCTCTCTCTGTCTGTTGCTCTCAAATAAATAAAAATAGACAAAAAATTTAAAAAACAAGAACAAAACAAAACAAACAAACAAAAAAAACTCCATGTGGGAGGACACACAATTTTTCCAGGTCAAATAAAAAGAAAAATTCAACTAATTAAAACCATACTCTTTAAGGCCAGAAAAACAAGCTATATTAGTTCTTCATATTTCTATTTTACCTTGAAAAAAAAATTGTTTCAAAGCTTAAAGGAGGCAATTAACATTTCTATTAACGTGAAATAAAAGTCTGTTGGTTCAGCAATTCTGAACAAAAGCAATTTTACTCCTGTCTTTTCAAAAGCATATCTAGGTACATATGAGAATAAAAAGAAACTTGCACTTGGACGCAGCGGCGGTGTGGGGGGCGGGGAGGGGTCTCTGGGTGCATATGGATGTATATAGAGAAGAAAGCAAGAGAATTACCACAGAATTGAGTTCACATATTCACCATAACTAATTACTGGTGGCACATTATACAGATATAATCTCTCATCATGTAGAGGAATTTTGTTTTCATTATTATTTTTTTTTTTTGTCTTTCATTCCTGAATCATTATTTTACGGGCAGGGGAGGGGGCTAATTAAGGTCTTCAATTTCACCTCTTGACCAAATAGTCACACGGTTGCCATTACAGCAGTTCAAGAGAGAAATGTAGAATCTATAGATACATCTGTTAGCTCACCCCTCCTGGCCCTATGCAATAGCTCAAAGCCTACCTTCATTTATCTTTTGAAAAAGAGAAAGTAGCAAAGGGGGAGGAGTAAAAAAAAAAAAAAAAAAGGAGGAAAGGAAGGGGAGAAGGAAAGAGGGAGGAGGAAGGAAGGGAAAAAGGGAAGAAGAAAGTGAGAGAGCTCTCAAGCTCAGCATTTCACTTCCATTCACCTAGCAGCGCTTTTATTCTTATTTATTTATTTCCTCATTTTTGAACTAGATCTTTTTTTTTTTTTTTTTTTTCATTTAGTGGGACAGAGATCGTCCTCCTGGAGTGACCTTTTATTCTTTCCTTTCCTCCACCCCTCCAGGCTATTGCCCTTGTGCCAGTAACTAGATAACACACTCTATCAAAGATTTAAAAAAAAAAAAAATCATTGGGAAGGCACTGGGCTGATAGTGGCATCAATCGTAGCCTGACACAGGCGGGGTCAACCATTTATCTCTTTGCATAGCCCGTGGTTACTGCGGGGACCATCTTGACTTGTGACATCGTAACAACCTTGTGCGGAGGGTCGCGTCTCTCAGCACTGATGGTATCTGCTCCCCGGGTCCCTTCGCTTCCCTTGTTCGGCACATTTCTTTGTTTCCTTCCAGTGGACATGGTTTTCTCCGTAACCCAGAACAGGAATCAGGGAGGCCCCTCCCAGCTTTCAGCCCCTGTCCTGCTCCCGGGCCAGAGAAAACATCACAGGCTCTAAAAATAATCTGGCTGCTCTTGTTTGGTGGGTCAAACTTTACAAAATAGAATCAGGACTCTGTTGTGACTCAGTAAACACAGTCATGTACATCAAGTCAAAATGAACTCATCTAGCGTTGCGGGGTATTTCTCTAGATCTGAGATTTTTATCAAAAGACTTGTCTGGATGAACTCAAATTTCTTCTCCATCCTACACCTTTCTCCCGTGTCATCCTTCTGTCTCCAAGATAACCATTTGCTATGATTTTTAGTAGCTTATCCAGCAGACAGCATTATGGGGAAAAGTAAGCTCACTGTTAGGCACGCTGCGTTTGAAACTTCCAACTCTGACATAGCAAGTCATGGGGCCTTGGGAAAGTCTCAACTTTCTGAAGCTTTCATAGCCCTATCTGTAAAATGGAGCTAATAAAAACACGTATATGCCATGAGCTTGTCACATATAAATGTCCGATGCATTACATATGACTTACTGCCTTAAAGCTAATGAATAGCTAGTTTCCTGGGAAACAATGAGGTTTCAAGATCAAAATATCCCATATACAAAAAAATCACCTGCATGCTGATTTTTCTGCCACTATAACTTCATTTATTTGAATCTCAAAAAAGATCTGTTTTAAAATGCAAATACACCAGGGAAGTTTTAAAACTGATGAATTTAGAAAGGAACAGAGAAGAATAAGAAAAAGAAAATGAAAAAGACTCTTAGACAAACTTCATGAGAGGCTGGAGAGATAGTGGTTAAGTGCTTGCCTGTGAAGCCTAAGGACCCTGGTTCGAGGCTCAATCCCCAGGACCCAAGTAAGCCAGATGGACAAGGTGGCACATGCATCTGGAGTTCGTTTGCAGTGACTGGAGGCCCTGGTGTGCCCATTTTCTCTCTCTCTCTCTCTCTCTCTCTCTCTGCCTTCTCTACCTCTTTCTTTCTCTGTTAGTCACTCTCAAATAAACAAATAATTTTTTTAAAAAAAGAAAAACTTTATGCATGCATTTTGATCTAATTTTTAATCTATATCCCCGACGCACTGTTTTTATAAATTGAAATATATATAAAATATATTTTTCTTTTCAATCTAAATTGTAAGAGATCCTCAGTCAAAACTTGCCTTTATCCTTAAAAATCTCATTGGTAAGGCTGGAGATATGGCTCAGTAGTTAAGGCACTTGCCTGCAAAGCCTACCAGCCTGGGTTCAACTCCCCAGAACCCGCAGAAAGCCAGATGCACAAAATGGTGCATGGATCTGTAGTTCATTTACAGTGGCTGGAGGCCCTGGCGCACCCATTCATATTCTCTCTCTCTCTCTGTCTTTCTCTCCTGTCTCCCTCCCTCTCTGCTTACAAATACATTTTTTAAAAACCTCATTAGTAAATTACCCTTCTTAAAGGGTAAACTATATAAAACAGAACACAATTAAAAGTTTGTTTTTTTTTTAAATAAGTTGATAGTTTTTGAAAGGGTGATAGGTATGTAGAGTTGATTATGCTAGTCTCCTTATTTTTTATATTTCAGGTTGTCCATTTAAAAAGTTAAAGAAAAATAAGTCAAAAATTATATTGCCTTAGGTAGGCCAAAGTCATGTGAGTTTACACTTGTACCACAGAAGTGTGCTCTCATGTCACTGAAAAGAATGTTTTCTTTTTTATTTTTTGTATGTGAATGTGTTAAGTATGTGTATATGCTTGTTCATGTGTGTGTGTGTCTGTGTGTGCATGAGTGCACATGCACGTGTATATGCACGCACGCACATGAAGCCAGAGGCCGACATTGCTGCTGTGGTCAGTCACTGTCTTGTATACTAAGCACTGAAGTAGGATTATGTGGTAGGCAGACAGAAGCTGGGAATTGTGGGCAGTACAAATTGGCATACAGGGTCCACACAGGCATCCTTCATCCTTACCTAGAAAGATGCAATGGGGCTGGAGGAATGGTTTAGCAGTTAAGGCATTTGCCTGCAACCCGAAAGGATCCAGGTTCGATTCCCCAGGACCCACATTAGCCAGATGCACAAGGGGTGCACACGTGTGGAGTTCATTTGCAGTGCCTGGAGGCCCTGATGCACCCATTCTCTCTGTCTCTCTCTCTCTCCTTCCCTCCCTCCCTCGCCCTCTGTCAAATAATTAAATAAAAATAAATAAATATTTTTTTAAAAAAGAAAGATATAATGGCTCATTCGTGGGAATTTGTTAAAGGAATCAGATCCAGTCACCCATTCATTTATAAAAAATAAAATTTAAATTTAAAAAAAAAAGAATAGCATTTGGCAGAGGAAACCATGAGGCTCTGCCTGTGTTTCAGTATAAGAATTCCTCCTGGATATTATTTACATGAGCAAGACGTATTAGAAGAGTCCAGGAAGATAGCATAAAATCATCATGCCAGTCAGGACGCCGTCTCTGCAACTGCAGCAAACTGCAACACGTTATGATTTTAGAAGCCAACTGTCCTCCTCTGAAGTGGGAAAGCCCTCTCTGAACAAAAACCACTCTGCGTGTAAACACATCCTTTGATCAGAGTATAATTATAGTCTCAGCAACAGTTTCTGAAAGTTTCACAGTAAATGTTTGGATAGCTGATTTCAGTCTAGGGATCACGCGTTTATTTTATTTCACGTTTTGAGACAGCATTTATTTATGTTGCCCAGGCTGGCTTTGAACTCCTAGACTCAAGAAATCCCTGATGAGTAACTTGGAATACAGATATGCATGGGGGGGGGAGAACATTAGGTTTAATTAACTTAAGGATGTTCATTTGGGGAATTATACAACAAATTTCATCTGCGATTATAATAGTTGCAGAGGAAATATAAGAGATATAAAAATAACTATTAGATCCCATCCTCCTTCTCTCTCTCTCTCTCTCTCTCTCTCTCTCTCTCTCTCTCTCTCTCTCTCTCACACACACACACACTTCCACTCAAGCAACTGTTAGAGCAACAGAGGAAGAATCAGAAGCGCACATGGAGGATGACACGGAACTGCGGTAGGTAAGGTGGGCACAGAAGTAAGCCCCTACTCAGCTGTGTTTAGAATTTAGAAGAAACTTTTTAGCATACTCACACTTTTCCCTCTACCCTCTAATATGCACCCACAGCTTTATTTTATAATATCATAGATTTATTTCAGGAAATGCTTACAAAAGAGAACAGAATTTTTTTCTTCTTCTTTTGAACTTTGCTCCAAGAGAAAATGTAGAATAATAGTAAAGGTTCTGGAATTATTCTATTTCAGTTCAAGTCCCTGCTCTGCCTGAAACAAACCGTAAAGCAAGTCAGAACAGTTATAAATCTACAAAATGGAGATGGTCACAATAATCGCATTAAAGCTTCCTTTTACAGATCAAATGAGTGGCCAAAGTAAAGCGCCTCAAAGCAATAATTAACAAACGGCACCCGTTCTCTTCGGTGCTCACAGTAACAGTATTTGTTTACAGTAAAACACAAAATGGACTTTTTTAGTACTTAATTCACTGTATCATTTTCCCCATGCTTTCCCAAATAGCAATCATATATTGGCTATTTCAGGGTTTTTGTTTGTTTGTTTGTATTTTGTTTTATGTTTGGGTTTTTTGGGGGGTTTTTGTTGTTTTTTGGGGGGTAAGGTCTCAACTCTAGCTCAGGCTGACCTGGAATTCACTCTGTAGTCTCAGGGTGGCCTCAAACTCACGCCGATCCTCCTATGTCTGCCTCCCGAGTGCTGGGATTGAAGGCGTGCACCACCACAGCTGGCTGGGCTACTTCGTTTTAACATCTGAAAACAACCAATTTATTTAAGCACGGTTAAAGAACTCCTTAGAAAGAAGGGATGAGCGAGAGAACGCAGGATCGCCTCCTGATCGCGTCGTTCCTGGGTTAGCTGGTGTGCAGAGGAGAGGGTGAATTGAAATGCTGGACTAGCTTTCCCTGCTCGGGCACAGTTTTCTCTGTGACAAACCACTAGCATAAGAATATCTTAGGACAACTTTACCAAGAGACAGGGAAACAGGCCCGATGCATTCTTGAGACTCCCCTCAGGCGTGGGTACTGAGGGCTTCATTGAGAGGCAGGAAGAGTCTAACTGTGGCCCAATTTCATGCCCGCTGGCAGAGTGCGGCTTTCTTCCAGGAGCGGTATATTGTTAGCACATCAGAGCCATTAATAAATTCCTATCTCAAATATGCAGGAACCTCTCACAAAGAAGGAAGCAGACCTGTCTTCCTGCTGCCCGTTCTCGTTCCGAGTTAGAAAGGTGTACCTCTCAGTACTGCCGGTACCAGGGTCCTGGTTCAAACCTTCCAGTCTCTGCCCCCATTAAAATGTAAAACCAGACTCAACCCATCACAGAACGGCACCAGAGGATTGCAATTTCATCCACCATGATTTTTATGAGCCTAGCGAATTCTTAATGGGCTCCCCTGAGGGCTGGCTGGGAGAATCCTATGCCACCAGTTCAGACTTGCTACAAGCAGAGTAATAAACATGATGGCATCTGCCCTGTGACGATTGTCATCGCGTTCGACCCGGGGTACAGAAGGCAGAGCTAAAGGTTAACAAAGCCGCTGCTCCGGCGGCAGGGAGGTGAGCGGGGAGGAGGCCGCGAGTTATGATCGGAAGGCAAAGGCCGTTCGCCAGGCCTTGCAGCTCCTTCAGCCCAGCCGGCTTTCTCTGCCGCCGCCAAGCAGGCAGCTCCTGCCTCTCGCAATCAGTATCTGTTACACATCTCATCAGTGTCACCGCTCCTGACATCTCATTATGCACCAGAGGTGGAAGTGGACAGGTACGAAACACGCGAACTTTTACTTTTCTTATTATTGCCATAGAGCACCGTGAAGCTGGGAGTTAATTAAGTCCTATGGGACAATCAGTGTCTTTTTTTTTTTTTTTTTTTTTTTTGCTAGGTTAAATTACATTATATACAGACACACCAAAAAAAAAAAAAAAAAAAAAAAAGTGGGGGAGAAAAAAAATCCCCCAGCTCTTCCCTGGTTAATAGAGTGAGTTAGAAAAATGATGATTCCAAACTGGAAGGTGAAGTTGATAGCTCCTTAGCATACACGGTCTGTAATGAAGTCATATGACAGAGCCACCAGGGACAGCCTACCGTGGAGGATCTCTGAGCTCTTTAAAGAACTTCTAGCCTCCAATCTGAGAGAAAGTTAAGGGGCAACAGTCAGGCCTATATTATAGGTGGGAAAATTCACTCAAACAAGGTACACAAGCAAATTTCCTTTGCATTTATAAAATCTTAGTCTGGGCTGGAGGGATGGCTTAGCGGTTAAGGCATTTGCCCTGCAAAGCCAAAGGACCCAGGTTCAATTCCCCAGGACCCACGTAAGCCAGATGTACAAGGCGGCACATGTGTCTGGAGTTCGTCTGCAGTGGCTGGAGGCCCTGGCACACCCATTCTCTCACCCTCTTTCTATCTCTCCACCTGCCTCTTTCTCTCTCAAATAAATGAATAAAAATCAGATACTTTTTAAAAATCAGAGTCTAAGAAGAAATCTTTGGAGATAACAACAGAATTGTGAGAGAAGAAAGGGACATGGGTCCAAAATTTCTCCAAGGGTTTCAAGTAAAATCAATAGGTGTTAAATGGAAGAAAAAGGTCAATAAGGTTTCAGCCCAGCTTCATAAGTCTCCCTTACTACAGACTTCTTCGACTTCTTATTATGTTACTAGACATGGTGGCTTGCAGACTCTGCATTTCCTTGATCACAGAACACCTATTTTCCAATGGAAAATCATGTTTCACTAATTGCATACAGTATTCACAATGGATAACGATAACTTTGTCCATGGAAGGGCATTGGTCGACTCCACTCTGTATCAAAAAAGCAGTCGTTAACACAGGAAGCTGAGAAATTTAGTTAATATTTGTGGTGTGCTTGACAGGACATCTTATGAAAGCAAACACCAGACAACAGAGCATTTCTTTCCCTAGATTGTTTTTTATATTATTCGAGGACTGTTACTTTTCAGAGAGCCGGATGGCGCAAAGGGTTGAGAAGTCATAGTTAAGTGCTCAGCACCAAATAAGACATGTTTACTCCACCCATCAAGGCTCAGGGAATATTGTGGGAAGAGGTGGAAAGAATACAAAAGCCAGAGGATGAGTACTGTCTTCTGGACATGAATTGGCCAGTGCATTTATGACCTTAAAGCAGTTGTTACCTGCACAGTATCTGATTCATCAACATGTCATCATGGATGATGGGAGAAAAGGAGAAAAGACATCAAACTGGAAGAACTAGTTAGAAAAGAAGAAGGCATTACGCGGAAAGGTTGTGAGGAGGGAAAAACAAAAAAAAATAATGAGAGGGGATTATGATCAAAATACATTGTATATATGTGTATGAAGAGTCTATATGTATATAAAATGTGCATAATTGATTTTAGGGTCCTGCAGGCTATTGAAAATATATTTGTTTTATGTAGTTATTGTGTTTTCTCAGTTGTTTATTTACCTGTTTGTACACTAAACAGTCCTTCTGAATCCTAAAGGAAGTTTACCAAACTCATTCCTCTTCATTTGTATAGAACAGGCTCCTTGTTTTTATCCTTGTCGAAAGCTCATGTAACAGAAATGCCTCCGACATTACTGGAAGGAACAACGAAGGAGCTCCAAGAGGCCTTAATGCAGATCCATGCAGAGAAAAGCAAGACCACCGTGGCTCAGCATTTGCTGACTAACGAATTTCCTCTCTCCAGCTTCCCAGTCAACAAGCACCCCAAGATTTCCCTCCCAAACATCACTGCTGCCATTTGCTTACCCATGTGTTTGAGATGGGATTTGGTCTCTGCTGAGCTCCATGACAGACACACACCAGCCAAGACCAGGCTATAAGGTTCTTACCCTGAGCACAGAACACTGTGGTAACACACTCAGGGTATGAGTAAAGGTTAAGATAGGTTTGCCTGGGTGTGGGAAATAATCTACCTTCTTCTCAGACTGTGTCCATGAAAGCCCACTGGGAATACCACCTTGTGGCCACCAAGAAACAGGCTTACGGCAGAGCCCCAAGTCGTGGAATCACACCATTCATGTGACTCTCGAGTCCCTGGTCTGTGAGCCAATAGAATCTCTTTGTCATCTAATCCCCATTTGAGTTATAGGCTCATTATGACTGAAGTCTTCACAATGCTGTGTCTAAAAAGTAAAATTTCAAGGTGAAAATTAGCAAGCAGAAGTATGTGGTAAGTTTCCATAAGTAGATTATATAGAACTGTGGATATGGATGTGGTATAGACTATAGATACATACATATACTACATTTGAGAAAAACAATTTATCAGTGTATATTATCCTAAGGTATTTCTCAGGAGGAAATACATACTTTGCACAGGTAGAAATGCCAGCACAATCACAGATCCCCATACATCCCTTCTGTTTGTAACAACACTGCAAGAGGTGACTGATATCCCAGCACTGGAAAGTTCTACAGAGGATCCTCAGAGCACGGGGACTGAAGGTTAGAGTGAAAGCACAGCACCAATGAAAGGGAGAGGAGGACAGCACACAGAAAGAGGCTGCGTGCCGTCAAATGTCAAGTCAGTTTTCTGCACTAATTGACATCAGTCTACTAGTTCTATCCTATGGCTCCACCTGATAGAGTAACTTTCCATATC
The DNA here is from genome assembly GCA_036346955.1 of Dipus sagitta. NCBI lineage: Eukaryota > Metazoa > Chordata > Mammalia > Rodentia > Dipodidae > Dipus > Dipus sagitta. The sequence continues at coordinate 124,317,612 of CM070779.1, read as the reverse complement.
TGCCACCAAGAATCAAGAATCGTCAGGTTATCCCACACAGACTGCTGTCTGGACACGTAGAGTGGGTGTACACAACCAAAAATGTCTCTCAAACTTCTATGTATATCCTCCTTAATCAAAGCTGCTCTCACTCTTGGTTGGAGAATCTGTTTTATTGCATAGATGGCAGAGAATATTGGGGAGATCCAACGTCCCTCAATATGACAAGAAAAGACAGCCGACTGCTCGCTATGCGATGTGTCACCTCTACCACATTTACCAGAGCCCAGGAGAAACTGCCGAGGAAGCGGCAGCATTGCTCCCAGGGCTAGCCTGACGACGACAACCCAGCTCCAGGGAACTGGCAGCCAACACTGTGGGGACTGGAAACACATCGAAACAGAAATACAGAGAACTCAACACTAAACTAAACTGCTAACAGATCTGTCAAGGCTCGGGGATTGTTCTGGAAGAGGGGGTGGGAAGATAGTAAGAGCCACAGGGTGAATAGAAACATCCTGAGGTACACACACCCCCCCGACGTCCCCAGACACAAACTAAGGCCCCTAATGACCCCACAGTGAACACCAACAAGCCTACTGAGAAGCGCCTTTAGGGAAACGGGAACAGGGTAGAAGCGATATGACTGCAACCTATGTAAAAGTATTAATTAAGCCGGGCGTGGTGGCGCACGTCTTTAATCCCAGCACTCAGGAGGCAGAGGTAGGTCGATCACCGTGAGTTCGAGGCCACCCTGAGACTCCATAATGAAGTCCAGGTCAGCCTGGGCTAGAGTGAGACCCTACCTCGAAAAACCAAAAAAAAAAAAAAAAAAAGTATTAATTAATGAAAAACAACCTCAGAAGAGAAAAATGAATGAATAAAAGAGAATCATCAGGTTACGATTCCATGTGGACTCACAGGAAAAAAAAGAAAAATGAAACCACCACGTGGAATGCAGTGGGTTGGCCAAAAGGCTCTGTCGCTGCTGGCTAAAGATGGTGTGTTCAATAGACGGTGTATAGTAGCAAGTAATCTCACGTCTCTAGTAGAATGATACAACAAAACTTTACATCTTGTTCATACAACGCTGGCAACGTTCTTTAGTTTCCTTCAAATTTCCACAACAAATATGTTGCGAACTCACGGGTTCGGAACAACCATCCTCCGCGTGATAATGACACATATGCATGCATGTCACAGTGTCGTCCAAGTCACTGCCGGAGCAAATGAAGAGCGGTCAGGAAGGTCAAGTCCCAGAAACTCAGCGATGCTATGCATCTTCGAAGCAAGTCAGGCTTCAAAAGGCCAAGGAAGTGCGGGGCTCCCCTGTTCTCCTAATAGAGGAGAAATGGGTACTGGAGACCCCTGGCCCAGAGGGAGTGAATAACCCACGGCTACTATGCGTGCTTGCAGGCATAAGACGAGTCTGGAAAATCAGCTAAATGCTACCACTGATGGAGTAAATCACCAGCACCGGACTTCAGTAAGGATGTTTCTGTGTCGTGGGGAATCCTCTATTGAAGGGAAGAAGCCTAAAGAAGCAGCTTAGGGAATTACCAATGCCTTCCCGAAGGCCAGGCGTTCCCCTGGAAAACCAGTAGATCACAACACGCCCTTCCTGATTCTTGTTCTAGTGTATATTTTGGTTTTGTCCCTTTGTTTTTTAGCACATAAACTCTGAATATATTTTCTCATACATGGCTGATTCTACACACACTTCATTTTTTCCGCTCCCTTAGGAAAAAAAAAATTTTTCTTTTTCTTTCTAGTGAAGCTGAAATTACAGTCCAGAGGACAGATTCCCTCATTCACACCTCCTTCTTCTGATAAGCATTTATTCTGACTCCACAAAGGCAGTAAGAGGGGCTAGAGATATGGCTCAGTAGTTAAGGCACTTGCCTGCAAAGCCTAATGACCCAGGTGTGATTCCCCAATACCCATGTAAAGCCAGATGGATGCAGAATGGCACATGCATCTGGAGTTCGTTTGCAGTGGCTGCAGGCCCTTGAGCACATCCATTCTCTCTCTCTCAATCTCTCTCTCTCTCTCTCTCTCTCTCTCTCTCTCACTTTCTGTTTGGAAATTAATAAATAAAAATTTTAAAGAAAGGCAATAAGAGAGGTACCATGTACCATTGTTGGAGTCAGATATTCCTCCATCAGCTCCCCTGCCACAAGCTCACCATCAGCCTGCTTTGACCAAGAGCAGCCAAAGGGCCCACAGAGGTCCTGTGTGGCCCCGTGCAATACATAAAGACCTCAGGAGAGCAGTCAGCGAGTGAGCCTTCACTGGAATGGGGCCTTGATGGAGATGAGCTCGAGTCCCTCGTCTGGAATGTATCAAAAGAAATAGAAAGTCCAAACGATAACCTCATGCCCGAAATCTTTTGGTCTGAGTAGCAGCTCTTCTCATAAGCAGTTTGATACTCTGAATTCTGCTCTACACCCCTCCTTCTCTCCTTCTGGTTCCCCTCTTCTTCTCCTCCCTGGTAACCTCCTGTGAGACAAGGGTTTTTTTTTTTTTCTCTCTGAGCTGACTTTTAATTTGATGAAGTCCATTTCCATTACTTCTCTAATATTCTCCTTCTTCCAAAATGCAGTGACCTTCGCTTTTACCTAGACGTCTTCACCTCTACACTGTTAGGTGCTCAAGGATTCCTGCATTTATCCCCAAAGATACCCACTTTAGAGGCAGTTACTGTGACTCTTCAAAGAAAGTGCAGCCTGGTGGTCGCAACAGCAAGGTCATTGTAGGGGGAGATCTATGACTGAACCAAGATTGAAGAAGATAGCTCAAAGGAGAAAGCCCAGCCTCTCCAAATTTCCTAAGTTGCCTTTTATTTTATTTTCTATATTTTATAATAGGTTATACACTTTTATCCCCTTGCTCCAGCTTCTATTACCCTGGAGGCCTCCTCAGTGGAGTTATGGTATCACTGTGGTGTCATGAAGGCCTCAGTCAGTCCCAGTGGGGCGGGGGGGCGGGGGGCGAGGACCATGCCTCAGGGTAATCCTACCCACACTGTGCCTCTTACAATTTTCCAACCCCTCTTCCGCTATGTTCCCTGAGCCATGGCAGGTCTGTTCGCAGTCTGGCTTAGTGTTAGGTGCTCTGTAGCCTCTGTCTGTCTGCTTTGATAGGTCTGTATTGATCACCATATCTGTCAGCGTCGCCTGCCCTGGGACCTGTTCTTAGGCTAGCAGGAAGAACAGTCAGTATTCACATCACCGCTTCCTCTGCAATTTCTCCTGGGCCCTGGCAGATGTGGTAGAGGTGGCATGTCCCATGGTTGCATTCTTGCCTTTTATTTTGCAGCACTGGGATGATATATATCCTTGAAAATAGAAATTTTATATATGCATACATATATATATGTATGTATGTATATGTCAGGCACTGCCAGGCACAGGCTGGAGCCTTCAGGAAATGGGCCTGAGCTGCCAGGCACAGCTTAAGGGCCCACAGCCCCTGGGCTACAGGAGGCCACTCACCCCAGCCCAGGACACCTGGATGCCCTGAGACTTACGCTTTGCTCATAGACCTGTGACCTCTGGCCAGTTGCCTAGGAAACTCCTTATATGGTATCAGCCAGCAGCCTTCACACAGCCCATCCCCCTGCGACCCTCTTCCCGCCACTATGTAGATCACCTGACTCTCTCCCTACGTGCTGGAATGAATGTTCAGCAAGCAACCTTTGAACCCACCAATCCCCTTAGGACCTCTTCTCTCTCTCTCTCTCTCTCTCTCTCTTTCTCTCTCTGAACTGCTTATAAACCCATTTTCCTATTGAATAAACCGAGCTACTCCCTGAAGTCGTCTCCCAGGTGTATTTCCCATTGTGCTCACGGCTGCTCAAGACCCTGCTCTGCAAGTTGCCTGAATGTCTCCAGGAAACCACGGCCCCTGGAATCCAGGGACCCACATGTGTGTGTGTGTGTGTGTGTGTGTGTGTGTGTGCATGTGTGTGTGTATACATATATATATGTATGTAGGTAGGTATGTATGTGTGTGTGTATATATACATATATATATGTGTGTGTGTGTGTGTGTGTGTGTGTGTGTATAACATGTCTACTAAGGAAAAACACCAAAACATGAACAAAATCCTTATCGCACGTCTGATGAAATGGCTCAACAGGTAAAAGGACCTGAGAATGACCCACAGCACACACATCAAAGGACAGACATGGCCACACGTGCCTGTAACTCCGACACAGAGAGTGGCAGAAGCAAGATTGCTGTGGCTCCCTAGTCAACAAATCTAGCAAACACAATGGGCAGTCCCGGGTTCCAGTGAGAGTCCCTGTGTTCGAGAAATGAGGCAGAAGGGTGATGGAAGGACACGCGCCGTCTCCCTTCAGCCTCTGCACATGTGTGTGGCCCTTGGCACACACATCTGCACATACACATGCGCACACACACACACACACACCACACAGACTAAACACTTACATGCACACAATCAAAACCCTCCTATCATTCCTTCTTCCTTCTCTACCACACATATGCACAGCACAACCACACGCAAAGTCGAGCTACTGAAATTTATTCCCTGCTCTGACGCTCTTCCTGCCTGGCAAGGGAACCTCCTCACAGCTCAGTGCTTTTAACGCTCTCTCGGGCCTCAGGAACAGCGGTGATTATTTAGATGTACTTGCAGACAGTGATCTTTTCTGTCACAAAACTTAAATATGTAACATATTCACAGCATAGTTTTGCCATTCTATTGTGGACCTTTCTATGACACCAATCCAGAAAATAAGACATGACGTGTTCTCCAATGTCATTCAGTGAGTTAGCCAAATAATAATAATAATAATAATAATTTCAATATTTCTGGTATTCATTCCCTAAGATTCACCCTCTCTATAGAATCCAAAGACCTGTAGAGTAGGGACCACTCTAGCAAGCAAAGCAAGTTCATAGCATTCATGCCTATACACAGGATAACTCAAGTTTCATATTTCAAGAAGCTCAGGGGAAACCCAATCATTTTATTCCCACAATCAACCCAAAAATGAGCCCATATATTTGTGCATAGTATCAAGTTTCACTGAGAAAATTCCATGCAGTATTTTTTTTTTAGAACGAGATGGCTCCAATTTATGAAGCTGTACTTGAGAAAGAAATCATCGTGTCAGATCTCAAGGGGTCTGCCCTCAGCCTGCCATTCACAAGGCCATTTTCACAGGGCTCACAAAGCCCTGTGTCTTCCACTGAGGGCAGAAGCTATCACTTCAAGGTAAACGTTAAGAGCAGTTTGCCTGAGATGACTCAAACTCTCCTCTGGTTGTATAATAATTACTCAGTGGCATATGATAACAAGAGCTTTTGGGCTGAAATGGCCATTGGAAATAGTGGCTCATCCCCTGTTAATGTACTACAGAATGACAGGAGCAGGCTGGTGCCATGAGCTTAGCCAAGGCAGCGACTCTCTGAGCAACAAAGAAGCACAATGAATGTTCAGCCGAATAAAAGACTGTGTTGAGGCTACGCATTTCCTGACTGTCTTATTTTCAAGAACAGCAAGAAAAGGAAGTATGTAACTCTTAGTTTCAAATAAGTGACAAGGCAAGTTATGGATATACACAACACCTTAGCAAGCAAAGACAAAAAAATTACAACACCTTAACCTGAACACACACAGATGTATGATCTTCCTCAAGTGCACAATTTGATTGCGTATTTAACAATCCACAATGACATCTGGCACATTTTCAGAGGTACTTGTGAATGACAGGGCTACTGCGCCAGATGTTCTGTGGGTGTTGTTTCACTCTTACCACCCTAGGAAATAGTAACCAGCAGAATCAGTAACGTAACAGAAATGTGTCCAGCCTTACATAACCAGTAGAGAAGTCGGCATCAAATCCAGCTCTGTCCTAGAGCCCAAGGTCACAAGCACTGCACAGTGCAGCGCTGGAGACTGTGAGGTTCTTCCTACAGCTGCATTTTAGAATATTTCATTTCTATTTATTTATTTATATGATAGAGAAAGAGGAAGAGAGAGAGAGAGAATGGGTGCACAAGGGCCTCCAGCCACTGCAAACGAACTCCAGATGCATGTGCCCCCTTGTGCATCTGGCTAACGTAGGACCTGGGGAATCAAACCTGGGTCCTTTGGCTTTGCAGGCCAATGCCTTAACTGCTAAGCCATCCTTCTAGCCCTACAAGCTATGTTTTAGAATAAGCTCTGTCTCCCTTCTTTCAACCCTGGGAGTATCAGGGAGTGACAAATGATTGCAAGATGGCATGAGATGCCATGCAGTCACAGACAAGGAACATTGCTAGAATTAGAAGTCATGCCCCATGAGTCCTATTCATGATATGGCTTTCTTGACTCTGCAGTCTGCCTAATTATCCTAAGGACGTCAGGCCCTTTCTGATGTGGAACGTCGGCTTTGCAGAGTCCTCTCTCCTGCAGTAGATAATTGTCATATACTGGGACCCTCTTTTTACAAAAAAAATACAGACATAAGGAATTCAAGGTCTGGGGGAGAGAGGGGACAATGTCAGCTAGGGAATCATCAAGTCCCTTTTCATATGTCCTTGATCTGAAACTCACTTGCCCCGGCTTCTCACCGCATGCCATCCTGCACGCTCACTGGGGAAGGAGATGGGTTTATAAGGAAGAGAACAAGAAGGAACAGACAGGAGAAAGGAGGAGGAAGCTGACGAGGAAAAAGGAAGGAAAAAGAAAACTTAGTAAAGAAAAGAGAATAAAATATCAAGAGGAAATGAAAGGAAAGGGAAAACAAACTAAAAAGTGGGGAAATTGTTTGGGGTTTCTATAATAGGAGCAATCAAACTGATGTACGGGATGGAAAGTATTTTCAAATTAGTTTCTGAATAGCTGTACATATGATTTTTTTTTAAAGTCTGAAATGTGTCACCACTAGACTGTATGAATGCGCTAGAAGAGTCTCCTTAAGACGTGCAGATGAGAGTAAACAACATGGTAAGCTTTCCTATCAACAGTCCAGTCCAGACATTTGACTCCATTCGTTTGTTCATTCATTCATCAAAGCGGAGCTCAGCATGGATCTCACCCTGGGTGGGTTTTAGTGCCTAGCTTGGAGAAAGGATATTTAAATTAATTTCTGAGCTCATAATGACTGTCACCTGTGATTTCCACTTCAAGACCTGCACAATATTAAGCCCATCAACATTTCAAAATTGATGATTGAGGAAGGCAAAAACAAAGACATAAAAATAGAGTAGAGGGCTGGAGAGATGGCTTAGCGGTTAGGGGCTTGCCTGTGAAGCCTAAGGACCCCAGTTCAAGGCTCGATTCCCCAGGACCCACATTAGCCAGATGCACAAGGGGGCACACGTGTCTGGAGTTTGTTTACAGAGGCTGAAGGCCCTGGCGTGCCCATTCTCTCTCTTTCTCTCTCTCTCTGCCTCTTTCTCTCTCTGTCACTTTCATAAAAATAAATAAATAAAAATAGAATAGAGAGACTATGAGAAACAAAGAAAGGGTTGAGTGGAATAACAGCAGAGGAGTCGTGACCAAAAAAAAGGTAATAGGAGGGGATGGTGATCAAATTGCAGTGTGCTCATTTATGAGAATTCTCAATAAAATGAGTACACATAATTTAAATGTATAAAAGGATAAAGTCCATAAGACAAACATGATAAAGTACTGTGGGTTATCACAAGAGAAAAAGCCTTCCTCTCAAGGAAATAAATATTTTCCTGAGGGAGGAATTCATTTGAAATTCCAAATGAACTTAAAAATATAAAGAATTTGAAAAATATGCTGGTGATTAGACCAACCAAACATTTGTCTAAACATCATTGGGTAGCAACCAAAACACCGAGTGCCCTGCCCTCATCCTGAGTGAATTCTAACTGGTCACCATTGAAAATCTCACAGTACGTTGCTGTTTCAAGACTTCAGAACCACAGCTCTCCTGAGGAGCCTCAGCAGCTGTGGTCTGCCGGACCTCTCAAAAAATATCGAACTGCCTGACTAACTGACTCAAGCTTTTTTTTTTAAGTTTCGTGAGGTAGGGTCTCACTCTATCCCAGGCTGACCTGGAATTCACTATGGAGTCTCAGGCTGGCCTTGAACTCACAGCGATCCTCCTACCTCTGCCTGCCAGGTGCTGGGATTAAAGGCACGCGCCACCACGCCCTGCTTGACTCATGGCATGTAGAGTACATCCGAAACTCACTATTGTTATGCCCAAAACCAGAAGCCTGTCCGTTCAAACTCAATATCAGTGTACTAAAAGTCTTAAGACGGCCATCAGTGTCAAGCAGCAATTCATGAGACTTCTAATAACCAGTATCTAAGAATCTTTATATTGGCTTAATCTGGCCACAGGATTACCCAGTCGTATTCCTGTGAGAAGCAGAACTTAATTTGCCAAAATTCTGGGATTAGTTGGAGGACAGGATTTAGTGGGGAAGCATGAGTTGACATTCCCTTCAAGAGAAAGCAGACTTTCCATTCATCGTCCATATTTCAGTTATATTCAAGAACTGAAGTAATGCCTCACCAGCTTAATTTGTCTATAAATTACACATCTGCTTTCTGGTGAGTGAGGGATGAACAAATGTTTATCCTGACTAACAAAGAACAAAACCCAGGAATAAAACTAACCCCTGGACATCTCAGTGTCTGTGGTTTCAGTGTGGACTGCTCCCATGGGCTCATATATTGGATCCCCTAGCAGCACTGTTTTGCAACTTTTAAGAGACGGACCCTCACCAGAGGAAGTGGGTTAAGACAGGGGCTGACCTTAAGGTTTGATAGGCAGGCCTCACTTCCTATCGGCGCCGCTCTTGGAATTCCTGACTGCAGATACAATGTTACCAGCTGGACCACCTTCCTGCCGCCAAGCCTTCCCCGCCATGCTGCACTGTGTCCCTCAAACTGTGAGCCAGAAAAACCCTTCCTCCCCTAAGCTGTTTCTTGTCAGGCATTTGGGCATAGCAACAAGAAGTGTAATAAATACAGTGTCCTCTTTCATGCCAAATTTCCGATAGGTCATTTTGTCTAAATTCAAAGTTTTTCCTAAGGTTCTGTGGAGCAAGCTGACTTTCTTCATTATATTTAAATTCCTCTTTGTAGCCTTTTTAAATTCTTTCCTCTTGTTCATTTTTATTTATTTATTTGAGAGTGACAGAGAGAGAGACAGAAAGGCAGAGAGAGAGAGAGAGAGAGAGAATGAATGGGTGCGCCAAGGCCTCCAGCCACTGCAAACGAACTCCAGATGCATGTGCCCCTTTGTGCATCTGGCTTACGTGGGCTCTGGGGAATTGAGCCTTGAACCAGGGTCCTTAGGCTTCACAGGCAAGCGCCTAACCACTAAGCCATCTCTCCAGCCCATTGTTATTTATTTTGATTCACAACTTCATGATTGTAAACAATAACCCATGGTAATTCCCTCCCACCCCCACCTGCCCCTTTGAAACTCACTCTCCATCATATCCCCTCTCCCTCTCAATCAGTCTCTCTTTTATTTTGATTCATGACATCCAAATAAAAGGATTTCCATGTTTCTAAGTAGTAAGGAACATATTCTTCACAAGCACATTGTCTCGTAGTCATATTAACAGACTCTTATTCCACTCTGTTTCCTTGTTCACCAGTTTCTGGTATCCCATGACTCTTTTTCTTGAATTCGCTTTACAGTTTACCAGAGAACATTATATTCATGACATGTACAAAGGTGTTAAGCATTCTCAATTTTGTATAACTTATATGCCTTTATGGTTTTATTCTCATTTCAAATAACCTTTGAGTAGATAAGGGTTTCTAGATTCAAAATCATTTCCCAGAGAATTTCCAAAGCATATTGTTTCAGCCTTATTTTGTGACTGATATGGAATATTAGATGAAACTTCTTCGGGAAATTTTTCAAGTTTCCACCCCTAAAATTATAGGGTATAAACATCTGGATGATCAGGGTAGACTTAAAGTAATTCCCTGGAGAGCAGAAATGAGTTTGTCATAGCATTTCAGCGTTGCCTAAGGCTTGCTCAAGTTTAACATCAACCCCACCATTCACAGTGAACCAACTCCATCTCCTGTCTTCAGACAATCCCTCTTTGGTTTCTGAGCCACACAAGGCCTCATTCTGACAGTCACAAATCCAAACACTTGGGTACACACAGTGCATACATCCCAAACTGAGGATGGAAGGACAGGAGCCGCCCCTGTCCCTATGAGAAACCTTGGGGTTAAATGGTTCCAGAGGGCTGGAGAACTCTGTGGAGAAAGTGCTTGCTCAAGCATGAAGAGCTGAGCTTGGATCCCCAGAGCCTATATAAAGTTGACCACGGTAGCACAAGCACTTGTAATCCCAATGCTCCTATGACAAGATGGGACGTAGAGACAGGAGGATCCCTCTAAGGTGGCAGGCCAGCTAGTCTGACATACGTAATAGTGAAACAACAAAAGACCCTGCCTCAAAAAAAATTGGAGAGATGACCGATACAAAGATGCTGTCCTCTGACTTCTACACTTATATCAGAGCACACGCATGTGCACACACACACACACACACACACACACACCTGCATTTACATACATAAATGGATTCAACACACACACACACACATGTTCCACAGAGCAGTAAGTTTGGGTTTATGCCACACCACAGTTCTTCATAGATATTTACATTATGCACTGAATGTTCTCAGATATCCTTGATAAAAGTATATGTATGTTTTAACCCAACATTCATGAGCTCATTTGGCTCTGATCCATTTTTATTCCTAAATATCTCTTCTGCTGATCTTGATTAAGTGCCTACCAGTGCTAGTTTCCTCCAGGCGTAGGCCTAGACAAGGTAAGCCAGCAAGGTAAGGCCAAAGTAAGGAAATGACACATTCAGACATGGGTAGGTTAACCACTGTGGACCTTAAACTCTCAAAAGCAACTTGTTTTGGGTGACAAATTAACTATATTGCCATGTAGTTGTATACCCTCTACTTAAGGACTTCATTATTCCCACTTCTTCTTTTTTAAATTTTTTTGTTTATTTTTATTTATTTATTTGAGAGTGACAGAGAGAAAGAAGGAGGCAGAAAGAGAGAGAGACAGAGAACGGGCATGCCAGGGCCTCCAGCCACTGCAAACGAACTCCAGACGCGTGCTCCCCCTTGTGCATCTGGCTAACGTGGGTCCTGGGGAATCGAGCCTCGAACCAGGGTCCTTAGGCTTCACATGCAAGCGCTTAACCGCTAAGCCATCTCTCCAGCCCTATTCCCACTTCTGAAACCAAACCACTCTCCAGAGAGAAGAATTTAGAATTAATGATTGTCTTCTTCTTGCCTGGAATTTTGTTGTTCTGGGGCCTGGATAACTTTGTGTCTTAAGCCCACTTAACACTTCTCTAACCCCCACCATGCCATTGCAGTCTTTTTGGTGAGAACTGTGCCCGATATGCTTGTCTTACTCTCTTTAGAAATCAATGGGGATAAAACAGGTGTCTGATTATGATTTACTCTGCCGTAAATCTTTGCTATGTGTTCCACATATACTCCCGGCTATTTGGTAGAGCTCTGCTCCCCAACAGACAGTTGAAAACTGTGGCCTTATCGTCAATACCTGTCACATCTGGAAGCCACACTGGGGCACTACTTACCTCCCTCCCCCTTGGGACTGGAGTTGCTGCACACTGCACCGTCCTAGTGGGTGTGACAGTTCCCAGAGAGCAAGGAGTTTATTTTCTCCACAGTCATTTGGAGCAACATGGGCTGCGATGCCAAGCAATGGGCAACGTGACCTTCGCAAAGTCGCATGTCTTTTATGAATCTTAGTTGATTCTCTCTGAAACGTGGTGAGTCGACTCCAGGCACCCTCTTGTGAATCTTACCTACTTCTGCCTAAGACCTCACTTCCCAACTAACCCTGAATAATGACAGCATCATTCCATATCATTTTCTTGTCTCCTGTCAAGTACAACAGAGGTCCTTGGACATGGTTAGAACTCAATAAATATGTATTGAGTACTGTTTTTTTAATTGTTTTATGGGAGAGACAAAGAAAAAGAAAGAATTGGCATGCCAGGGTCTTAGCCACTGCAAACTCCAGATGCGAGTGCCACCTTTTGGGCATGTGCCAACAGTGCACATATGTCACCTTGTGCAGCTAGCTGGTTTCTGGAGAGCGGAACCTGGGTCCTTAGGCTTCAAAAGCAAATGCCTTAACCACTAAACCATCTCTCCAGCCCATAATGAAGTACTTTTAAATAAGCGAACCACAAGACCCTCATAGTAGGAGAAAAAGATGACGACATCAAATTAAAAGAGAGACTAGTGGAGAAAGGGGGGGAAGGATATGACAGAGAGCAGAGTTATGAAGGGGAAAGCAGAGGAGGGGAGGGGAGGGAAGGACCGTGGTTTGTTGTCTGTAAGTATAGAAGTTGTCAATAAAAAATATACATATGGGCTGGAGAGATGGCTTAGCGGTTAAGCGCTTGCCTGTGAAGCCTAAGGACCCCGGTTCAAAGCTCGATTACCCAGGACCCACGTTAGCCAGATGCACAAGGGGGCGCACGCATCTGGAGTTAGTTTGCAGTGGCTGGAAGCCCTGGCGTGCCCATTCTCTCTCTCTCTCTCTCTCTCTATCTGCCTCTCTCTCTGTCACTCTCAAATAAATAAATAAAAATGAACAAAAAATTTAAAAATATATATATATACATATATATTAAAATAAATGAATAAATAAGCGAACCATCTGAGTCTCTAATAACATCTCAAAGTTAGATAGAGACAGAGGAAAACTTAACGAAATCCAAGAAATGAAATGAGGCGGACAAAACAGTACAGCATATATGTACAGCAGAGAAGTCACTCCGTATCATCTGCTAACGCGACTGCTGGTGACAGACCCCGACGCCACCAGCGATGGCTAACAGTGGACACTCGCAGTGTGCGATGCAGTCTCAGCGGGCTGCCCGTCGCCAGCCTCACAGCAGCCTTGTCAGGTGACGACTATGATGAGAAACTGAGGCACAGCAGGTTCAGTAATGTCCCTGAAGCCCCCTTGGTCTCAAGTGATATATTTGTTTGTTTTTATCTTATTTATTTATTTAAGAGAGGGGGGTGCAGACAGAGAGGGAATGGGCACACCATAGCGTCCAGCAGCTGCTGGAGGGACTCTGACACCAAAGCCCAGACATTCAGACACCGCGCCAACCTGTCTCTCCCTCCCCTTTCCAAGAATATTCTCACACTGGCATTCCGACAGCACTGGCTGGTTATCCATCCACACAGAAAGCGTGGTCAGGAAAGGCCCAGCGCTGCTTGGCGCCCCACCGTAATTCTGCCCGGCTGCTGAGGGGGAAGTGGAGCCTGCCGTTACAGGACAGTGGTTTTCGGGAAAATTTCACATCAGTGATGAAATGAAAGAGAAAGGCATTTTGCGGGGAGGGGCAATGAAGCAGGGAGTGACAGCCCTGGGCCCCCACCTGAAGGGTAAGGGAAGGGGACTGAGGGCTGAGTTGAAGGCAGAACAGAGAGGCCCAGCGCATGAGAGAGAGCAGGCTGCAGGATGTATGTACATTCCCAGCAGTAGTACAGAAATGTTATATTCCAAATCCAGGAAGAATAGATTTGGATTGGGATGGGTTGACTGAGACATCATACCTAAGAGGATCTAGAATGCTCTTGTGGCATATAATAGGCACTTAATAAATGTTTGCACCCAATCAAAGAGACAAAGACATGAAAATCTAAGAACTGCTCTCATAAGATGAAAGACACCTAAGAGAGTAGGTGCTCAGTAAATATTGTTTTTGTCTGTATACCGCGAGAAGCCTGCGGAGTTGTAAGAGATGATCCGATACCGTTTCCAAACAGCTCATAGCCTCTGATTTCAGTTCTCGCAAATTCCCTAGGGAGAGGCCGAGGAATCTCTCACTGGGGACTTAAGAACAACGCAGTCTTAGAAAAAGCCACTTGGAGGGAGTGGCTTGGGTGATTTCAAAAGGGATGGACTGAGGTTGGAGCCCAGGGCCTCTGGCTCTCCTCAGTTCTGATTTCCACATAATCCCCTCTGAGGGTGAACTGGCACTCGGCTCCCCACAGAGCACACGTGAACCCGATGGACCGGTGACATTTTTTTTTTGTCCCACAAGCTGAGGATGGCTAAGTGATTTGGAAGCCTTCCAGAAGGGCCTGGTTAAATTGTAGGCTATTTATTTTATAAAGAAATAAACCACAGAGAGTCCCTTCCAAGCATGCATGCAGAAATCAGGAATAAAAAAAAAAGTGCTGGGGAGATTATCTGTTCAGAATTTGTTTTAGGAAAGCCTAGGCAGCATTCATTTATTTTTTGAGAAAAATATATGATTAACCATAGTTAACTATGAATTCAATGTTGTGCATTAGACCAGCTCCTCAAAGTTTGAGAGCATTTAATATTATATATCGCTGCCATTTGGACTAAATTGTTTTTTTAATGTACACAATATTACAAATTTAATTTGAGCCGTTTGAATCAGTCTGTAAAAAAGATTTGATTATACCTGAGTGTTCTGGCCCCAGCTTCTCCGTATCTCAGTAATCTTGGTGGTAATTGGCTGATTAGGCGTCTCACACTCCATCTCTGACTCAGTTTCCATGGTAATGTTACAGGAGCTATTATAGATGAGAACTTCATCTCTTTCCACTTTAGGGCTGAAACAAGAGGGGAGGTTAAATGGGGTGTCATCAATCTTAATGAAATGCAATTATTTTTACTCTTATTAATCATTGCAAGCCATTAGCTTGTGGCAACTACAGGCCACCATTTGTCAAATTTTGCAAATTTTCTGTAATTTTGTTTCCATTCTTTTATTGTTTATTTGTTTTTCCTTTATCTGCTCACCCTGCAATGAAACTACACAGAGTAAGTGTCTTGCACGGAGGCCTTCTTTCTCTCCTAAGCCTCTGAGGAACCTGGGTAGACAACACTCCTTCTAAGCCTAACATAACAAGCAACGCATAGATGTAGACAATACTTCCAGGTCTAAAGCTGGAAGCAAATGCTGGCCCAAGTTGTTTTTTTTTTTTTTTTTTCTTTCATTTTGAATTTCTTTTTTTCTTCTCCCCTTCGTCCTTCTTGATCTTACTCACACTTAGTGGTGGGGGAGAGGATTGCTTGCATCCCACCCACCCCCCGGGGCACATGGAGAAATTGGAAAACCCACACAACTGGCTAACTGGTCCCTAATTCCAACTGTGAAAAAAATGAGCTCATTTAGGCTTTCAATTCCCTCTCCCCAGCTGATGGCAATGAGCCTCTGTTGCTAGCAGAAGAACATTAACTTAGTAAATTAATTAAACTTACTTAACAGCCCAGACTAAGGAGATTCGATATATGTCCCAGTTATAGTCCCAGCCACTCATTTTAAAAGTTCTTTTGGGGCTGGAGAGATGGCTCAGCCATCAGGGCACTTGCCTGCAACGCATGACAACCTGAGTTCTATTCCCTAGTACCCTATGTAAAGCCAGATGCACAGTGGCGCATGTGCCTAGAGTTTGTTTGCAGCAGCTGGAGGCCCTGGCATGCCCATTCTCCCTGCCTCTCTTCTGTCTGACTCTCTCTGCTTGCAAATAACTAAAAATATTTTTCAGACGTCCTTTTGCTTTAAGGGGAGAAGCCAGTCTGCATTTAAAATGGAAAAAAGAAAAAAAAAAGCACCAGTATACAGAATTACAGAAAGTCTAAAGAGATGCAGCAGAGGAGGTAAAAGCATAGATACTAATGAGTAGTGTCCCCAACAGGTGTGATATTTATTCAAGAATAATCCTGGCTGTAGGCGTTGTTACAACTAACTCAAAGATTATTAGTAATACTAATGCATGATGTTTTAAACTTTTCAGCTATTTTATATGCATGATCTCATTTTAGCCTGTGAGTCAGGTGGAAGTATGAAGCATGGAACCCAGAGAGAGCCAGGGATTTGCATAAAGTCAAACAAAATTAAGCAGCACCAAGATCAGAACCCAGGTGCCCCGTTTCCTCACTTTTCAAAAAAGCCGGCTGACATCAGCAAGAGAGGTGGCATATTCCCACGGGAAGATCAGACATGGTAGCGGGAAGGATAAAGGGTCATTGACTGAGACACTATCAGTCATGTCAAAACTGTCACATCTTTCTTCAAATCACTGTCAGAAAGGCTTCCCAGACAATTTGCCAGAAATAATGAACGCGTGAACTATGGCATCTCACCACTTCATCTTCTCCATGCCACGCTGCCCCCGGCTTTGTATGCCGTGAAGTCATGACTTCCATACCCACTATCTTCTAGACCTACTGAGTGCTGCCAGCATTTTAACACTGTGCCACCCAGAACTGGGCACCAAGAGCTTAGGTGGACCGACATCGGTGCTCCTTTCTCCTTTTCTCAGAGACCTCCCACCCATGGCACCTAACTCTGTGTTCATTTCGTATCCCTGCTGCTCATTCGAAGATGGCAGTGAACTCCGAGTCTCTGCAGTGGTTGAATCATTTCACTGCGATGTGTTTGTTTAGCTGTTTTGTTTTGTTTTGTTTTTTGTTTTTTCGTTTTTGCTTTTTGAGGTAGGGTTCCCGCTCTAGCTCAGGCTGACCTGGAATTCACTATGTAGACTCAGGGTGGCCTCGAACTCACGGCGATCCTCCTACCTCTGCCTCCTGAGTGCTGGGATTAAAGGGTGTGTGCGCCACCATGCCCGGCTTTGTTTAACTGACTTTCTGTTGAAGCATTATAATGCAAAGGTGGACTTGGAAACAGATCGCCTACCTGTGAATCCTGGCACAGGTCCTTTCCATCGACCTGCCGTTCAAGATGTTTCTCTCTGAGCTTTGTAAAACGGGCCATCACCGAAGGATTAGAACAGTAGTTGATATACAGTAAGTGTCCAATAAATGAAACTCTTGTTCTAGTTTGGGTGGCAAAGTCTTAATGGTGCCCTTGTTGAAAGCTGGGGACTTAGCCGGGCGTGGTGGCGCACGCCTTTAATCCCAGCACTTGGGAGGCAGAGGTAGGAGAATTGACATGAGTTCGAGGCCAGCCTGAGACTCCATAGTGAATTCCAGGTCAGCCTGGGCTAGAGTGAGACCCTACCTTGAAAAAGCAAAAAAAAAAAAAAAAAAAAAAGAAAAAAAAAAAAAAGAAAGCTGGGGACTTCATATTCCATGTCTGTTACATAACATCTCACTGAGTCAGCCCCACTGCTTGAAGACATTTTAAAGAATTTTTTTAATGTTTTTGTTTGTTTATTTATCTATTTGACAGCAACAGAGAGAAGGAGGCAGAGAGAGAGAGAGAGAGAATGGGCGCGCCAGAGCTTCCAGCCTCTGTAAACGAACTCCAGATGCGTGCGCCCCCTTGTGCATCTGGCTAACGTGGGTCCTGGGGAACTGAGCCTCGCACCAGGGTCCTTAGGCTTCACAGGCAAGCGCTTAACCGCTAAGCCATCTCTCCAGCCCTTGAAGACATTTTAAATCAGACCCTACCACTTATACAGCTAAGCCACCAGCCAGGTAGAGGGAGCGACAGAATAAAACAAAGCATTTGCTCCTACAATGCCAATCATCCTGCAATAGTCAGGAATAAAAAAAAAAAAGACCACTTCTCAAGTGAAATGCAGTTGTAGTATTTGGATAGACGGGGAACCACAATTGGACAGATGCAGAATCAAAACAGAGCTGAGGACTGAAGACCCTCGACTTCAAAGGAAATGGAAGCTGGTCAGGACAAGACACTTTGGGATAAGCACTCAAAACCTCATTTTACTTTCCTCTTCTCTTCTTCTATTAGTGGATGTGGAGAGGTTTCCAAACTAGTTGCAGAAGGTTTCCCGTCTATGTTTACGTCACAACTCACTTAGAAACATATCTGAGAGAAATGAAGTCAGTTTACCACTTCACTTCTTTGTGGATTGGCTCGCAGTCAGCCACTTTTATGCCTGAAAGCTCATAAGCCATCTGACTAATAATCCCTTCTAAAATTTTGTCAGGTATAATGTCAAGCTTAGCTGTCTAAATTTCCACAATTGTCCTCTTTTCCACTTTAGTTAAATGGGAAAATATTTTCCCATCACCTCTCTCTGGCTCTGGGCTCCCTGGCAAAGCCATTCTGCCCTCCTGCGTCTGCCCATTACCAACACAATTCCTATTTACGTTCTTTCGTTCTAGAAAGCACAACCTTTCCCCAGTAGCTTGGACTTTTTAAATACTTGTCCAGGATTACCTCACCCTTTTTTCACTGAAATATCATCACTAAAATCAGCTGAGGAGCCAGATCATCTAAAACAAACCTGCAAGCTGGGCATAGTGGCACACACCTATAATCACATTACTTGGGACACTGAGATGGGAGGAGATCACGAGTTCAAGGTCAGTCTGTGTTACAGAGTGAGTCCCTGCCTCAAAGAAACAACACCAAAGCTGGACTTACACTGAAAGATTCTAAAGTTTCACAAACCCTAGCTATTATTACTCCATGCTTTCTTCCATGATAGTTTTATGATTTCAGAAATATGGTTTGTCAGAAATAAGCAGAAATCGACACACATAAATATTCATAGCTAACAGTAGATGATGTGTAAGGATAGAGAAATGGAAGCGTTGCACAAGTATTGACTTTAGGAGACTGTGGTGAGCATACTTGTTTCGTATCATGGCAAGGATAGTTCTAGAACCTACGACTCCTGACTCTCAACAGACCGCTCTTTTAGTTGGTGTAACCAGATCCTAAAGGAAGCAGGAAAGACTTTCTGTGCTCTGCAGGACAAGTAGTAAACTCTCATTAGGGGCTCTCTCTCCCCTCACTTAATGGGCATTTGCTCTGCATGGCTGGCCCATCCACGCATGCTCTGTCAGACACTGGCAGACAGCGTGCGCCAAGTGCACCTCGCTGTGAGTCCTGTTCTGCACATAGTCACGACTCAGCGGTGTGACTTTGGAGAGAGGCTGCCTCTCCACTTAGACGAGAATCCAAACTCCTCTTTTGTCCTTCAAGGCCAACCTGTACCTACTCCAGAGCTTTCTTCCCCTTGCCTCGCCTCCCTGGGGCCGCTTTTCCTACTCACTTTATTCCTGCTCATCTGGCCTCTGCCCAGATCATAAAACTCCATGGCACCTTGGCACTGGCTGCCTGCACTGCCTGTGACACCGTCTTTCCTTACTTCAGCCTGACACCACGTTTCCAGAAAGGCTTCCCCTAAGCAGGCTGTCTAAAGAACCTTACCATTCTCTATCTGTGTACAGAACTGTAAACTTCGTATCTGTGAACATCCTGTCTTCCTCCAGCCTTCTGAGAACATCCATATTCCTGTCCCACCACCAGTCACCACACTTGTACGACATCTAGACGTAGTCATACTTCATGAAGGACAGAGTGGGTAGGCGGATGGATGGATGGATGGATGGATGGATGGATGGATGGATGTGGATGGATGGGCAGGGCACATTTTGCCCCAGATACATGTGCCTTTGCCAAATGACATAAAGCCACAGTGGTAGTGTTTGCTATTGGGGAGTTATAGCATTTCATGGAAGTAGGTTCCATGCAAAACACTGTAGCCCTCTAAGCTCCTAAGCATAACTACAAGAGGAACTGGGTCAGTGACTTGATACCTGTTTTTCTTCATGGGCCCTGCATAATTCATTGTGGTTTTCAGTTATTAAATCAGCACATGTTCAGAAGAGAAATGAATAAAAACTCAGTGGAGGAAATAAACATGATCAACATTCCAGCCACTTACAGGCAGGTACTACCAACATTTCAGAATACATCCTTCCAGTCTTTCTTTCTTTCTTTCTTTTTCTAATCACTTGTATGGGTGCAAACATGTACACTGCATACAACAGTAAAATTAACTTGATACACTGCTCCAAGACGTGTGATTTTTTTATGTCCCAGAACACTTCAAACATTTTCTATTTGAACACTCTATATAGTAATTTGTAAGTTTCTTAGCATCATACCAGTTGGATGTATTATTAAGCTCTTTCTAATATTAACTTCAGGGCTGAGAAATGGCTTAGTGGTTAAGGCACTTGCCTGAAAAGCCAAAGGACCCAGGTTCAGTGCCCCAGGACCCGCATAAAGCCAGATGTACAAGGTGGTGCATGATTCTGGAGTTCGTTTACAGCTACCGGAGGCCCTGGAGTGCCCATTCTCTCTCTCTCTCTCCATCTCTCTCTCTCAAATAAATAAATAAAAGTGAATATCAGCTACTAACTTCAAAGAGTATCCCTGTTTGTAAGTATCATAAAATTCTGCTCTGAAATTTTTGAGTCACTGAGAGGGCAAATTCTCAGGTTTTTGTTAATACTTTGCCAAATCATCTTCCCGAAATGGTACATATCCCCTACCAGACACCAGGAACAGAGTGGATGTCCCCTGACTTCTTCAACATGAAGCACAAGTTTTGTATAAATCATACAGCAGTGAATTCTTGCTTCACAAAACACACTTTTGTCTGCTGCAATCACCAGAATGCTAGTACATGCTAAAGCAAGGTGCTCAGTACACTGAAGTTACACTGGGGTAAGGGGACAACTTTTAGTTAGCTCTGAAGTTCAGTTGCCTCCGCCACCCCTGAGAGTGAAGAAAGGGCATAGGAGAAGACAGGAGAAACATCTGGGGGGGGGTGGTCCACGTAAAGTCCTCGAGTTCAGTGAAGCAGGAACTTCTAATAGTAGGTGAGTTCTGAGATCCTGCCTGACGTAGGCACAGTCTCTGGTGGTGCCACATCTCCTAGGTTACCTTACTAAGGGTTCATCTCACCCTTCAAGAAAGCAGCAACTGATCTGGGGAGATGGCTCAGTGGCTAAAGGAGCTTGCTTGCAAAGTCTGCTGGCTTGTGATCAATCCCCCTGTACCCACATAAAGCCAGGTGCACAAAGAGGCACCTGTGTCTGGAACTGCTGGCTGGTATGACAGCCATGCAGATGACCAGCGTGGCCACACTTCTTTAAAACTGGCTCAGAAAAGGAGTTCAGCCTGGAAAGTCATGGCATTTATATTCTAGATTTATTTTTCTTTTTTCCGAATCCAAAAAGTCCTTAAGAGCTTATGACTTCTAAATCCTAGGTCTCCAGTAATTCTGCAGTGCAACCCCACCCCCACCTTCTTTTGAATAAACATTGTGCAATCTGCCTTGCTTTCTACATGCCTTTTTTTCATACTTGTGAATCTGTTTGTAAAGAAAGAAAAGAGAAAAGGGTGGGGGGGGGAGCCTTCTGTTTTTCATAATGTCTAATCTTTCTCCCCATTGGCATTCACCAGATGTTGCTGTGGATCGGAAGATAAATATTAAAATCTAAGCAAGAACAAAGTGAGCTGTTTACGGGGCAGATTTCTCAGATGTTCTCTTGAACACTTGAAAAAGACAGGAGATGCTTTGATATGCAGGCTGGCTGGAATCCACGATGGAATGGCCCCTCCAAAAGAGTCGGAGGCCCCCAGGCCATGTCCACCCAGCCTGCGCTTCCTGGTGGCTCTGTGGGTCCACGAGCTATGTGTTAGTGGGAAGAAAGGTCAGAGAGGACAGGAGGAGACAGAGCTACCTGATGAAGAGGCCTGAAAACGATGGGAAGGCAGGCTCTGTCCGTCCATCCGGCACAAAGAGACACGGGGCGCTCTCTTCACAAAAGTACAGGTAAGGCCACGATCCCGGCAGTCTCTCTGTCCCCACGGCGACAGTCACATCGCACTGCACATACGTGTGACTGATGACTGCACAGCTGTCCTCAGCATGCCTCAGGTCACACAGGAAAGCCAACGACACTGGAAAAGTCCCCATAAGGTTAGGTAAATCCACAGAAACAATGGAAGGTCTCACATCATTTCACAAGTGATGTTTCCTCTGACCAAAGAAAATGAAGTTATCAGTTTACTTCTTTAAAAAAAAAATGCATTACATATGTATCCTATGTTATAAGACATAAGCATATAGCATTTAAAGTATATAATAAATAAACCAGTTGGCATTTTCAAATAGCTTTATTAAACAGACTTACATCCCTACACAACAGATTACTGAGTTTCATTTTTGAAATTTATAAAAAAAAATAACACATGACAAAATATTCTTAGACCTACTTTTTCATTCAATGTCATATTCCTAGGACCTGTATCACAGCAGGTAACCATGACTGATACATGCTCACTATTGTTTTATATGCATTCCATAAAAATATTATAATGGGGGCTGGAGATATGGCTTAGTGGTTAAGCACTTGCCTGTGAAGCCTAAGGACCCCGGTTCGAGGCTTGCTTCCCCAGGACCCACGTAAGCCAGATGCACAAGGTGGGGCATGCATCTGGAGTTCGTTTGCAGTGGCCAGAGGCCCTGGCATGCCCATTCTCTCTCTGCCTCTTTCTCTCTCTATCACACTCGAATAAGTAAATAAAAATAAACAAAAAAATTTTTAAAAGAAAATATTATAATGTATGTATATATTAATCTACCAAAGAACTTTTAGGTATTACCAAATATATGTCACTTTAAATGCATACAAAACTTTCTCTATGGAGCTGGAGAGATGATTCAGTGGTTAAAGATGCTTGCTTGCAAAGCCTGATGGCCTGGGTTCAATTCCTCAGGACCCATGTAAAGCCAGATGCACAAAGAGGCACATGTTTCTGGAGTTTGTTTATAGTGGCAAGGGGCCCTGGTGTGCCCATGCTCTCTCCCTCTCTCTCTCTCTCTCCTTGCAAGTAAATAAAATATAATAAAATAAATATACTAAAATAAAAATATTAAAACTTTCTCTAGGGCAAATTTCTGTAAAGAAAACAGCTTATAAGGAGGTACACTTGCTAAAATAACCGTGCCATTTGACATTCCTACCCCGGCCCTATGAGTTGCCACGACCCGCACCCAATTGTGAGCAGTTAATATCATCAACCTGCTCATTTTTGCAAAGGCAGCGTGCAGAACACTGCATCACACCGTGGCCTTCGTTTGCATCTTCATCATTACTTTTTAGCTTGGTTATTTTTTTATGTTTAGTAATAACTCATGTTTCTTGTATGAAATTCCTATTCCTATTATTTGACCATCTTTCTATTGGGATATTTATCTTTTTTTATTAATGTGTGAATTCTGGGTGTTAATCTTCTAGACATGAAGTGGTTACTATGACCTCGCCCGAGTTTGTAACCAGACCCTTGACTCTTCGTGGGACTCCGGATTCACTGAACTTCTTGGTTGTTGTATCATCACAACCACTAGCATTTCATAAAAAAGAAAAGCAAGCGTGTTCTGCTCGCTGGTCCTCCAGCCATTTCTTTCTAGGTCAAAGGGCTCATGTAAAAAAAAAAACAACAACAACAACAATAATGCAGAATGGCAGCAATCTTTAGTTGGGAGATGGACAAATATCTACGTCAGATGTTTTAATGGGAACTCTGTCTGAAAATAGCAATATGGAGGAAAAAGGAAAAAAATATCTCTCTTAACTTGTGGCTAGCCTGTCCACACAGGTACCCAGTAAATATGATTGAGGGTAGTCAATGAGGGGCCACCTCATCACGCTGCCAGCAGGGACGAAGCAAGAGAAGCGCCCACGCAAGAATCAGCGGTTGTGCAGTGACACCCATGTGGTTATTGCAGCTGTTACACACCGCAAAGCACCTGACACCTAAGTTCTCTGTCAGTGTCCGTGGAATGGGTAATAGCTATAAAAAAAAAATGTCTGAAAGCAGGGCTCACACGTGGATAGACAAAACACGAGAGCTTTCCAGTTCATAAGCCCCAAGGCAAATAGAAACACGGGCTCAACACCTATAAAATAATGAATTCATTATCGGTGACTAAGTGGATGCAAATTGGCAAGGTGGATTATGAAAAAGCACCCAGGGCTTGGGATCCAAATCCATGGATTTTACTCAAAGTTCTGCCACTAAATAGCTCTGTGACCTTAATCTCTTTAGCTTTTCGTGCCTCGTGGAAAAGTTAAAGTTTCTATGAAAAAAAATAAAAAAATAAAAAGTCATTTGGAATAATTCAAAGTATAAATGCTAAAAAAAAAAAAAAAACCTTGAAGATCAAAGATCTTATTCATTTTGCAAAATATTAGTTTCACCTAACAGGATGTTTTGGGGTCCACCACATGAAAAAGTAAAACTCTTCCTTGGTAAGAAGTATAAAGCTACCCGGCACGAAGCTAGGAAAAGCACTTTCTCTGCTCTTCGGGTCTCACTTCCCTCCCCTGCCCACACTCCTGAAAGGGCCGTGGCACCAGAACAATTGAGACGATAATTAGGAAAACTTGGGTTCTAAGACATTTATCTGTAATCTGGGATGCGAAACGTCACTCTCTCACGCAAAGTCAAACTGAAGAAAGCAACTCAAGGCTAGGGTCAAACTCAAAGCAACCTTGGTAAATTAGAGAAATGAGCAGAAATAAACAAAATCCCCAAAGAAAAGAGTGAGGCAGCAAACTGCAGAAGAAAACAGAAACCGAACAAGTACGAGGCCAGCCCGGCTGTGTGCCCCATACAGGAAAAGACTGAGTGACATTGAAAACCAGCAAACAAATAAATAAATAAATAGGCAGTGCAATTTTTCGGCAGGTTTTTTTTTTTTACTATTTAAATTTTTTCCATATTTTTTAAATTTTTTATTGTTTACTTTTATTTATTTATTTGACAGCGACAGACGGAGAGAGGAAGAGGCAGAGAGAGAGAGAGAGAGAGAATGGGTGCGCCAGGACCTCCAACCACTGCAAAGGAACTCCAGATGCGTGCGCCCCCTTGTGCATCTGGCTAACGTGGGTCCTGGGGAATCGAGCCTCGAACCGGGGTCCTTAGGCTTCACAGGCAAGCGCTTAACCGCTAAGCCATCACTCCAGCCCCTATTTAAAATTTATCTTTATTCTATTGTGTGTGTGTGCACATATGTGTGTGTGTGTGTTCACATGAGTGTGTGCATACTACAGCACCATATAAGTGAGAGGACAACTGTCCGTACGTCCTCGCCCTCTAACTCCTTTGAAGCAGGGTCTCTCAATGTTCACAGATCACTGCTCTGCCAAGTACCTGGTCCCTGAGCTCCTGGGAAATTCTGTCTCTGCCTCTCATTTCACTATGGGTGTGCTGGGATTACAGCCGCTTCTGATTTATGTGTGGGGGTCTGAGGATCCGAACTCAGGTACTCACACACATTCTTAGCAAACAGTTGATCCACTGAGCCATCTCTCTCTCATCCTAGCAGTGCAATTTAAAAACAAATCTGGGGGGCTAGAGAGATGACTTAGCAGATAAGGCATTTGTTGGCAAAGCCAAAGGACTCAGGTTCGATTTCCCGGTAGCCACGTAAAGCCAGATGCACAACGTGGTGCGTGCATCTGGAGTTCATTTGCAGTGGCTAGAGGCCCTGGTACACTCATTCTCTCTCTTTCTCTCTCTCTCTCCCTCTCTCATAAATAAAATAAAATAATATTTAAAACTCTGGAAGCGGATGACATTGTACATACGATGCTTCCCAGTGTGCTAGAACGTGCCTCCCTAGGTGACCTATCTGGTTTGGGACTTCAGATTAGGCAACAATATAGGAGTTCAGATAGAAAAAAAAACAAGAAAATGTCCATGGATGCCAAGAATTCCTGTTTTTAATAAACTTCCAGGTGGTCCAGCAAAAGCAGCTCTGGGGTGCCCATTTTGAGAACCCCTGGTGGAGCAGACTGGGATGTTTTTAACCTTGCAAGGGCCATCAGGGGAGTCACATGGAGAGAAGCCAAGTTGGGGAGCACTTGCAACGGAAAGGAGGGATTTCTCAGAACGGCAGCTACGACACAGGTATGAGTATTGCTGCTGGAACAGACCTTGCCCTCTGACAACCCCTTCAAAATAAACAGACATGTAATGACGGTGGGTTATCTGTGGCCCTACCTGAGTGTGGGATAATTATTAGCAATGTCTAATAACTTCTCTAATTACTGGATGTCCACTATAGTCCTACTTCCTAAGGGAAATAGAAAAGCAAAATTATATATGCAAAATGTGTTGTAGGCAGTTTCAGAAACTCCAGAGTTCCCATACCTCACCATGGATCTTATGTAAGGAACGTCTGGCGTGTGTGCTCACAAATTCCTCTCCACCTCTACATAGTAAGATGGAAGGGCTAGTCTAACAGCCCCTTTTCCCAAAGCTGCCTTACACGATTGATAAGTGTTTGGTGACACCCAGTGGCAACATTAAGAATTACAGCCTCTACATTCATGCCCCCAAGGGAATTAGGAAGGACCCCAGTCAGGGGGTACCCCAGTGGAATACAGGCAGGATAAGTGGGGGAGAGGGGATCTAAGAGTATAGGCCAATGTGAATATGACCAGCATGTAATTTATTCACACAGTAAAGCTCATAATTTAATAAGAAAGTTAACAATTACAGCCTCTAGCTCAAGGGTTTGCTTTTTTTTTTAAACTCAAGGAAGTTTAATTCTTATTTCTAAAACTTAATCAAATTGTTTAAATACAGTAATTTTACTATTTTTCCCCTATGATTTATCAAAGGTAAGAAAAATTCCCTGGCATTGAAACTTCACTGATTTTATTTGGTACATGTGGTTAAAATTTACTGTGTTGATACTAAATAATATTGAGTGTTTAAAGTTTATTAATTTAAGCAATGCATGTGGGAAAGACTTTTTTAAAAACTGAAGCAGTATTAATTACAAATTACGACCTAAAATTCTAGTGTCTTAGCTTCATTTCCATTGCTTCCTAACCCTTTCATTTATTCCATTTATTCTTATATTGTACTGATTTTACGCACACTCCCTGCCAATGCTGTTCTCTGCCTCTTAAATGACACCGGTGACATCTTCAGCCTAAAGCTTCGCTTTTATTGTTTCCTAACCTTTTCATTTATTCTTACATTGTACTGATTTGACACATACCATTTGGCCATACTGTGCCATACTCTGCCTGGTAAATGACATCTTTGACTTGAAGCTTCAGTTTCTTACTGTGAAACTGACCTTATCCACGACGATCATGGAAACCTAGTATTTTAAACAAGGATTTTCTTCTCATTCTTTCTTTTACTCATCTTCCTCCCCCCCTTTCCCTCCTCCTTCCCTCTTCCTCTCCTGCGTTTCATTCCCCACTTTTCCTCCTTCCCAAGACAATGCATTGTAAGCTGCCACCAAAGTAGACATGTTATCGTGAAATTATTGTCCAAGTCCAGGTGCAGTAACTCCTTAGCCCACGTTCAAATGGCAGATCAAACAAACAAACAAAACAATCCCAAGGATCAATTCAAATCACTACACAGAAGTATGTGTAAATGGTTGTTAAGGGAAAACACTGGTGACCCAGGATTATGCAAACAAAATAATCACCCGTGTTCATGTAGCTCTTTGAAACACAGTAAGGCCTTGTGGTAATAACGGTAATTTCCTCCCTTGGAGCTTCTGCCTCCTGAAGCTCAACAGGTAGTTCACCACCTTCCTCTACAATTTCTTCCACCAT
Source organism: Dipus sagitta (assembly GCA_036346955.1). Taxonomy (NCBI): domain Eukaryota; kingdom Metazoa; phylum Chordata; class Mammalia; order Rodentia; family Dipodidae; genus Dipus; species Dipus sagitta. The sequence continues at coordinate 124,290,209 of CM070779.1, read as the reverse complement.
AAAGACAGGGCTTAACGCACCACAGTTTACATGACGGCTACGCAGCTTAAAAGTGCTAAGCAATCGTGGTGTTTCACTGATACCCGGCTGTTGCAGAACAAGAAAATAATGTGGACATTGAGTCTTGCCTCTAGGGAGAACGCAGAGCTGAGATTCACTGGTATAGTACATGGCTAGCATGGAAAAGGTCCCTGGCTGTATCGCCAGCACCAAACAGTGAAACAAATAAGCAAAAGCTAAGAGATGCCGAGCCTGTTCATTTCCCCAATCCTTTCTGTATATCCAGAGGCTGATGGTGTCGACAACCTCCACTCATACTAAGACCAAGACCTGCTTTCCTCCCTGACATCTATGGCTGTCATTGGGACAGTCAAGCCCCGAGCAGTCAAAAGAGCAACAGGGGAGAAAGTTTTCAATATTCATTCAGTACTGACCCGTTAGGATGACAAACCACACTATGAGCCACTTTAATAGGTGACCCCAGAGTCTAGCTACCATTTTTGATGGCAAATAAAGAAGATACTGATACTATTCCCAGAAAGACAACCATGAAAAAAAATGTTGTCTCCAGGCATGGTGGCACACGCCTTTAATCCCAGCACTTGGGAGGCAGAGGTAGGAGGATCGCCATGAGTTTGAGGCCACCCTGAGACTACGTAGTGAATTCCAGGTCAGCCTGGGCTAAAGCGAAACCCTGCCTTGAAAAATAAACAAAAAAAAATGTATCTAAGGGGCTGGCGGGATGGCTTAGTGATTAAGGCATTTTCCTGCAAAGCCAAAGGACTTAATTCCCCAGGACCCACATAAGGTAGATGTACAAGGGGGCACACGCATCTGGAGTTCGTTTGCAGTGGCTAGAGGCCTTGGCATGCCCATTCTCTCTCTCTCTCTCTCTCTCTCTCTCTCTCTCTCTCTCTCTCTCTCAAATAAAGAAATAAATAAAATATTTTTAAAGTGTAGTTAATAAAGCATTCAAGCTAAAAAAAAATAGAAGAAAAGCAAAGACTATCGTGCGTGTGAGTGTCTGTGGGCACCCAGCCATGTGTGTGCTTTGAAAGTGTATATTTGTGCTGTTTTTGCTCACCATCCAGGGACAAAACCAAACAGCTGAAGGCAGACACTGTAGCATTAGTCAAGACCTGGCAGGGCTCTCCACACACAGCAGCTGAGATGTTCCCTGGAGAAAAGCCCGCTCCAAGCACATGCAAAAGCCTTCCACCTCGGCAGCCTTCAGAAACAAAATCACAAGTTCATCAAAGTGGCAAGTCTCACTGTGCTGAACTCAGAGTTCAAACTTTTACCTTCTTTTTTTTTTCCCCCTTTCCTTTTTGGTTTTATTTTTCTTCAACTTTATTGACAACTTCTAGAAGTACAGCCAATATACTATGACCATAACACTCTCCCAGCCAACATTCCCATTTTACCTCTCTTAAATCTGCCCTCCATCGAATCCCTTCTTCTTTAGTCTCTCTTCTGTTTTGATCTCATCTTTTTTGTTTGTTTGTTTGTTTTTTTGTTTTGTTTTTCGAGGTAGGGTCTCACTCTAGCCCAGGCTGACCTGGAATTCACTATGTAGTATCAGGGTGGCCTTGAACTCATGGTGATCCTCCTACCTCTGCCTCCCGAGTGTTGGGATTAAGGGAGTGCGCCTCCGCGCCCGGCTGGTCTCATTATTATTTTTTCCCCTCCTATTACGCAGGTCTTGTGTAAGTAGTGTCAGCCACTGTGAGGCCATGAATATCAAGGCCACTTTGTGTCTGGAAGACAGCATTGTAAGCCCTCCTCCTCTTCCTCTGGTCTTCTAGCTGCACATCCTTCTCAATCCTAGCCGCAACTGCCTACAGCTCCGGACCCCCCACATGCTTCCCCATTTGGGCTCTGCCCTACAGGGTTGTTATGTTAAAGGACTTTCTAAAACTCAACCCATTTGCATAACAAAGTAATGATTATTTATAGTATTCAGACGTTCTACACAAGACAACATAAAATGAAAACAACAGTTCCCCCAACCCTATCATTCATTACAAAGAGATAGTTATGTGTATGTTATTCTTAAACTTGTTTCCTTGCTTAAAAGTACAGCATAAATATTTTTCCCAGCCTGCATAAATCTAGCTTCTTTTAATAGCTACCTAGAATCCTCAACATAAAAACGTTTCTAATAAGCCAGGAGTGGTAGTGCATGCCTTTAATCCCAGCACTCAGGAGGCAGAGGTAGGAGGATTGCTGTGAGTTTGAGGCCACCCTGAAACTACATAGTGAATTCCAAGTCAGCCTGGACTAGAGGGAGACCCCACTTCAAAAAAAAAAAAAAAGTTTCTATTGCTTAATATATCCCTCTATTTCTTTGATTTTTGCTGCAATTAATAAGTGTCGTGATAAGTTTCAAATAATTGGGCCAAATGGCATATAAGCCTAAAAATAGGTGAAGGTATCATGTTCATAAATGACCAAATTATGAGCTTCTATAAATATCATTTAACTGAAAACATATGTCCAACGAGGTTTAGGCATTAAATTAAAATACAATCAAATGCTTAGAGAATATGAATAATTTCTTTGATGAAAAACCCAACTCGTAAGTGAAGCTTGACGAAGGCAAGTCTGTGGAAGAAAACAGGACTTTAAGAAGCCACCTGTCCTCTCTCTTTCTATCTGCCTGTCACACAGTGCTGTTGGTAACTTGCTTTCATTCTTTTTTTTAAAATTTATTATTATTATTTGGGGGGGGGGGGGTTGAGGTAGGGTCTCACTGTAGCCCAGGCTGACCTGGAATTCACTATGGAGTCCCAGGGTGGCCTCGAACTCACGGAGATCCTCCTACCTCTGCCTCCCGAGCGCTGGGATTAAAGTTGTGCGCCAGCAGCGCAGCAGTCAATCAATCGCTCGCATGAAGCGCTCGGTCTTATTTGCTTTACTTACCGAAGTTCCCAGTCACGGCCGTAACCGCAGCTCTCAGGGTGAGAACGAGAACGGATGAGGCCCATCCTCTGCTGTGGTCGTAGCCCCTAACGGGGTACTCCCCAGCGGGAAGCAAAGGGACCAGGCACTGCAGAACCGTACGGTTGCCCTGGACACCCACACAGGGTGATGCGCCGATGTAGAGGTCAACGTTCGCGGGCCCCGAGATCCGGGCCACTGTGAAGGTCAGGACGCCGTGGTTCTGAGAAACAGAAAGCAATTCTGGGGTGAAAGCTCTGTCGTGTCCAATGTCTCCCACGTGGTACAAGACTCCATCCACCTCGATCTCCAGGGCGACAGAGCCGTTTCCTGCAGGAACGATGCACCGGATGAGCTCGGAACCGATGTGCACCGAGAGACAGGCCTGGGCGCCAACGTAGACCAAGGTGGCATTCTGTCCTCGCAGGGCTGTGCCCTCCAGGGTCAAAAGGCTTCCACCGTGGACGCTGAAGTTCTTGGGGAAGTAATGCAACACCCGAGGCGTAATGCAGAAGTGCCTGGAGACGTTACAAAAGCAAGCGTAGCCGGTGCTTGTGTGAAGAGCTGACAGGTAGTGCGGTCCAGGGGTCAGATCGCTCATCCTGCATGCTACGTGGCTTGCATTGAAGAAAGTTACGAGGCAAGAAAGATGATCGTCCACCAACACCGTTGGCTCATCAGCGGTGGTGCCCAGCCTCTGACCCCTCATGAGCACGGTGGTCACAGACCCACTGGTGTCTATACTCAAGACATCCACAACAGGAGTTGACGCTTCCTGCATAAAAAATGTGCAATTCCCCTGACACTCACTGGTCAGCCCATTGACCACGACTGTCACTTGTAGCGTGAAGGAGGCTCCTGGCAAGTGGTCACTCACCAAGTTGATCTGGCACTGAATGGTGTGGTCTCCCACACTCAAAATCGCACAGGTCAAAGGACCCGAGAGGTCAACCTGAATGGACCTCGTTCGAGAACTGAGGGCGAACCCTTTCACGGTAAGCACTGTCCCTCCGCATACGGAACCATGCGTCGGAAAGACGGCTGTTATCCGAGGTGTCACCTCAAATTGCTGGGGCACCACGGACATGTTAGCCAGTCCCATCCGCTTGTGATGCACTTGGAGTGGGTACGTGCCTGCCTCCAAACCGTGGAGAGGAAAGTGGCACCCATATACAGTCGTGTTGCCACCAAGAGACTGTACTTGAATGTCACATTCCAAGTCCCCCAGGAGAATGACTGACTGGGAGAGGTTGTGTCCTTCCACATATAGCCCCAGGCTGTCATTGGTGAATTGTCCCCACACGGCAGTAACTACTGGAGTTGCCGCTGCTTCGTACATGAAGGTAAGGCCCTTGGCCACCAGGCTTGATGCAGGTGCCTGGGTCAAGGATGTGTTGGCAACCCAGACCTGCACCTGTGCTGGGACAGTGAGAGTGTCTGCACTGGGTCCTACGGAAGCCGGAGGGGTCTTACACCAGACGCTCATGTCTGTCAGATTCACAACGTCACAGGGCTGCTTACCCACAAGTACCCAAATCAAAGCCGGCTCGGTGCCCAGCCCTATTCCTGAGATGCTGAGGATGGTTCCACCTAGAATGTGAATATGGGAGGCAAAAGTTGAAAGCTAATAATATTCCAAACTTCAAGCACCTTTGTAAATCCCGGTGTGGCCAAGCAGAAATTAGAGTACATGAAAATGCAGTGATTGTTCCTTGCCCCATCAGTGCTAAATTGGTGACCCTTTGGACAGGACTCAGATGTGCCAAAATTCACCCCATAGTAAAATAGTATGAATTGTAATATAAGGAGGATGTTTTCAATGTTTAAGGTAAACAGAGCACCCTTTGAATGTCCAAGAAACCACCAGTTCTGTCGATTTGAATGTTAATGAAAATCAATTTCCTTAATCTTCTGGTCATTTGTTGTATTATCCAACATGATATTCCTTATATTTATGTGGAATGTATGGATATAGCTCTATGTGCATTCAGCTTATGTACCAGAGAAATAAAATTCACTGAAGAGATGGGCTGGAGAGATGGCTTAGTGGTTAAGCACTTGCCTATGAAGCCTAAGGACCCCTGGTTCGAGGCTCGATTCCCCAGGACCCATGTTAGCCAGGTGCACAAGGGGGCGCACATGCCTGGAGTTCATGTGCAGTGGCTGGAGGCCCTGGTGCGCCCATTCTCTCTCTCTCTCTCTCTCTCTCTCTCTCTCTCTCTCTCTCTGCCTCTTTCTCTCTCTGTCGCTCTCAAATAAATAAAAATAAACAAAAAAGATTTTTAAAAATTCACTGAAGAGAGGCTGAAGACATAGTTCAGCCCTTAAAAATGTTTGCTCGCATGCTAGCATGAGGACCTGAGTTCAATCCCCAAAGCCAGCATCAAAGTCAGGGTGGGTCACACACTTGTAATCTCAACACTAGGGAGGCGAAGCCAGCCAGTGGAGCCTACTGGACGAGCTCCAGGGCAATGAGCCATCCTATCTCAAAAAAGCAGAGGATGGCACCCTGCGAGGGACAATATTCAATCAAGGCTGTCCTCTGCCCTCCACATGCACACAAAAAAATGAACGTTAAAAAAAAATTACAGAAGGCTTCTACTTATCTTCTCTATTGTTCTATATAATATTCTGATCAATGTGAAGTGTTGTGTGTTCTAATATGTTCTATATGCACTGTATTACATATGTACGAGACGTCGAAAGCCATGGACTCAGGCTGGTGAAATTGCTGTTGTAACTCACAGACAATTGCCTCACTTTCTAACTGGGAGCTAATTGGAGATCAAACCCCGTTTTCAGGATATATGTTGGAGCAATGTAACCCAACATAACCAAATTCATATAAAAACTATTGTCCTGTGTTCAGAAAGAATAACGTGCTATTTTACACACTACAACAGTTACTGTTTACATGACAATATATAGCTTTCGGGTTTTTTTTTCTGAAAATAAATAGTCTTATGGATTTTTCTTTCATGTTCTTACATCTCCCTTGCTTATTTGCATGCCTGAGTATTTGTCGTCTGTCATCTGCATCCTAAAGGGATGCGCAAACCCCTTCCTCCTCTCCCTGAGAAGGCAGAAGGCTAACCTAAGAAGTTCCTTCCTTGTTCTCCTGACACCTGCTTCAGCAGGCTTCCTGTCAGTGAGTTGTTTCAGCCCTTCTGTTAGGAACTGAAAGCCAGGCGCATCTCCTTTTCATTAAAAAGAAAAAATTCTTTAATTTTCCAAGCTTAGAGAACTTAGGCCTCACCAAATGCTCCTACATGTTAAAGAACATGGCTCATCTAAGACCAAAAGGAAGCTTCTCTCCCTGCTGCCCATGGGCCTGAACTTTCCTACTAATTAATCCAGGAACAAAATCCAAATATCCCTTAAACAGACATGCTGGGTAAATAACACATGATGTCAGAGCCACTTACCCAGGAGGGACCCAGAGCAAGGCTCAATGCTGGAAACTTCTGTGATGTACTGGATATGGAGGTCAACCCTACAGAACACAGAGGTTATCAGGAGATGACAAAAGAGAGAAATAAATAACAAGGTGCAAGAGATGCTTGTATTTGAGAGAAAGGGGGAGGAAGACAATAATGATGAGAAGCAAATACAGTTGGGACTGATAATAGAGAAAGAAAGTAGGAGGAGATGGGCGGGGCATGGTCTTGGGCCAGTCTCCTGTAGCGACATGAGGCCCACACAGTTTAACTACTGTACAGGGTAGGGACAGGAAACTGCTGAAGAACGACTAGACAGAGGGATTTCGGGGCAAAGACGTACATGAGGGGAAGGCAAGGAACACAGCTTGTGCAATCACATAACACATTTATTAAAATCTATAGACACAATCTTATTAAAAAATCTCAGGCACAGGGCTGGAGAGATGGCTCAGCAGTTAAGACTCCTGCCTGCAAAGCCTAACAACCTAGGTCCGATTCCCCAGTACCCACGTAAAGCAAGATGCATAAAGTGACACGTGCATCTGGAGTTCGTTGACAGTGCGAGGTGCCCTGGTGTGCCCATTATCTTCTCTCTCTCTCTCTCTATCTCTCTCTTTCCTGTCTGTCTGCTTGCAAATATATAAAATATATTTCTTTAAATCTCGGACACAGGCTTCCTTTCTTTGGGTACAGATTCCCACCTCAACCAAGTTTCAGAAAGCTGTTTCTCCATCAAGCAAGCCTCCCCAGGTCATGTGATGAGTCTTAGGTCATTATCCCTAACTATATATATATATATATATATATATATATATATACATATATATACATAGATACATATATATATCAAAGTATATATATATATATATATATATATATATATATATATATATATCAAAGACGTAACTCAAAACTGAGTCCCCAAATGAATTCCTCATCTGCCAAACAGATCCAAAAGGAATGACAGTGTCTGCCTTACCCTTGTGAGTGAAGGCTGACTCCGTTGATGGAGACAGACACCATGTAGACACCTGCCGGCAGCGCAGGCAGCACGGCCTCCAGGCCCTGAGCCGTCGGAGTGCGAACCTGAGCTGGGGTGTCCCGGACGTGGACTCGCACATCCATGTCTGTACCGTTCACCGGCAGCGGCAGCGCCGTCCCAAGGACGATGACCGCTCCTCCTGTGTTGAGAAGCACCTATTTGCCACAGCATCCTGGGTTTGTGGCCTCAACCATCTACGTCTTTTAGGATTAAATACACAGTCATCCTTGTGCATAATTCCCTAATTAAGAATTTGGGGGCTGGAGAGATGGCTTAGCGGTTAAGTGCTTGCCTGTGAAACCTAAGGACCTTGGTTCGAGGCTCGATTCCCCAGGACCCACGTAAGCCAGATGCACAAGGGGGCGCATGTGTGTCTGGAGTTCATTTGCAGTGGCTGGAGGGCCTGGTGTGCCCAGTCTCTCTCTCTCTCTCCCTCTTTCTCTCTCTGTTTGTCACTCTCAAATAAATAAATAAAAATAACAAAAAAAAATTTTTTTTAAAGAGAGAGACTTTCAGGGTGAAGGGATGGCTTAGTGATTAAGACATTTGCCTATAAAGCCAAAGGACCCAGGTTCTATTCCCAGGACCCACATTAGCCAGATGCACAAGTTGGCACATGCATCTGGAGTTCGTTTGCAGTGGCTGGAGGCCCTGGTGTGCCCATTCTCTCTCTCTCTGTCTCTCTCTTTCTCTCTGTCAAATAAATAAATAAAAATAAAACATATTTTTTTTTAAAAAGAGACTTTCCCAATAAGCTGCACACTTTACGGATTCTATAATGTGTTCTTTATTCTGCCCATGGGAAGATTTAAATGCAAGTGTGTACTTTGAAAAGAATGCATCATATCAAATATATCAATAATGTGAAGTTCTTGGGCTCTTGGTCAATTGTCAAGCTAATCCTAGATACCTTTGAGACAATAATATAATGTATTTATTCTTTCCATTAGAAGTAGGAAATTTTATTAAAAACCAAAATCACTGAAATCTGAATGAAACATGAAGCTCCCTCCTCCCTCTTCTACCTCATTGGGAAGAGTCTATACCACAATAGAATTTTGCACACTTTGGTCACCTGAGGCAGAAAATTCTTCTGTGCTGTCTGAGATGAATAATATTGAGAAGTTAAAGGACATGTCCTCCTACTTATGTGCTCTCGAGCTATGGAGAATGAAAACAGTACTAGAAAAATTGAGTTCAGGCTTTTTCTTGGGAAAACAGGATGGTCCTTTTATAATAAACCTTTAGACACAGCTGCCAAAACTGCTCTATCATCTGTCATTCAATTAACCAGAAGGGGGCGGCGTTGCCTGCTACTTTCCCCGATCGATATTGGATATTGGCACGATATCACAAAACCATTATAATTCTATTCTATCATATCATCTGAATCATCAAAGAAAAGTTAAATGACTTCGTATGGATGATTCTAAGAAACATTCTCTTGATATAGTAACTCCCAGAGAACAAGTTCTGGGTTGACAGGAGTACCTGCTTATTTCATAGCTGCCACAGTACAGCCTGCTGCCAAGACAGGACTTCACGCTCTTGAGTGGCTAAGTGCCTGGGCTCTGCACACAGACTGGGTTCAGATCTCAGCTCTGACAGTTACTAAAGGTGACCTTTAGACAAGTTCCTTATTCTTGCTATTTCCTGGTCTGTAAACTGAGGCCAAAACTACAAATTAGTGGCAAGGATTAAAGCATACTATGTGTGTATGTTCTTAGTACAAACTAGGTGTCCAATAAAGATTTATTGAATTTACGCAATACTCACATCAGTTAATGATGGAAATTTCTCCAGTCTTACAGGGGAGAAGTCAGAAATGAGAAGATTAATAACAACTAACTTTTCAAAACAAAAAGTCCCCTGATTTTCAAGGAAAAAAAAAAAACTCCCACCCAGAATACACACAGTGGTGCATGACTATAATCCCAACACTCAGAGGGCTGAGGCAGAGGGTCATGAGTTCAAGACCAGGCTGAAGTAGATAGCAAGTGTAAATACAGCTTGTGATAAATAAGTGAGAATTTGTCTCAAACTTTAAAAAAGTTAATTAAATAAAATAATATGATAAATTTATGAGCCATTAATTGCCTTTTTAATAGGATCAATGTTGTAAAATGAAAAAGAACTTATATTACCCTGTATCTTACCAGCTATGCTGCTTCTGTTTCTGCTTAAAGACACAATCACTGGATTTAAAGAGGGATCATAAGTAAATGCTCTGGCAAGAACAGCAGAGTGGTCCCCAATGACCACAGTCACATTCACAATGTAGCCATCTTCCCCCTGAAAAACAAATTTTAAAAATCAGATCTCTATTCTTTCCCCCCATCTTCTCACTCTCTTTCTCTCTCTCTCTCTCTCGAATAAATAAATAAAATACTTCTTAAAATGTGTGTTGGAGAGGTGGTTTAGTGGTTAAGGCACTTGCCTGCAAAGCCTAAGGATCCAGATTCAATTTCCCAATACCCACAAAAGCCAGATGCACAAGGTGGTCTGGACTTCATGTCATTTTCAGGGGCTGGAGACCCTGTCAAACCCATTCTGTTTCTCTCTCTCTCTTCTCTCCCTCTCCACCCCCTCTCAAATAAAATAATTAATTAATTAAATGTTTTTTAATCAAATTTCAGCTTTATTTTAGGGAAGAGAAGAAGTCCAGGTTTAAAATAGTTTAAATGGTTATTTTCGACCAAGTTATTGATAACAGGGTATATTTGTGACAACCGAGTCTCTCAGTCTCTCTTTCTCTCTGTCACACACACACACACAAACTCACACAGAATAACAAGTACTTAGATTAGACAAGTGGAATGTTGAGCAGATGCAGAAGGACATGCTCTAAAAGGTAAATAAAAATGATTTGAAATTAGCATACCAATTGTTCTGGAAGCAAAGGGAGTGATTTTGACAGTGTCTATATCTAACTAAACTATCATCATGTGTGAAGAGTACTTTCAGGCATGGAAATACTCAGAAAAATTCTTCCTACATTGTCTTTGGATGATACTTTTTAAGGTTTTGATCTCATAGCTAAGTAATAGTCAAAGAGAAAAAGATATGAATTCTAGGAAGCAGTAAACCTCCTCATATAAGCCATCAAATGAAGTATTAGAATGAAATCTACAGAATAAAGACTAGAAACCACCCAATCTAGATCAAATCAGGAAAACAGACTGTCAAGAAAAATGGAGTACCTAACATTATGACACTTATTTGTAAGATGGTGTTTTTCTATTATAAGAAATACTGAGCCAGAGAGATTGCTCAGTGGTTAAGGCACTTGTCTGCAAAGCCTAAGGACCCAGGTTTAATTCCCATGTAAGCCACATGCACAAAGTGGCACATGCATATGGAGTTCCTTTGCAGTGGTTAGAGGCCCTGGTGCACATATTCTCTCTCTTCTCTCTCTTTCTCTCTCTCTCCTCTCTCATTCTCTCCTTGAAAATAAATAAATATTTTTTTAAAAAAAGAAAAAAGAAATGTCAGGCTACAGAGATTTTTCAGTGGTTAGGGTGTTTGCCTGTGAAGCCTAAGCATGCATGTTCAAATCTCCAGGTCCCATGTAACCCAGCTGCAGCGATGCAAGCATGCAATGTTGCACATGCACCACAAGAGGGCGCAAATGTCTGGAGTTCATGCATAGTGGCTGAAAAGCCCTGGCATGCCCATTCTCTCTCTCTCTCTCTCTCTCTCTCCCTCCTTCTCTCTCCCTCTCTCTCACACACAAATAAAATAATATTAAAATTTTTTTAAAAAGAAATGCTAAGGAAAAAAAGAAATTAGGAAAAAAAAACTAGCTAAATGTTCCCTATTTCTGCTAGCATCATTTAGATAATTATAATGATAGAAAAATATTGTATTGTTTTGGCTAAAAAGTTACTGTGGTTATAGTCAAAGGGATTAAAAGTGAGCCAGGATGACGGTGTAATGAGCCAAGCACTTGCTGAGCTAGTGTGAGGACCTGAGACTGTATCCCCAGAACCTATATAAATATCGGGCATGGGGCTTCATGCCCGTGACCTAAGCACTGTGAGGCAAAGACAGGCAAGTCCACGGCAAGCTGAGTAGCTAGACTGGCTCTGGGTTCAGTGACAGACCCTGTCTCCATAGAGACGGTGGAAAGCAGTGGAGAAAGACATCCAACCTTGACCTCTGGCCTCCATACACACACACACACATACACACACGCACGCATGCACGCATGCACGCACGCACACCCAGACACACCACACACATACAAAAAATTAATAATAACTAAAAGTGTTTCTAAAAGGAAAAGAATATAATCGTTCTCCTACTTTCATTTTAACCTACCCATGTATTAACTTTATCAGAATTTTTAAAAACTGGCTTTCTCTTTATAAGTTTCCCCTCACTAAAATAAATCCAAAATACACTTTGCTTATTAAATGATGCATATAGTAAATTTTGATAATGCTCACATTTGACCAAGCTGCCAAAAAAAAAAAAAAATCAAAGACTTACACAGTGATGCTTAGAGTATAAACTGAGCTAGAATATCAAGCAATAAGATACTGTATATCAAAAGCTCTAACATTTAGACTAATTTTCCTGACATAAACATTTTCAAAACTATAGCTTATGAGGACGGTCAAACATCTATTGCTTATATATAATAGGGAAAGTTTAGAAATTATCTAAAGCCCAAACACAGGGACTAGTTCAACAAATTACAGAACACTGCCATCTTGGAACTGCATCCATTTCCACATAACAGCTAGCTTTCCGTAGTTTAGGAACCAGGTGAGGTAAGGTGGTAAGACCAGAGAGCAAGCGGAATTCTGAGCCCTGTCTTCTAGGGTCCTTGTCTGTTCGGTCAGCAGTCATCTTATGCGGTCCTGGCTGTGTTAGGCATGCTGAGGACACTAACGACCACGCAATATAAAGTCCGTCGGTGACTCGGAGCGGCACCGTCACCAAGCGCTGCAGCAAAGTCAGATATCAAGTCCCTCGGTGGGCCTGGGACAGTCCCTGACAGGACGAAGAGAGAGGAACCTGTTCTTATGGGGGGGGGGTCATTTCATTTTCTATTTTTATTTATTTCTTTAACATTTTTATTTATGTATTTATTTGCAAGCAGAGAAAGAGAGAGAGAGAGAGAATGAATGGGTGCACCAAGGCCTAGCCGCTGCAAAAGAAGTCTAAAAACATGAACCATTTTGTGCATCTGGTACTGAGGAATTGAACCAGGGTTCATTAAGCTTTGCAGGCAAGTGCCTTAACTTTAGAATTTAATAATTTTTTTTGCTTTTGTTTTTGTTTTGCAAGGTAGGGTCTCACTCTAGCTCAGGCTGACCTGGAATTCATTATGTAGTCTCACGGTGGCCTCGAACTCACGGCGATGCTCCTACCTCTGCCTCCCAAGTGCTGGGATTAAAGGCGTGCACCACCACGCCTGGCTAGAATTTAATGATTTTTTAACTTAATTTTTTTATCTTTATTTATGGGCAATTAGAGAGAGAATGGCCACTCCAGGGATTCTTGCTGCAACTACAAAGAAACTCCAGTTACGTGAGCCACTTTGTGCATCGTACACGGGCTTACATGAGTACTGGAGAATCAAGCCCTGGCCAGCAGGTTTTACAAGCAAGGGTCCTTAACAGCTGAGCCATCTCCCCAGCCCTTAACTTGTTACTGACAAGCTCCATATGAATATACAATATAGCATGATCATAACTCCCTCCCATTACCCTTCTTTGTAACATTTCTCCTATCCCCCCTCCACTGAATCCTTTCTTCTTTCCACCCAGTCCTCGTTCTATTTTCATGCCATCATCTTTCCCTGCTATTATGCATGTTATGTCTATGTAGGTATCATCAACTACTGTGAGATCAGTATGCCACAGCCACTTGGTGTCTGGAAGACAGTACTGTGAAGCACTTCTCCCCTTCCTTTTGCTCTCACGTTCTTTCGGCCACCTCTTCCACAATGGAGGGACCTGTTCTTAAGGGGGAAATGAAGCAGTAGGGAACAAACAAGAAGATATTTCACAGGAACCAGGAATTCTACACCATTCACATCCATGCCCGAAAACACAATGTTGTGCAACTTCGATTTATTCTGTGGCACTAATACCCATTAAGAGTGTATATTAGGACTGCTTATGTTGCCTTATTTTTATTTTTTTAATGTATTTTATTTATTTATTTGAGAGAGAGAAAGAGGGAGAGAGAGAGAGAGAGAATGGGTGCGCCAGGGCCTCCAGCCACTGCAAACGAACTCCAGACACATGCGCCCCCTTGTGCCTCTGGCTAACGTGGGTCCTGGAGAGTCGAACCGAGATCCTTTGGCTTTGCAGGCGAATGCCTTAACCGCTAAGCCATCTCTCCAGCCCTGCCTTATTCTTAAAGGAACTTGCTGATATACATTGCAAGGTGGAGGTCAGTTTTCCCTCTCAAAGCATAACAAATAATATACATAAGTACACTATCGTGAGAAGAAGTTCAGTGCACACAGTGTAGTTTTCATGTAACTTACTGAAAACTTTCTGTCAGTTATGTTTGCCCGCCCCCTCCAGCTACAGGGAGATGCCAAAGGACTCCTCTTACCCTTGGTGGGACTCTGCATTGGATTCTGTGTGAATTGCTGCTGGTGACATTGATGGCACAAGACTGAGATCCAAATAACACCAGGTCAACACCTTCCAAACCAGAGCCCCAGATGGTGGCCCAGAGTCCCCCTGTAACAAGAGCAGCACTTTCATAAGGAAGTCACAGCCGTGCAGGCCAACAAAATGCAAATCTCCCCCAGGAGAGGATGAAATGAAGCTAAAATACGAAAGTCTTTAAACAAAACGTAAGGCAATGCTCACACTGCAGAAAAAACAAAAAAAGACTGAGTCGAAGAATTGAAATATATAAATTACCATACATTGAGAGAGACATAGTGACTAGAGGGCAAAAAAAAAAAAAAAAAAATCAGTAAGGCGTCCTGGAGACCTTTAAGAATAAAACATAAGAAGAACTGTTGCCAGGAGTCAGAGAAGCAGATCGTATCGGAAAATGTTTGCTGCCCTAGATTCTAAAATATTATTCCTGCCAATCCTATAAAACTTGTACTTTTTCCAAGAAAGCATGATAGCAAAAGAAGCAGCCAGTCCAGGGCCTCAGTCCCTCTGTCACTTAAGGAAGCTCGTTTTTAATATTGTCCCCGAGTTCCTTATCCTCAGGAACCTTTCCAACGTGGCGATTTTATGCCACATTTTGGAGAATGTGAGAATGGCTGATGTTACCGCCCTCTTCCATGAGGACTTCTCTGCTGGCCGCTAAGCAAGTACTCCAGAAATCCCATGTCCTCGCTGAGACGTAGGGAAGAAGAGATTCGGTGCCAGTCCTACTGAGCTCGCAGCACTTTCCTCGCCTAGCGGATGATAAACAGAAACTCCTTTATTTGGCTTTCGGGTTTTTGACTTCGTGTGTGTGCACGTGTGTGCGCACACGTGGGCACACACACACTCATATATACACATGTGTGCCACAGCACACGTTTGGAGGCCAGAGGACGACCTTGACGTGTCGGCTCTCTCCTTTCCCCTTGTTTGAGGTAGGGCCTCTCTCTCTTTTGCTGCTGGGAGCAGCGGGCGAGTTCATCCACAAGCTCTGCCCTGGGGTTTCTCCTAACTCTACTTCCCATTGCCATAGGCAAGCTGGAATCAGAGGCGCGTGTGCCACTTTGTGTCTGGCTTTGCATGGGTGCCGGGGATCCAAACTCTAGGCAGCAGGCTCGCAGAGCCCGTCTCCCCATTCCCTTTGTTTCGTTTTGGTTTTGGTTTGGTTTTGAGACAAGCTCTTCTTCATGTCGATTATACTGGTTGTGAACTTGTGGGCTTGGGTGCTTCTCCCGTCTCAGCCTCTCAAATAGCTGGGACTACGGGCATGCACCACCACATATGGCATCGTTGTTGACAGAAGTGATTCTGACCTGCAATCAGATCCGCGAAAGGCATCACCTAGAGACTTGTGCCTGCAGAGAGAGAAGAGGGATGCCGAGAAGGGGACCCGGCGCCACTAAGGACAGTTGGTGGTAGTCACCTTCTCGTCACTGGGATGAAACACATTCCCTAAAGCAAGCGGTGGAAGGAAGTATTTAGCTTGGCTTATAGTCTCCAGGGAAAGCTTCATGACGGCAGGGGACAGCATGAGCAGGGGCTGGACATCACTGTCTTGCCACAGCAGATGGAAAACAGCAGCAGGAGAGTGGGTTAACTATGCCCAGCAGGGGGAGAGCTGGCTATGCCGCCCCTAAATCTGCCCCCAATAACACGCCTCCTCTGGCAAGGCTGCACCTGCAAAACTGCCATCAACTGGGGCCGTGCATTCAAAACACCTGAGTTCATACCAGACACCAAATTCAAACCACTACACAGCCCTGTAGGAAGAATGTGACTGCACAGGAAACACGCCCTGACATCAGATATGTAGCATGTCCCAAGACTCAGAGCCAGACTACATTGGTCACAGAATAGAAGGAAAAAAAAATCAATACACAATAGCAATGTACTTATGATACAAATCTAGAAATGACTGGAAAAATTCAAGAAGATGAAAAATATTAAGGAAACTTTAGAAATGCTGCTGAAGAATGTCACAGGTAGGTTACCACTGAGATAAGGAAGCCAACATGGATAGAATGACCATCATAATTTCTCTGAATTAAAAAAAATCAATAAAATTGCAATTAAACATACAATGGAATTTTTATATGTTAGGCATGATAATTCTGTTTTCTAATAATAAACTCGCTTCATATTTTATTTATTTATTTACTTGTGAAAGAGAGAGAGAGAGAATGGGTTGCACCAGGGCCTCCAGCCACTGCAAACTAACTCCAGACGCATGCACCCCCTTGTGCATCTGGCTCACGTGGGTCCTGGAGAGTCGAACTGGGATCCTTTGGCTTTGCAGGCAAATGCCTTAACGGCTAAGCCATCTCTCCAGCCCAAGGTATGATAACTCTAAGATTCAATGAAAAGCAAGTAGCAAACATAATAATTAAATAGAAATTAAAAACAAGAGCTAAGAAGTGTTCTGCCAGACATTAAAATACCTTTAAAAAGACGACTGTGATTAAAATGCAATGGCAGAGCATGCTCAGACACAGCTAAGTGAATGGGGAGTCCAGAAAGAAGCTCAGGGAAATGTGGGGCTGGAGGATACGATGAACATGCCACACGCATCACAGCTGAGTGGCTTTTTAAAAATATTTTTTATTAGTTTTTATTTATTTATTTGAGAGTGACAGACAGAGAGAAAGAGAGAGAGAGAGAGAATGGGTGCGCCAGGGCCTCCAGCCACTGCAAACAAACTCCAGATGCATACGCCCCCTTGTGCATCTGGCTAACGTGGGTCCTGGGGAATCGAGCCTCGAACTGGGGTCCTTAGGCTTCACAGGCAAGCGCTTAACCGCTAAGCCATCTCTCCAGCCCAACAGCTGAATGACTTTTGAGTAAATAAAATAAGTGAACATCACTTAAAAATGAAATCAGAATCTCTACCTCACATCTTTTACTAAAAGCAAACTCCAGACCAATCAAGTGGTTAAACATAAAGACATTAAACAGAACAAAAAGGAAAGAGCAGAATTTTTATTTTCATAACAGTTTCAGAAATGCAAAACTTATTTATAAGCCCTAAAGCCATAAAGTTAGACATACTGTATCACATAAAAATATTTATGAATTGTAAAAATATAAGAGACAAATAATAACTATATAAGGAGCTAGCATTCTTTTTTATTGTTTAAATGAATTTTTTAAGATTTATTTTTGGGTTTTTTTTGGCGGGGGGGAGGTTGGCTTTTTATTAGAGAGAGAGTGGGTGCACCAGGGCCTCTAGTCACTGCAAATGAACTCCAGATGCATGTGTCACTTTTAGCATCTGGATTAAGTGGGACCTGGAGAATCGAACCTGGATCCGTACGCTTGAAAGGCAAGTGCCTTAACCACTAAGCTATCTCTCCAGCCCCAGGAGCTAGTATTCTTAATACTTAAGAAATTCCTTAGAATCAGAAGGAAAGAACCTAATCCAAATTGAAAACAAAAGCTGAGACTGTTCACTGAAAATAATGCATTGTGCTTCTTTAAACATGTAAAACTTCAACTTGCATATAAATAAAGTAAGTACAATATAAGCTGGGGGTGGTGGTGCGCACCTTTAATCCTAGCACTCAGGAGACAGAGGTAGGAGGATCGTGGTGAGCTCGAGGCCAGCTGAGACTATGTAGTGAATTCCAGGTTAGCCTGGACTAGAGTGAGGCACTACTTTGAAAAACCAAAAATAATTTAAATTTTTTTAAAAAATAATTGCATGCAATTTAAGACTACACTGAAATGTGAAGTCTTATTAAATTCTATAAGATGATAAACATCAAAAAGTTCATGAGCACAATGCATTAGTAAGATGTAGGCAATAGATACTCATAATAGTTACATGGAGAACAAATGACACAGCCTCTAAATAGAATTTATCAAAGTTTTCATGTCTATATTCTCCTAACCCAGCAATTTTACACATATGTAAAACAGGATACCTACATATCTATAGACAAGATCTAAAGTTGCCATGGTAACAACAGTATGGTCGATACACATAGACCCTTGGAATAGAATAGAGGATGGAGAAGTAAGCCCACACCATTACCGCCGTTTGATTCTTTTTTTTTTTTTTTTTTTTTTTTGAGGTAGAGTTTCACTCTAGCCCAGGCTGAAATGGAATTCACTGGGTAGTCTCAGGGTGGCCTCGAACTCATTGTGATCCTCCTACCTCTGCTTCGCAAGTGCTGGGATTAAAGGCGTGCGCCACCACGCCCGGCTCCAAGGTGCCAATAACATATAGAAAAGACAGCCTTTGTAACAAGCTGTGCTTGGAAAACTGGATATCCATGTATATAAAAATGAATGTTGGGCTGGGGAGATGACTTAGTGGTTAAGCACTTGCCTGTGAAGCCTAAGGACCCAGGTTCGAGGCTCGATTCCCCAGGACCCACGTTAGCCAAATGCACAAGGGGGCTCATGCGTCTGGAGTTCGTTTGCAGTGGCTGGAGGCCCTGGTGTGGCCATTCTCTCTCTCTATCTGCCTCTTTCTCTATCTCTCTGTCACTCTCAAATAAATAAAAATAAGCAAAATTTAAAAAAAAAGAACGTATATCCTTATCCTTCATCATGTACAAAGAGGTGAGCTCAAAATGGAAAAAGACCTTCATGTAAGACCGGAAACTTTGAAATTACTAGAGAAGAACGTAGGGAAGCGCTTCAAGATAAAGGCATAGGCCGGGAAAAGGACGCCCCCCCCCCCCACACACACACACACGCACACACACAGCTCAAGAAAGAACAGCAAGAATAGATAAATGAGGTCACATCAAGTGACAAAGCTGCTGTCCAGCAAAAAGAAATAATAGACTACAAAATGGGATTAAATTCTTTGCCAGCTATTCATCTGACAGGGGATTGATACCCAGAACATATGAAGAACTCAAAAAGTTAAAACACCAAAAGAATGAACAGTCCAGTCAATAAATGGATAAATGAATTGGGCAGATCATTTTCAAATAAAAAGAAATACACATAGCCAATAAAGGCAAGAAAAATAGGTTCAATATCTCTGGCCCGCAGAGGAATACAAATCAAAACTGTGCTGAGGCTCCCTCTGGCTACAGCAGTTTCCTGGGTGCTCTGGAGCAAGCCAAGCTCATTCTGACCCAAGACATCTCTTGATGGTCTTTGTCTCCTCATTCTCCTCCCCAGGGCTTGGGACGTGACTGTACCCGGGCCTCTGCTCTGAAGCACTGTCCATGCTGTCCCTCCAAAGCCAGTGAGCACCCTATCCCAAAAATGTGCTCCATCCCTCCCCATCCACTTCTTGTCTTTATTTTTGTCCTACCCAAGAACACAGCTTCGTCTTTATTCGTTGTATCCCCAGCATTACGCCTGGTGCACGAGAGCTAAGTGAATTTGTGTTGTCACAACTTTGTCAGTGGTAATCACGGAAAGCCGGAGGGGTAATGCTTATTTGCCATCTCCCTCCAGAAGCCCAAATGCCTCACAAGGACGGCTGCCTAAGGAGAAGGCAGATCTATCATAGCCCGAAGTGGGCCCTCTGCGCGGATAAAACAGAGCCAAGATTGTCCTACGAAAAAATCGAGCTAGGGAAATGACTCAGCAGTTAAAGGTAACTTGCTTGCGACACGTCCTGGCCAGGATTCAATTCCCCAGTACCCACGTAAAAACCAGGTGCCCAAAGTGGCACAGGCATCTGGAGTTCCTTTGTAGTAGCAACAAGCCCTGGCACTCCCATTCTCATATTCTCTCTCTTTCTCTCCCTCTCCCTCTCATAAATTAAATTTTTTTAATTTTTTTGTTCATTCTTATTTATTTATTTGAGAGTGACAGAGAGAGAGAGAGAGAGAGAGAGGCAGGTAGAGAGAGAGAGAGAATGGGCGCACCAGGGCCTCCAGCCACTGCAAACAAACTCCAGATGCGTGCGCCCCCTTGTGCATCTGGCTAACGTGGGTCCTGGGGAATCGAGCCTCGAACCTGGGTCCTTAGGCTTCACAGGCAAGCACTTAACCACTAAGCCACCTCTACAGCCCCTAATTTTTTTTTTTTTTAATTCTTCTGAGTATGATTCAGGAAAAGGGCAAGAGATGACTTTGAGTATCGTGGATTGCAGTTTTTATATATTCATTCTATACTCAGCTCATAGTTAAGTTCCTGTTTGACAGGCGCCCTCTGGTTCTCTTCAAATCCCCAGAGCAGAATTTCTCACACTGACTTTCTGAGGATCCTGTCAAAAAATACATACGGATTCAGGAGGCCTAGGCCAGTCTGCATTTCTAACAAGCCCCCACGTGAGGCAGGCACGGCCAGCTCAGGACAATTGAAATACCAAGGTCACGAGCACCCAGCCTGGGCTGCCGCAGAGAGCAGTGCGTTCAGTGGTCAGCGGTCAGCACCGTTGACACCAGAAGGGCAGGAGAGGGGCTCGCAGGGAAAACTGAAACGCAGTGACAAGGGCAGAGGGTTTCCTTTCTTTCCCCCTAGTCTTAATGAACGCTAATTTGCACCCACTTGGAATCATCCCTTCTCAGACCTTCCCACGTCTTGCTAAAATGTGAGGTGATGATGAACGGTCCTCAGAGACCTCCAAGTCCCCTCACTGAGCACTGAGCTGTTGGTACAGCACTTCCTGATATGGTAACCAGCTCATTCGTTTTCCTGGGACTAATTTTTTTTTATTTATTTTTATTTTTATTTTATTTTATTTATTTATTTATTTATTTATTTTTTTTTTTTTTTTTTGCACAAGGAATTTGTCATCCTAGTGTAAGAACTGAGAACTTGCATCCTGGAAGCCCCACCTGACCCAGACAAACCGGGACAGGAGCCTTCCTACTTATGCCACGCACTCTGTGCAGCTACCCACGTCTTCCACTTTGCCAGTCTGCACGCAGGATGCGCGTGATCTACTAATCACCTGAACGGCAAAGGGGACTTGGTGAGACAACCAAAAAGCTCTTATAAATCGTGCCAAAAAGTTCTTATGGGCCTGAACTCGAACCAACCATTAATGGGACCATGCAAAACACGATCTCCCGCTCTGAGCACTGCGCTCCTTCCGGTTCCTTCCTGAAATCGCCCAGGTGTAAGTGCTTATGCTGCGCATGTGCGGAGCGGCAGCCTGCTGATGGGCTCTTGCGGGCAAAACAGAATCAGAAACAAACAGCTCACTCCTTTGAACAACGACTGTGTGGCCAGAACAGACTGCTTTCAGTTGTGCTCCAAGCTGCAAGGCCTCTGGACACCAGACTAAGCAATGGCAAAAATCCCGAGCATTAAGGAAAGGAATTCATACATTAGCAAACATAAGCATAAATATCCCAGATACCCTGCTACAATTGAGCTGGGGGTGGGGGAGAGTTTTGTTTTGTTTTGTTTTAGCTAGCAAATTCCCTTAGAAAGCAACAAGACATAGAAAGATCTCTGGTTTTCCATGAAACTAAGACTCAATCCATGAGGGTAAAATGGGCAAAAACCCACTGCCCTCTGGATTCCCCTCTCTTCAAACAGTAGCTGTCTTTTGCATGCTGGTCAAATATTCAGGTGGACACTAGATAACACAGATTTGTGAAGCAGAAACTATGCAACACTCCTAGTGGGTGTCAAGGCCTATACTCTACAATTAATTGCCCAATATTTTTACTTTTGAAGGAGTTTTCCCATCTGTTGGCTCGTTTAATCTCATACAAAGCTACAAACAATGCCGCACAAGCAAAGCAGCATGAGACATGAAACCTTCAAGAGCCTTGGCAGCAGCCATTCCGATTTGCACATTAGCTCCGACTCCTTCCACACGAAACCTTGGGCAAGTCACTTTTCTCACAGAACCAGCGTTATCCCATCTTTTGAGTAGCTGTAAGTATTTCAATTGAATGACAAGTGACTCCATGATTAAGCCAATTTATGCATGACATCACCAGCCAAATTCTAGCTTTATGTGGCACGTGCGTCCATGTGAGGGCTCAAAGGTGTAGTGTTCATGCGAAGAAATGCTGAGAAACCAAAACAGTGTCAAGTACATGGAAAGCAGCTTCCTACATATTGCCAAAAGTGCTAGCTTCAGAGAGCCAAATATGGGGAAGGGCCCTGCCCAGATTACCAATCTCTGCAGCTCTGGAAGGTTCCACAGCATTCAGCCTGGGTTCCACATATAGGAAGAGGCCTTCTCCACTGGCATTGACAGCAAGACCAGAAGGTCTCACCAACATTGACATCTGATAAATTCCAGCTGGTAGCAGGTCTGTCTGACAGGCTACATTCGTGTGGTTTGAGGAAATCACTTCACAACTTGTTTTGTTCACCGTAACCTGTATGGCCCAAGAATCATTAGAGAAACCAGTTCCAATAAGATGAACGAGTAGGTTGTTGTCATGATCTAAAACAAGGAAGAAATATAGCAAACAAAATCTTATTTCAGTGACATCACTCCATTCAAGAGATCGCTAACATTAAACACTTCTCACTGACAGGTTTGGGGCGAGAGTTTCAGGAATAAACTTGTTCACAGCAGGAGTCTAACTCCTGACTCAAATAATGGGGAAAAAATGCATTTATTATTGTAGGAAACTGTCCCACCTTCAATTTTTCAAACTAACAATGAGAAGTCAATGTTTAATTTTTTATTAAAAAAGCAAAATAAAGAAAACCTCAAAATAAAAACAAGTAATAAACTATTTTAACTAATCAAAAATCCCACCACATCCTCCATTTCAAATAAGAAGCTATATCCTGCCAGGTGTGGTGGCGCACGCCTTTAATCCCAGCACTCAGGAGGCAGAGGTAGGAGGACTGCCGTGAGTTCAAGGCCACCCTGAGACTACATAGTGAATTCCAGGTCAGCCTGGGCTAAAGTGAAACCCTACCTTGAAAAATCAAAAAAAAAAAAAAAAAAAAGAAGAAGAAGAAGAAGCTATACCCCTTAGACAGATGTTCTGGTGCATCAGTCAACCTCCACGTAAGGAACAAATGCAACTTCTGCCCACCCATCATCAGATACATGGCTTCTAATAAAACCAACGAGTCTAAGATTCATGTCCATTCTAGTGTCAAGTCACAAACCATACCAAGGGAATACCACACAAAATGCACTGTGGGAGTTGACCCATGGAGGTACTGGAAAGAGCAGGAGCCTTGGCAATGAGCTGGTATATCATTCACTCGTACAACCACCTAAAAAACAATAATTAAAAAAAGGTAAAAGAACTAAAAGCCAGTATATATATACTTTGTGTACACAAGGGCAATCCTGTAGTATCAGTGAGAATTTCCTAAATTAAAGTGTCTTTGGAAATCATTTATTCTTAGTTCTTCCTTCTATTTCTCCAGTAATAATCCTTAAATAAAAATGAATGAGCCGGGCGTGGTGGCGCATGCCTTTAATCCCAGCACTCAGGAGGCAGAGGTAGGAGGATCACCGTGAGTTCAAGGCCACCCTGAGACTACATAGTGAATTCCAGGTCAGCCTGAGCTACAGTGAGACCCTACCTCAAAAACCTAAAAGCAAAACAAAAGAAAAAAAAGAAAGAAAGAATGGCTCAGGGGCTGGAGAGATGGCTTAGTGGTTAAGGCTCTTGCCTGCGAAGACTAAAGACCCATGTTCGATTCCCTAGATCCCACACGCAAGGTGATGCATGGGCACAAAGTCGCACATGCGCACAAGCTCACACATGCATCTACAGTTGGCCCTGCTGCACCAATTTTCTCTCTCTCTCTCTCTCTCTCTGCCCTCATTCTTGCTCTCACTTAAAAAAAAAAAAAAAGGCCAGTCTGTTGGGTTTGCCTCAAAAAAAAAAAAAAAAAGAAATGAAATGTATGGCTCAAAACATGATAAGCTTTCTTAAAAATGGCAGTGGAAGTTGTAAGATCAATTTGTGCAATTAAGTATACAAAACATGTGTGTGTGTGTGTGTGTGTGTGTATATATATATATGTGTATATATATGCAAAGAGAAAGAGGAAGAGAGACAGAATAGGAGCACCAGGGCCTCTAGCTGCAGCAAACTCCAGGTGCACATGCTACTCTGTGCATCTGGCTTTACATGGATACTGAGGAATCAACCCCAGGTTGTTAGGCTTTGTAGCCAAGCGCCTTAACCATTTAGCCATCTCTCCAGCCCTAAAGGTCTCGCTCTAGCCCAGGCTGACCTAGAATTCACTATGTAGTCTCAGTCTGGCCTCGAAATCACAACAGTCCTCCTACCTCTGCCTTCTGAGTGCTGGGATTCAAGCCGTGCGCCACCACACCTGGTGCAGTGATTCTTTACGAAGAAAAGACATAGTTAAATAGTGCAGGTGACCAAGAACCCTTCAATTTTACCTATAATGCTTTATTTTTCATCAAGATAAAAAAACACACAAATACATTAGAATAAGGACAATTATAAATGCTTTGGGTATTGTAGTAGATTAAATGTATGGCCCCGTAAACTTGGGGGCTTTATTAACATTGAGTTTGCAGCTTCAGCTCCTGGGAGGAAGACTCCTGGTACTGGGGGTTAGGGGGTCACATCACTGGGGGTGGATCTAACTGCAGAGAGCAGTTTTAGTTCTGGCAATTGAGTGTCTGCTGGTGTTTTGTGTTTGCGGGTTTTCTCTCTGCCACATGTCTGGAAGTAAGCCGTTTCTTCCCCATAGACGGTGCTCCCCATTCACCATGTGGGCTAGAAATAAACCCGTTGCTCCCATACACTGTGTCTCGTTGGCTATTCCTCCCAGCAAGTGCAGCTGTCTGAGACAGGTACCTACTTACTTGTTGGTTATATTAGTCCTTACCATTTTTTATTTTAACATTTTTTCTCAAATTAAAAGTAGAAGACTGAGCTGGGCTTGGTGGCGCACGCCTTGAATCCCAGCACTTGGGAGGCAGAGGTAGGCGGATCGCCGTGAGTTCGAGTTCGAGGCCACCCTGAGACTACATAGTGAGTTCCAGGTCACCCTGGACTAGAGTGAGACCCTACCTCAACTCCCCACCCCCAAAAAAAAGTAGATGACTTATTAAACATAAATGTCAGCAGATGAGAAAGATTAAAAGAAGCTTTAAAGCATAAAAGGACTTGACTTAGCCCGTTTACCTTCCAAAGCCACTGTGCAGAGACAGAATTGTATGCAGATCTTAAAGCGCTCTCATGTTTTGCTGCATAATTACAGCATCAATAATTACTGAAGGATATTGTGGTTACAGAGCATATGTTACATATGCTGTGGAGGTAGAGAGAGGACAATTATAATCACCCCATTCTACCAATTGGAAAAATGACCTGTGACAGCTGTGCTCGCTGGCTCACATCACAAGTCAGCGAGGGCTTGAAGTGTGCTGGGGACTGGTGGCCTTTCCACTCACCTGAGTTTTCTGGTTGGCAGAAGCCAACATGTCTCCAAATATGGGCCCAAGAAAAACTCCGCCATCACGGACCACGCGCGTGGCCACAGCAGGGGTCGTTCCAGTCAGATTTTGATCAGAGACCTAAGATAGTTACATTGCTCATAAATTCTGCCACGGAACAGAAATCAAAGTCTTGATTAAGATAAATAATAAGGGATTTTTTTCCCCACATTCCGTTTGAGATGATCAGATAACTAGAAAATGAAAATTGAAGTGATAAGGAATTTTCATCTAGCAACAAATGAGGGCTAATGAAAGGCCCCAGTAGACTAAAAGGATGTTCATTTTCAAGTAGTCTTCAAAAGATGCACCACCAACCAACATCCCAAGTCTTGAGATATTGTTCTCTATGTTTGTCTACTTTATATATTATACAATATAAAATTTTGAAACATAAGAAAACAGTGCTTTGAGGTAAGAGCAAGACTCCCACCATTCTTCCAACTCCACCCCAAGATTTTGTTTGGAAACCATGTGTAATATACCATGTAACTGGGATAAAATTTCAATGTGGGGCTTCATTTTAGAATAACCAAATACTATATGATCATTAGATTATTTCTCAAAACTTTAAAAATGCAAGAGCATCTGGTTTTTTTTCATTATCCAAAGACAGCAAATCCTTTTCTAAACTCCCTTCTGCCACGCCATCTGCCTTCACAATAATCCAAGTCAGTCACATCTGCTTAAAGTATCCAATAACAGATGTGGTGTTCCGTGTGGTGGACACTGACCAATGAGTTTTCTACCTACACTGAGTTAGGAAAAGAAACACTGGCTTTAAATTGTTTTATCAGGGATATGAGATATAAAACATGTGTTGGAAACTTCCAGATGGAAAGATCACAGAAACTTTTTTTTAAATTTTATTTTATTTATTTAAGAGAGAGAAAGAGAGAGAGAGAATGGATGGATGCACCAGGACCTCCAGCCACTGCAAACGAACTCCAGATGCATGCGCTCCCATGTGCATCTGTCTTATGTGGGTCCTGGGGAATCGAACCAGGATCCTTTGGCTTTGCAGGCAAATGCCTTAACCGCTAAGCCATCTCTCCAGCCCAGATCACAGGACCTTTTTCCATGACTACTCCAGCAAATAATAATAATAATAATCACCCAGGATAGTTTGCATTCACATAATTCTAAGTCTTTCCTTTTATTTATTTATTTTTTCTAAAATTTCTCCAGGGCACCAAATCCATATCACAAAAATCATGAGTATACATACCCTGATAAAATTGGGCAAATCCCCAATCTGGGTGGCCCAGGAAAGGGTCCACACATGTTCATAACAAGAGGCCAGATCCTCCGTCACGGTGAAGTCACTGACGTTGAGGTATCTAGACGTGACGTCATCAGCATTGTCCTGCAAGAGCTTGTGAAGGCGACTAGCGGAAATGTGCACAGGGACATCTGTGAGGGAAGATTGTGACACAGAAAACATACGGCATTTCCTTGCAAGGGTGTCATCATCAAGAATACAGGTGAATAGGGGCTGGAGAGATGGCTTAGTGGTTAAGTGCTTGTCTGTGAAGCCTAAGGACCCCGGTTCAAGGCTCGATTCCCTAGGACCCACGTTAGCCAGATGCACAAGGGGGTGTATGCATCTGGAGTTTGTTTGCAGTGGCTAGAGGCCCTGGCACACCCATTCTTTCTCTCCCTCTCTCTGTCTGTCGCTCTCAAATAAAAATAAACAAAACATTTTTTTACAAAAAAAGAATACAAGAGAATAAATACCAAGACACTGAATTTGCAGGAGACCTTCAGAGTCAAGATAAATATAGCTTCAAGAGAACCTTCCTTTCTAGTGAAGCCATTTTTTCCCAAGGTGAATATAAGTAGATGCCCACTTCTTAGATCATAATGCTTTCCATCAGTATCCCATCCTCCCGGCAAACAGAAAACACCATAAGGTCAGACAAAACAGTCTCAACTGTCCACTGGAAACCTTTGCTCCAGACACCTTTGTAATGGCTGAAAGTCTAATTAAATATTGGCTTTTCCCTGGAAAATTTTAGCTGGCCCTGTGAACAGAGAAAAGTTGGCCACTTTTCATAAGGAGTGGGGGAGGGCACGCAGCAGCTGACACCCATAAAACCTAGCCAATGCAGCTCAGGAATGTTGGCACTGAACTTTGGTTTCTCTATTAGAATTTCCTTTAAGCCCAACCACCTGTTTCCCCATTCCACAACCCCACAGAGAAATAACAAAGCCTTGTGCTTCACGCTTAACCAAAAGTTTCCATTTCATTAGCTGCTCACAACAGCCCTGTGAGGTGGGCGATTTGGCCCACCTCGTACCTACCCTGGAGATGGAGCGAAGGGACCCTAATGATATTTCAAAGCTTTCCAACTGAGCGGGGACAGGTTTAGATTAAAACCCAGGTTGCTTTTCACCTACCCAAGAGCCTTCCTTTTAAATTCCATGCTGCCCTGAAGGGTTAATAAAGTACCTCTGGATTTCCACAAGGTCAGCAACACCTTTAGCATTGGACAAGCATTTTCCCTACATTTGTATGTGATTTCAGGCCCACTGTGATTTCATAACATCGGCTTAAGTCTAGCATCCCTCAGTGGCGCTGCGGGTAGCAATGTGACCAACATCTACGTTTGAACATGATAGTGGGAACGTCTTCCTGCAGATAAGCCACCTTTTGTCCGAACAGAAGCGACAGCGCCGAGATTCACTTCAGACACAAGGCACTGTGGGCACCCTCTCCACCAAGCAAGATCCTCAACTTTTCCGACAGTGTCCTATTAACTAACCCACTTCTATCCATAACCTGCTGACCCCGCTGTCCCTCCCATCCAAGAAGATTCATTGTGAGCCTAGTGTCCTCCTGCTTGGAATGGAAAAGGACATGGGAAGTATGTACCAAGGGTCACACAGCTCTCCTGAGCTCCCCTGAGCCTCCTTTCTGATGCCCCATGTCTCCATCCATGTGCTCAGTAGCTGACAGTATCCTTATCACTCCTTATCCTGTCCATTGTGAAAATCGTCTGTGGCTAAAGCGTTTTCAAAACACACCACGCTGGGGCTGGAGTGATGGCTTAGCGGTAAAGGCACTTGCCCGTGAATCCTAAGGACCCAGGTTCGATTCTCCAGGTCCCACGTAAGCCAGATGCACATGGTGGCACATTCTCACTCTCTCTGTGTCTCTGTCTCTAATAAATAAATAAAACTAAAAATGCTGACTGCTTCTATAATCTCTTTCTAATTTATGCCCACCACTAACCCCCCACCCCCCAGCAGCACATGCTGTCTGTGTTGAATGGAACTGGGAAGGATAGGACTGCTGGGAACTTTGAAGAGAAGAGAAATAACCAGAGACTCAGATACCCAGTTTTACCTCTAGATCTGCCATCAGCCA
Source organism: Dipus sagitta (assembly GCA_036346955.1). NCBI lineage: Eukaryota > Metazoa > Chordata > Mammalia > Rodentia > Dipodidae > Dipus > Dipus sagitta. The sequence continues at coordinate 124,261,453 of CM070779.1, read as the reverse complement.
CTTGTGAGACCTTCAGGTAAGCCTCAGTGTAGCTGGCTGAGAGGTGCCCGCCGCCAAGAGAGGTGCCAACGTCCTGCCCCACAGGCTATGTGGATGTTGCCAAACACGGCAAAGGACTAAAGATCATCTCATGTGGGACAAAGTCTTAGTTAAGGGTTTGAGAGGAGAAGGTCATCGTGAATTATTCAGGGAGGGCCTCAGTAGAATCTCCCGTGTCCTTGCAAGAGGGAGGCAGAGGAAGTTTTGAGCCAGAAAGGGAAGAAGCAATGTGACCCGAGGCAGAAATTCAAGTGCTGCAGAGTCAGACTAGAAACGTCAATATGTACCAAAGCCAGAAGAGGCAGGAAAGAAGATTTTCCCAGACCCTCATGGACAGGGTGTGGCCCTATCAACAACTTGAAGTGGGACTTTCCAGATTCCAGGCCTGGAGAGAATAAATTTCTGTACTGTACATCTGAGTACCTGTGTTGTTGATCATTTATTCCTGGAAGCCAATCTACTCAATTTCCACATGTACAAAATCAAAAGGTTGGGATTACATAGATAGCCTCTTCTTTGAGCCTTAATTTTGATTTTTATTTATTTGAGAGAAGGAAAGAGGCAGAGCAAGAGAGAGAGAGAGAGAATAGGCGAGCCAGGGCTTCCAGCCACTGCCAACAAACTCCACATGCATGCACCTCCTTGTGCATCTGGCTTACGTGGGTCCTGGGGAATCAAACTGAGGTCCTTTAGTTTTGCAGCCAAATGCCTTAACCACTAAGCCATCTCTCCAGCCCCCTTAATTTTTTAAAAACAGGTATTTTCAGACTCTGGAAAATCAAAATAGCTTTAAGACTCCCTGCACCCCACGCCACCAAACACACGGGTTGTTGTTTGCCTTGGAATGACCTTAAATATGGAAATGAGAAGTGTGGTGCCCTGACCCCTTTACCCGGAATCACTGTGTCAGCAAGTTGAATGAGGAAGTGTCCTCCCAAAGGTGAACTGGTGCTCTGGAGTCTCTGGGCAGTCACCTGGAAGAGTCCTGCTCCTTCTTCTGATCCTTCAGTGGACACAGAGCTATGGCATGCCAGAAACAAAACGTTAACCACGCCCACCAGGATGTGTCCCCACAGACAGATACCACTCCATCCCAAAGACCAGTTCATTTCCCATGATTCTAGGCCCTGAGTTCCAGCTCCCGAATATTGGATGTCCCCTTTCCTGTCACCACACAGACAGCATTAGGATGCCTTAAGAGCATTCCACCCATCCCCCCCAACACCGATCTTGGGGGATCCCCCGGTGCTCCAGAGTACAAGTGACTGTCCACTGTTGTCCCGGACCACTGAGTTCCAAGGGAACTTGGTGGTTCTCTGGATCTCCTTTCTACATATTCAAATAGAAAGTCAGTCAGCCTGGCCCACCAGGTCTTTCCCACTCAGTTCCCCCCTGCTGAAGCTTGCCACGCCCCCTAGCTGAGTTCTTATGCTTTTTGTATAACAAGTGGACCCCTAAATATTGTGATAGAACCTAAAATGGGGCACTATTCAGTCACCAGGGGGCTCTGTATAGTAGTGCACCCAACCCCCCTTCTCACAAAATTCACAGGTTGAGATCCTATCCTAATCCCTGTGGTGATGGATTTAAGAGGAGCGGCGACCTTGGAGGAGGTAATTGGATCATGAGAGTAGGGCCCTCCCGACTGAAATCGGTGTCCTTTGTAAAACAGGCTCCAGGGAGACCCTCCTCCCTTGCGACCATTTGAGGGCACAGTGAGAAAGCAGCATGGAAGAACCAGAAAACAGACACGGAGTCTGGCCACCCCTTGATCTCGGACTTCCCAGGCCCCAGAACTGTGGGAAGAGACGCGTGTCTGCTGCTTCTAAGATATCTGGCCTGGGCTGCTTTGTTCAAGTTGTGAGACAGCTACTAGGGATAATTCCGGAGACGTTTGATGAACTTGTGAAATACGCCTTTAGATGAAAAGGGCATGTTATCCAAATAGTAATACAATGTGTGTAAGGATGGATCCAATTTAAGAATATATACAAATAAGCATTGAGAAATGACGGGCAGTAAGTGACCCTGCCTAGGCTGAGCATGCATCTAGGGGAATCTAGTGTGAAGCCTGCCTTGTTCTGCATTGGCCAGAAACTTCCAGAGAGCCAGGTATTTAAGGGTTACTCTTCAGGACCAGTCCACAAGCAAACCTGCTGCTCAAACAGCTGAACAATATGCCAGCTTCCTCTTCAGCATAGAAGCTCTGCCAGCCCTGATTCTAATGATGATCTCGGTGTTTTCTCTGCCCATGAGGTTCATGGTCGCAGCACTGCATTAAGGAAAATGTAGTACAGATTTAAGCTTTCTTCTCCTGAAAGTACCCAACATGTTCTAAGCATGAGGATTCACTTTACTTATTTATTTTGATTTTTCTTTTCCCAAGGCAGGATCTCACTCTAGCCCAGGCTGACCTGAAACTTGCTCTGTAGCCCAGGCTGGCCTTGAACTCATGGTGATCCTTTTACCTCAGCCTCTTGAGTGTTGGGATTGAAAGCGTGCCTCACCACGTCCGGCTCAGGGCCCACATTAGAACACAGAATAAAAGAGATGGTGTGTGTGTGTTATGTATACATATATATGCATATATAGTATCGATATGATTTTTCCATCCTGTTGGGTTTAAGTGAAAATCAAAAGAATAAATTAAAAATATACATGTGAGTCGGTCATGGTGGCACATGCCTTTAATCACAGCACTTGGGAGACTGAGGTAGGAGAATCACTGTGAGTTGGAGGCCAGCCTGGGACTACAGAGTGAGTTCCAGGTCAGCCTAGACTAGGGTGTGACCCTACTTTGTAAAACCAAACAAACGAAAGAAAAAAGAAACCACACATGTGTTCCAGGGACTTCAAGGAGCCTAACCCTTGGTTACTGCTCTGTGTACTATGACTATAAATAATTCACTATGTAGAAGCCACGCGTGTGGGGCTCTAATGCCATCTGGTGGTAAATTCTCAGAAATGCCTATTTTTGTTCCTTGAAATATTTCATTTCACTTCAAAGGATAAATTCAATAGAAACTGGCTCTCAAGATGTAGCCCTCAGACCAGCTGAATCAGTCAACATCACTAGCTCATTACAAATGCAAATTCTCTTGGGCTGGAGGGATGGCTTAGCAGTTAAGGCACTTGCCTGCAAAGCCAAAGGACCCAGGTTTGACTCCCCAGGACCCACGTAAGAAAGATGCACAAGGGGGCACACGCATCTGGAGTTCGTTTGCAGTGGCTGGAGGCCCTGGCGTGCCCATTCTCTCTGTCCCTCTCTCTCTCTCCCTCCACCTGCCTATTTCTGTATCTGTCTCTCTCAAACAAATAAATAAAAACTAAAAATGGAAATTCCCATAACCTGCCTCAAACCTATTGCGGTAGAGCTGTAAGTGTAGGACCCAGCAACTTATGTTTTAACAAGATCACCCTCTAGCCCAGCACTGCATCTTGAAGATAAGGCCACTGCTTTAAACAATTAGGTTTCTTGTCCTGATTAAGTTGCATCTCAGGCTGGGGAGAGATGGCTCAGTGGATAAGACATTGCAAAGTCCATTTGTAATCCCAACACTCAGGAGGAGGAAACAGGGGTCCCTGGAGCAAGCCAGCTAGCTTGACTAGCCTCACTGGTGAACTCTAGGTTCAAGTGAGAGCCGTGCCTCAATAATTAAGGTGGAGAGCAATTAATCGAGGAAAGCACCTTACCTCTGGCCTCCACACACATTCATGCACACGCACCCCCACACACGTGAATGCATACACACACACACACACACACACACAAAAGTTACACTTCCATCCACTGTGGCCAACCAGGAATACCAAGGAAGGACCCATGTATAAAACCCACTCCTTACCATGCACTGATGAGTGGGAGCTCCGTGCCACACCCCACTAACCAGGAGGTGATATTGTAGACTGGAGGGGATCCTGTCACAGAGACTGACTCCACCAGATTCCCACCTGGGCGAGCTGTCCCGGAAACACCCTGAGAGACTAGACACCAGTGATACGGTTAGCACCAAATAACTCAAGTTGTGGGCTCATGAGGTGGGAACTCCAAGTGCAGACGGTGAGTTCCTCCCGTCTCCATGCACACACAAAACTCCAAGAGCCCTAACCCATCAGCTGTGATCAGGGAGAGGCACCTAGATGGCCCACTGTTCCTCTTATCACCAAAAGAAAAAAAAAGCCACATCTTGGTGTCAAGAGACTAAGAGGGATTCCATAGCGAAGTTCAATAGCCAGAACGAGCCAAATGTCTCTGACTTGTACACTTGGAACACTTCCACACAGACAACCTACTGCAGTGGTGACAGTCACCCTCTGCTTCCCGTGGTCTCTGGTAACGCCAGGGGTAGACAGCGGGTCCTCCCTAGGGACACGGCACACCAGGAACTTCTAGGGTACTTGAATGTTTACTCACGACGTGAACTGAGCACACAGGCAGAAAAGAGCAAGTTCAAATCCTGGCTTTCTTGCTTCTCAATTCAGTTAAGCAGCGTAAGCTCTCAAAGACTCAGTTTCTCATTTATCAACTGGGGACTGTGACATGTGTGACAGACAAAAATTTACATGGAAGAAAGTTTAATGAGACTTCAGACTTAAAAAAAAAAAAACAGCACGGGGGTGGAGAGATGGCTTAGAGGTCAAGGTGCTTGCCTGTGAAACCTAAGGACCCATGTTCGACTCTCCAGATCCCACATTAGTCAGACACACAAAGGTGAGGTAAGCGCAAGGTCACACATGCCCACTAGGTGGTGTAAGCGTCTGGAGTTTGATTTCAGTGGCCGAGGCCCTGGCATGCCAATTCTCTCTCACTCTTGCTTGCTCTCTCTCTCTCTCCCTCTCTCTCTCTCTTGCTCTCTCTAAAACTAAAAATAAATAAAATTATTTAATTAAAAAAAAAAACAGCACAAGGGGCTGGACATATAACTCAGTGGTTAAGGTGCTTGTCTGCAAAGACTAACGGTCCCAGTTTGATTACCCAGTACCCTTGTAAAGCCAAACATACAAGGTAGCACATGCACCTCGAATTTGTCTATAGTGGCTAGAGGCCCTGGTGTGTGTTCATTCTCTCTCTCACTCTCTCTCTCTCTCTTTCTCAAAAAATTAAATAAATAAACTATTAAAATATCCAGTACAAAATTTTAATATTGCTTTCATTCCAATTTGGCAGTGGATAAAAGATAGCTATTTACAGTTCAGATTATAAAGAGTTCAAGGGAAATATTTCTCTTTTTGATCTTTGCATGCCCAATTCTTGCCACAACCTTGGGCACAGAGTAGGTACTCAATATGTGATCATTAGTTCTACTGGATTGTCTATCCAAAGTGTCAAGAATCTCTAGGTTCCAATCTCCCCCATCCATCCCATCTGCGTGTATTGGGGGAAAGGGGAAGAAAGTGAAAGGCTAAAAAGAAAACCAAGGGGCTGGAGACATGGCTCAGTAGTTAAGGCGCTTGCCTTCAAAGCCAGGTTCAATGCCCCAGTACCCACGTAAAGCCAGATGCGCAAAGTGGTGTATGCATCTGAAGTTTGTTTAGAGTGGCTTGAGGCCCTGGCACTCCCACTATCCTCCTCTCCTATCTTTTCTCTATTTCTCTCTGCTTGCAAATAAATAAATAAAAATATTTTTAAATAAAGAAAATCAAACCTAAGAATGACCTCCTCTTAGTCTTGTTTTCCTCGTACACAGAATGGAGGAGATAGGATCATGACATGGGCTTCTGAGGACTAGATGAAAAAAATAAATGGAAGCTACCCACTTTCACAGAGAGCATTAGGCAGGAGAATATAATTAAATATCAAATTGATCAGATAAAGGCATATAGTCACCCATAACTATTGAGCTCGGTGGTTGAGTTTATGTTGCCAAAATTAAATTGGTGCCAGTAGAGCAAAGAAAGAAATAGACTGTCTCATACAAGCCAGCCTCAGCCTTCCCTCTTATCCCCACCCTCTCCCTTCCTACTCCCCCGGATGTAGGAAGTATGTTGTTCCTGGAGCATTACAGATCTACAGAGCATTTGGTGGTAAGGAGGTGGGGACCGGCTTCAGGAATTTGGAGGGACAGAGTGGCGTGCAAAGGGAAGAGGAAAAAGCCAACAGCACCTGCTCTGTAGACCAGAGGTTTCCATCCAGTGGGACTGAAGGCGTGGAATACTGACCCCCTCACCCTCTGGAATTGGGACAGCACTTCGGATCACAGAGTGCTGTTGTCTTACACACCACCAAATTCAGGTGGCTATGCCATCACGCTGTTTGAATAGTGTCGTTGTCTAAGTGTGCCAGGACACAGAGTTTGAACAATAATAAAAGCCCCAGTCTGACCCAGATTCCCAAAGAATGCTTAAGCTGGTTGAGACAAGTAAGAGATAGACTTTGGACAAGCAGCAAAGATAATGTGATTTCAAGGCTGACAGTCCTCTTGCAACCCACCTCCAAGCTCACCTGCCCTCGGGTCAGACATTTTTAGGCAAAAGGCTCGAAAATTACACACTTAAAAATCAAAATATAAGTGACTGTATCATCTTTTTCTCCTTATAAAGACTAAAGCTGTGGGAAAAAATAAAGCAAAACAAACAAACAAACAAGCAAAAACAGAAGAACCGAGACTCAACATCCTAAAGAACTTGATATAAAAGGAAAAGGAGGGCTGGAGGGATGGCTTAGCAGTTAAGGCATTGGTCTGAAAAGCCATAAGGACCCAGGTTCGATTCCCCAGGATACACATAAGCCAGATGCACAAGGGGACGCACGCATCTGGAGTTCGTTTGCACTGGCTGGAGCCCTAGCACGCCCATTCTCTCTCTCTGTGTCAGATAAAACATTAATTTATAAAAAAAAGGAAAAGGAGCAAAAGTTGGAAGCCTGAAGGCCCTGAGAGACAACTGCACCGTGCGTCAATCCTCAGTGCTCATCATGTACTGCCAACCTCAGTGGGGCTCCTGACGGACATGGGGTCCAGAGGACCAGCAGACAAGCGGAGCCGAGTGAGACCACTGCGCCCAAGAGAGGCCAAAGGAAACGCTGTGGGAAATGGAGTCAGGCTGAGCTCTGACTAGTGAGTGGACAGGAAGAAGGACAAGGGCAGATTCTCGGAGGGATATGGTTACCTACCCCAACGCCTGCTGCCTGTCTTAAACGTCACAAATCAGACCTGTGGCCCAAACACAAGACCAAATATCTCCGTGTTGCCTCTAGCGCTCTGAACGGCAGCTGTGGTAGCAGGTAGAGGACCAGTGGAGAAAGGCTGCTGGCCTCACATAGTAAGAATCGTGACTTTTATATTTCTTAAGCACTTCTTGGGCTGGAGAGATGGCTTAGCGGCTAAGGCATTTATTTGCCCTGGAAAGCCAGAGGACCCAGGTTCGATTCCCCAGGACCCATGTAAGCCAGATGCACAAGGTGGCGCATGCGTCTGGAGTTCTTTTGCAGGGGACTACAGGCCCTGGCGCTGCCCATTCTCTCTCTGCCTGTCTCCTCTCTATCTCTCTCGCTCTTTGCTTGGAAGTAAATAAATACATATTTTAAAAAAAAGCACACACCACACATCACACCCACAGACACACACATGCAAATAAAATACCAAGCATGAGCATGCGCGCCTGTGACCCTAGAGCTGAGCAGGGTAGAGCCGGGACAATCGCTTCAGCCAGTGTAGCTGAAAAGCAGGGGGGGGTGGGCCCAGGTTCAAAGAGCGGCTCTACCTCAGGGCAATGAGGCAGAGCAGCGACAGAGGAGGTGACCCGATGTCTTCCCCTGGCTTCTGCACACGCGCGCATACTATACACGCGCGGCATACAAACCACATGCACACGCACACCAAATTAAAATGACCTGGTCCCCCTCACTAAAGAACTAGGAACTTCACGTACGGAAGTCTGAGATGGGCACGTGACAAGCGGTCCCGGGAGGACAGCGGCTGTGCTCACCTGTCACGTGTGTATCTGCAATGATGATTTCATCCACATACAGCAGGCCTGGCTCCTGGGCCACCGTCAGGATGTCAATCCGTTGAACCAACACGGAGTTGCTCGCTGGAGAAGGCTGGAGATCCTCGGAGTGCCACACGCATGCGTCCCACAGGTTAGTGCACGTGAACTTCCAGCTGCAAAGGCAGGCGGGAGGGGCTCAGGCGGGAGAAGGACTCCGTGGGTCCTGAGCTACTCAGTATCGGGTAGCTCTGTGCGCCTCAGGCTCGGCTCCGCTTTGGCTACGATGCTGACAAGTCCCATTTTAAGTGACTCTTTCGGGCTGGAGGGATGGCTTAGCGGTTAAGGCATTTGCCTGCAAAGCTGAGGACCCAGGTTCAATTCGCCAGGACCCATGTAAGCCAGATGCACAAGGTGGTGCATGCGTCTGGAATTCATTTTCAGTGGCTGGAGGCCCTGGCGTGCACCCGTTCTCTCTCTTAAATAAATATAAAACTAAGTGAAATTTTTCATTCGCCACACTCAGTGTCAGCAGCATTTTTAAATTGCAATATGGAACTGAAGAGATGGTTTAGTGGTTAAGGCACTTACCTGCAAAGCCTAAGGACCCAGGTTCGATTGCCCGGGACCCACATAAGCCAGATGCATAATGTGGTGCATATGTCTGGAGTTTGTTTGCAGTGAGGGCCTAGAGGCCCTGGCATGCCCATTCTCTCTCTCTCTCTCTCTCTCTCTCTCTCTCTCAAATAAATAACAAGTAATTACAATGTAACTGTCTTAAGCAGATTATGTTAGGCTCTAACCACAAAGAGGACGGACACTTCCAGTCATTACTAACTCACTTGGATTTTAAACCACATGCAAGACCCATAAGAAGCATCTGGAAAGAGCGCAGGACCAAGGGACTGAAGTGCCTGAACCTTATTCCGGAGTCACTGGCCAAACGCCTTTTGGTGAAATGCATATTCTCAGGGTCTCAATTTTCCTCATCCATCACGTCAAAGAATGTGTTATAAGTGCTGTCCTAAATCGAATACACTAAGATTCTGCCCCGATGAGAAATGTCTGAACTCCTGCTAGAAGCTAACTCCTGAGCCAAACTGCATTGTCAGTTAGAGTAAGTGGGTTTTCCTCACGTCAGTGTTTGTGGCCTAAATACAAGACAGTACTTCAGGCGAGCTATGGCTCCCCAAGATGGCCAATCCCCAGAATGGTGGAATCCACCCACACCTCAGCTCGAATAGCTACCTCTCGGGGCTGGGTTCCACGAGACTCCAGTTGCAGGTGCTGTTCTTCTTGATGACATTTCGTAAGCCCAGCGTGAAAGACACCGTCACCCTCAGGGTCGTACGCATGTGGCCTTTGTACGCAATACACAGCTATGAACACCAAACAAGTCCTTCAATTCTTTAATGCAAGAAGCAAATTTCCTCCCATATGTGGTGAGGCGTCCACATCTCTAGACTGTTGCCACGTGCCATGACAGAGCCCAGTTCCTGCCCTCTTGGAGTTTCCAGTCTAGCTGGGAACCCATATTCATCCTCAACAAAACTGGGGGAAAACACAATAACTGGTTTTATTTTGAGGCCACTCCCAACAGGCTGGCCTTTTTTTTTAATGTGAGAGAACAAGAGAGAGAGAGAGAGAGAGAGGTGGAGAGAGAATTGGTGTGCCAGGGCCTCAGCCACTGTAACTGAATTCCAGACACATGTGCCACCTTATGCACACGTGCAACCTTGTCTGCTTGCATGACCTTGTCCATCTGGCTTACGTGGGCTCTAAAGAGTCGAACAGCGGTCCTTAGGCTTTGCAGGCAAACACCTTAACTGCTAAGCTATCTCTCCAGCCCAATAACTGCTTGTTATGATGTAAAAAAAAATTCACCAGAGCCGTTAAAAGTGTACTACTGGGGCTAGAGCAATGCTTCAGTCATTATAGGCACCTGCTTGCAAAGCCTGAAGGCATTGGTTCAAGTCCCTAGTACCCACATAAAGCCAGATGCACAGAATGACAACTATTTCTGGAGTTTGTTTGCAGTGGCAGGAGGCCCTGGCACACCCATACTCACTCACTCTATCTCTCATGAACTCTGCTACCCCAGAAAGACTCACTCCAGTTCCCAAGGGGCTAATGAGCTGCACTTCTTGTTGCTGTTTTATTGTGTGTTTGTTTGTTTTCAAGGTAGGGTCTCATTCTAGCACAGGCTGACCTGTAATGCACTATGTAGTCTTAGGGTGGCCTCGAACTCACGTTGATACTCCTACCTCTGCCTCCTGAGCGCTTGGATTAAAGGCGTGCGCCACCATGCCCGGCTACAGTTGCACTTCTTTATGAAGACGACAGAGCTACTGAGCCAAGATGTAAGCAGTATTCAAGCAATGTCACAATAGATAGACAGATGATTGATAGATCAATGATGACAGACAGACAGGAGATAGATAGACAGATTTACTTCCAGGTAACAGTATACAAGCGAGGCCTCGTTCATACCCAAAACAGTGGCTAGGAGATTGAAACCTCAGCCTAAAATCCTTCAATAAAACAAAGCAATCATTCATTTGTGCTTCAGGTATTTATACGTGTTTTTTTTTTAATTTTGAACCCAGAGAATATCAGCCCCTCCCATCCTGCCTGCTCTGCGGAGATGAGGACTGCTACTCACCTGTGGGTACTGATCCAGCCGATAGCCTTTCTCTGCAGCCAGGGGCACTAAGGCAAGGTGTCGGGGCTGATGGAGGCTGAACCTGCCACAGAAGGGCTCCGTCGCACTGGTGAGAACCCCATCAGAGCTGGAGCCTTGTAGGCCTAGATGCAGTTCAGACAGAAACAGGAACGCACACACAGCCATTAAACAGGACAGAGCTTCCCATCGCATGGAGGACATGGGCTGTGATATTGGTCCCTCAACTCTTGAGAGAGATGGACAGAGCTGATGTACCAACTTAAGGTTCTTGCCGTGAGACGTTCTAACTGTCCCCGGAACATGGACTATGCAGCAGGGCATGAAAAACCATTGAGAAGCAAGAGACGGAATGTCAACTAGGACTTACTCCTCTTATTATTTCTTTCTTTTAGTTTTTTGTGGTAAAAGTCTCACTGTAGCTCAGGCTGACCTGAAATTCACTGTGCATATTATTCCAAGACAAGTTTTCTGTTTGTTTATTATTTATTTATTTATTTATTCATTTATCTTTGTTTTCAAGGTACTGTCTAGCTGTGGCCCAGGCTGACCTGGAATTCACTATGGAGTCTCAGGGTGGCCTGGAACTCACAGAGATCCTCCTACACCTCTGCCTCCCGAGTGCTGGGATTAAAAGCGTGCACCACCACGCCCCGGCTCTTTCTTATGCATTTTGAACTGAACAGGACTTTAGAATTGTTGCCATTTCCGCCTATATCCTGGTCCTTATTCGCTGTTCGGCATGGGGCTGTCGGGGTCGCACCTCACCCTCCCCAGGCTTTAGGAGCAACGTGACTTCTGTTGACAGACACGGGAAGCACCTCCCGCGCATGCGCAGGGCCACCCTCATGCCACTGCATGTCCAGATCCAGTTTTCATGCTTTTATTTGACTCTGTTAGTACCTTGGACAGGAAATGAAGATGGTTCCTATCTTAAAGGGGGGGGGCGGGGGGCGGGGGACATGATAGAATAGAGAGTGAGAACCAAGCCAGAAACACCACCTGGTTCAAATCCAAGCCGCAGTAGGATGTTGGCTGAAGCAGGATCCAGTGTGCATTTTACTGCAAGTAATTCCTCAATGGCGGTCTGAACCTATTGAAAGGAAAAACAGACCAGGCATTCATCTGGTGAGCCTAAAGACCACCCCTAGACCATGTCAACTCTCAGGATTTGAAGGGGAAAAAAAAAAAAAAATCCCACCTGCTGGGCTGTGGCGTTTGCAGGAATTGGTTGGCTGGAGACATTGTCCCAAGTAAGGAAAAAATTTCCTCGGCCTTTCACGTTCAGCATCTGGTAAGTCAGGAGAGACGAGAGTGACTGAGGCGCGCACGTTGCGCCAGTGGTCAGTCTGCAGAACACGCCTTCTCGGGTTTCTGCTTTCATTTCATGAATGTTTCGGTTTCCTAAATACACTATGATCCAGGAATCACTGAAGAACACAGTGTCATCATCTAATGAAAACTTGTCCTGGGCCCGGCGTGGTGGCGCACGCCTTTCATCCCAACACTCGGGTGGCAGAGGTAAGAGCATCGCTGTGAGTTCGAGGCCACCCTGAGACTACGTAGTGAATTCCAGGTCAGCCTGGACTAGAGTGAAACCCTACCTCGAAAAAACATAGATAAATAAAAGTTAAAAAAAAAAAGGGGGGACAGGCATGGTGGTGTACGCCTTTAATGTCAACACTAGGGAGACAGAGGTAGGAGCATCACTGTGAGTTCGAAGGCCGCCCTGAGACTACGTAGTGAATTCCAGGTCAGCCTGGGCTAGTGCAAAACCCTACCTTAAAAAACAAACAAAGCAAAATAAAAAATAAACAGAAAACTTTTCCTGGAATAACACGCATGAATGCCTCCCTATTTATCTGTGTCCCTTTTTTGAGAGTATGATGTAAAAGTCATCATTGCATGCCACCCTTTTGGACCTTCTCCTAAAAAGCTTTCTCCCAGGAGGGTGTCAGAGACAGACGCAACTGCGTTGCATGTCACACACTCCTGAAGGCTTTCTCCATCGCCGCTTTGATTCCAACCACTTAGGCACATGACACGCTTGCTCTGAGTTAGATCTGTGAATCACTTCTTATTTTCTACTTTGATCCATGGCTATTTAGAATGTTAGAATGGAATCTTTAGAAGGTAGAGTCCACACTGACTCATCTTTGTGTATCAAGAAAGTGAACAAGAAAAAATTATGTCAAAATTATTCAACAAAAAGTAAGGGGAGTACAGGGCTGGAGAGAGAGCTTAGTGGTTAAGACACTTGCCTGCAAAACCAAAGGACCTAGGTTTGATTCCCCAGGACCCACATAAGCCAGATGCACAAGGTGCTGCCTGCATCGGTAGTTCGTTTCCAGAGGCTGGAGGCCCTGGCATTCCCATCCATGTTAACTTTCTTTCTCTCTCTCTCTCCCTCTCTGTCTCTTTCTCAAATAAATAAATAAAAATAAAATATTTTTAAAAATAAGGGGATTCAATAGAAAGACTCTAAGAATAATCTATAAAAATAAGAAATATAAACACAGCCCATAGGGAAATAACACCTGAATAGGTCAAAAAGTTATGGTGTTTCACTTTGTGTGTGTGTGTGTGTGTGTGTGTGTGTGTGTGTGTGTGTGTGTGCACATGCATGTGCTCACTCCTGTGTGCATGTGTGAGTGTGTGCCTAAAGGCCCTTAAATGTGCTTTGGGAAATAATTCCCCCCCAAAAAAAAATCTTGCCTGGAAAGTAAACTCCTAAAACTGCACCAATGAGGACGACCATCTAACAAGAACAAGGCTTCATTAAAAAAAGTCTTCGGGGCTGGAGGGATGGTTTGGAGGTTAAAGCGCTTGGTGCAAAGCCAAAGGATTTGATTCGATTCCCCAGGACCAACATAAGCCAGATGCATGTGGTGGCACATGCATCTGGAGTTCGTTTGCAGGGGCTGGCGGCCCTGGTGCACCCATTCTCTCTCTGTCTCTCTCTTTCTCTCTAATAAATTTGGGGATTTTTTTTTTTTGTCTTTTTTTGTTTTTGTCTTTTTGGTTTTCGAGGTAGGGTTTCACTCTAGCTCAGGCTGACCTGGAATTTGCTATGTGATCTCAGGGTGGCCTCGAATGCATGGTGATCCTCCTAGCTCTGTCTCCCAAGTGCTGGGATTAAAGGTGTGCACCACCACGCCCAGGTTTCTAATAAATTTTTAAAAAGAAGGAAATTTCACAATCACTGGATTGATTATAAGTATCCTTTACAGCAGAAATCATTGTAACCATAACTCAGGTTAACCTGGCTGGCAGCCGGTGGTCCATCTACTAAGTAATGCCTCACTCTTCCCCCAGCTCACGTTCATGGGACTGGGAGGACCCACAGACCTGTATTTCTGGAAGTCTCTGGGCTCGCGCTCGGATCTGGTGTTTCTCCAGGAGGTAGGTGGGGACCACATCAGGGTTCAGCCAAGTGTTGTGGACCTGGACACCGATTCTCATCCCTTGGCTGGGGGCTATCCCTTGATGCTCTGCTTCCAGGTAATACTTGGCTCCTCCCAACAGTTCCAACTTGGGAGTCTTCTGTCGCCAGAACCCATCCTTCCCGTTCTGCTCCCAGGAGTCAAACCAGTCAGCAGTGCCAGCTCCAACGGAGGCCACCTGCACCTGCACACGGATAAGCCTGTCGCGGTGAACGTCACGAAGCTCCCAGGCTTTGTTCTCAAATAGTGTCTGAAGCACTGACGTGGCATTGTGCTGTGGTCAGCTTTATCCAAAAGAATTTCTCCACTCACCTTACTCTGTGGTGGTTTTTGATTCATAACTCCTTGTTCCTTTCCCCCTATTTCTCAGTTGAATAGTATTTGAGGCTTTGAGGAGGTATTTAAGGCAGGAATAGCACCCTAACATAGTAGGTTTACACGAGGGTATCAAAAGTAGTTTTAAGTCTTTAAGGGACCTGGAGTGACTTTAACTTATCAAAATGTATGACTGTTCTCCAACTAACAGATCAATTTAAAAAGGCATATGTTAAAAAAAAATATTGTGGCCGGAACTGGAAAGATGGATCAGAGTTGTTAAAGGAGCTTGCTTGCAAAGCCCAACAGCCTGAGTTCAATTCCCCAGGACCCACAGAAAGCCAGATGCACAAAGTATTGCATGTGTCTGGAGTTTGTAGTGGCAAGAGGCCCTGGCAGGTGTCCATTCTCTCTCTCATACATAAAAAATGTGTTTAAAAAATACTGTGGGGCTAGAGAGACGGCTCAGCAGTTAAGGTGCTTGCCTGCAATGGCTAACTGCCTGGGTTCGATTCCCCAGGGCCCACTGGAAAGCCAGATGCACAAAGTGGTGCATGCATCTGGAGTTCGTTTGCAGTGGCCAGAGGCCCTGACACACCCATTCTCATTCTTTCTTTCTCACTCTCTTTCTCTCTTATACATAAAAAAAAAATTTTAATATTACGGTTCTTTTCATTGACAGAGTGAATTTTGGCTGCTCTCTAAAGACATCATTTCTTATCCTTCAAGGTAAACAAAAGAGGGATTTTGCACAAGGTTGATCCAGACAATAGAAATGCGCAAGTTTTGGAGCCAGGCAGATCTGAATTTGAATTCTGAATATTCCTTTCACTATCCAGGCAATCATGAATTGGCATATGATCCTTCTAAGCCTCTGTTTCCTTATCTAGACAATGAGATCTGTGTATCTCACAGAGATACAATAAGTTAGAAACAAGGATTTAGGGCGGGGAAGATGGATCAGCCATTAAAAAGCCATTAAAAGGCACTTGCTTGCAAAACCTGCCAGCCTGAGTTTAATTCCTCAGTAGCACATAAAGCCAAATGCACAACGTGGCACATGTATCTGGACTTCATTTTCAGTGGTAAGAGACCCTGCTGCGCCTATATTTTCCTTCTTTCTCTGTCTCTCTCTCTCTCTCCCTCTCCCTCTCTCTCTCTTTCCCTCTGTGTGTGTGTGTGTGTGTGTGTGTGTGTGTGTCCTTGCAAATAATTTTTTTTTTTCAAAAGAAAAGAACCAGGGCTGGAGAGATGGCTTAACCATTAAGCGCTTGCCTGTGAAGCCTAAGAACACTGGTTCTAGGCTCAGTTCCCCAGGACCCACGTTAGCCAGATGCACAAGGGGGCGCACGTGTCTGGAGTTCGTTTGTAGTGGCTGGAGGCCCTGGCATGCCCATTCTCTCTCTCTCTCTCTGCCTCTTTCTCTCTCTGTCTGTCGCTTTCAAATAAATAAACAAAAAGAAAAGAAACAAGGACCTAGAAATGTAGCATCACGCTGAGTTTACAATAAAGGCACAATAAAGGGTAGGTAACATTATAGTTGTCCAAATTGTTTTCCTGGTCACCTAGTGAACACGAGAGTTTTAACTTTGATCCATTCTTGTTTAAGGCCACAGGACTTAGAACAAAGAAGGTGCAACCAAGAGGAAGGGTGATACCTTGGTCCTTGGCTCCTCTGACCAACTGAAATGCAAGGAGGCTTGGCTGTCTGCCTGGATCCAGAACGTGTAATTATTTGTCTCAGGAGCCATGAAGAACCCACTGAGCCGTGCTCTGTGATGTGGGAGAGCAGAACCATTAGTTGAGAACACCATGAAGCACCCCCCCATTGTTGAAGTAGCCCATGGGATGAATGAACCCCTAGAACTCTCACTGCCTTTCTTCGCTGTACCCTAGTCTTGTCTGAGCCAGTCATCCCACGTTTGATATGGACTCCCCCACTTCTACAACATACCTGAAAGGGTGCCCTTCCCTTGGCCAAAATCTAGATGGAGAACTGGCATTCGGGACTATCTGCCGCCTGTACCCCGGGGTGTCTTCAGTCAGTTCTATGTCCCCAGCAGCTTCTCCAACTTCAAAAAGCAGTCCTCGATTGCCTGTAAGACAAGTCAATTCATAACCACAAACCGAAGGCTTTCCTCCCCAAACTGGAGGACTCCATTCAAATTACAAGGAGAAAGTCGATGCACAGCCTATCTAGGAAGTGGGTCAGTGGAGACTGAGATGGGATCATCCAGTGAGAGGCTCTGTAACACTGCAAGTGTTCTGCAAAGCAGAAAATGTTCCCTGGGTAGAAAGAGACCTGGTAAGAAACAGTAAGGGAAGGGTCTCTCAGAGCACCAAAGAGGAGCAAGTCATCTTTTTGTCGTTGTTGCTGTTTTGTTTTGTTTTTCGAGGCTAGGGTCTCACTCTGGTCCAGGCTGACCTGGAATTCACTGTGTAGTCTCAGGATGGCCTTGAACTCACGGCGATCCTCCTACCTCTGCCTCCCGAGTGCTGGGATTAAAGACATGTGCCACCACGCCCACGCTTTTGGGGGGGGGCGGGGCAGCAGTGGTACCATAGAGAGAGCCACATGAGAGCAAATGTGAAGGAGTAAATGCCGTGGCTGGGTAAAGGAGCGCAATGACCTGTCCCTGTGCTTTCTGAAGCTGGAAGTGAATTTCAGGATCCCTTCAGGTCTGGTTTAGCCTGTGAATTCCATTCCATAAAACCCCCTTGTTCCCAGAAAGAAAAAAAAAAACTTAAATTTTTCAAGTGCCATGACCTCAATTTGTGGACGTGCACACAGAGCCAATTATGTGGCATGCTGCTGTTATGTGACATTTTAAATGATACTGTACTTATTAATTTGTGTTTCACATTAAGCACACCTTGAGGCAAAAGGCACATATGCGATCAATACTGGATATTAATTTTGGTTGATGGTCAAAGCTTCGGACTTATACAGCTGTGAGTCCACGTTCCAGCTCCACCTCTTATAAAATGTGTAGCTTTGAGCCAATTGTTTAATGCCCTTGTGTCTTCATTGATCATGAAATTGGACCAATAATCAATGAATAGAGATAATACACAAGGAATAGGAGCCTGTGACATAGCAAGTTCTGAACAAAGAATGTATCTGTGGCTACTATTATTATTATAAACTATAAATGGCTATTATTCTTCCTCATTAACACCAGAAATAGAGGGAGTTAATGGACAAGGACATTTAAGAGCAAGTATTAAGAATATTACTTTAGGGGGCTGGAGAGATGGGTCAGTGGTTGAGGTACTTGCTTGCAAAGCCTAACGACCTGATTTGATTCCTCAGTACCCACATAGAGCCAACTGCACAAAAGTGGTGCATGCATTTGGAGGTCTTTTGTAATGGCTAGATGCCCTGGTGCACCCATTCTCATTCATTCTCTCTCTCTCTCTCTCTCTCTCTCTCTCCCCTTGCAAATAAATAATATTTTTTTAAAAAAATATTACTTTAACTCTGGGTTTCTGGACCTTACCACTGTTGAAAATTTAGGCTGTACTACTCTGTAACAGGCTGTTCTGTGCAGTGCAGGATGCTGACCAGCGTCACCAGCACATTCCTAACATGTCACAGCCAAATTTGTTTCCATATATGGCAAGTGTCCCCCTGGGGACAAAATACCCACACACACACGCACACGCACACACACGCACACACACACAGAGTGTTGGCAAACCACTGCCTTGTGTGGAAATTTGCCCTGCTTCCATGGAAGAAACTTCAGAAGGATTTCAGAAAGGATATCACTAATTCTAAGAGCTGCTTTCAGGAAATGACCCCACCCCTGCCAAAGTGGCTGAAGGAGGAAACGCTCAGCGAGGGAGCAGGCTCGTCCTTCCCTAGCACAGAAACATGCGTCCCATCCTCTGCTAGTTTCAGTACGTGTGTTTCCTGGCTTGGGAGCTCCCCGGGAGGAAAAATCGCCAGGCTGGAAGCGGGCACATTCTCAAGCCGAAGTCTTGCACACATTTTCACAGTCGACTGGCCCTTCTTCCCAAAGGTTTTCTTCCCTGCGGAGCAACTTTCCTTACAGGTTCTGAGCCCCTTGGGCAGAGTCACTGCATCTGGTTTAACAATTAAGTCAGCCCCTGTGCCCAGACCTTCAGCCTGGGTCCTTAGTCACATAACATGCCAACATCCCCTAATCCCTAACTACACTTAAGCCTCCAGTTCTAACACTTAGCAGAAAATGCTTCCAGCCATGAAGTCGGAGCTGTAAACCAAGGAGGACAGGTGGAACATGCTACCTTGTCTGCTCTGTTTCTGTCAACCACAAGCATACGTTGGTGGCAATGTTCCAACACATCCCTGTGCGTGAAATCAGCAGCTAGATGCCCAGAAGGGAGAAAAGCAACATTTAAATATACTCCACTACACCTCCCTCACCGACCTATCTAATGCTGCTGTTATGAGTGCGGAGAGCACGCTCTGATGCTCCTGTCTTCTCGGACGAGACATATTCACCTGACCCAAAGGATGCGGGAAGACAGTTTGGAGATCTTTCTTGTTGCCGTTCTGGTTTCCACTGAACGCCCTGCCTAGACACCCAGCTGGGGCTAGAGTGCAATGTCACTCTGCAACTGAATAAAGCCAAGAGCCTCGCTGATAGGAAAGCCTTGACGGAGAGAGAGGCGTTGTGGGCTCAGGGCTCACTGAGCTCATCAGTCACACGGCTGAGACGGAATCCAAGCATTCCCTTTTACTCCCCAGGCCTTCATGACCAAGCAGGCGAGTAGAGAGTTCACTGAGCAGCCCTGGTGACTTCCTTACCTGCCTGAGGAGCGGTGAGCCTTGCTCCTTTTCCCGGAGCCCTGGTGGTACACTCAATCTTCCTGGGAGACACGTGTCTAATGTCACATGGAATGCCTAAGGAGAGTTTGAAAAGTGCATATATATAATATTATTACATTATATAATATATATAATATAGATAGATAGATAGATAGATAGATAGATAGATGATAGATAGATAGATGGATGGATGGATGGATAGATGGATGGATGGATAGATAGATAGATAGATAGATAGAAGATAGATAGATAGATAGAAGATAGATAGATAGATGGATCCGCATATGGAAGGAAATATATTAATCCGACAACAAGAACAGGCTGAAGTGGTCAGGCTCCTTGCTGTAAAGCAAAGTTCTGGGTGTGGGTAGGACAGCAAAGGTTGTCACCTTAACTGACAGAGGTACAAAGAAGTGCAGGGTAACAGAGCTCAGGGAAGCTTCATGGCCATTAGAAAGAAAGGTGATGCCATTCACTGAGCTGAGTGAGGAGGGTATAGTAGTCTGAATGTGATGATGTCAATGAATGGCTCCGTAGACGCAGACGCAGATGCTTTATTGAAATGGAGTTTGCAGCTGCAGGCCCTAGCAGGCAGAGTCCTGCTACAGGGCCCAGCGGGGGAAGGGCCTATCACTGCATGTGGATCTGAATTCCAGCTCAAAACTATGTGCAGAGCAGTTTGAGCTCTGGCGTCCGTGTTCGCTCTCCGCGGTTGTTTCTCTCTACTCGGGTGGGTGCAAGGGAATAGCTTCCTCCACCACTGATGGAACCCCCCTGGATTTGTGAGCGGGAATAAAGCCCTTCGTCCCGCAGACTGTGTCTGGTTGGACGTGTGTCCCAGCAGCACCGAGGTGGCTGCAACAGAGGGTACGTGTGACGTGAGTGTGAAATGACACTCTTCTGCACCCATGGCTGACGTCACCAACTACAGGATCATCGTTTCTGGCAGAAATCAACAGGGGATTCCAGAGAGATACCACTGAAAGGTTTCCCAGGGGGAAATAATTCCAAAATACTTCGCATAGCAAATGTCCACACCGGAGCCTGAGGGAGTTTGAATGGAAGTGTCCCTCACAGCCTCAAGATGTTGGTGACTAAGCCACCTACTAAGTCCCCAGCTGGTAGGGTCCGTGTGAGGTGGAGCCCTGCTGGAGGAGGTGTGTCACTAGGGGCGGGCCTTGAGGTTGATTGGTCTAGCCGACTGTGTGTTCAAAGCCACCTGGGGCTCGTTCATTCATTCTCTCTCTCTCCCTCTCTCTCTCCTGCACATGTGTGAATTAAGTGAGCTTCCTCTGCCATGATGAAATTTCCCCTTAAAACTGTAAGCCTGAAATAAATCCTCTCCTTCTATAGGCTGCTTTTGGTAGGGTGTTGTGTCCCGGCAACGAGAAGCTAACTGCTTTACCGCGCCTCCAGCTACAGAGGAAAAGAGAGGAGAGGGTTGTTTACGGGTGATAGTGGAGCTTTGTGATAAAGCTGTTTGCTTTCTCCTCCTCCCCTTCACCCTTAAGTTAGCCACCCCTGAGGGAATTAGCCATGCATGGTGAGCCTGTCCGCATGACGTCCTGTTGCTGCGTAGAGTGACAGGACAGAAATGTCACGGGGCCTCCACCTCACACAGGTGAAGGACTCTGCTGACATCATGTATTGGGAAGGACAAGGATGGCTTCCCTTCACAGCACTGGGGTCGTAAGAAATGCACACCCTCCCACAGCATTTAGAACTGAACTATTCTCAACCATTTTAACATAGTTACCTGCAATGGTAACCTGGGCAGATGTGTCAAAGAAGTCTCCTGTAATCGTGATATCTGTTCTTCCCTCAAGGCTCCCAGTGTCTGGAAACACAGAGAGTATTTCTGCAAGAGTTTTAAAAAAAGAAAAAATGTAAGCTACCAAATATAGGACACCATATGCCCCAGATACTATGATAGTGAAGCCATTGTAATTTATTTCTTACTTTACTTCCTAAGTCCAAGAACAATTGGAATTTTTTCCCAAGAATAGCTTTTTTTAGCTGCACATAATAAAAGGACTGTAAGTATATAAATATATTCTATACAGGATAGATAATTAAAGGATATGTCACTCATGGTATCTGTAAAATTCCATGTATATCCGATGCTTTCTTGGGAAATCTGTCTCTCCACCTCAAGGGCTTTATTTACTATCAGAGCACAGTGTGATAAACAGTATGAAGAAATCAACTTCTTTTTTTTTTTTTGGTTTCGTGAGGTAGGGCTCTCACTCTAGGCCAGGCTGACCTTGAATTCACTATGGAGTCTCAGGGTGGCCTCGAACTCACGGCAATCCTCCTACCTCTGCCTCCCGAGTGCCGGGATTAAAGGCGTGCGCCACCACACCCGCCTAAAAAATCAACTTTGACTACACTGAGCAAGGCTTCCGTTAGTCGAGCAGGAGGGATGGCATAGACCCCAGGGTTTCCCACTCTGGCCCAAGCCGCAGGTTCCTCTTCGAGGCACACTCACCACCTCATGCCCACTTCTCTCAGGCTGAGTTCTCTCTAGCAGTATGCCACATATGCCCCCGAGAAGGCCACGTCATCTCCTCCCTTCCTTAACTAGAGTTATAGCTTCCCTTTGCTGCATTGTCTGATAATGCAAATGTAAACTGAACTGAGGGGTTGACTGTGAATGGTTACAATTTCAAAATAGGAGTCTATGAGGATGTTTCCTAGTGTTCTCACCCATGAGACAAAGCACAGGAGGAGATGGGCGCAGAGGTTGAACCCTCTCACACTCACATAGCAACGTTTACTATGAATAACATCCTTCTTTCTTTAATATTTTATTCATTTACTTGCAAGCTGAGAGAGAAAGAAGAGAGATAGAGAGAATGCGCATGCCTGGGCCTCCAGCCACTGCAAATGGACTCCAGATGCATGCGCCACTTTGTGCATCTGGCTCTACATGAGTCCTGGGGAATCAAACCCTGGTCCTTGGGCTTTGCAGTCAAGCACCTAAACTGCTGAGCCATCTCTCCAGCCCCAACATCCTTCTTTTAACTTACTTTTATAATCGCCTTTGAATACTGATGTTGGAATTTTCTGTATTAGCTTCATGTAGGATTAACACTTCCTTTTATTGCCGTTCAGATTTTTGAATCAGGATCTTGTTAAAGTAGTCCAAGCTAGCCTCGAGTTTTTGATCCTCCTGCCTCAGTGTCTTAAGTAGCCGGGATGGTAACTGCACACCATCATGCCCAGCTCTGTGTGATGTGCATTCAAAATGACACAGACCATAGGGGTGATCAATTTAGGAATTTCTTAAACATTCAAAAAAGCTGTAGGTATTTAATAGAGTTTTCAACATTCACACAGCACCTACTCAGTACTACTAGGAATATAAAGAGAAATACAAAGCAGTTCCTATCTTTAAGGAGGTCAGTATGGTAGGAAAGCACAAGCAGACAGGAGTATAACTATAATACTTCAGGTTAGCTGAGTTAGAGAAGCTTAGGGGCAGGGTGGGGACGTGGAGGAACAAAATAAGCTTCTAGAAGTGACTTTTTTTTTTTTAACTGAATCTTAAAGGATGAATTTAAACTAACCAACCAAAGCTGGTCATGAAAGCCCACACCTCGAATTCCAGTACGGAGGGTGCTGAGGCAGGGTTACATAATAAAACCGACCCTGTCTCAGAAGCAAAATATAATACTTGACCACGCGAAAGGGATAAAGAGAGAACACTTAAAGTGATGTGGCAGAAAAACATTGCAAGCACGTGTAAGTGTTCTGGGATGCGCAGAGGAAGAAGGAGTTGGAAACCTGGATAAGGAGGAGGAAGGCACTTGGGCTGTTTCTCGTGGGAGATGAGAGTTATCAGAGGGTACTGGACAAGGGAGAAGCATCAGGTGTGTATTTGAGACAGAGATCAGTGGTGGCTGTGTAGAGCTTGGCCCCGCAGAGGACATACGTCAAGTTACCAGCACCTTGAAACATGCTACGCAAGAGAAGATGGGGCCCAGAAGAACGCAATGGTTATAGAGATAAAATAGATGCACCATATTTGAAAAAAACCAATGGGAAATGCAACTAGGAGGAAATAGGGATTGCATGGATATGCCCATGACAGCAACAGAGAAATGTTAGATCAATGTCAAGATTCTTGCTCCCCAATGTCTTCAGACAACTTTTAGAGTTAGAAGGACAAACACCCCATTGTTCATTTATATAGATAGATAGATAGATATAGATATATATAGATATGTGTGTGTGTGTGTGTGTGTGTGTGTGTGTGTGTGTGTGTCTGTGTGTGTGTATGATTCATCAAAGCTCAGAAAGCCTGAAGGGCTTAGCCAGGATGGACCTGTGGTTGAGGGCCAGCCCTTAAGAAGCTCAGCCCTGGACCCTTTGAAGTAATCTACATCTGCTTCCCGCCAAGATTCCTGGGCTGGGAAAAGAGTTGGAGCCTATGAGTTTTCATCCCGAGAGAGGCCTGATCACGAAGTCTGTCAGTGTCATCTCACTGCCAAGGTGGAATGTCAAGGACAGCCAGCTTCTTGGAGTGTGTTGGCTAAGTACACACGCTTTTAAAGTAGGTCTGTTCTTCGTGGCACTAAGACCTTTGGCAAGTGACTGTCTCCCTCTCATTTTTTGCTTGTGTGTGTGTGTGTGTGTGTGTGTGTGTATTGTGCAGGTATGTGTTTACATATGTATGAGAGCACACATGAGCACACATGTGTGGAGACCAGAGGACAACCCCGGGTGTTGCCCTTAATCATGACATCTTTTTGTGGTTTTTGAGACAGGGTCATGAGCTCACCAACTAGGCTAGACGACATAGCCAGTGCACTCCAGGGATCTATCTTCTGTCTCTACCTCCCCAGAACTGGGATTGCATGCATACCACCATGTCTGACATTTTACATACTGGTGATCACAACTTATGTCACCATGCTTGCAAGGCAAGCGCTTTACCAACTGATCTACCTCCCCAGCCCTTCTGCCTCTCAGTCTGTTTTCCTATTAGTAAAATAGGGGTAATATCACCCATTTTGTAGTAAAGGAAAATCAATACTGAGATTGCATGTAAAACATTCAACAGGAGTCAGTCTTCTTGCTATCGTCAGTATAACCATCACCCTTGGGGGCTTCTTCAAATTACCCTCAGACATACTAGATACACTGTTGAAAGACAAGAAAGGCAGGAGTCAGAATTTAGCTCCTGAAAAAAAAAATGGGCTTTCTCTAGAGAGTGAATGGCGTTGACCCTGTGAGCTTTGAAATGGTATCTTGTACCTTCGGAAAAGTGGATTTTTACTGCTTCTGGAGTCTGTGCCTGCTTCATAGACATGTCTTCAGTGGCCCTGTGATTATATTGAAAACTAGACTCTGAGTGCACATCTTTACAGCCAACTCCCTACCAGCGCACTGAGCCCACAGTTTCATGCAAGGTTCCAAGCTTCAGTAGACCTTTGTGGTGTGAGGGCTTTCTCATCATGTGGCAGGTCCTCAGCTTAGCATCCATATAAGCACAGTATAAACTACTGAATGCACGGATGAATCCAGAGATGAGACGTTAGAAGAACAGAAAGACGGGCTTTTAGCATTTCATTTTTAGGTGACATCTTTGTTCTGTTATAAAGACTGATCAAGTCTCTAAATGTGTTATCATCAGCCACATAACAGTGTATCGTCCAACCACAGATCATATATGCATATATCAGTAATCCCAAAAGACCTTGCTGGCACGGAAACATTCCCATTGAGTGGTGATACCAAATCTGTTGTAAGGGCACATCTCAGTATTTTTCTCACATGCTTGCTGTGGTGCTGGTATAACCAATCCTACAGCTCTGCTACTTATAGAAAAAGAATGACAGGGGCTGGAGAGATGGCTTAGTGGTTAAGGTGCCTGTCTGCAAAGCCAAAGGATCTAGGTTTGATTCCCAAGGGCCCACATAAGCCAGATACCCAAGGTGGCACCTAATGTCTGGAGTTGTTTACAGTGGCTAGAGGCCCTGGCATACCCATTCTCTCTTTGGCATGCCTGGGTTCAACTTCACAGCCACCCACATAAAGCTGAATGGGCATTTGAGTACAGAAGCATCCAGATACACACACACACACACACACACACACACACACACACCAAATAAATAATTTCTAACATAAGCTGAGGATAGAGCTCGGTGATAGGGCGATTGTCCAGTATGTGTGAGGCCCTAAGTTCAAGTCCAAGTACTGACACAAAAAATATAACAAAACTATGCACAATACCTAATCTTGGATAATAATGAAAACTAACATGTTCATGTATTAACTTTACTACACTATACTACAAAGTTTATGCATACACTACGATATGCTTTTCACTGTTTTTGTTGTTGTTTTGTTGTTGTTGTTTTGAGGTAGGGTCTCACTCTAGCCCAGGCTGACCTGGAATTCACTATGTAGTCTCAGGGTGGCCTCGAACTCACAGCGATCCTCCTACCTCTGCCTCCTGAGTGCTGGGATTAAAGGTGAGCGCCACCACGCCCGGCTTTCACTGTCATTTTACTGTGCAGTATTTTTAAAGTGAAATGCTCACCATGAAAGGCTGGCGGCAGCTTCAGTCATCTCATATTTGCCTTTTCTCTTGCTTGTGTTGGGTGACTGACCTTCATCGTCTGCCTTTGTGTGTATGTACGCTAAGAGGCGTGTACGATGACGAAGTCACCCAGTGGTGCACTTCCCAGAGCGTTCAGTGGGTGGCATACCTGAGTAGGTCTGGTACAGGAACAGGTCCTGCTTAGCGCTGACGAGCCACGCGTCCTTGTGCACCGTGGACCTTGGAAACAGAGCGAAGTTTTGTGATAAACATCACCTACAATTATATTTCGAAATTGGTGGTTTAAAAAAGCACGTGATGGGCTAAACTCTAATAACGTTTTGGACAACAGCTCCCATGATAACCAGAGAACAATATCAGTGGGTCAAAGTGATCTTCTCATCTACAAAATGATTGTATGGGAATAATGTCTACTTCATAGGGTGTCAAGGGTATTCATTGGAATGATGAATGAGACAGGGCTCAATGTGGGGCTGGCCTTCGGTGGATATAAAGTTCATTAGTTTGCTCTTGAGAAGAGAGAAAGGGGAAATAAATCCATACTTTGAACAATATAGCTGTAGGCAATGTATCACTGTTCTCACAATGAAATTAATACCAGCTAAGCAATGCACTTTGAGAAAAGAAAAAAAAGTCCAGCAGAACATGAAGAAAGGCACATAGAAATCCAGAATCCTATTTCATCTGTCTCTCAAAAGCATGATGAAGTTTGGACCCTTTCCATCTTGAAGAAGACAAAACCCAGGATGATACAATCAATGTATTTCATGAAAACTGTATCACGGTTAAGACATATGGCAGTTTCAAATTCACCACAGTTTAAGCTTACTCAAGAGCTAATTTGAAAAGTACCACACCACCATCACTCCGTCAAAACACTGACGATGCCTATTGGACACAATGCTCACTCAAGTAAAAGAAGTTAAGGAAGCATGTGTGCCCAGTTTCATTATACTATTCTGTTGGTGTACAGATGAAATCATTCATTATGAAGGTTAAAGAGCGCACGGGTGATGAGATAGATAATATAAAATGAGGATACATATGTCTGCTCCCATTCACTTACCTTCCTTTGTTAAATACTGAGAAACTAACATTATAGGAGCCTGAAATGCAAAGAAACAGACATCAATGCAGAAAGCCACACGAATCTCCTGCACCAGACTTGCTGCCATAGACCCAAAGCTCCAACATCACTAAATTAATACCAAACCTAGAATTTCTTTAATGGTGTCCCAGATGAACACCATGCAGGCTGAGCATCACTGACCATGAATTTAAAGGGACAATGGTACTACTGCATAGCAAATAAGACCCCAGGCTTGGATTCAGCTGGGCATGGTTTAAATCCTGGTCCAATGACTAACAGCTATAATATTCTGACTTGAGGGGCTCCGTGGGTAAGAGCGCTTGCTGTGCAAACATCAGGAAGTGAATTCCCTCTCCTGAACTCACAGATAAAGCTGCACATGTCTATGACCCAAGCACTGAGGATGGATTGCTGGGCTTCCTAGGGCAGCCAGGCTAACCAAAATAGAAAAAAAAAAAGGCTAGAGAGATGGCTTAGTGGTTAAGACTCTTGCCTGCGAAGCCTAAAGATCCATGTTCTACTCTCTAGATCCCACATAAACCAGACACACAAAGGTAAGGCAAGTGCAAGGTCGCACATGCCCACTAGGTGGCGCAAGCAAGTGGAGTTCGATTGCAGTGGCTGAGGCCCTGTTGTGCCAATTCTCCCTCTCTCTCGGTCTCTCTCTCTCTCTTTTTCTCTCTCTCTCTCTAAAAATAGAAAAGATGAAAAAAGTGGGGGGATCCAGGTTCAGCAAAAGACTCTCAGGGAAATAAGGTAACAGAGCAAGAGAAGAGGACACTTGATGCCTTTCTGGCCTCTTCACACATGAACATGAGATGTGTGCATCTATACACACACACACATGCCACATACATCCATATCATATACATATATATATATATATATATGTATATATATATATATATATATATATATATATATATATATCAAAAAATGCCAGGCGTGGTGGCGCACGCCTTTAATCCCAGCACTTGGGAGGCAGAGGTAGGAGGATTGCCATGAGTTCAAGGCTACACTGAGACTACATAGTGAATTCCAGGTCAGCCTGAGCTAGAGCAAGACCCTACCTCAGAAAATCAATAAAATAAAATAAAACAAAACAAAACAGAAAAAAATCTGACTTGTAAAGTGAAACTACTTCCACCAACCTCACAAGCTAATCATGAGGATTAAATTAGTTTACATGTGAACTGTTTTGTATGGTGTTTTCAGGAGTCATTCTAGAAATTATCATTATTATTCTCATGAAAACCCATTGCTAAAAGGTTATGGAGTCGCCCCCCCGCCCCACGGATGCCAAGACAGAAATGGGTGAGATTGTAAAGACTGTTACTGTTTTACCAATGTAATTGCCTTCTACACGGCACTGCACAGTCCCAAGGCCATGGTCTTCCTGAACATGATAGCTAAAGAAAGCACAAACTGAGGTAAGAATGACCAGAAACCAAGTCGAGACGTTCTGGCTATTTAAAAACAAAAAAAAAAAAGGAATATATAAAAATCAAATTAGCCAGAGAATATTGATGATATAATGGGCTCGTTGGGGCAAATATTTAGGATAATACTAGCTGGAGTTGTCAATACATAAGCCATGAACACACAGCGTAGGAGATAAAATTTTACTGACTCCTCATTTGGTCTTTTCTTCCCAAAATCTATTTTATGACAAGTACAACAAAACCTATCTAAAACAGGAACTAGAAACAGGCAATCCTAGACAAACAAACTGAAGACACCAGGGAGAACCGTAGCATAGAATTTGGATCCACTAAACGCAGAACCGAGAAGCTGAGCTACAGAACACAATTCTTTCTGTTTCTGTTTTTCAAGGGAGGGTCACATTCCAACCCCGGGCTGACCTGGAACTCTGTATGTAATCCCAGGTTGGCCTCCAACTCATAGTGATCCTCCTACCTCTGCCTCCCTAGTGCTGGGATTAAAGGTGTGTTCCACCACACCCTGCTGAACATATTTCTTATAGTGACCTCGAAGGAAAATTAGTTTTTAAAAAAAAAGAATCTATCAAAATGGTGGCTATATGAATCGGAGCTTGTATACACTCATTTTAGTGTTTCCAGTATTGTTTACTTTGGCTAGTCATTATAGTATAGTGGCTAGAAGCATGATCTGAAAGCTGAATAGTTAGGCAGGGTTCCAGTCTGAACTCAGGTTGGGTCTCTGCAAAACCTTGAGCATGTTACTTGACAGAGGTTAAGTGAATCTGTGCTTCATCTGTAGAGACTAACTGGCAACCACACCTATCACAAGGCCATTGCGTGGCTTACATGTTTGCAAGCCCAGCTCTAGAGCAAGCGGTTAATATCACTAACTGTTCTCAAGAAGGATTTTAGGTCCACTTCAGTTTACCTTTTGAGCCAATTCACTTGCCTTTTCAGGTGAGTCTATAAACAAGTTGATAGTTAAGAGTAATTTATATTTTTAAAGCATGCATGTGTTGTAGTCATGTGGAAGAACATTTGCAGGATGACACTCACCTGTTTCCCGTGTGCCTGTTTATAAGAGAACAAGGAGTGATCCATCTGTCTCCTTGAGCTTCCAAAATCAATGGACTGGAATTTCAAAAAAAGGAAACAAAAGACAAGACACAACAGTACAACTCTGCCCATAGACACTGCTGTAGAAACTCAAAGGAAATTGTGGGTATGAACATTCTCCACTGGATTTACAGGGTACAATTGTAAGAAGCTCATTGAAGACTGTTCCCCCAAGGGAATGGTTGTATCGGATTCTCTCCCAGAAAGTAGGGTATACTCACAGCCCAACCTACCACATTGCAAATGAAGCTTTTGACCTTTCTTCCCCCCAGAAATTTTCTTCATCTGTATACTAACAATGTTAAGTCTACAAAGGGTTATTGTGGAGTTTATAACTTTATTGTTCATTTTAAAAGTTGGATCTGAGGCTGGAGGGATAGGTCAGTGGTTAAGGCATTTGCCTGTAAAGCATAATGACCTAGGTTTGATTCACCAATAACCACATAAAGCCAGATGTACAAAGTGGTGCATGCATCTGGAATTTGTTTGCAGAGGCTAGAGTCCCTGGAACACCCATTCTCTCTCTCTCTCTCTCTCTCTCTCTCTCTCTCTCTCTCTCTCCCCTCCATTGCAAATAAATAAAATATAAAACATAAAATAAAAGTTGGATCCAAGAGAGAGAGGTTGAAATAAGACCAAGTAATGAATGTGGTATATTGTTAAGGATGGACTTGGGATTTCTATCCCCAACAGGAAGAGTAATTTCCTTATAAAACAAGCTGATCACTACTTAATGCCAGGAATGTAGGGTAGAATCAAAGAGATGGAGAAGTGTAAGGAGAATACCTCCAACTCATCCAGAAGTGAAGAAGAAATAGACAGGAGCATAATTTAGATTCTGTTTATGCAGCTGTATAGATAGTGAGATTTTTGTTTCTTCTACCTTAACTACCGTAATTGTTTATCACAAACTGTTGTTTTCCTCTCTTCCCTAGCATGGATGATCTAATAGTAACATTGTCCACTTATAACATGTCCAGTGAAGAAAGTCACCTTCACATCTTAAACAGTCCCAGCAAACACTAAAAGCTCAATAGCATTTAGCACCTGTGTCCAGAGTTTCCTCTAATCCTACTCCCTAGCAGGATTGCTTTTTAATTTTTTTTTAATTTTATAAAGAGCAAGGGGGAAAAAAAAGAAAGAAAGAGCAAGGGAAAGATAGAAAAAGAGTACAGAGAGAGAATTGGCACACCAGGGCCTCAGCCACTTTAATCAAACTCCAGACACTTGTGCCAACTAGTGGTCATGTACAACCTTGTGTTTGCCTCCCCTTTGCGCATCTGGCTTATGTAGGATCTGGAGAGTAGAACATGGATCCTTAGGCTTCACAAGCAAGCGCCTCAGGCACTAAGCCATCTCTCCAGCCTCCTAACAGGATTTCTAAGTGGATAACAGCGAAACAAAGAAGGGGGAACAGGCTCTTGTGTTCACGTATCATTTTGGACAGAATTTACTTTAGTCTGGGAGACAAGGGAAGATATGCTAAGAATCAAAGATGAAAATCCACAGCTGCAGTTACAGTACAATTCACACTGTGCCCAGAGTGACTAGTTGAACTTAATTGCCCAGTCACAATTATATTAACAAGATAAAAGTTAAAACCTGCTTCACCAGGGACCATAAACTGTAAAGAGAAAGACAGCAATTCTCTACCAACTGCTTACAACTTACTGCTATCAATGAAGCTGGCCCCAGGAAACCATCTAGCATGTATGTAACCAGCCGGATACATGAACAAACTCATGCTTACCTGTCGATGTACTCAGCCTCAGAATCAAAGGTTTCCAACTTTCCAGTGATAATCCAGCCATGCACATGTATTAGTTCTCCTGTTTTAAGAAGAGTCAAGAATGTGCTGTACTTAACTCAAACCCCAAATGCATAGCACAGACTCTGTTCAATTTTTGTTATATATGCTCAACATGGCACGGTTGGTTATGATGCATAAAATTAATACTCTTTTTTTCCATATTTTATTTATTTATTTGCAAATGGAGGAGAGAGAGAGAGAGAGAAAGGGTACATGGGGCCTCCTGCATCTGGCCTTACTGCGGAATAGAACCTGGACCATCAGGCTTTGCAAGCAAGAGCCTTTGACCCTGAGCAATATCTCCAGCCCATAAAATTAACACTCTTAATAAACTAAATAATTGTGAGGTCAGTGGAATGATCAGTGTTACACACTCGAAAGTCTGCTCCATGCCTTTCACTCTGTGCAGACCACCCACCCAAGAAGAATGTGCCTTGGAATGCTGGCTCTTCCTGACACTGTCGTCCGACCTCTTAGTACAATGAACACGGGACACTACATAATCTCCCTTATAGGTGACATCTAAAGGCTTTTATCTCACAGAAGTTGAGAGTAAAACAATAGTTATTACCAGAAGCTTGGGAGAGTCAGTGCGAGGCAGGAAAAGAAAAGGTTTATCAGGGGCCAGAGAGATTGCTCAGTGGTTAAGGAACTTGTCTGCAAAACCTAACAACTGGAGAATGTTCATACCCACAATTTCCTTTGAGTTTCGACAGCAGTGTCTATGGGCAGCCATTTTCAGTGGCTAGAGGCACTGGAACACCCATCCATTCTCTCTCTCTCTCTCTCTCTCTTTTTCTCTCTTTCCTTGCAAATAAATAAAAATATTTTAAAAGAAAAGGTTGATCATGGCTGAGGAGATGGCTCAGAGAGGCCACTTACCATCAAAGCCTGCCAGCCTGGATTTGATTCCCCAGTACCTACACAAAGCCAAATGCACAAAGTGGGACATGCACCTGGAGTTCGTTTGCAGTAGCAAGAGGCCCTGGGGCACCCATGCTTTCTCTTGTGGATACGTGCATGCAAGTAAATAAATAAAAATATTTTTTTTAAAAGAAAAGGTTGGCCAACAGAGGCTAAGTTAGTCCTAGATAATAAAAAATAAGTTCTGGTGCCTTATTGCAAAGTAGGGTGGCTGTAATTAATGATAATATGATATATTTTAAAATCAAAAGAAATAATTTGAACGCCTTCATCACGAATGATATGTTTGACAAGACATACATACCTACCCTGATATGAATATTATGCAATGTATACATGCATTACACATCATATAGGATCCCATAAGTAAATATATGTTTTGTGTGGCAATTAAAAATAAATAAAATAGGGGCTGCAAAGATAACTTAGCAGTTAAGGTGTTTGCCTGCAAAGCCTAATGACCCAGGTTCAATTCCCCGGTACAAACATAAAGCCAGGTGCACAAAGTGACATATGCATCTGGAGTCTGCAGCAGCTGGAGGCCCTGGTATGTCCATTCTCTCTCTTCCCCCCCCCCCCCAGCTCTCTCTCTCTCCGTGTGTGTGTGTGCAAATAAGTAAGTAAATAAATAATAAATAAATAAACATGCATTATAAAGTGGCTTATATCACATAATCTAATGGGTTTTGTGAGATCATAAATATTTTTCACGTTAAGTACAGGGGATAAACGTCATGGATGAGCCCAGTGGACATGAACTGAAGAAGAGCCCGAAACAGCATGAAAGTTAAGGTAAAGGTTGAACACTTGGCATGTCTCATTTGTTCGGGAAATATGCTATGTTACATATAAGGCTGAGGCAGAAAGACTGCTTGAACCCAGGAATCTGAGGTCAGCCTGGGTTACACTGTCTTTAAAAAAATCAGCAAATTGGGGTTCTGCACATAGTTGGTGTCAGTCTAACCTATGATCTATTGACATATGAGTGGACACGTCTCCCTTGGGCTTCCTCTATGCAACAACCAGGGCTCTCCCTTGGGTTGTGAGTTTCTTCTTAGTCTGCTTGCCTTCGTAGTTGACAAGAGTGGACCACGGGCCTCAGCTCTACCCTCTCAATGAGGCACACTCCCAGAACCTCCTCCACCTGCTCAAAGGAGTTGTAGCCTTTCTCAGAAATAGTTTGCATACTCCTATCTAACACAACATGAGACAATAAACTGCAGACTTGAAAAACACTGAACATGACCTCGAGGGGCTGCAAGAGATGAAAATTTAGGCAAACAGACCACAGTAATATGATGGAGTTGAAATTCACCACACAACTCTACAATAATGTGGATGGATTAACCTTCCAAATAATTAGAAAATTTAATCATGTATATCATAAACTTTCGGCATTAGAAATGTGAGAGGTATTGGTGGCTGGTCCGGTCAGTGAGGTAAAAACTCAAAAAAACAAAAAAATGGAAAAGAAGGGTTATCAATAGTATTCATGGGATCACTGCATCCAAAAAAAATCTTAAGTTTCTCCATAGACACTTAAAGCCATCAAAAGAAGAAACATTATCTGGGCTGGAAAGATTGCTTAGTGGTTAAGGCACTTATCTACAAAGCCTAAGAACTTATGTTTGAATCTCCAGGTCCCACATAGGCAGACACACAGTGATACAAGCATGCAATGTCACAAATGCACCACAAGGGGGTAAATGTGTCTGGAGTTCCTTCACAGTGGCTGAAAGGCCCGGGGGTGCCCATTCTATGTCTCTCTCTCTCCCTCCCTCCCATCTTCCCTCCCTTCCTTCCTCTTTTTCTCTCTCTCTTTCTGTCTCTCACTCAATATTTTTTTTAAAAAATTACCTATCTGCTGTCTTCATCCTGTGCTATGTATTATTAATAAGAGGGGACATGATCCTACAGTCATTGAATGCCTGGCACTCAGGTGTATCATAGTCATTTTACAGGTGGATGAGAATAAAGAGAGGGACCTTCATGACTGATACACAAGTCACAGAGTTTACAGAAGCCAGGGAACTTGAGTTCTCTGCGAATACCAAAACTTGTAGCATAATTCTGATGATTTTTAAAAAGACTTGGACAATTGATTTTCTATTTCTATGAGTTGACTTCAAGCTTTGGCATGCACCATTTTAAAAATACATAACAAATTAGGAAGTCCTGTAAGTTTGTTTTTAATTTTTATTTATT
This sequence comes from Dipus sagitta, assembly GCA_036346955.1. Taxonomy (NCBI): domain Eukaryota; kingdom Metazoa; phylum Chordata; class Mammalia; order Rodentia; family Dipodidae; genus Dipus; species Dipus sagitta. Next base: position 124,227,076 of record CM070779.1, on the reverse strand, counting down.
TGTTTGTTTGTTTGAGAGAGAGAGAATGGGCAAGCCAGGGCCTCTAGCCACTGCAAATGAATTCCAGATGCATGTGCCACCTTGTGCATCTGACTTACGTGGGTATTGGGGAATTGAGCCTGGGACCTTAGGCTTCGCAGGCAAGTGCCTTAATTGCTAAGCCATCTCTCCAGCCCTCCTGAGAGTTTTTGCTTTGCTTTGTTTTGAAACAGGGAAACCTAACAGAGGCTGATGAGTGAGCAGAGCAGACCGAGGTTCCAGGGGATTTGGCGTCACAGTGAAGGACTGTTAACCACGTACAGAAATCCAACCGGCCGTAAAAAGTCGACTCTCCCATGCCTCCCTCCTCCCCTTAGCCCTGGCTGCTACTCTGGGCTGACTTCCCAAATGAAATGAGAGTAATTGTCTAGAAAGTGATTGCAAAGATGCAGCCATGTGGATCCTGCCTGGAGGGACAATTGTGACAGGACCAGCCACCAATTGTTCCCCCAGAAGGTGGAGGAGACAGTGTAAGAGAAACAGGCTTGACAGATCTGGGTGCCAACTGACGTTCCATTTTACACCTCTAAGGACCGGCTCCTTCCACATCCCTCACCCTAACAAGTCCTCCGCCGTCTGAACAGAAGCTTCTCTTTGCTCAAACAGCAAGAACCCAAATGCCTACATGTGATTTCCACAGCTCAAGTCCTTTTAAATAAAACATTATCATATCCTGGTTACTCAAACTAATGGAATGGAACAGATCTGTAAAAAACCATCCACATCAGTAAGATAGTGTCAAATTCATATTCATCAGGATATAATTTAACTATACATACACATAATCTGTGTCCATACATACAAAAAATGTGTACAAACACTTGTAAATATCCATTCTGGTAATGTTAGCCAGTCAAACCAATCGTCCAGTTTATACATCCAGACATAACCATACCTAAATGTTTAACAGCTTATATTCACACACTCATGCCATTCTAAAGATACACAACAAATATAAAATCTGAAATAGAGGTAAGAATTTGCCAAGAATGAGAGAGCAAAGTATATACATGTTAGCTATGTTTACTACTTAGTTTTTAGACAGACTTAGCAGTTATTGAATCGATTTCTCAGTTACAGTTCTCTCTCTCTCTCTCTCTCTCTCTGTGTGTGTGTGTGTGTGTGTGTGTGTGTGTGTGTGTGTATGTGTATGTATGTATATACACACACATATACATACACATGTGCCTGAAAAGGTCAGAAAACTTCAGGTGTCTCTCCTTGCCTTCCAGCTTGTTGGAGGCAAGGTCTCTCCTTGTGCACCGCTGTGAATGCCAATGTAAGTGGCCTGCTAACTCCCAGGCAATTCTGTCTCCATTTCCCTACTCACCCTAGATGTGCTACAATTACAGTGCTGGCTACAGCATCAGGCTTTACATGGGGTCTGAGAATCTGAATTCAGGTGCTCATATGTATGCAACATGTGTTTAATCCACTGGGCTATTGCCCTAGCACTCCTTCTCCTTTGATATAAATCCTCAATCCTTATACCACCTCCTTCTCTTCCATTCCTCTGGCCATTATGTGTTTATGTTTCCTCTAAGTCATAAATACATCCTGTAGGTAAACATCAGGGTTACTGGGCTTCCGAGTTGTATCTAGTACTACTCAGCCCAAATTAAAATTGTATATACATGAGCCTGTCTGGGTTCAAATCTCAGCTATGCCAGTTATTAGCTATATGACTTTGGGTAGATTACTTAACTGCCCGCCACCTCATTTCTTCAGATCCAAATGGAAATAATGATAGATCCCAAGCCAGGCATGGTGGCGCATGCCTTTAATCTCAGCACTCGGGAGGCAGAGGTAGGAGGATCACCGTGAGTTTGAGGCCACCCTGAGACTACATAGTGAATTCCAGGTCAGCCTGAGCTAGAGACCCTACCTCGAAAAAACAAACAAATAAATAAATAATAGACCCCATGTTATCACATTTTTGTGGGCATCCAATATAATACAGATGAAGAGTTCAGATTGGAACTTGGGACACAATGCAGGTTCAATAAATACTTCCTGTTGTGGACAAACTACAGGGGATAATTGCAAAGTTGAAAGTGATAACGTGAGCTGGAAAGAATTCCCCAGGAGCCATGTAAAGCCAGATGATGATGTTTCTGTCTCCTCCTTTCTCTTGAATCAACTAATTTGATTTCTTACCCTGTATGGATTTCTTTTGTTATTATTGAAATAGTGAAACAAAAATACCAAGAAGCAAAACCAAACCTAGTTAAAAATAAACCAGAGTGGGCACTTAACCTTCTAAGCAACATCAGATATGAAGCTATATTTTGTGGCTTACAGAGACCACCCACCTAGGGTAGAAAAGTGATTACCATTTACCATTTAGCTTTCTTACCTGGAGCTCCACTCGGTGGGTCAACGTGGTACACAAAGGGTGTCTGAGCCTTGGAAAACTGTGTAGAAAATATTGTCACAGGTGAGCATTTCACTGGAATATCCATGGACATGAGTAGACACAAAGCCGTGCTCATAGAGCTTTAGTCTAAAACAGTAAATGGGGGCTGGAGAGATGGCTTAGCGGTTAAGCGCTTGCCTGTGAAGCCTAAGGACCCTGGTTCAAGGCTCAATTCCCCAGGACCCACGTTAGCCAGATGCACAAGGGGGCGCACGTGTCTGGAGCTTGTTTGCAGTGGCTGGAGGCCCTGGCATGCCCATTCTCTCTCTCTCTCCATTGCTTTAAAAATAAAATAAAATAGTAAATGGAAGCATTGCCTTCAATCAGCTTCACATCTATCTCCTTTTATTCTTGTAGTGTTTTCATCAATCAGAGGTGACAGGCGTCATTGTATTTCTTCTGCAGATGAGGCAAGGGGATCTATCTGATCGAGTTCATGCAGCTCTCTAGCTGATCTGGACTGTCAAACCTTTGCAAGCCTGCTTCTACCTGACCACCTGCGACACGCGAGGACACATTTCAGAAGGAAAGGCGGACAGCCCACCCTCCAGAACACTAGCCTTTTAATGCCGGAATTATAAGTTCATGTCTTTGAGCCCTTAAGGATTTTTATTTTCCTAAAATAGAATGTATCATTTAACTAGAAGGACTGAGACTGGAGTTATTATCAGGTAGAAGCTATGGAAACAGAGATGGATTTGCCCATGGTGAGATGCTTGTTAAAGAATCTGAAGGTACTCCCTGGGAAGAAAACAGCAATACTGCTCTTCAAGAAGGAGCAAGCCGAGTGTGGCAGCACATGCTTTCGATCTTAGCACAGCACTCGGGAGGTAGGGGGAGTTCGAGGCCAGCCTCAGACTCCATAGTGAACTCCAAAATAAGACTCTACCTCAAAGAAAGAAAGAAAGAAAGAAAGAAAGAAAGAAAGAAAGAAAGAAAGAAAGAAAGAAAGAAGGAAGGAAGGAAGGAAGGAAGGAAGGAAGGAAGGAAAGGAAGGAAGGAAGGAAGGAAGGGGGAGGGAGGGAGGGAGGAGGAGAAAGGGAAGGGAAGAGAAAAGAAAGAAAAGGAAAGGAAAGAAAAGAAAAAAAGAAAGGAAAGGAAAGGAGAAGAGAAGAGAAGAGAAGAGAACAGAAGGGAAGAGAAGGGAAGAGAAGAGAGAAGAAAAGGAGGAAAGCAGCATTGGTAGGAGAGGTAGGAGCCTACGGAAGCCTGGTCATGGCATTCCAGATAAGCTTACAGCTCACCTTTCTCATATATGACTGGGAAAGAAAGGTGGAATGAGACAGTTCAGTAATTCCGTCTCATCTACAGACATCTCAGAGCAGTGCATTGCTCTACCAGGAAGTTATGACAGGCACAGTATGAAGAAATGGAGAAACATAAATAAAATAAAATAAAACAACCAGCCATGTCAGGTTTAACCAGGAGTTAATGCCTCGTTCACAAAGAGACTTGGTTGGCCCTACTTTCTCAACACGCCTAACCAGAATATTTTCTTTCCAAATGACCTCTGGCGGCTCCCGCCTACAAAGCAAACACAGCCAACTATTTTGTTTGGTCTGCATTCAGCACCCCCAGGTCCACTTTCCCAGGGAGAATATCTCCAGAGCATAATTCCGCTGTTAATCAACAGCCACGGTCAGGCACTGAGGAATGAACAGGCATCTTAACCGAAGTCGATAGTGGTTTGTGGAGCGCGGACTTTATGTATTGAGCGACAAGGGCTGGGCGCGGTGTGCAGTTAGCCATCAAGGCCTATTTCCTCATTCTCTATAAAGGAAAAAACTTAGAAAATAGTTCACAGAAAAAATATGTACCGCCGGGGGTGGGGGGGGGGTTGAAAGAAGAATGCTGTGACTTCACAGATTAAGAACTGGTTCTGATCTCACCAGTCGATAAAGATTAATACAGTTGCACACAAACCTGCCAGATATCCAGATATCCGGTGCCCAATGCGGCTCCCCAGCCAACCACTGTTGCCAGATCTCCATCTTCCACTCAGAAGTCCATCATAATAAAGTAATTTCCATTGAAACTATCCATCGTCCATCTACCTATCAATCTCTTTATTTATATATTATATCATATATCATATATACTATTTATTATATATCATATGTATTATATATTATACACATTACTTATATATTAATATATATAATATATAATATTATATATAATATAGATAACTAATACCTAAAACTCTGTAAGCTAAGTAATATATATATGTGCATAACACATAACATTATATATAATATTGTATATTTATATATATTAGCTTACAGAGTTTTAGGTATCATTATGGCATTTTCAAAAGCAATTTGTTTTAGTTGATTCTCTCCCCTTCATCTCCCCAGTTCCCCTCCCCCCTCTTTTCTTTGAGGTAGGGTCTCACTCTAGCTCAGGCTGACTGCGATGGGCTGGAGAGATGGCTTAGCAGTTAAGCACTTTCCTGTGAAGCCTAAGGACCCCAGTTTGAGGCTTGATTCTCCAGGACCCACGTTAGCCAGATGGACAAGGGGGCACACGTGTCTGGAGTTCGTTTGCAGTGGCTGGAAGCCCTGGCGTGCCCATTCTCTCTCTTTCTCTCTATCTGCCTCTTCCTCTCTCTGTCACTCTCAAATGAATAAATAAAAAACTGAACAACAACAACAAAAAAAAATTAAAGGTGTGCGCCACCACGCCCGGCCCCTCTCCCGCTTTTATCCCTCCCTTCTGACTGTCACAGGTCACAAGTGCCCTTTCATTCTTCCCCCATGCCCCTTCCTCATCATCTCTTCTTGGCCTCTCTTGGCCACCAGTCGAGGTCTTTAGGTTTCAGCATGCTTCCCTCTGCCCCCCTTTGTATTAGCACTGCAAAGAAGTCACGTGACACACATTAGAAACTGAGGCGAATGGAGCAACCAAGTTCAAAGCAAACGAGGGAGCCCAGCTCTTCACCCCCAGCTTGAAACGTAAGATCTGTCACTTGGGGTTTTGTGTTTCCACCAGAAGTTGGTGGGGAAGGTGGAGTACCAGGGCGTTCCCAGGCTTAAAGCACAAGGAGGGCCTCACTTGTCATTCTCTCTGAAGTGACACAACATAAGAGCGCTACCTTTCTAAGAAAAACAAGCCTCCGGTCACCCACCGGGTTAGAGACATGACGGTGAAAAATGAATGAGCTTCCGAATCAAGCCTCCTGCACGCCGATCCCTGGCACGCAGTGAGGTCAGCAGCAGCAGCGAGCTGGGAAGGGTGGAGGGCAAAACGCGCAGATTCGGATGGTAAAGCAACCACCCCGGCTGCCTGATAAGCCCTCTGTGAGGGGCTCAGACTCGTCAGTGCCCGCAGCGGGCTCTTTGGAGTAGGCTGGCAAGGTGGAATTAATTTTTAATATCCATGGTTCCCTAAGTCCCACTCCCAGAACAAAAAGACACGCTGCAAATTATCCAGCTTGGACTGCCTCTCATTAGCTTCCTCCCCTGGTTCTCGTTCATCGGCTCACCAGGCCACTGAGGCACTGGCTCACTTGTTTTCTTTAATGTGCCACTTGGGGGAGCGCTGATATCCCGCCCCATCCCTACTGATCTTCTGGAGCAGCAGCATCTAGGGTGACAGGGAGCCCGGTGGTCCAGCAGCACCCTCAACCAGCTCTCACCTGTGACGTGCCCTGAGCCAGTGCACAGGTGGTGATAACGACTCTTAATATGAAAGAAAGACGTAACTTTTGTTTTCAATATACAGGGGCAAACTGTTTCAGAAAATAAGGATGCCTTTGAGAAGCAAAATTGTTAAATGTGATAGAATAGCAAATCCCAAGCTTCAAAACATTTTAAAAAATGCATTGCATAACCCGGGCATGGTGGCACACACCTTTCATCCCAGCATTTGGGAGGCAGAGGTAGGAGGATCGTCATGAGTTCGAGGCCACCCTGAAATTACATAGTAAATTCCAGGTCAGCCTGAGCTAGAGTGAAACCCTACCTCGAAAAACAAAAACTAAAACTAAAACAAAGCATTGCCTATGTAAAACATGTTGTATTAGAGACAGACTCAGCGGGTGGGTAATGTCTTATTCTCAAAAAGCATCAGCTAATGTCTAAATTCCATTTGATGTAAATGCTCTTACACAGAGGCACTAGTGCCAACAGGAATGCAGCCAAAGCTCTGCCTTTTGAGGGCTGTCCTGTTAGAAATCATTTTAGTGTAAAACTAATGTGAAATGGGCCATAGACTGCAGCAAAAAGAAAACTAAGCCTCACTATTGATATCAAGGCTCTAAAATAAATCACTGGCTTCAAATGTCCTCTCTTCTTCTACTACTTCTTTCTTCTTCTTCTCCTTTCCTTTCTCCTCCTCTTCCTCCTTCTCTTCTTCCCCCTCCTACTCCTTCTTTGGCCTATCTGACCCTTGAAGAATTCCTTCAGCAAATTCAATTTCAGACTAGTGTTCAAAACAGTAGCAAATGGGAAGAAGTGACAGGCGTGCTCAGCACTGATATCTCTATCACACCTTCCAAGGCTCAGGGTCTATTGCGGAAGAGGTGGCGGAAAGAATGTAAGAGCCAAAGAAAGGCTAGGACTCCTTACAACGTTCACCTCCAGACACAAAATGGACTGGATATCCATGACCTCATAGTGCCTGACACAACCTACACAAGACCCTCATAATAGGAGGAAAAGATGATGACATCAAAACAAAAGAGAGACTGACTGAGAGGCGGAGGGGATATGATGGAGAATGGAGTTTCAAAGGGGAAAGTGGGGGGAGGGAGGGCATTAACATGGGATATTGTTTATAATCATGGAAGTTGTTAATAAAAAATAAATTAATTTAAAAAAAATCAGTAGCAGAGTCAAGATGCTGGAAAGACCTTGCAACCAGGTGGGGGAGAAAATTCAATGGTCTTAACCAGCATTGGACCTTGCAAGTTTTATGAGTGACCAACCAGGACAAATACATGTACCAACTGGTACAATGGTAGCATGCTGTTGTGGGGGGGAAAAAAAAAACCCACTGCTCTCTGCTTGGACTAGAGGCCCACTCCACTGGAGGGAATTCCTTTCTGGTACTGAAAACCCTATGGCTTGTGATATCATAAACCCTAGCAGGGAGACTATTACTGTTGCTGGCCAAATGCATATATTATGTCCACCAAACTGACCTCTAGATGCTTACGTTTATGCCCACATATTAAAACTACTCTCATTTTTGGTCCAACAAACTTCTCTTTTCAGATGGTAGTGACCACTGAGGTGACTCAAAACTGGCCAAAACGTTGAGAAGTGACAGTGGAGTGTTCAACAGTAAGTGATACATCTCTCTGACACCCTCCAAGACTCAAGAACCATTGGCGAAGAGGTGGCAGAAAGAGGGTAAGAGCCAAAGGAAGAGAAGGACTGCTTATAATGCTGTCTTCCAGACACGAAGTGGCGGTGGTATTGGTGACCTCACAGTGGCTGACACTACCTACACAAGACCTGCGTAATAGGAGGGAAAAAATGATGACATCACATAGAAGAGAAAAGAATAAAGGAATTCAATGGAGGGGGGATTTGGGCGTGAGGAGAGGGAAGATGGTGGGAGGGGGTTATAATCATCGTATATTGTTTCTATTTATAGAAGTTGTCAAAAAACTTCTTTTTAAAAAAAAATCAGTAGCAGAGGAGCAAGAGAGATGGCTCAATGTTTACGATGCTTGCCTGCAAAGCCAAAGGACCAGAGTTTAATTCCCCAGTAGCCATGTAAAGCCAGATGCACTAGGTGGCACATGCACTTGGAATTCGTTTGCAGTGGCTGGAGGCCCTGACGTGCCCATTCTCTCTCCCTATCTATCTAGCTAGCCAGCTAGCTAGCTAGCTATCATCTGCCTCTTTCTCTCTGTCAGTCTCTCTCAATAAATAAATTAATTAATTAAATCAGTAGCAAAGAGTCTAATGAAGCAAAGGAAGAAAAAACTGTCTACATCATAGAGTTTTGACCATGACATCAGGCAATGAATGTAAAGTGCTTAGCTAGGGCCTGGCATCAACTCGCTCGATACTGATCATTCGTTAGAAGCCCCTTCACCAATCTCCAACTTTCACCACACTAATGTAAGCAGACATGCTGGTTGGCTGACAACTTCTTACTGGTAACACCTCATGATCTGAGGCATCAAACACACATTGCTCCATCCTTAAAACTCACCCTGAAAGTACAGTTGTCACGTGATCCTGGACATGGGCTCCCTACCACCTGTCCCCCAGAGCGCACTTCCAGAGAGTACAGACCTTCGTGAGCTTCAGACGACAGTGATCTAAGAACAGAAAGGGGGAATCTTTATGAATGAGGACTCAGCTCTTTCCAAAGCATGCAGCCTACTTGACCACTTCAACCTTCCTGCCTGACCTTCAAAATTGGGGCTAACTAAACATTTCTATATCTCATCTTTCACTGCTTTGGTCCTTCAGCAAAAGAAATAATGTTTTGTACATATTGCTATTGTTACTGAAAGTCCTTGGAATTAAAAAAAAATGTTCTGGGAACTGGAGAGATGGCTTGTGGTTAAGATGCTTGCCTATGAAGCTTAAGGACCCAGGTTTGATTCCCCAGGACCCATGTAAGCCAGATGAACAAGGTGGTGCATGCATCTGGAGTTCATTTGCAGTGGCTGGAGGCCCTGGCACGCCCATTCTCTCTCTCTCTCTCTCTCTCTCTCTCATTGTCTGTATCTCTCTACCTGCAAAGGATTAAATAATTTTTTTTAAGTTCTGGGCCGGAGAGATTTCTTAGTGGTTAAAGCGCTTACCTGCAAAGCCAAAGGACCTCAGTTCAATTCCCTAGGACCCACATAAGCCAGATGCTCAAGGTAGTGCATGCATCTGGAGTTCATTTGCAGTGGCTAGAGGCCCTGGCACACCCTTCCTTCCTTCCTTCCTTCCTTCCTTCCTTCCTTCCTTCCTTCCTTCCTTCCTTTCTCTCTCTCTCTCTCTCTCTCTCTCTCTCTCTTTCTCTTCCTCATTCTCTCTCCCAAATAAATAAAAATAAAACATTTTTTAAAAAGTTCTGTCTCAGAATTACCAGCTCATGGGAATTTAAACATTGGAAAGGATCTTAATGATCTACTTCCTATATCCACTTCCTTAAAATCACGATTCTGAACTTCACAGTGGCCCATGCCTACAATTCCAGCACAAGGTAAGCTGAGGCAGGGAGGTGGGAAGTGCAGATCCAGCCTGGACTACAGAGCAACTCTGTGTCAAAAAATAATAATAATAATAAAAACAGGAACTGGGGCATGGTTCTGTCAATAAAGTGCTTGCTATCCAAGCTCAAAGACCTGAATTCTGACACCCTAGCACCCATGTAAATACCAGGTAAGCACCCTGCATGGGTCAATAAGGCTGCTCCCAGAAGCCACAGGTTACTATAAAAAAAAGGAACCTGGGCTGGAGAGATGGCTTAGCAGTTAAGCACTTGCCTGTGAAGCCTAAGGACCCTGGTTCCAGGATCAATTCCCCAGGACCCACATTAGCCAGATGCACAAGGGGGTGCATGCGTCTGGAGTTAGTTTGCAGTGGCTGGAGGCCCTGGTGCGCCCATTCTCTCTCTCTCTCTCTCTCTCTCTCTCAAATAAATAAATAAACAACAACAACAAAAAATCCCAGTGCCAGAGGTGAGATACCGTCCAGTGATTTGTTGGTCAGGGAGGCCTTTGAGGCCCCTAAAAGAACCAATGCAGTGCTGTTGGCTGCTCACCAGAACTAGAGGGCCAATGCCTAGCGCTAAAGCTGCCACTGGCTTCCGATGTAGGACACTGAGAACGCAGGCTGGACTGAGCTGGCAGCTCCCTTGTGGCAGACTGGCCAGCGTCATGGCGCTGGAAGGGTCTGTGCAGGCTGCTGAAAGGAAAAGGCCATCAACAGTCTTACCCAGCAGTAAACCCTGAGCGCTACGCCAGCCAGCAAGGCAAGAGGTGCCCACCAGTGCCATGGCGGCACGACCGCTATGCGGGTCACCAAATGCTCTCTGACCGGTTCTCAGGCCTGCGCCACGGAACAGTATTCATGCCTTATACCGAAAACCTACACAAAAGCCTATGGCTGGGGAGGTCGTAAGCCCTAGGAGGGAATCTGCTACTACTGCTTTCTGGCTAAATGGATATATTATGCCCACTAAACCACCTGCTAATTACTTACGTTTATGCTGATAGATTAGAGTTGCTCTCAACTTTGGCTAGAAATGTTTCTCTCTCTCTCTCTCTCTCTCTCTCTTTTTTTTTTTTTTTTTTTTTTTTTTTTTTGCAGATGGCAGTGACTACTAAAGAGACTCAAAACTCATCAGAGTGCTGAGAACAAGTGACGATGGTGAGCTCAGGGCTAAATGAAATCTGTCGCCTCTTCCTCGAAGGACCAAGGAACGCTGCAGAATGTAAGAGCCTCGGGGTGGGGAAGAGTGGTGTGGAACACTGTCTTGTAGGCACAGACATGGCTGGCCGTTGCACACTGGCTGTTGTTAGCTGGATAAGACCTGAGCAATATTAAGCCCATCGATACATATATGGGGGGGGATTGAACCCCGGCTAGCAAGCAAATGTCTTTAACGACTTAGCCATCTCCCCAGTCCCAAACTTCTTCCTTAATTATTCTTGGGTTTCTACCCAGTCCTTGCAATCATACCTATACCAAGTGATGAGTACCTGAATTCTAAAATAGCAGAACTTATTGAAATCTTAATATCCGTAGAAGCCCTTTGTAAAAAGCAACCTCTCCTTATAAATGTCTACAAATTCTGCATTCTGTCATCTCGCCTCAAGCTCCTCAGCTCTGATAAAAAAAAAAAAAAACTATTAAGAGTATGTTCATGTGGAATATTTTGAGGCTTGGGAGATGGCTCAGCTGTTAAAGGCACTTACTTTGCAAAGCCTAATAGCCCATGTTCAACTTCTCAATGACCAGATAAATCCAGATGCACAAAGTGGCACATGAGTCTGGAGTTCCTTTATGCTGACAGGAAGCCCCAGTGTGCGCTCATGCTGTCCCCTTCTCTCTCAAATAAATAAATAAAATATCATATATATATATATATATATATATATATATATATATATATATATATATCTCCAGAGAGATGGCTCCGTTAAGGTGCTTGCCTGTGAAGCCTAAGGATCCATGTTCAACTCTCCAGGTCCCACATAATCCAGACGTACAAGGCAACAGGTCACACATGTGCACGAGGTGGCACACATGTCCAGAGTTTGATTTCAGTGGCTGGAGGCCCTAGTGAGCCAATTCTCTCTCTCTCTCTCTCTCTCTCTCTCTCTCTCTCTCATAAGAATTATATTCATGTAGAATACTTTTTAAACTATATCTGATATTTTCTGTCACAGCATTACTGTAATATGTTGCCAAAGACGACGGGGCAAAGTCAAACCCATTTGTCTCATTGGGTCTTCATATTCCAGACAGCTATACCTGGTCTGGCATGTCACCACAGGCAAATCCAAGAGGACAGGAGAGACATCACAAGGGATCCTCGGCAAAGAAGGCACTGCCACATTCACCAGGTCTATTTCTAGCTGAGAGCCATCTGTGGGGTAAAGGACACCCCTCTCCAAATCTAAACACAACAGAAAGAATCTCAGGTTTGTGATCCACGGAGTAATGCAAACATTGACCACACGGGGGCAATGTAAGACACTCACTTTGCCTAAGGAAACGGCTACCTAAAGGAATTTCCTTATTCATAAACATGTTAAGAGTTTTCTCTCTTCAGGTTTGCCTACATCCAAGAAATAAATTTTCAATTGTCAAAGTAACCTCGTGCCCTGGCGCGACCAGGCATGCTGAGACACGGCTTAGGAACTCCCAACCACAGGATCATTTATAAGAAGTATTGCCAAGATTTGGAGGAAACTTCATGCCGTGGACTATGTCATGTGCTTCCATATCATTTCACTTACGAATCCTAGAATCGCACACTTGAGATAGGAAAGTGGATGCTTCTATTGTAGTGGTTCAATGGCCTCCGTTGTGTCATTAGACAGTTCAGCATCCACAGAGACAGAGGTGGGTCTATCTGTGCAGCTTCCCCAGGCCATGCCTTACCTTGTTCTCAAACCAGGAAGCTTTGAACCAAATCCCAACCTACCCTCAGAAATGACTGTGACCCACGTTCCTCCTGCCAGGCTACCTTCTCTGGGTTCAATGCGGACACTCTGGTGAGGTTCTGAAATAAGTAAGAAAATATTGGCTTTGAAGATCATATTCAATCCACCACCTTCCCCGGTAATTTTAAAGAAAAGTTTAGCATGCGTCACAATCAGTAGAAGGGCCGAATAAAGCAGGGCCACTGGCTCCCACACCTGGAGCTCCTGAGTTCAGAAGCTATCATTCCAACCTGGTGGTGCTGGTCTGAGGAGAGAAAAGTTGATCCCTCTCATTTCAGACGCCCAGAATCCCAGCGTTCACCAGGACAGTCCTGAATTTTGACTTTCTTCTAAAGCAGTCTCACGGATACCTTTGGCTCCTGACTGAACTCACACTTTTTCCTCTTCTTCCGGGCAGCCATACTTAAGTAAAAAGATCATCACTTACTTGTTTCCTTATTTCTACTTCTTAGGGAGAGAAGAACTTCTTGGAACTATGCCTGCTTAATTTCCCCTTCTTAGCATCTCTCCTTTTTTTGTGAGAGAGAGAGAATTGGCACACCAGGGCCTCTAGCCACCACACTCAAACTGCCTTTGTGCACATGTGTGACTTTGTACATGTGGGTTCTAGAGTCAAACCTTACACCTTAGGCTCCGCAGGCAAGTGCCTTAACCTCTAAGCCATCTCTTTTTTAATGTCCTGTCCTCGAGTTCTCTCTCTGGGGCACATAATCAGGCTGACACCCAAATGGATTCAAAATGTCTGTGGTTTTTTGCCTTACATGATCAGAGAGACAGTGAAGCAAGCATGGATCCTGGCTGTAACTTCCTTTCTAAAATATTACTGTGGGACTAGAGAGATGGCTTGGCTGTTAAGGCGCTTGCCTGCGAAGCCTAAGAGCGCATTTTCGAATCTCCAGGTCCCATATAAGCCTGACGCAGTGATGCAAGCATGCAAGGTCTCACATGCGCCACAAGGGGCGCATTCATCTGGAGTTTGTTCACAGTGGCTGAAAGGCCCTGAATGTCCATTCTCTCTCTCTCTTTTCTTCTCTCTCTCTCTCTCCCTCTTTCTTTCTCTGTCTCTTAAAAATAAAAATAATAGGGCTGGAGGGATGGCTTAGCGGTTAAGGCATTTGCTTGCAAAGCCAAAGGACCCAGGTTTGATTCCCCAGGACCCATGTTAGCCAGATGCACAAGGGGGTGCATGCATCTCGAGTTCATTTGCAGTGCACCCATTCTCTCTCTCTCTCCACCTCCCTCCTTCTTTATCAAATAAGTAAATATAAATAAAAAAATTTTTTTAATAAAATAATAAAAAATATATATTGCTGTGGTGGCCAGGCGCAGTGGGACACGCCATTAATCCCAGCACCCAGGAGGCAGAGGTAGGAGGATTGCTGTGAGTTCAAGGACAACCTGAAACTACAGAGTGAGTTCCAGCTCAGCCAGAGGTAGAGTGAGGCCTTCCTCAAAAAAAAAAAAAAAAAGTATTACTACATATGTTACATGCTGGGCTAAACCGGGATCTCTAGTACAGAGCATCTGTGGAGGCTGACCGTAATCAGTCCTTCCATCTTTGATGACGTGTCTGGACACGCCATGGTAACAGAAAAGCCGCTTCTAGGAGGCCAGCAAAAAATCAGGCAGCTCCTCAGTGCGGTCATAAGGAAGGAAAAAATGTGTTTCCATTCCCGTGCCGGAAACGTGAAAGGGTCATCGAGGCCATACCATGTGGGGCTGGCCCAGGATGTCCACGCAGAGCCACGCAAACTGCACACGACATGCGTATAAGGGGTGGGACTCCTCCACACCAACATACCAGCACGGCCGCCCCAGGCAGATCACACCACCCCCCACATCCCCCAAAGACAATGATTAGACACTTTCACCCAAGGAGACAAAAAAAAAGAATGTCATAAGCAGTTTCAGAGGATAACCAAATTCACAGAGAAAATTGGAGATGCGACTTGACTAAAGCACATTTTAATACAGGCGGTCATTAATCACTAAGACAAGTTGCTCCTTTAGGAAAAGCAGAGCAGTGAACCCTAATACAAACTGCTTCCAATAGCCCATAAAAGGCATTATAAAAGAGAAGTTACAATTTATTGTTAAAATATTTGAATTATAACAGCAACCTCTATGGGCCAAAAGAAGTTGAAGTATGTATTCATAACAATTTAACAAATGACCTCTGAGATTTAAACCAGAAAACAATTACTAAACAGAAATGTGTAATGCAGGGCTGGAGGGATTCCCCAGGACCCACGTTAGCCAGATGCACAAGGGGGCGCACGCATCTGGAGTTCGTTTGCAGTGGCTGGAGGCCCTGGCGCACCCATTATCAGTCTCTCTCTCTCCCTCTTTCTCTGTCAAATAAATAAATAAATAAATAAAAATAAAAATATTTTTTAAAAAAAAAGAAATGTGGAATGCAGAGACAGATATCTCTCCTTCCAAAACAATCTTTATAAGTTACATTTCAGTGGGAGAGTAAAACAATTAACAGTCATCAATGTGATGTATTTTCTTCAAGCCTGTCGTCCATTCAAACACCTCCTGCTCACCTGTTAGAGGTAATACTTGCACACTCAGAAGAGCGAATAGCCAGCAAGGCATCACGTCCGGTACGCTCCCTTTCTTAAGATTGCTCGGGTGTTAAGAGCATTTTCAGTGCTGGTTGTAGCAATGGAGCTCTGTGTCTTACAAAGAATAAACTGAAACAAACAAACAAAAAAAAAAATCACTGTCATTTTGGGCCTATAAACTATGAGTTTGCTGCATTGAAACAGAAAATTAAGGAGAAGAGACACCTCTGGTGCCAGCATCTTTGAAGACACCATCTTTCCAAGCTGGAGAGAAAAGAATCGTGGAAACTCACCCCACAACTCCCCGTTTCACCAACCCACTGTATGATCGTATGCATACTTGAGCCAGGGGCAAAATAATAATTATCTTTTGTAAAAAACAAACAAACAAAAAGGTTCTACTGACAACTTCCATACGTACCAGACAATATACCTGATCATAATGCCCTTCCCTTTCCCCTCCCAAATGCCCCTCTCCACTGAATCCCTTCTAATATCTTAGTATCTTTCACTGACTCACTATATACAAAATAGCTTTCAGTCCTCAGAATACTAGAGAAGAGACAGGAAGTCGGTTTGGTTTCCCCTAGCCTTGGTCTTCAGCGCTCTCACTCATGCTCCCCAGTTGGCACCACGCACTGTAGCCATGCTGTTTTTCTTAGCACACAGCAAGACCTCAACTCACTGGTCTCTGCCTTGGCTCCTACTACTGGTCCCTTGGTGGATTCCCCAAGCTCTGTCCATGGCGTTGTAAGACCTTCAACCTCCATCTTGGCCCATCTCAGGGCCCCATCTCCACTGAATCTTTCCCCGGGCAGCTCCAGTTCATGTTCTGTGGGTCTTATCGAGGTAATGTTGTACCACCGCGAGTACTTTGCAGCTAGAGGGTACCTTCTTTGGAAAGACTCGGGGATCGAGTGTCCACTTCCACAAGCTTTTTAGTGTAGAGGTCCCACACAGGACTTAATTAATTGTCATTGATTCATACGTTTGAAATGTCTTAAGTCTGATTTTTACCGGATCTGAAAGAAGTGGCTTTCTCATCCATGTGGTCTGGAGGGACAGAATTCACACAGCCTGACTGAAGCCTCTAGAAAGGGTCACCAGCCAGAGGAAAGACAAGTCCCACTAAAAATATTGCCCGGGGCTGGAAAGATGGCTTAGTGGTTAAGGCGTTTGCCTGCAAAGCCAAAGGATCCCGGTTCGATACCCCAGGACCCACATAAGCCAGATGCACAAGGGGGCACATACATCTGGAGTTCGTTTGCAGTGGCTGGAGGCCCTGGCACGCCGATTCTCTCTCTCTCTCTCTCTTTCAAATAAACAAATAAATAAAATATATTTTAAAAATATATACTGGCCATAAGGTTTCCTGAAAATTTGAAAAAAATAAAATCAAATCTTAGTTTGGAAAAAAAAAATCACTAAGCATTCAGTGAGAGCAGCAGGACTTACAACCTTTCAAGAACAGTAAGAAAAAGAGTTCGTGCCAAGGCCCTTGCAGTCAGCTTACTATACAGCCATGTCCTAAGTAAGAGGCCCCCAAAAGCAAAACCACTTATATTTAGCTCAACACTGATGTCGCAGCACCTGCTCTGTAAAGGCTGAGCACTGCGCTGGAAGCAGGGAAAACAGGCCAGGGCTTTCCGTCCCGTGGTCATTTAGCAAAAGGGGAGGCTTGGAGTCGGCTTGCAGATGTGAAAAGACTTCTGAAATGTCCAAGCGTTCCCTCATGTGGCAAGCTTTTCTACATTTTACGTCTGATGGGAATTGAATTCTGCCTACAAACATTCAATTTTCAGAAATGCATCTACCGCGCGGGGAACAGGGCGAAGGAGCATTTGCGACCAACTCAGGAGCACGGGTCCGTCTGACGTGCTCCACCTGACATGATCGACGCACACAGAGGTGTCTGTTTCCAATCTGGCTGCATGATTCTAACATTGCATCCTAGTGCCTCCTCCTAAGCTTAGAATACTAGAAATACGCACCCACTCACTAGGGTTTTATTAAACAGCGTGTTGAAAAATGACTGCTTTGCCGAATCCCAGCATTCGGGAGGCAGAGGTAGGAGGATGGCTGTGAGTTCGAGGCCACCCTGAGACTCCATAGTGAATTCCAGGTCAACCTGGGCTAGAGTGAGACCCTACCTCGAAAAACAAAAACAACAACAACAAAAATGACTGTTTTCCTCGAGACAAGAACATTCCAATCGCCAATAAATGTAACCTTTCTTAGTGTGGATTGATCAATCCCCTCTTCTTTCTAAGGATAAACTCACTGTCACTTTATCTCTCCGAATCAGAATGTTTTCCATGTGAGTTTAGTTAAGTCCTCTTTCTGCCCATCCTTCTTTTCTCAGCTGGCTCCTCTTCCCCCCCCTCCCTTTCTTCTTCCCTCCTGTCAGTCTCCTCCTGCGGGAGCCTGAAAGACAAAATGCTTCAGGCCTCTAACTGCAGACCTCTTCCTTCCTTCTGTGCCCTACAGTATCAACAAGAGATGAATGCTAAAAAAAAAAAAAAAAAAAAAAGTATAGAAGTTCGTATACATAACATCTGTAATGTAGACTGTCCATATACACCACAGTACTCTTGCAAGTGCAGGAAAATTAAAGTTCTGTCTGGAGTTTCAAAACTATGATTATCACATCCTTTAGCCTGTGAGTGAACTAAGACAATAAAAGGGCTCTGACCCTTCTCTGGAACAACAACAAAAAAAAAAAACAAAGTCAAACAGTACCTTTTTCTGCTTCTCTCTTGCTGTGATTCAAAGGAGAAATTATCTTTCCTCTCGGAGTGATCTGGCTTCTCTCTGCCAAGAGCTGATGGCCATATTCTCTGGGTGACGGTCCAGCCTGCAGCTACCGTGCACGTAACTCACTCAGCTTGTTTCTGTCCTGGCCAAACGTGTACTAGAGTGAAAGTTCAGAAATAACTGTAGGGCAAGTTTAATAATTAACACAAGTTACTTAGACATTATTCCTTGGAGCCCTTTATTAAAGACCAAAGAAAGGGTCCTTTTACATTTTTCTCCATTTACTGTATGTATATCAGAGAAGGATTTTAAGTTTATTTATTTATTTATTTATTTATGAGAGAGAGAGAGAAAGAGAGAATGGGCATGCTACTATAAACAAACTCCAGATGCATGTACCACCTTGTGCATCTGGCCTTACATGGGTACCTGGGAATTGAACTTAAACTTTGCAGGCAAGTGCCTTAACCACTGAGCCATCTCTCCAGCCCCAGACAAGTATTTTAAATAAAAAGCATACCCAGTGAAACCTAACAGGCATCCAGTAATTGAAAGACTATTCCAGTAAGTGTACAAGTGAACAGAGATCCCAAAAGGAATATCCTATGAGGCTGACCTCCACTCTTTTTGTGTGTGTGTGTGTGTGGTTTTTTGAGGTAGGGTCTCACCCTAGCTCAAGCTGACCTGGAATCCACTCTGTGTTCTCAGCGTGGCCTCGAACTCACAGAGCTCCTCCTACCTCTGCCTCCCGAGTGCTGGGATTAAGGGCGTGCGCCACCACGCCCTGTTCTGACCTCCACTCTTGAGTGGTCTCACGTTCTTCAGCCAGTGTGTTCTGTGCACATCATGCCAAGGCACGAAAGCACTGTTGACCTCCTGGGGATATGGGCCTGAGGAAGTAAGTGAACTGGCTTGAGTAAAGTCCTGAGAAAGGGTTGTGTAGCCACTTTCCTGCGTGGCTCTCCTAACCAAGACGACATCCTTGCCTTCCCCCATTACTTTCCATTGTTAACCAGACCATGAGTCTCGGTCATTGGTTTGCCGTCTCATCTGGTGATGAAGAATCAGAGAGCCAGCAGATTAGGGAAGGTCATCTGATTTCTCTGTCCTCGACTTGTCTCACATTTGGGAGAATTCCTTAGCCTGAGGGAAGAACTGAAGAAGCAACCCTGCCAAGAACAGATGTAATCCCCAGAAGTGCAACACAGCGCTGAGAGGAGCCAAGCTCCCCCCACTCCCCCTGGGGTATATTCCAACTTCACTTCACACACCACGCACCAGGGAGTAGTCCAGGGTCCTTTGTAGAGCTGCAGCAAGTAACGCAGAGGACCTGGCCAGGCTGGGGAGGGGAGCCTAGGTCACCCTGATTCAAATCCATTCGCTTTTTCCCTGTTCAGATATGTGCCACAGTGAAAACTGAGAACTGCCCACCGGCCGGCCCTCAATTTCCACGCCAGATATCACCAGCACAGGTCAGCAAGCCATCGCTGAACTACATTTACGTGTCTGGAAGGATGGGACAGACCAGGTTTGTGGGGAATAAAGGTAATCACAAGATGATTAGCACTTTTTACTTTTACAAAAGTAGTTATATTCACAAATAACTTAGGCCATTCTTTTTTATTTTTATTTTTTTGTTTATTTTTATTTATTTATTTAAGAACGACAGACAGGAAGAGAAAGAGGCAGCCAGAGAGAGAGAGAATGCTCCAGCCACTGCAAACGAACTCCAGACGCATGCGCACCCTTGTGCATCTGGCTAACATGGGTCCCAGGGAGTCGGGCCTTGAACTGGGGTCCTTAGGCTTCACAGGCAAGCGCTTAACCACTAAGCCATCTCTCCAGCCCTAGGCCATTCCTTTTTTAAAAAAAATATTTTATTTATTTACATGCAAACAGAAACAGAGAACGGGCACACCAGGTCCTCCAGCCACTGAAAAGGAACTCCAGGCACATACGCTACTTTGTGCATCTGGCTTTACGTGGGTACTAGGGAATTGAACTTGGGTTGTTAGGCTTGGCAGGCAAGTGCCTTAACCACTGACCCATCTCCCCAGCCACGGTTCAAATATGTGTGCATTACATCAGGAAGCTCACTTGTTATCTTTTTTTGTTTTTTCCTCTTCTTGTCTCTCATCTCTCTTCCTTCATCTCCCTTCCTCTTCTTCCTCCTCCTCCTCCTTCTTTTTCTCCTTCTCCTTCTTTTCTCCTTCTCCTTTTTCTTCTTCTTCTCCCTTCTTTCCCCTCCTCTTCCTCTTCTTCCTCCTCCTCCTCCTTCTCTTCCTCCTCCTCCTTCTTTTTCTCTTTCTCCTTCTTCTTCTTCTCCCTTCTTCCCTCTCCTCTTCCTCTTCCTCTTCTTCCTCCTCCTCCTTCTCTCTCTCTCTCCCATTGCAGGCACACATATAGAGGTCAGAGGACAACCTTGGGCACCAGTCCTCGCCTCCCACCTTATCTGAGACAGAGTTTGTTTGTTGTTCTCTCTTACACATGCAGGCCTGTGACCTTCCAGGGCTTCTGCTGTTTTCTGCCGTCCATCTTGCCGTAGGAGGCTGGGATGACAGACACAGTACTGCATCCAGCTTTTCCCCGGGCTCTGGAGATCTGGACTCAGGTTCTCATGCTCACGCAGTAAGCTCGGCCCCCACCTAGCAACCCGCGCCCCCTGCTTGCTCCCTCGTTAGCCTCACCGCCGAGGGTCCAGCAGAAGGAGTTGTGGGCAGGGGGGAGGGGTTCTTCCCTATTTGTGTACCTGACCACAGAGATAGTTGCACATCCATATCCATTTCTACCCTATTCACAATAGCTAGGAAATAACTAGATGTCCATCAGCGGCTGGCTGGGTAATAAAAATGTGGGATTGTGGTGGTTTGATTCAGGTGTCCCCCATACGCTTAGGTGTTCCGGATGCTAGTGACTCTCCCAGGTTGCTGCCCTCCTGTCCTCACTCTTTCTGCAAGCTCTGGTTGCCCCCGCCTCTCTCTCTCTCTCTCTCTCTTTCTGGCCAAGGCTAGTAATGCCTGCCAGTGTTGCCAGCTTGCACATAATGTGCCATCCTCTATCTCTTTCCTACATGTTTGCTGTGCCTTTTCATGGTGGTGCACACCTTTGATCCCAGCACTTAGGAGACAGCGGTAAGAAGACCGCTGCGAATTCGAGGCCACCCTGAGACTACAGAGTATGAGGTCAGCCTGGGCTCAAGTGAGATCCTATCTCAGAAAAACAAAACAAAAAAATCCCTTTAATAATTTTTACCCAAAATATGCCATCTGTTTTTGACTGGGGCCCTCAGTGATAAGGTACACTCTAAGACATAGCTAAGTTTCTGCAGAAACTAAACATCAAAAAGAAAAGAAAAACACTTGCTGGTCAGTAAATGGGCTAATGAAATGTTCTCAAAGGAAGGAACACAAATGGCCAACAGATACATTTTTTAAAAATGTTAAATGTCCTTAGCCATCAGAGAAATGCAAATTAAAGCTACTTTGAGGGCTGGAGAGATGGCTCAGTGGTTAAAGGCACCTGCTTGCAAAACCTGATGCCTGGATATAACCTGATGCACAAAGCGGGGCATGCTTCTGCAGGTCCTTTGCAGAAGCAAGAAGCCTTGACATGACTATTCCCTCTCTCTCTCTCTCTCTCTCTTTTTTTCCTCTTTCTCCTTTTCTCTCAAATAAATAAACAAAAATATTTTCTTTTTAATATTTTATTTTAATGTATTTATTTGACAGAAAGAGAAAGAGAGAGAGAGAATGGGTGTGACAGGGCCTCCAGCCACTGCAGACGAACTCCAGACACATTCACCCCCTTGTGCATCTGGCTAACGTGGGTCCTGGGGAATCGAACCAAGGTCCTTTGGCTTTGCAGGCAAACACCTTAACTGCTAAGCCATCCCTCCAGCCCAAATAAAATATTTTCAAAAGCCATTTTGAGATTTTTTTTATTTCACCCCAATCATTTTGGTTATTGTCAAGGAAATGAATGACAACTGCTGATGAGATTGTGGGGAAAGAGGAACTCTTATTCACTCTTGGTGGGAGTATAAACTGACATAGCCTCTATGGAAATCTATGTGGAGGTGTCTCAAAAAGATGAAACTTGAATCACCTTATGACCCAGTGATAACACTCCTTGACATATACCCAAAGGACTTTGTATCTGACCACAGAGACAGTTGCACATCCATATTCATTTATGCCCTATTCACAATAGCTAGGAAATAACTAGATGTCCATGA
Organism: Dipus sagitta; assembly: GCA_036346955.1. NCBI lineage: Eukaryota > Metazoa > Chordata > Mammalia > Rodentia > Dipodidae > Dipus > Dipus sagitta. Next base: position 124,204,934 of record CM070779.1, on the reverse strand, counting down.
GAGGCTACCTGGATAATAAAAATGTGGGACTGTGGTGGTTTGATTCAGGTGTCCCCCATACACTTAGGCGTTCTGAATGCTGGGTTCCCAGCTGATGGAAATTTGGGAATTAATGCCTCCTGGAGACAGGGTATTGTTGGAGACCGGCTTATGGGTATTATAGCCAGTGTCCCCTTGCCAGTGTTGGGCATACTCTCCTGTTCCTGTTGTCTACTTGATGTTGGCCAGGGGGTGATGTCCACCCTCTGCTCATGCCATCATTTTCCTTGCCATCATGGAGCTTCCCCTCGAGTCTGTAAGCCAAAATAAATCATTTTTTCCCAAAAGCTGCTCTTGGTTGGGTGATTTCTTCCAGCAATGTGAATCTGACTGCAACAGGTACATATACACATTGGTGCTTTACTCTGCTGTAAAAGAAATAGAGTTAGGAAATTTTCAGAAAAATGAATGGAATTGAAAAGAATTATGCTATGTGAGATAATCCCACCCCAGAAGGATAAGAATCACATATTCCTATTTTTTTTTTTTTACGAATCACACATTATTTCTCATATGTGGACCCTAACTTGTTGTATGTAGATATGTAAATAAGGGCATGTGAAACTGAGTATGGGCTATGATTCAACATAGAAGATCACAGGAGGGGAACAAGAGATGGTGAGGAGTGGAGAGAGAACCAAAGGAAACAGGTAGTTTGAAAGCAGAAAGGAGGCTCCATTGGGATGGAGGATACAAGGAAGAGGGGAAAGGAAAACAAAAAAAAAAAGGAGAGGCTGGTTAAGGCATTTGCCTTCAAAGCCAAAGGAACTAGGTTCAATTCCCCAGGACCCACATAAGCCAGATGCACAAGGTGGAACATGCATCTGGAGTTTGTTTTCAGCAGCTAAAGGCCCTGGCACACCCATTCTCTCTTTCTCTTACTATCTGCCTCTCTCTCTCTCTCTCTCTTTCTCTTTCTCAAACAAATGAATAAATAATTTTTTAAAGTATTTAAAAAGTGGGCTAGAGAAATGGCTTTGTAGTTAATGTGCTTGACTGAAAAGCCAAAGGACCCAGGTTTGATTCCCTGGTACCCACGTAAGCCAGAGGCACAAGGTGGCACATGCATCTGGAATTCGTTTGCAGTGGCTAGAAGCTCTGGCATTCTCTCTCTCTCTCTCTCTCTCTCAAATAAATAAATAGAATAAAAAATATTTTTAAATAAAAATAAATAAATAAAAGTATTAAAATTTGTTTGAAGCCGGGTGTGGTGGCGCACACCTTTAATTCCAGCACTAGGGAGGCAGAGGTAGGAGGATTGCTGTGAGTTCGAGGCCACCCTGAGACTACAGAGTGAATTCCAGGTCAGCCTGAGCTAGAGTGAGACCCTACCTTGAAAAAAAAAATAATTGTTTGAAAACAACATAATGAAACCCACTTCTTCATATGCTAATAAACAAATCCAATGGATTTTTTGAGAGTTAGGTTCCCACGTGGGTAAACACCCAGTTCGAAGTCACCAGACCTTGAGTGCGACTTTATAAACTGTCCTGATGAGCGTGAATACGCTGGTGCCGCCTGGCAGCCCTTGAGTTATGCATGCAACTCGCAAGTTAGGTGTGCGTTTCTTAAGGAAAAAAATGATCTCCGTCTCTCGGTACTCCACAACAAATTGGTTGTACTGTGCCTTGAATAAAGTAGATCCCCAATAAAATGGAATCCATTAAGGATCTGTATGAAGGCTGGAGAGATGGCCTAGCAGTTAAGGTGCTTGCTTGCAAAGCCAAAGGATTCAAGTTTGACTCCCCAGAACCCACGTAAGCATGCATCTGGAGTTCATTTGCAGCAGCTAGAGGACCTGGCACACCTCTCTCTCTCTCTCTCTCTCTCTCTCTCTCTCTCAAATACATAAATAAAATCAAAAAAATATTTAGACAAAAGGGAATGTGTTTGAGGAAAAGCACTCTGGACTAGATAAGGGCAGCATAAACAAAAAGGTGGAAAGTAAGAATGCTCAATGTAGGTGGCTTTTTCCTTTAGGGGTGTTTTGATTTTTGTTTTATTTTATCTTGCTTTTTTCCCCTTTTTCTTTTTGTTTACTTTTTTAAATTAGATATTCTTGAACTTGTATGCATATTTCTGTTAGGTTGGTAGGATGTCTTCAAGAAGGCAGACGCTGGCCTGACCCTTCTACTCTAGAGCGTCACTGGGCAAAAGGGGACCATTCTCCAAGGTCACATCTCCTGAGACATACCCTTACATTTTCTATTCTGTCAAGCTCTTCCCTCAGGCCATTCCCTTCTCTCCTCCCTAGGAATTTGTTCGGTTTATCTTCTTTCATGGAGAAACAAAACAAAGGCAATCCTATCCCTCTCGGAATTTACATCACATTGATTGTTATGGATTTGGATGTTGAGGGGAACCATTTCACCAGAAGTCTAACTCATGGGTGAAATATTTCTTTCCCGCCAAGGAAAATTATCCAAAAGTAATGCAAGTAATGTGTCACTGTTGCCTCTGTCCTAAGTCCTAGTTTGCTTGATATATATATGCATATGTATATATTTATATATATTTTACTAGGACTTGCTTGATATATATATATCAATATATATATATATTTGCAAGCAGTGAAAGACGGACAGAGAAAGAGAGAGAGAAAGGGTGTACCAGGGCCTCCAGACACATGCGCTACTTTGTGCTTCCGGCTTTACGTGAGTACTGAGGAACTGAACTCGGGTTGTTAGGATTTGAATGCAAGTGCCTTAACCACACAGCAATCTCTCCAGCCCTTGTTGGCTCATTTTAGCAAGAGTGACCTGGCTTATCCACAAGACGAGCTGCGGTGGCCTCTGCCCTTCTGATGAGAGTCATGAAGTCTAACGAGGTCACTGGGTGTCACGGGTGGAAACAGCTTTCAAAGCCCAGGCGCTAACGGCGAACCACCACTCAGGTAGCAGAGCTGTCTGTCATCATGGAGCCCAGGTACATGTGGTGCTGTGTCTCTCATTGCCGGGTGACAGTACTCCACAGAGGAGGTTCATACTGCTATCGCAGAACCATCAGAAAGCCATGGAGACAGGCTCACATCTATCTGTAAGGTGATCAACTGCCCCAATTGGCCTGTACCTGGAAACAGAGAAAGTCACTTGCAATCTACAAAGAAAGACAACCAGAGAAATGAATGTGCTGCATGCACGTACACAGACCTTACTCCGGGAAATAAAGACGAGCATTCTGCCAAGCACTTGGCTCTCTGAATGGACAGACTTCAGATGCTCTTCCAATTCGCTTCCCTGGAGTAACCTAATTCCTGCCATGGCAGGTAAAATAGATGTTGCCATTGTTTTCTAAATCACAGAAACCCTCTTTCCTCTGAATTCAGAACATCTGTAAGAGACGTGAGGAAAACACCATATGTCAGTTTCTGAATTACAGTACACCCCTCCTTGAGTTCAACAGAATTCAAAATAAATCAGACCAGCCGGGAGCAATAACACAGAAGCAATTAGGGTTTTTTGTTTTTTTGTTTTTCCAGCTTAATACCATGTCACTATCTGAGGTCTAGAAGCCCAACTGAGATTTCAGGAAATGCCTCTCACACTAAGCTTTAAAATGATGAGTGAAATTGAAATCAGACATTTCTGCAGCCCAGTAGAATGTTGGCATTTGCTCCGGAATGTTATGCTGCTGACAAGATTCATATCTTAAATTATTTTTAAGTGGAAGAAATGTTTGCTCCCTTTCAGTCAAATGTTGCACAGTTGGTAAAACAGCACTCAGTCATTACGTGATACAGGAAACATACAAGCGATGAGAATTGCTGTACACTTAAATCATGTAAACAGCAAGCAATGTGTCATCATTCAGTAAACAATTAATACCACTATACAGATATTACACTTAGGAAAATAGGTAGTATGGTAGTATTTTTTTTTTAATTTTTTAACTCACTGAGAAGACTCAAAACTCATCAAAGTCAAAAATAAGAGGACGCTGGTGTTGATTTCTACCAACACCCTCCAAGGCTCAGAAAACATCATGGAAGGGCTGGAGAGATGGCTTAGCGGTTGAAGCGCTTGCCCGCGAAGCCTAAGGACCCACGTTGCCTAGGGACCCATGTTTGACTCTCCAGATCCCACTTTAGCCAGATGCACAAAGGTGAGGCAAGCACAAGGTCACACATGTCCACTAGGTGGCGCAAGCATCTGGCGTTCCATTGCAGTGGCTGAGACCCTGGCTTCCCAATTCTCTCTCCCCGGCCCCTCGGTCTCTCTTTCACAATAAAATAAAAAATAAAGCATTATGAAAGAGGAAGCATAGGAGACCCGCAGGGACATAGGCATACTTGGAGGCGCTATCCTCCCAGCATGAGCTGACTGGTGCATTCCTGACCCCACAGTGGTTTCTGACACCCTCACAACACCAGCATGGTTCTGAACCCATTCACATTTTTTTGTTTGTTTGTTTTTTGTTTTTACGCGGTAGGGTCTCACTCTAACTCAGGCTGACCTGGAATTCACTCAGTAATCTCAGGGTGGCCTCGAACTCACGGCGATCCTCCTACGTCTGCCTCCCCAGTGCTGGGATTAAAGGCGTGCACCACCATACCCTGCTCCACTGACATTTTGATACGAAGGACGGAAGAGGACGGAAGGAAGAAGAGAACAAATCAGATGAGGGACTCCATAGAAAGAGGAGGGTCCTTGGGAGATGGGACTCAGGGGAAAGGAAGGGGAAAGAAAAAATAAAGGAATGGGAACATGCTTAAAGCACAGTATGTTCTAACGTTCTCAATTAAAAATGGTCACATATTCTTTGTCAAGTATCTCATTAAATGGTAGGATCTACATTTCCTGCCCTTTTGAATGAATAGGACATTTCTTGCCTAATGAATACTTAGAACTCACTTAAAAAAACAAACAAAACAAAACAAAAAGATATCAACCCCATGTTTGTTTACTGCCATTGAAAGCTAAAGACAAACACGTATAAGAAGCATGTATTATATATATATATATACATATATATATATATATATATGTATATATATATATATATATGTAATTATTAGAGGTAGGGTCTTGCTCTAGCTCAGGCTGACCTGGAATTCACTACAAAGTCTCAGGGTGACCTCGAATTCATGGCGATCCTCCTACCTCTGCCTCCCGAGTCCTGGGATTAAAGGCGTGTGCCACCACGCCTGGCTTGAACCTCAGCATTTTTTTTTTTTGTCCCAGTACTGGAGATTGAAGCCAGGGCCTCACGCATGTCAGGCAAGCGCTCTCACAAGCCCTCTTTTCACTTCTTCTTATTTCTAAACAGAGTCTCACTAAGTTTCTCAGACAGGTCTTGAACGTCAGTATGTAGCCCAGGCAGGCCTTGAACTTGTGGTCTTCCTATCTTGGCCTTGGATGTAGATATGATGTAGGTACATGTGACCAGGCCAAGGTTCAGTAAACATTTCAAAGAGACTCTTCCCATACCTCCACTATCAAATTAGATCATATATCTCCAGGAATTAATTACTTACAACTGAGTAGTTTCCAGCTCTGTGGAAACAGCATCCATATGGTTCATAGAAGCTAGCACATAGTAGATATTCAGTAAACCTGATTCGAATGGATAAGTGGATAAATATGGCCAGGGTACATTTCTGTCAGATATTCAGAACACATAGTTAATCATTACTAACTAGCCTGTAGTGAGCTCTCGGGTTTGGTTTTGTTTTGTTTTGTTTTTTTCATTATGTCATTTATTCCTCACAAATACTCTGCCAGGTAACTCTGCCAGCATCTTCTCTTTTTTTTTTTTTTTTTTTTTTTTTTTTTTGAGGTAGGGTTTCATTGCAGCTCAGGCTGACCTGGAATACACTATGTAGTCTCAGGGTGGCCTCGAACTCACAGCGATCCTCCTGCCTCTGCCTCCCGAGTGCTGGGATTAAAGGTGTGCGCCACCACGCCCGGCTCAGCATCTCCATTTTATATAGACAGAAAATAAGGCATAAGAAAGCCACGGAAATTGTCAGTTATCATCCAACTACAAGGAGTGGACTTAGGGTGGAAGCCATGCCTTACCTCATTCCATGCGAGTGAATCCCACGCTGTCTGAGGGCTACTGTGGTTGTATAAGCTGCATGTCCTTAAATATTTGTATCCATTCATTAGCCCTACTCCTAATTTCATTCCACCAAGCAACTACCTGATTCTAGCCTGGACCTCAGACGTGCTGTAAAGGGGAAGCTGTCTGGTGAGACCTGCAGAATGACCCTGCAATCTCTTAGAAATTGATGAAGAGGGCTGGAGAGATGGCTTAGCTGGTTAAGGCATTTGCTTGCAAAGCCAAAGGACCCTGGTTCGATTCCCTAGGATCCACATAAGCCAGAATCACAAGGTGGCACATGCATCTGGAGTTCGTTTGCAGGGGCTGGAGGCCCTGGCACGCCCATTCTCTCTCTCTCTCTCCCTCTTTTTCTCTCTCAAATATATAAGTAAATAAAACATATTTTTAAAAAAGAAGAAATTCATGAAGGACTAACCTGGGAGACAGGTCACAGATCTCCCTTGTTGCCCTGGTGCATTGGGGTTTCTAAACTGGGCTTCTTCTTTTTTTTTTTTCTAATTAAATAGGAACTTTGTATGGACACATCAGGTGTTGGTATCAGCATTTCCCTCCTGCCTGGCCCCACTCCACTGAGGGCTCCCCATCAGTAGGATTTCTGGTACCCACCATGGTGTGGCTTATGAGTTCTGAGAGCAGCAGTGAGTCATCGTGTGAGGGGTTGGGCAATGTCTCTGGATAGTCCCTCTCACCCTGCGGCTCTTAAAATCTTTCTACCCCCTCGTCTGCAAAGTTCCCTGAGCCGTGGTGGGTGTGTTTTAAGTCTACTTCAGCGCTGAGCTCTCAGCAGTTTCTGGATTTCTGCTTTGGTGCATTTTGAGTGTCCTCAGTGTCTTTACTTAATCCTTCCTGGAAGCAACCTCAAAGGCCCACTCATGACGAATGTCTGTGGATCCCTAAGCAGATCAAGTTGATATAAACTTTAACCATCACACCACGGAAGGAGCACTCTTGCTTATCTCGCCAGTTCCTCTGTGGTTTCTCCTGGGTCCTGGCTGGTGTACTAGGGGTGTGAACTGGGCTTCTTCATGGCCTTGGGAAATTTACTCAAGAGTACCGCCATCAACACGGACTCTGCGGGCTGCTCCTCCCTCCCCAGGACACACACCCAGCCTCACCACATGCTGTATGGACCTTCTAATCTTAGTGAGTCCTATCTCACGCATTATACGTGCTCAACAAAAGTAAGTGATAAATAGAAATATGAATCGCTGAAAAGACAAGTTAGAAAAGTTATAAATCATGAGCAGATTACGGCAACACATCTTCTGTATTTGTTACCTACAAAACATTGCCCATAGTAGTGTCCTAAAATAGTACATTTAACATTACTCTTTTTTGCTTTCCTATGTTTCCTTTGGTTTCAATATACTAACTCATCCTTAAACAAGAAGATTTGTGGCAATGATCCAAGGAAAATGCAAGTATAATGACAATAATTATATTTATACTAATAGAGTAATAATAATAATAATAATAATAATAATGTCAATTCCAGCAGCATACAGAGGAATGAAGGAATTTTGAAACTCTTTTTATTTATTTTATTTTTTGAGGCAAGCCCAACAGACTGGCCTCTTTCTTACGTGAGGGAGGGTGGCATGCCAGGGCTTCCAGCCACTGACATCAAACTCCAGATGCATGCATCCCCTTGTGCAACATTACGCACTTGTGTCACTGTGCGTCTGGTTCACATGGGACCTGGAAAATCAAACATGAGTCCCTAGGCTTTGCAGGCAAGGGCCTTAACCACAAAGCCATCTCTCCATCCCTTGAAACTCTTTTTGTTAATATATTTTTTTTTACATGAGTAGTATGTGTGATGGTGGTGGTACATGTGGTATATCTATGGTATACGCACGTCTGTGTACAAACATGCATGCCTCATTTGTGCCTATGAAGAACAGAGGCGACTATCAGGTGTCTTCCTCTATTGGTCATCTATGTATTTCCTTGAAATAGAGTCTTCCACTGATCCTGGACCTGCTGTTTCTGTGAGCCCCAGTGATCTTTCTGTCTCTGCTCTCCACAGAATTGGGGCTCCTTGCACGCATGGCTACCCCCATGCTTACATGAGTGCTAGGGACGCAAACTCAGGCTATCTCAGACCCTCTAGGAGCTCATGCTATGTAGCAAGCATTCTTACCTGCTGAGCCTTCACCCCAGCCTCCAGAATTTAAGAACTCTTGTAAACTGTTGAATCATCTCACAGATGAAAAATGATTGGCACCAAGAAATAGAGTCAGGAGTAGGAATCAAGTCTCTGGATTATAAGCCCAAATGTGTTATCCTAGTCATATTTAATATATGCATCTGCTATGAGAACTGACTGGTGTTACTGGGAGTCTTAGGGCAACACAGAGAAGTGAAATGGACTTAAAAAGAAACTTTATGACGTGGTTCAGAAGAACTGGCCCTTGGCTGGAATACAGCTCAGAGGTAAAATGCTTGCTTAGCATGGAAAATTTAAGGTTCGATTCCCAGCTCTTCAAAACAAACAAAAACACCTTTTAACTAATACATGCTGTCATTATCAACTTCACTGATTCATTACTAAATGAGTAAATTGAACTAGCACTTGAAAAGTCAGACTTTTTTTTTTTTTTTTTTTTTTTTTTTTGGTTTTTCGAGGTAGGGTCTCACTCTAGCCCAGGCTGACCTGGAATTCACTATGGAGTCTCAGGTTGGCCTCGAACTCACGGCGATCCTCCTACCTCTGCCTCCCCAGTGCTGGGATTAAAGGCGTGCGCCACCACGCCCGGCAAAAGTCAGACATTTTAATTCTGCTATAATTTAGTTAAGCAAAAAATCAAACACTGGGTGAACTCCTGAGACGTTGAATGCCATGGTGTAACCTCTGCCTTTGAGAAGCTTTCAATCCATTTTACAATTGCCTAAAAAAAATTACTTATTTTTTATTTTTTTAAAAAAAGGCAACAGAAGGTAGAATGCAAGAAGCACTACGGAAGCAGTGATAGACTTGGAAGGAGCAGTGGTGTCACGCTGAGGGAACCAGGGAAGCTTTTGGAAGATGTGACATCAGAACAAGACGATTTCTACAAATGGAGGAAGAGAGTTGATATTTTTCTTTAAAGGAATGAAAATATAAAACCACAGTTGAGGACCTGGTGTGGTGGCCCAAGCCTTTAATCCCAGCACTCGGGAGGCAGAGCTAGGAGGATCGCTGTAAATTTGAGGCCACCCTGAGACTACATAGTGAATTCCAGGTCAGCCTGTGCTAGAGTGAGACCCTACCTCGAAAAACAAACAAATAAAAATTTCAGGCTAAAGCTACTGAACCAGGGTGGAGGCAGCTAGGCTTGGGGAGTGTTGCAGTCAGGTTCACATTGCTGGTAGAAATCACCCAACTAAGAGCAGCTTGTGGGGAAAAAAAAAGAGGTTCATTTTGGCTTATAGGCTTGAGGGGAAGCTTGACAATGTCAGGGAAAACAATGGCATGAGCAGAGGGTGGACATCACCCCCTGGCTAACATATGGTGGACCATAGCAACAGGAAAGTGTGCCAAACACTGGCATGGGGAA